>WUAM01000143.1:15730831-15741709 GCA_024336885.1 Actenoides hombroni | reverse complement strand
TTTCTTTCTTTCTTTCTTTCTTTCTTTCTTTCTTTCTTTCTTTCTTTCTTTCTTTCTTTCTTTCTCTCTTTCTTTCTTTCTTTCTCTCTCTCTTTCTCTCTTTCTCTCTCTCTTTCTCTCTTTCTTTTTTTTCTCAATGACTTATACCATCCAGATTCAATTCCTGCCTTATTACTGCAAAATGATCCAATCCACTGTGAGACACTGAGTCCTTGGTGTGTTTTCCTGATGGCATTTCTCTCTCAAAAGTACCCCCAGGCCATCTACTTATCCAAGCAAAGCTAAATGCCCATTAAAAATTCACTGCATTTCCTCCAGAATCTTACTGTTGCTGTTTGGGAAAGAGTGCAGTAGACATCTGGGTCTTCTTCCACAGTCCTTCTAGAGTGCAGTCCCAGAAGAGCATAAGGAAAAGATCAGTTCCAACCACTCTTCCTACGTTCTTATGGCCCTTCATCTCCATTTTTTTTCTGAGTCTTTTTCCTGTTGCCTTCCCAGCGAGGAATCCACTGTGTTGCATCACAACCATCAGATGGAAATCTTCAGTTCAGTTTGCAGGGACACAGACAGACTGAAGGCCTGACCCTGAGATACAGAGTTGTTTTGATTTGCAGTGAGAGCTTGATGTCCACAATGATTCCAAATGATGAATTAGATCTCCAGAACCAAGGCTCTCTCGAGATGGCCACAAGGCAACTCTTGGCCCGTCAAAAAAATAATTAGAAAGGCATTGCAAATAGCAAAGCTCCTTTTGCAACATTTATAGCAAGTGGAGGCCTCTCAGGGAAGATTTCCAGGAGCAGAGCCAAATTCAGAAATAAAAGTCAACGAAAGGAAGATTTACACCTCCCTCGAGAAGATAGCCAATAAGATTTCAAGGTGCATTTTGAGACTTTGGCTGCTGAACTGCATTTCTCAGATTTTTCTCTTTGATTTTAATGAAGTGAACTAACTCTTCTGTTTACTTAAATGAAGAAGAATAATAACAGAAACAAATAGCAAAGAAGCATCTTTTCTGAACATCAAGGTCTGGTTTCAGGGTTTCATCTCCAACTACCCTCTCCTATTGGTTTTTATTTGCAAAAGCACATCCTGGTGATGGGGTGAGGGACACTCTGTGTTTAAACAGTGTAGCACAGAGTCTTTGCCCCAGAGAGTTCACAGGAGCTGGTTTGGGCAGGGGAATAAAAATGAAGAGATAGAAAAGAAAGAAGAGAAACTAGCGCTAGCACAAATCCAGTGTGCCAGTATAAATCATACCTGAGCCCCAGATGGGCACACTGTGTGGAAATGCAGCTACGACCACGCTACTCTGCTGCAGTTTCCTTAGAGGGCTTTTCTTCCCACAAGCTACTTCTTGCTTTTTTCTCCAGGAGTACTAGCTCCTCTTCGTCCTTTCTGCACCCTCAGCCACCTTCCTCTGCTTTTTAGCTTGGGGGTGCCTCAAATGCACCTTTTTTCATTCACTGCTCACATGAAGAAGTAAAAGAATGAGTGAATAAGTCTGCTAATCAGGCAACCACCTTTTTTTTTCCTCATAGGATTCATCCTTATCTTTAAGGAAATACTAAATCTGATGTCAGGAAGAAAAGTATTCATACATCCGAATTTAAAAAATCAGAAGACATGGCAAAGTCTTTGTGCTTGAGACTTGCATCCATTAAATATAAAATTACCTCAGACCTCTGTTTCTTGCATTTGCAACCCTGGTAAAGAACTATGAAACCAGCAGAAAATGTTAACTAGCGGTCGTGCAAAGGCTTCCTACATACAGGCCATAATATGTGTTTGGAAAAGGTTCAGTAGGCACTTTGGGAGCGACACTGCTTTGAAGCATTGTACCAAGCCCTATCTTCCTGGCAGAAGGTAGAAGTTTTTTAAGTTTAACTCTCACGCTGGGAATTTTCATCCAGGCTCAAGGGACCTGCTGGTAGGGGAGGAGCTGAGACCTGGGAGGCATTCCTGAACTGTACCACTGCTGTCCTCCGAGATGCTACGCTGGGATCCAGGGTAATGGAGCTTCAGCCCAGTGGCTGGGGAGAACAAACAAAATGATGTGAAGAGAATGTACTGAAACACACCCTCTTTTGTTTGAAGCTAGTACGTGCTAGATTGGTTGGATGTTGGGTCTCAGTGGGAGATTGATGGGATGTGGTTTTAAGGGACATGGTTTGAGGGTGAACACTGTGGAGTAGGGTTAATGGTTGGACTTGATGATGCCAAGGGTCTTTTCCAACCTGAATGACCCTATGATTCAAGCTGTGAGAGGCAAGAACCAGTCTGTCTCTGGTCCCCCTTGCCTTGTCACCCAGGACTGTGTGGACTCTGGCTCCAGGCCTCCCTTGGTGGTTTACTTTCCAAGCTGAAAAAAGACCTTGCTCACACGTTCACTGCATATGTGGAAATGTCTTCCACCCCTTTACTTACCTTCTCCACCCTTCTTGGGACCTGCTCCTCTTCTATTACAGAGACGGGGGAAGATAGAGACCTGCACACTACTCCAGGCTCAAGGAATCATAGAATCAATCATAGAATCATAGAATGCCCTGGCTTGGAAGGGACCTCTAAAGATCATCTAGTCCAAACCCCCTGCAGTGAACAGGGACATCCTCAACTCAATCAAGTGCTCAGAGCTACATCAAGCCTTGAATGTCTCCAGGGATGGAGCCTCCACCACCTCCCTGGGCAACCCATTCTAGTGTCTCACCACCCACATAATAAAGAGTTTCTTCCTAATATTCAGTCTAAGTCTACCCTGCTTTAGTTCAAAACCATTGCCCCTCGTCCTATTGCTAGAAATAAAACATGGGTCTCTACGGTGGTGGCACCATGACAGTCACTGTTCCATTCTGTGTGGTTTTCTTAACGCTGCATAACATCCGATGCGTGGTTTTGATTGCTACTGAGCACAGGACCTTTTCATGCAGCTATTAAAGCCACAGGATCTTGTTTATAAGTGATTGCAACCTGGTCCTTAGCATTTTCCATGTAATTTCCAGTTAATTTTCTCCTATGTGCATTACCTTATATTTATTTACATGGAATTTCACCTGCCATTTAACATCTGGTCACTCAGACTTGCAAAACCCTCTGCAACTGTTCATAGATGGCCTTCAACTTACTATCCTGAATAATCTAATAACACCCACCATGTTATCTCACTATTAAGCCCCTTTCCAGATCCCATATACATATTTAGCTCAAGTGTTTTAGCACAGACCTTCTGCTACTCTACTGATGACAATCCACCATGAAAATAGACCATGTTTTCTACTTCCTGCTTCCCATCTTCCAAGCAATTCTTTATGCATACAAGGACTTTCTTTCCCATGGTTTTTCAGTTTCTCTAAGAGTGGCTTTTGTGGTCTTGTGGAAAAACTTGTAAGATTTCAGTAGATTGAGTCAATGGAATATCCCTCCCCACCTGTTGGCTGACTCCTTCAGAGAAATAGGATTTAGTAAGTAAGACTTAAATAGAACTTTAGTGCTAGACGTCCCTTTAAAGACCTGACTTTTCCACAGTACAGCATTTTTATCCATGTTTATTAATTATTGTTTCTACTTCTCTGCCCAAGTGCAGATGTCAGGATCACTGGTCTGTAGTTCTCCCATAATTCCTTTGAACAAAGGCCTTTGTTTGTTAACACGATAAAAAAATCATTTTTGTTTGCCAACTACCAGTCTTCAGTTACCACACTAGTTTTAAGTGTGAGTTTAAACATCACAATTCAGTTATTTCATCCTTGGATTCCTCTGCAGCTGTTGGGTAAATACCATCTGGTCCTGATGACTTGGCATTGTTCATTGTGCATATGGAGCCCATAACCTCTTCCACCGGCACTTCACTTAGAGACAGGTCCTCTGATGCGTCCTTCATAAATTAAGATCCCATTGTGGGAACCTCCTCTGACTTTTCCACACCTCCTTTTTCAGATGAAGTCTTGCATTCCTGGTCTTAAACAATAATATATTTCACTTATGCAACGCTCTTGGCAACAAAGGGTCCTAAATTTTGTCTAAAAATTTGCACAACAGTAAATTCTATTGTGAATGAAAAGCAAAAAGGTGCATGAAAGTCACTTCTAAAGTCACCCACCTACCAAAAGAGCTGCTGCTACAGTGACTCTAGCTAAGAAAAAAATTTGGTATATAGAGTGTTTTTATCTTGCATATATGGCATGAACCAGACACTGCATGTACTATGTGCAGACTACAGAATCAGTCAGCCTCATATGCAAGGTTTTAAAAGCTGACAAAATCATCGTGATTTAGAGGCTAGCTTAAGTTTTACTTACATACTTCTATTTGCTCAAGTTACACCCCTCCATGGATCAGGACTGTGACAACAACTAAGCTGATATTGGTCCAATAAAATGTCAAGAAAACCCCTCCCTCGAAGGAACTTAAAAGAAAAAAAAAGGAAAAAGAAGAGGCTGTCAGCTTTCCCATGTAAGGATAGAAATGATCCGGTTTGGAGCAGTAAAGAAGGCAGAGTCAGACAGCCCATGGCCACTTATGAAGAAGTTTCTGAGTTGCTCATAAGACAGTGTGGAAAGAGCATGAATCATGAAAAAGATCATAGAATCCTAGAATGTTAGGGGTTGGAGGGGTGTCTGGAGACCATCGAGTCCACTCCTCCTGCCAGAGCAGGGTCACCCAGGGCAGGACACACAGGAACAGATCCAGGGGGGTTTGGGAAGTCTCCAGACAAGGAGACTCTACAGCATCTCTGGGCAGCCTGGGCCAGGCTCTGTCACCTTCATAGGAAAGAAGTTTCTCCTTATGTTGAGGTGGAACCTTCTATGCTCAAGTTTATACCCATTGTTCCTTGTCCTATTACAGGGCACTACAGAAAAGACATTGACCCCTTCCATTTGACACCCACGCTCCAGATGTTTATAGACATTAATAAGATCCCCTCTCAGTCTTCTCCTCTCAAGACTAAACAGCTCCAGGTCTCTCAGCCTTTCTTCATAGGGGAGTTGTTCCAGTCCCTTTATCATCCTCGTAGTCTCCATCAGCCTCTCTCCAGTAGATCCCTGTCTCTCTTGAACTGGGGAGCCCACAGCTGGATACAGTATTCCAGCTGTGGTCTCACCAGGGCAGAGTAGAGGTAGAGGATTAACACAGCTTCAAAAAACCACACTCTTGAAAGGTTCTTCATTGTTAAAACACACGAAATCACAGAAACCAGCAAGACAGCTGCTAAGGGAAAACAAAATTTGTACTAAAATTCTACTTGTGCTCACTTAGGGAGGTGGATTAATTGTGAACAGTTTATCTTTTGAGGAATATGTTGTACTGAGAGGTTCACGAGTGTCTGTGCACGTCCTGTAAGACCTGTGCACAAAGAAATGGTGAAAATTAGATGGCCTGATTTACTCAGAGCTAAAAATCACCTATCTTGGTAGGACAAAAGCTTCTGTGTGGTGCCAACACCAAATGCTGCCAATTGCATTTGTTTTGGTGAAAAGAGCAAATTTTACTTTGTGGTAAATCACTCCTCCACCGTTTTAATACCCAAACTTCCTTCAGATAGCTCTTGCTCACTACACAGAGGAGAGGGGAACAATCTGTTGTCCGCTGGGCTGCTTTCAACGAGGCATCGAGCCTGCAGACAAGTAAAAAGTGTGCTATAATCACCCAGGTCCTTGGCTGCCTATCGCTGTTTGCGCTGCTAATGCTTGTGGTGATTCTGCGAGATACCTCTCTGAGCAGAAAGCAGTGAAAAACGAAAATGATCATTGGCTTCCAGAGAACTGGTGAGCTTATGTGCTGCCTGATACGGTAACGGATCCTGCAGATAAGGTAGCATTTGTTCTGGAAAATTGTGAAATGCAGTGTTTCAACACTTTTCCTCTCCTGCCAAGGGAGCTTCAGAATCACGGAAGACAGCTTCACATCTGGAAAAGATGAGGAGTGTCCTCCCAGAGATAACCATCTCTCTAACCTGCACGTGAAAGGATCTTCAGACCCTTCCAGCTATTAGACGTTACTTTTGTATATTATAGAATCATAGACTCATTAAGGTTGGAAATGACCTTCAAGATCATCAAGTCCAGCCATCTACTAAACATTCTCATGACCACTAACCCATGTCCTGAAGTGCCACATCTGGATGGTTTTTGAGCCCCTGCAGGGATGGTGATTCCTCCCCCTCCCTGGGCAGCCTGTTCCAAGGCCTCACCACTCTCAGTAAAAAAACGTTTCCTAATATTCAACCTAATATTAGGTGAGCGTTTCCCACCTCCACTTTTATATGTCTGGGGGGAATGGCTCCTGCAGAACAGACTTAATGTTTTAAATGACAGGCTTAAAACTGGAACGATCTGACTTTGGAAGTGAGAATACTTATGGTATAACACTTACGGGTAAAACAACTGATGGCAAATTACATGTTTGTAAATCTAACTCTTCTCTGCTATTATACCAAAGGAATAACATAGGAAAGAATTTAATTCATGGGAGTTCTTCAGCTCTAAAATACCTGCATTTACACTCCACCTCCACAAAACTGCTCTATCTTGATTTAGTCTTGATTCTTTGGAAACAATGCTAACTTTTCAGGAAGCTGCAGGCATTGATAAGGGGGTAACACTTGACAAGAGGCTGGATACAGGTTATCTGTAGGAGAAATACGTGAGGTATTGAGACATTCAGGAGTATGTGTGCACAGACTCTGAGAGCTGTGCATAAAGAAATGGTGCACTGTTCTATTTTCACTTACTACTCTGAGTTTCTTAAAGCTTACACAAGTTTTTATGCCGATTCCTGCCTCAGATTCAGCAGTGGCAAGATGTTTTATGCTCTCTTAACAGGCTGGGAGAGACTGCAGAAGCCCATTGAGTGTGTGCTTACAGCCTGAACTTCAGGTTAAAACTAATTACGGTTGAATAGATAAGGAATTTTTTTAATTGATTTAGTTTTTAACTGAGTACGGAGTCTATGGAAATGTGTGAAAACATGTAACAACATTTTAAATAACATATTCTGGCTTTAAAGTAATCACAGTGGTGTGGTGAACTACCCTGGTGCTATTTGTCTCGGCTACAAATATGGGTAGAGCTACCTGGAATTCTATGGGGTTTGTAAAAAACAACCTGAAAAGATGAACAAATGCAGATCTTCCACCTGAAGGACAATGATGCTTTAACGTGATGGGTAGCAATGCCCAAATGAGGTGTCAGAAAACTTGGTTGGTGGCATTTGCATGACCTGCTGCCAGAAATACACCCAGAATCAAGGTGATCTGTGAAATATCCCCAGGGGCCATGCCCAAGAAGCACAACAGTGCTGATATCTTTCCAGTGAAACATCCTGGTGAGACAGATTGGGTATGGATCATAGAATGGTAGGGGTTGGAAGGGACCTCTGGAGATCATCGAGTCCAACCAGAGCAGGGTCACCCAGGGCAGCCCACACAGGAACAGAGCCAGGGGGGTTTGGAAAGTCTCCAGAGAAGGAGACTCCACAACCTCTCTGGGCAGCCTGGGCCAGGCTCTGTCTCTCTCACAGGGAAGAAGTTTCTCCTCCTGTTGAGGTGGAACTCAGTGTTTCATTTTGTGATCATTACCTCTCATCCTATCCCAGGGCATCACTGAAAAGAGCCTGGCCCCTTCTACCTGACACCCACCTTGCAGATGTTTATAGACATTCATAAGCTCCCCTCACAGGCTTCTCCAGGCTAAACAGCCCCAGCCTTTCCTCCTCAGAGAGATCTTCCAGTCCCTTCATCATCCTCTTAGCTTCCATTGGACTCTCTCCAGTAGATCCCTGCCAGATATGCCAGACCAACACCTACACTGTACTTCTAGTACATAGTGACTGATTTCCTCTTTGCTTTGGCCTGGATTTCATGTAAGTAGTTCTGCCTGTCTACACCTATGGCTAGTTAGCGTGCAGCACTTGTGGACTTGGGAGCAAATAATGTAAATCCTTGTCTGACTGGGCTCAGATCTTCTGTGGTTGGAAAGGGTCC
The DNA here is from genome assembly GCA_024336885.1 of Actenoides hombroni. Classification (NCBI taxonomy): domain Eukaryota; kingdom Metazoa; phylum Chordata; class Aves; order Coraciiformes; family Alcedinidae; genus Actenoides; species Actenoides hombroni. The sequence continues at coordinate 15,733,731 of WUAM01000143.1, read as the reverse complement.
TTACCTCTGTTCACACTCACACTGAAGGGTTTAGTGAATACCATGGACTGCTGCAAGGAATTAGCAATTTGTCAAAGGACTCTTGCTCTAGAAATACAGCACCCACTGAATGATGATGTGTTTTCCCTCCTGGAAGGTTGTTCTAATGGTGCTTTTACCTTGTCTTGGATTTTTCATTGATTTCTAGTGTTGTTTATAGAGGAGCTTCAGCACAGAGGAAAAGCAAGTTCATGGGTGCGTGACTGACCAAAGGCAGAAAAGGATAGAGAAAGAGCCTCTTTTGTCTGCCCCTGGAAACAGCAGAGCAAGGCTGAACATTTTTAAGTTAGCAGAAGAAAACCACTGTTGGAAATATAGATCAAGCCTTGGAGAAAGGGTAATAATTTTCCCAGACAGGCAGTGAATATGTCCTCAGCAAGGGTCCAGGTCAGCGTGCCCTCAGGTTACACTTCCAAAACTATAACTGAATTGGAACTGGCACTGAGGATTCAACGTAAGGGTTTATTTTGAGCTGTAGTAGAGCTCTTACAGCAAACTTTGTTATTTTTAAATGTGGAGGTCTTGGCCCATAGGATTTCATCTGAAGTGCTTTAATGTCTGATTCCCACTGACATCAGGGAGTTTAAATACCTAAATACTGCTACAGATCCAAGTTGAAGTTACTTTTGAAACTGGAAGCAGAACTTTGCACAAATTTCAACTAAAAGTCTTTCTTAACGTTGCATTTAACACGACTCAGATGCTACTGTAGTACGCGTTGCCTTTGCGCCTGGTTGGGCCGTGGGTCACCATTCAGCAAAGGAAAAAAGTTCTAGCCCAAAGGTGAAATGTTGGCAACCACAGTCAGCACGAGAAAGGGACTTGTGTTAACAAACACCTCTTTATGTTCCTTTGCAGTACCTTTGTCCTCCCCTGTGACTACATGCCCCTACTGAAAGCAGTTCTGGAGAACCTTTTTCCTCATGGAAAGAATTGCAGGTGTTTTTCAGTTGCTTACAACACAGTAAACCTTTGCTCCACTTTCTTCCCTCCCTCCCCATCTTCTCTCTCAACCATTCCATTTAGGTAGTTTTCTGAGGCTTTGATGCCTCATAACTGAGGGAAGAGCCTCACACTGACCTATTTCACACCCTCAGCTCCCAGCCAGGGCCTGCTGGAGAGCTTTCCAGCGTTCAGCGATCCCTCCGTGCTTGGGAAGGCCAGGAGCCGGGCCCTCCCCACGCGAAGAGCCAGGCCCCAGCAAAGGCAATGTGGCTGCACTTGGCCAAAGCTCATCAGCTGAATCAATAGGCCTCTGAAACGGTCGGCAGCAAGGCCAACGCCAGCCACCCCCAAGCTGCTTTCATTTACCCCAGCTTAATGTATTGGCAGACTCCCTCCTTCCACCCTCCAGCTGCTTTAAGGGCTGAGGGCCTACACTTCCTATGACAAATATGCCTGATCATTAAAGTATTTGCCTTCAAATGTGCAAAGGGTGCTTGGGTTAATTTCAGCCTGGGAAAACCAAATATAAGCAAACTATATTAAGAATTTCTGTAATTATTTGGTGGCATAGCCAAGGTATACAGTGTTTGCCTTTTGGGATGTAAAGGCACCCTGTGCCGTGCTGTGGGTGCCTGCTGCAGGCAGCCCACCTGGACCGGCATCCCATTTTTCCTCAGTTCTGTTATCAGGCGTGCCTTATAAAGTCATTTATTATACAAATTGGCTACTTCAGTTCCTTTTTCTGGATGATGTTTGCATTTTTAAAATGCAGCGTGGGGCGTTCGCTTATTAGTCAGTTTTCTTCAGCTGTCACTCAAAGTGACTGCACGACTCGATTCCCTGCTGCTTAAAAAAAAAAAAAAATTAACAGAGAAGCTGCCAATCAAGTTTACTAAACAGTCCAACAATAGAGACACTGCAGGCCCAGAATATTCTCCAGTTTCTCTAATTATACACTGTGCGGAGTAATAATTGTACGATAGCCTGGCATTCATTATGTGAGCTTAAGTGCTCACATTATAGACTTCTATTTTGAGGACGTTATTACCATGCAGGAATATTTCTGTTCAGGTTGGTGATACCTAGTGTATGGTAGCTTTTATAGACTTAGGGAAATTTGTTAATATTCTACTTACAAATATGCCAATAAAATTGCCGCTTAATTCCCATTCTAAATACGCAAAAGAATTTCTTGAAGACAAGTAGCAAATCTTCGCCTCCATTCATCTTGAGTATTTCAGAAACTACAGATTTAAGCCAATATCTTTATTTAGCCAGCTCTGCTATGAAATTGCTATTGAAACAGCGGAGTACATACGTTATGGCAACAAGTGTAGAAGTACCAGATGTGACTGTGCTGGAATGTGCCATTGGCCACAAATAATAAATTCAAGTTGAAGTGTTCGACTGAATGATTTTACTAAGTATATCAGAGAAGACATTTCCAAAAGGCCCATAAGGATTTAGCGAACCAAATTCTGCTAATGATCCATAGAATTTATGCTCATAAATACCCAGTCCTCAAATCCCTTTCAGATGAGGAAAACTATTGAAATTTTACACTGCTGTAAAACTAATCTACGAAGAATTAGTTCATCTAACAGTTATTGCCAGCAAATTAGCATGAAACCCGTTAGAAGTTTATTTGCACAAACGTGAAGCCTGGAACAAATCATAGAATTGTCAGGGTTGGAAGGGACCTGAAAGCTCATCCAGTTCCAACCCCCCTGCAGTTGTAAGGAGATAAAGAAAGCACTTCTTGATCCAGGATGTAGAAAGGTGATAAGGTGGTTTTATTTCTATAGCTCTTCATTATTTCTATTATTATTTCTATTATGATTATTATTATTTGTGATTATTTCTATGATGACATTTTTATTGTGGTATATTTTATTATGATCTCTTTCTATTATATA
>WUAM01000143.1:15675331-15689650 GCA_024336885.1 Actenoides hombroni | reverse complement strand
TGGGCTGCCCTGGGTGACCCTGCTCTGGCAGGGGGGTTGGACTCCATGATCTCCAGAGGTCCCTTCCAACCCCACCATTCTATGTTTCTAGGATTCTATGATTTCATTAGGCCAGCTGAAAAAAAGGATGCCAAGTCTGCAAGCAAAGGTATAATATGGCTGTCATAAGCCCTGAGCAAATGAAACATAGCACCCTGTCCAGCTTTCCTGCCCTTGGTCATTCCTGATATCCCTCACCCCCAGGGTCTCAGTCTAACTTTTATGTCATGCTTATGGAAACAGAAACTCCCACAGTTTTACTGAAGCTAAATATTATTTGAATTCTCAGTAATTCTGATGTCCCTTAAAAGAAACCTAGCAACTTCCAAAAAGGAGAGAGAGGAAACCAAAGTAACTGTTTTCAGTTTTTAAACCAATTCCAGTTGAAATGAAGCCCACTGTGGCATGAAATTCACTGAGATCAGAATGTCTTGTCTTGGTGCTATTCCTCTTGTCTAGTATTGTAAATGGCACGACCAAGGCAAAAAAGAAAAGTTATCTTCTGAAGGAAATCCACCTGGTATTGCTGGTGACCCAGGTAAAGTATCTATAACAAAAAAACCCCAACTTATTTCTGTCACCGAATTATTTTTTCTCCTTGACATTAAGAAAACAACCTGGAGATTAGCCACTGATAAATGGTTTATATTTCCTCAAAGGTAAGTTTCCCTTTTTATGCTGCAATTCAGACAATCGAGCCTATGTCAGATTGTCAGTAACGCGTGACAACAGTTTCCTGTAACAAACAGACCATGTTCCAGTGTGCACATTCCACTCCCAGTAATCCTTGTACTGCTTTGTTTAAAATATAAGAGGCAGACATGATTGGTCAAACAAAAAAGATATCATTTGAGCAGTAAGTATATAAGTGTGCTGAATTCTTAGAAACCACATTGCTGACACTGGGCTGTCCCAGGGCTACTCAGCTTGTAAGAAAGACTGGATCTTGGCATCCTAAAAAAGAGGATAAAGTAGTACACATGTGCTGACAAAACTCAATAGGTGAGGGTTTAACCCCTGCTGCTGTGGTGAAGATCGTGGAAATAGTGATGGTTGATGTAAGGAGACCAAAATAACCCCAAAATAGCCACCATCCATTTCCTTGGCCTTTTACTGGGGTGCAGCAACGCACCTGGCTGCACAGGAAAAGTGGTAATCGTCTGTGTGAACAACAAGCACTCCCAGTCCCTTCCAGCATCAACACTTAGGCAGCAAGATCCTTGCCAGCCCAGTTTGTAAAACAGGGGAATCCATTTCATAGCTTGGTTCTGTGTGCCCTCACAGAATATACAGAGTCAGTTCTTTGGAGACTCCTAAACCACAAAACCTGAAGAGCAACAAATCAATGAAAGGAGAGAACACAACAGGACAAATTCTTCCCTCACCTACACTGAGATCATCCGTTTCAGGCTGCAAAATAATTTTATGCACTTCATTGGTGACAAATTTTGTACCCTAATATATAAAGAGGAAGTCTGCCTAAATTGTAGCAGAGCCTAAATCAATACCTCAGATGTGGTTTAACATTTTATGCTTTTGTTTCGGTGCCTTTTAAAGCATAACTCAAATATGAGTCCTTGATATTTGTTCTTGGAACTAATCATATTCTCATATTTGCTTGAAAAAGGGCCAGGAGCCAACTACAGACAGGAGTGTCAGAAAAAATATATGACCTGAGGTACATATACACAGTTCACTATTCTGAATGTACTTTAAATTGCCTGGGGTGGGGGAAGGTGTTCTCTCAAATTTTTATTTATCTCAAACTTTTTCAATCACTGAATTCAAAAGGGTTTGGTTTTTTTTCTGACAGTATTCTTTGCTCTCTTTCAGGTTCCTGTTTGCTGCCATTTTACAGAGCATACTATCTGGTCCTGACTGTGTATGAGTCAGCCCAGTTACAAGAAGGTAGGTAAAGAGTCTGTGTTTGGGCCAGGTAAGGAGAGTAATGATTACCCAGCTAGTTTGGGCTAGAAAAAGATTGTCAGGGTTTGGGTTTTTTCCTTTATAAATGTGATTTTGTTAACTCTAGAGCGTTCATCAGAGTTACTTTTCTAAGAGTTGGGCCAAAGAAAGAATGGCTTCACCAGTATATGCTCATTTTGTATTTGTAGGTGTTTACATATGAAGAGAACCTATTGCTGGTTTGCAAACAGAAACACTCCAGAGCTCCACGCTGTACAGGTAGATTTTCTGGGTTTTCAGAATAAACTGCCACAGACTAAAGAATCAACATCCCATGTCATTGGATTTTCTTCTTGTCTGTTGACCACTTTTACTACTCTAGATCAAATTCCAATTATTTTCCCTTCAAAAAAAATCCATTAAAATATGATTTTTTTTCCTAAAGAAGAAAATACTGAGAGAATTTGCCCAAGGGATAGTAGGAAAGGCTCTTAGAAATACCTGAATTACACAGCACCCAAGTCATTTACACTTTTTATCTGTACAAGCCCCAGTTGTAGAGGAGATGCCCCAGGACAGGCTTGCTGACTTTTCTGCCCACTCGGAGCTAACTGCAGAAGAATAGAAATCAATCTCCTGTGCAGGATGTGAGCAAGTTGCAATAGATTAACCTTGGTCTCAGCTCTACACAGCAACCACTGCCAAGTGGACTAGGAAACGCCGTCAGAGCTCACTAGTTGGTCCACCCAAAGTAGGACACACTTATTATAACCGCTAGTTCAGAAGGGGCTAAGGCAATGCAGCTAGAGCGCTGTAAATTCATCCCTTAGGTTCCTTATCTCCAGTCTTCCATAGTCGTATGATGGGAAGTGAAATTTTAAACTGTTTGCACTGAACAAATCCAAAAAGTTGTCTGATCACCCAAGTTCACATTCAAACTGGGCTTCCTGGCTTGGCTTAGCTGATTAGGAATGGGAATCAATGTTAAGTGGCTGCAGATTAATCTGGTCTGGCTTTAACTGAGTCATTTACAAAGTCCTTCTACACTGAAACCCTGTAGTATCTGTTTTCTCAGACAGTATGACTCAGAATCCTGATGATCCATCAGCTGGATTCTGGTCTTGTGTCTGGAGGAGGCTTGGATGAAGGTGACCTGAGCTGTCAGTCCTGATACAGCTGCCTTCTGTCAGGAGTGTATGGAAGCAGCAGAAAAATACGCTTTCCTTAAGGCAAATTCCTACTTCCCTTGGAATTTTCAGAAGCTCATAAGTACTTTCAGAAACAACAATACTTTCATTGTGTCTGTATTGTACTTCTTTTTTTTTTGATCACTAGAGCATTGAAAATACAGTGATGTTATGCACAGCAAAGTAACCACAGCACAGAAAGAAATGTGACCGGCATCGTGTAAGGAAGAAGCACTTGGAAGTTTAAATATTTCCTGTGCAGGTGAAGAGTTTATGTTTTAGCTATACAGCTTTCCTGGGGGAGGAAAATAAATCTAACACAAAAGACTTTGTTAAATCACAATGACCTTTTTTGTGTTTGTTTGTTGGTTTTTTTTTTAGTTGATCCCATCTCCTCAGTGCTAAAGAAGTTGGGAATGAGGAAAATGTATGTTGCAAAGTGTAGCTCCTTATTAAAACTATCTGGTGTATTAGTAAAAGAGCAGATAAATCAGTAATTTACCTGGATTTTCCAAGGTCTTTGACAAAGGACTGCAGAAGAGGATGTAAGTACAAGCAGAACCACCATGAGGTGGAAAAGTAGTTCTCATGTTTGAAAAAAAATGAAATATGAGAAAAATGAAATGGAGAAATAAAATACCTAGTTTCAGCATGGGGAAAGATAACTGTGGAGGCCCTGATATCCCATGCTTCTCCACGTAGAAAGCCTGTTGCTTAACCCAGTGTCATCTGAAAAAGAAAACAAATAACAGAGAAGTATTTATTATTCAGAGCCCCAGCAATTCTAGTAATGCCACTTTGGGTTCCTGCTTTATAACTCTCTCAATAGCAAATACTCACTCTTCTGTAAAGAGTAATCACAAAAAAAAAAAGTAAAGTATTCCCAAATGTCTGCAAGAGGATAAGGTACAAGGCTCCATGATAACAATTCAAACCTGGTCAAATGCAGACAACAGACAAGAGGAAAATCCAATGACATGGGATGTTGATTCTTTAGTCTGTGGCAGGCTTTTCTGAAATAAGTAATAACCACTTTCTGTATAAGACAAGGGAAGGAGGACTTCTTTGAATTAGACAAAAATGCAGGTTCCAGCCATTTGTGCAATCTCATTCCAGTGTAATGGTCTCTGGTGCTCCTGCTACTTTCTGTTTCTACTTCCTTTCTTTCCCTCCTCCTCTCTGAGAGCAGAAGGGAATGTTGGAATTTCCTACCAGTTAATTCTCTTACATTTCCTTACAACATTCTTGTAGCATTACAGCCCAGAGGGAGAACACTCTACACCCAAAAGTTCTCAAAACTGATTTCCCTTCTTAAATTACTGAACTGGACCAACTGTTAAAGACAGTCTTAAGAATTGAGGAGAAAAAGGTAGACTGACACCATGAAGAATAACATTTCAAGGCTTTTTCCTCTTAAAGTAGCCAACCTTCTATCAGGCTTACTCTTGTAGTGAGAATAGTGATAGTTCTCCTGTAATTTTGTTGATATCTTGCCAATGCCCAGCCCTGCTGTCTCAGCTAACGGAAGTGAGGAATTGTTGTCATCAGCAAATTAGTTGCAACAAATTCTAAACTGTTCTTGCTCAGAAAAGCATCCCAAAAATGCTTTAGGTTGCACGCTTTGGCTCACTCGGAGGCATTTTTTTCCTATCTAGCCTCTAGGTCAGAAATTAACTGCTGCTACCTCCCTTTCCTATCCAAGGTAGGACTTGGCCTATTTTTCAATATGCCCTTTATGAAACAGTTGCCCTCTCCTTACACTGCTACACAACCAGCCAAGAGGAGAGAGATCTTACCCAACTCTGATAGGGGTGTGGGGGCATGTGTGCTATCTGAATTTGTTTGTGAAAGTACTGAGGAGCTTTTGATAGCTACGGGGAGGTATGTTGTAAACTCTCTCTAATGAATACTTGTAGACATGAATGTTTGTGCATACCTTCACTAGAAGAACAAGCTGAAGCCTGCACCATTTAGATTGTCTTGCTTTTCAGAATTGCACCTCTCTGAGCCTCCTCTCGTGATGATTTTATGCGATCATTGCATAAATTGGAAGAGCTCACAGATAAGCTTTATGCAGCTTTTACTGACTGAAGGTGGAGGTGACAAACATCATATAATTTATTCTCAATTGAAAAAGCATTCAATAAGTTTTGATTTGAAAGAGCATTCATCCATAAGATCCCTTTATTGCAAATTATATTTGAAATAAGAGAGGATTCAGTACTTCATCTAATTATCTTCATCTTCTTTAGGAGGAGGTATAAACTCTCTTAGTGAACTTCTGAGAAAATCTCATAATACAATATTTATTTATGTGGTATATGTGTTTTCAGAACTGTCATGAGTTACAAGACTGAGAACAACAGTGAGGTGATGTTTATCCAAGAATGTGTTGATACATACAATGACTTCTTTGTCCTGTATCTTTGATTTTCTACTTAGGAAATACTAAATTTCTCTAACTTGTGGAAGTGAATATAAAGGACTCATTTAAGGTCTCAAGCTCTGTATGAGAAGCCCCTACTGATGAGAAGCACCTACTGAATCTGTAAGGTGTGTACACAGTGGTTTTGTTTTGGGGAAGCAAGAGACTGGTGAGGAGAAAAGGTGTTCAAACTCTTCTTCAAGCTATCAAGTCAAAGGAAGAGATAGTAAAGATCCCTTTTACCCCTATACTTTTCAAACTCCAGCAAACAGTTAAATTGCAAGCCCAATATCTTTTTCAAGGCCCACCATCAGATTCCCTGTCAGGCTCCAGGTTTAATCTGGAGATTATTTTAAAATGGTCAGTGTCCTTTCCCCATCCCTGGTGTTGCCATGATGAGCTCAGGATGCAGGATGTAAAATTTCAGACAGTATCTTTTATGAGCCCAGATGACATAGCTGGAAGGAGTAGACCAGCTTTGAAGCACACCAGCCCTCTTTCAGTCTATTATGCAAGCAGAATCTTTTCCACATTGTACAATATAGCAGTTATTTTGAGGGGTAATTTACCTGTGTTAAGGAGTTACACAGTTTACCCAATTATGTGACACTCATCAAAACAAATTGTAGGCAGGCATAGTACATGCACATCAGATGGGGATTTACAGTTTAAGGTGTAGTGCTTTTGGAAAGGAAAGGCTTTGGAGCCTGTAGAAACTTCCATCTGATACGGCACCAAGACTGTGGCATGTCCAGATCCCAGTGTCTCCATCACATTTTGCACCAGTGCCTAATTATTCGGAATATCCTACTGCCTGAGTCACCCAAACCACTTCCTGCAGCGGACTTTTTGTAAATCTCTTATCCAAGTACTGACCAAGCCCAGCCCTGCTTAGCTGTATGAAATCATAGCCTAAGGTGGTGTGACTGCAAGCACAAACAGCATACATCTGTCATTTCAGCTCAGTTACTAATCCAGTTGCCTTCTTCAGAAATTAGCCTTCCTTTCAAAGCTGTCGTAAGAATAGCCCTGTCTTGTAGGAAGGGTTACTTTCCTGTAGCAAAAGAATCTTAGTAGCTATATTCAAATCTCAGCATTTCTTATGTGTTCTGATAAGTGATGGAAAAAACTGCCCATGTTGCACAACACTGGTTGCATTTACTGGTTACTTCCTGCTCTAGCCAATAGCTGTCTAGTGACTATTATGAAAATGGGTGAGAAAAGCAGATCTATAAAAATTATAAATGATAACACTTTGGGATCATTTTATGAACAAATAATTTATCTGTTCATAAAATGAACAGCAGGTTTCTACAGCTACTCAGAGCCTTTGACAACACTGAATAGAGACAATTTTTTTCAAGCCTGAGTGTTTAAATTTAGGTGCCTAAATAAGAAATAAAGGAACCTGCCTAAGCATCTGTTTAACAGACTGACTGTATGCACCCATGAATCACATTTAGTGTTAAACTTCTACAGCTCCGATTGATTTTAGTCAGGATCTCTGACAATCACAGCAGGATATCTGAAAATCATGGCCTACATTTGTATTTTGAAAATAATGTAGTAAAGTTACCCAGATGCATGTTTCTGATGGGGCACATCCTGATCTCTGCCTGCAGTGTGAATAACTATGCTATATGCAGGACTGCTGTGTTAGGATTCTTGCCCCCCAGCAGCTCATGTGCTACTGAAACAGGGCAGCTGCTGCATCCTTCAGAGAAGCAGGGTGTTCCTCACGCTTATGGAAGCCTGTCCCACACACTCCACGTTCTCTGACCCATTTCACCTTGAAACATCCTGTGCAGTAGTTCAGGGGGAGCTTGCACTGACCTAGGCCACTGAAGTCACAAGGTGGATGTTGCGTGGGCAAGCTCTCAGTGTCCTGTCCCCAGCATGTAACACAGCTATACATACAGTAGGTATACTGAAAAACTTAGAGCAGGACTGGAAAGAAACCTGAATTAGAGCATCATTTGGGTGGGGAATTTTAGCTAGGCATACTAATGATTTTGTGTTATTTGATTATACTAAGTCTGTATGGTTAGTGTTACAAAAAAAATAAATGCATTTTCTTTCCTGTTTCTCTCTGTTCTGATGCTGGGCAAGACCTCTAGCCCAGTGCATCCGCATATAAAATGAAAGAAAATGTACAACAATAAGATCTTGATACACTTAACAAGGATGTACCACTCCCCCACCCCTCAGTAAATTATTTTGCTGGAGGCTACATCATTCTCTCTAAGTAGTATGCTGGGAGTTGACAGAGGCGTGAATAATTCACCTTGTAGGAAGCCTCCCCAACCCTGGCTGAGCCGCAGCATGTTGGGCTGGCCTTTGATGCAGACTGGTTGGGCAGGTTCCCGGGCGCCCCAGGAACCGGTCTGACGGGCCTGTTATGCCAACAAATTCTGGTATGATTCCATGCTCTCCAGAATGCAGAAACCTGCCCAGCCAGTTAAATGAAAGGCATATTAGGTTATCCATTGCACATTGTATATATCTTAGGTGCAGCAGATCTCCTCTCAGCATTCTCTAGTGTGGTCCACGGTGGCTTCCTCATCTTACTTACACTTGAGGTTTATAGCCGGAGGGGAAGTCAATAGTAAATATTTATCACCCCGATCAAGGACAGAACTTTTCACAATTCAAACAGAAGGGTGAGTTTTAAAAGTCTTTCTTTAACATTAATTTAAGATAACCTTAAGCAAAAATTTCTCTTCCGCTTGAAGTGGTGTAATGGCTATCTCCTTAATGTGTCTGAGTACTGCCAGGCTCTAGGGCACTTGTGGGCAGAATTGTTGTGAGGGCAGCTTTTTGACCCTTCTGTGTGCAGCTGAACATCATCTGCTCTGTCTGCAAGAGTATTTACTGGAGAGTTCAATGAACTAAGCACGGGAGTGAGAGGTAGAAACTCCACTGCCAATGACTTACTATTTGGAGCAGGTCACTTCAGTATTGCCTATTGGTCTTCTCTTTTATACAGTATTTTAACAAAACCTGTTCCCAACAGCACCGTGGTGACAAGGCACAGTGCCAGTACAGTAAGATCTGTGGTTACTAACTCTTGCCAGACTAACTTTTTTAACTGTTCAACTTTACGGAGTGAGTTTAATTAAACCTTGATTTAAATCTTGGCTTCATGGTAAGCTAGGAAACATACTTGTAATTCTTACTGCTTTCTTTCCATATACTTCTTAGAAATGTACCTGTTCAGAATGAGTAACGGTGGTGGCAATGGTAACAAAAAGCAGTCCTAATCAGAAGGAGCAGGCAGACCTGAAAGCTGTACCTGTGTCTGCAACTGAATCCATTCACAGGTTCTGTGTCAAATAAGAAAAATTAGTGTGAAAACAAAACCTGTGGAATCTGGTAACTGATTAACTACTGGAGCACAGAAGTACTGGCTGAGCTGAATAGAAAGGAATGAAGACAGGTTTTGTCATGCCTGTTAGGACAAAATAACTCTTTCACTTAAGTAAATGTGAATCTTCTCACCATCTGTGTGACTACATTTTTGAAAACCCTCAAATAGCTACTTTCATTTCCCTGGAAATCTTAATTTTGCCTGCTTTTAAGTGAAACAATTACCATTCTCTTTCCTGATGTAAAAAAAAGGAAAGATCAGAGTCCACAGTGGACATAAGCCACTAGATCCAAAAACATCTATACAGGATTATGTAAGACTTTATGGTGGTCACACAGCAGGAGGCTTCAATTCTGGAAGTGTTTACTGCCAGCTATGTCCAGGTTGATGCAAAAATGAACATTACTATTCTTTGCCAATAAAAAGGCCTCCCAAGCAGCTTAAAGACCCAATGAATAGCAGATTGAAACGACCTTCTTGTTAGCAACATTCTATCTGTGAAAAACTTGTCTTCAAAGTGTGGGAAAAAGGGAAAGAACATAGGAGAAGTTTTGTTCTCTCACAGAAGCTAATAATATTCCCCAGGGGGGGAAAGGTTTTTTTATAATTTCTGTTGATTTTGGTATCAAATATGGAAGGAAAATTTGCTAAGGAATAAATTCTTTTCAAAAGAAAAAATATAGCTGGCTGAACTGTATGGTTTGCACAAGCATTCTCTGTAGAGCCTATAAAATGCTGCAAGAGCTTTGATTTCTAAAGTTAGAGGACTTTTAACATAGGACATGTTTAAAATTCAAACCAAAAAAAATAATCAGTTTTTCAAAATACTGCTTGACATCTGTGGTTTGTGTGTTCTGCTTGGGTTTTCCTCAGCTGCTGTATTTTAGGGGACAGGAAGGGCAGGGGCTAAGGGCTATTGTTTGGGGATTTTTTTTTCCTCAAAAGGTAAGTAAAATATTATTTCCCATATATATTTTTTCTTTTTTTTTTGTTTGTTTTCCTGCCCTAAATTCTTGTCGTTTACTACAGTAAAAGGTAGGTGGCATGATCTTGTACACAGACCCATAAACTTTTACTTCAGGCTTCCCAGCTTGGAACAGCCTTCCAAGGCTGAGATAAATACGCAGAACTACTCAGACTATTCAGGTTAACCTGACAAACATCAGTAGGAGAAAAACTTTCACAGATAGGTGCTGCTGCTTAGAGTCTGGGGACCAGGAACACTGCACTCGGGTCCTGCAACAGCATCCCTCAGGTTGGTTGTTTTGGTTTTTTCTCCATCAAGGGTCTCTCAAAGACCTGAGAGTTTCAGATTAATAAATCCTGGCTGTTTCTGACTGCAGATGAGGAGCAGTGAAAGCACTTCAAAGAAGAGGGTTTCTTAAAGTGAACAATGTTACTGGCATCAGGGAATATGATCCTGGCACGATTTCAAAAGCGGCTACGCAAGCAGCTTGAGAAGAACCAAATTCAGCTGGGGGAGGGTGGGTGATGGAGAGACTCCTCCTTGTTTTGCTAGAGAAAGCAACCACCTGTGCCAGGCAGCAGTGCAGTGCTCTGCGTGCCCTCCCAGCTCTGAGACACTGTACCATTTAGTGATGTGCCAGCTCCTACGCTCCCAGTTCAAACCCCATAGCTGCTGAACTGTGCCACCTGCTTTTATTTGCTGCACCTGAAGTTGGGCTCCTTTGATGTCTTCACTGGCAACTGCAACGTGAAGTTCATTAAATGAACATGACTAGAGAGAGAAGCACTCTCTTTATCCCTCCGTGCAGATCTGTAAGTCAAGGAGGTTGTGAGTGCCCTGGCCATGTATGTTTATGTGCAATCTCCTAAATCTCATGTGAATAAGGACTTCACTATTTTATATATGGATCTATATATGGATCTATATAGATATATACAGGAAAAGAGTGGTATATTTACCACTGTGTTTAAAGCAATTAAAATATCTAAACTGGAGTTGCCCAGGGTAATTCAAAGCTGGTGTTAATCTTCACATCTAAATGTAAGGTAATAGAAGCAAAATAGGTAACCTTTCTGCTAATCTCTGCATATGCAGTGAGCTAAGTCATCTTCTGCTACCTGAGCAACTGTTCAGAAACAATGATGCAGCTTCTGTAGTACCCCCCAAAAAGGGAGGGCGGGTGTGGTGTGTGAATTAACAGCTATTTTTTATTTCATCTGTGCTGCAACGCTGCAGTAGTCCTAGAATAGAAACACAGTCATTTGCTGATTTGCCAGTAAATAATCCACTCATTAAGGAGGAAGGCATTACCACTACAGAGTAACTGAACATCAACAGCTTCACATACTATTAATGAAACACTTCAGACCAGCCAGGTCAACAAGGGGCTAGGATTAAATTAGATTCCCTTTTTGCAGAGTTGCTCACAGAAAAGCATTCTGCCACCTAGTTTAAGATGCCATGTTGCAGATTATTGTGAAGCCCGGACATGAGCCATGGCACCATAAAATCTTTCCTATCTGTTCCAGCACAAGAGTGGTGAAGCATTCTTCCCCCAGTTTTATTGTTCAGGTGTGTGTGTGTTTACTCTTAGGAGATGAATGAGATGCAGTTCCAGTTAGACTAGTCACCTTAAACCATCCAGTGGAAGTAAATGTGGAATACCAGACTCTTCAGTAGTTTTCTAGCATGCTTAATGAGGCAGGGAACTACTCAGTAGCTGGTGGCCAGGAATGTGATTAGGGAATACATAAAATCAAATAAATCTGGAAGGGAGATAAAGTTCAACTGGTCTTAAACCATTATCACTTATTGTTGAGTAGATAAGAATAACACCGTAGAAGCCAAGGGATTTATACTGCTGTAAAACTCAATCTGAGACAATGTGAGAATAATCTGCTCACACAGTTTATTGGGAAATAAAATGAATTACATAGTTCTTTTCCAGAGTGCTTCCTATAAATAAAAAGAAAGGCCCAGTTTACGATAAAATCCTCAAACAATTGGCAAGAGGGCTATTTTATTGCTACTTATCAGATCTGTGTATACATTTAAGACATCTGTTTCTCTTAACTCTGAGGAAACTACTTTCCTACATCACAGACTTTTCCATTTTAGAAGTTTCAAGGGTCAACTAAAAAGCTGCCAGCAAGCATTATTCAGGAAGACTGGAGTATCTATCACAACTTATTACGACCATATCTCTTGTACGATGTAGCTAATTTTAATTCCACCATATGTGTACCGAGAGGATAACGGATCGAACCGGCCATGCAAGTAATCTGCTGCTGAGCTACTGAACATTTGGGTTATTTTATTGTAGGTGAAAAATCAGTGGCTAAGCACTGCTGAGGAATGAGCAGAAAAGCCAACCACGAGATTTTGCAAAATACTTCAAAATTCAAAGTATGTATTGGCTGGGAAACCAAAAGTACTTTCAACAAAGGTGGACAACAGATTGAAAGGCTGCTTAATCAGGGGGCATCTTGTCTGACAGTATTGCAAAATACTTCTGAAGTGGTGAAACAGTATTTCAGATCCAGCTTTACTTACACTGTAGCTCCATTCTTACAATACTTTCTGGAGATGTGAATGATCTGAGTAATGTAACAAGAGTAAGATGGAACAGCTACTAACAGTCATTAAACACCTGAAGACCTAATTTTTTTTTCACACTGCCATTAATAATCTAGAAAGTAGGTGTCTGTAGTACCGGCCCTTGCAAACTGATTGCCATTTTGTCTTCTCATCAGGCCACAAAGGTGTCTCTCCAAGTGTTCCTATACAAACTTAAAATAGTCCAGTGGAATTGTGTGAAGGCAGAATAGCAAAAAGCTGTGGGGGTTTTTTTTCTATTTCATTACTCTAAGGAGAACTACAGAGTAAAAATGAAGGGGTTTCGCTCAAGGCAGACAGCAGGGTTGGTCTCAATGAACGAAAGAACACTGATAGGCAGTTTGCACAAAAACATTACACTAGTAAAAATCACAAAAGGGACACCAAAGTTCAGCTTTGGTGGGATGAGAGGTGATGGGCTGAAGTTGTGCCAGGGGAGGTTTAGATCGGACATTAGGAAAATGTCTATCCTGAGAGCGGTGAGGCCTTGGAACAGGCTGCCCGGGGAGGTGGTGAGGTCACCATCCCTGGAGGTCTTCAGAAAAACAGGTGGATATAGCACTTCAGGACACGGTTTAGTAGCCATGATAATGTTGGGTAGGCAGTTGGACTTGATGATCTTGGAGATCTTTTCCAACCTTAATGATTCTGTGACAGTAATTATATGACCCTACCAGTTTCCATACTCACATAAGACATTGAAATATGCCCCAGGCTGTTCTGCTCTACGCTAAAATGACAATCCCCTGCAACCTGTGAAGGCCAGGGGGAAGCATTGCAAACAAATCTTCTGTGTGTAAACCCCAGAAGTCAGTAGAAAAGGTACTTTTGGCAGCACAGCCTGAGAGGGTCTCAAAATAGCAAGGTCTCTATTTTTTTATATTAGCAAGGTCTCAAAATCCCAAAGGTCCTCTTGACATCTAAACCAGCAAGAATTTTTTTTCAGGTAGGCTCTCCCCGTGTGTGGGCAGCATCTGTTTTAACCCAGGCTCTCACACCCTTCCTTGCTTTTCTACGGTGTTGTGCGTTCAGTGCTACGCTGAACCACGGCGCCTACCAAGCCCTGGCGGGTCCCCTTGGCTTTCCCCTGGCTGCTCTCTGCGGAAACCTCAAACGCCAGGTCAGACTGAGGAGGGGAGCGCTGGGACAGCGGCTGCCGGACGCGACAGATGCCTGGGCTGGCCTGGGGCACTCAAACGGGTGCCGCCAGGGGCCGAGAGAGGGAAGGCGGGGAAGAGGGACAACAGGCGACCCCAGGGGCGCTTGGCCCTCACCGCCCCTCAGGGCCCGGCTCTCGCGAGAGCAGCGCGGAAGCCTCGCGAGAAGCGCCGGTGCCCCGGTGCCCCGCCTCCCCCCGCAGCGAGAGGCGCGCGGCCGCGGCTTTCCCTTTTCCCGCCGCTGCGCGCGGAGCCGCCGCGAGCCAACCAGGTAACGGCGCGCGCTCTCCTCGCCGCCTGGCAACCGCCGCTCGTCAGGACGGGCCCCGGCCCGCGCCGCCCGCTCGCTCGGAAAAGGCCCGGCACGTAAGGCAACATGGAAGCTGATGTCTCGACTCACCCCGCTGTTTAAAAGCACCATTATGAAGTCAGGTTGTACAGTAGTAACAGTACCTTTTATATATATATATATCTATATCTCATATCTATCATATATATATAAACTGTAAACAAGAGGTAACAGCGGCTTCTAGAATTTGCTTTCTTCAAGGTTTCCCGTGTGGTAGGCACCCAAAAAATACTGTAGAAAAGGTGTGTGGTGTGGTGTGTGTGTTCCCGGCTTCCCTGCCAGTCGGGTTGGCTCCATATCACCAGTG
>WUAM01000143.1:15636999-15675231 GCA_024336885.1 Actenoides hombroni | reverse complement strand
AGCCCCCGGGCCGGGCCGGGCCGTTCTCGCCGCTTCGGCGGCTCTGGGCGGTGCCGGTGCCGCTCGGGGAAGGGGCGCGTGGGCCATGCCCGACCCCTCCTTTGCCGTCCGGGCTCCCGGGCGTGACGGCAGCCTGGCGGGAAACCGGTGCCGCTGAGGCGCGGGGAGCTCGCTGCCGCCCGGCCAGCTCTGGGGCGCCGGGCATGGCGCGATTCCTCGCAGCAGCCCGGCGTGACTTAACCAGTGAGTTTTCTGTGCAGTGCTTGTGCGGAGGGAAAAGGGGGGAAAAAAAATAAATAAAAATCAGCGGTGGGAGGTGCGGGTGCAGCCGGTAGAGTTGGGTCGGGTAGCAGCCGGTGCTTCGTGGCGGGGGTTGAGGGGGATCTGTGCTCCCCAGACCCGCGGAGAGGCAGCGTCCTCCCGGCAGCCGGGGGTGAGGGCAGCGGGGCGGCTCCGGCGCTGTCAGCGCTGCCCGCCCCCGCTGCTGAGGGCGCGGTGAGGAAGGCGGCCCGTTGTGAGGTGAAGCTGCCCAAAGCCTGACGGTGCCGGTGGGAGCTGGCGGCCGGAAGAGAGCGATAGAAATGTTGCGATGGCTCAGAACGTGCAGGGGTGGCCGGGAGGACGGGAGCGGTGCCCCGCCTGAGCCAGCGGCCCTGCTCCTGCCTGCAGCCGGCAGCGGGACCTGGGCAGAGCGGCGGGCACTGTGCTGCCTTCCCCCCCGAGAGCTGCCGGCTCCCCGTTCTCCCCCGGTCCGCCAGCGTCTGTACACCCACCCGAGCCGGGTTTTATCCCTAAGGACTGGAAAGCCTTCTCTTAGGACTAGGGTAAGCCAAGAAGCTGACAGCACCGAACGCCTGTTACACCTGTGCTGCCCGGGCCTGTCACAGGCTCTGCTCGAGCGCTGGCTGAGAGACGGCCCTTGATTTGCAGACGGGTTGTACACCTGTAGAAAGCAACCTATTGTTTGGGGATCTTGAAGCAGGTGAAGCTTGGCAAAAGGCATTGCTCTTTTTTCCCCCCTTTTTGTATTCGGTCGCTGTGTGAATCATTTGCAGAAACTCTGAGCGAGTTTAATGCATTTATGTGTTTGTTTATTTATTCTTACAGTCATCTTTGTGGGGAAAAAAAAGAACCAAACCCCAAACACTAGGGACAGCCTTTACTAATTCTAGTTAGATGCCCTTTTCTTCAACACAGTTCATCTGATGTACTCAGCAGGTAAGAGAGTAGGTGGGAGCGAGTTGATGTCACTGCCCCAGCACTTGACAGAGAAAAAAGCTGGTTTCTGAGATATTTAATGTTGCAGGTAGAAAAACAAGAGTTTAAAAGACATTCCTAATGTCACTAGGCGATCGGTTCCACAAAGAAGCGTATTGTAAGATGGCTTAATGTGACTGCACACAAAAGTGGAGCATTTCAGCTGCAGAGATGCAAGCAGATTACTGTTCAACTTCTGCTGAAGAATTGTAGGCATTGCTGATTTGGAAAGGTAATTCTCGTTTCTACTAAGGACTTCTTATAAGAACATTAGTTACCTTGAAATCTGGCACTGAAATGGGCACTGAATTTTCTCTGGCCAGAGCATCTTAAAGCAAATGTGGAGCTACCTAATGATGACTGTTCTGTTAGCTCCAGTGCTGTAGTGTTTAACTTTACACTATAGAAAACATACAATTCAAGTGTTCCTACATTGCTGCGAAGAACACTTTGTTCCCTTTTATTCTAATTACTCCTTTTGTTTGTCCATCTAGATGTATTTGCTTGCTCAGGCTGCTATAGTGCAAAATGTCTTTTTTTTTCTTACTGTAATTTTTTCTTACTGTAATTTATGTTGCAGATAGAGATGGCTATGTCAGCCTGGTAATGACACTGTTCCTGTTCAAAAGTGTTTGTTTAAAACTGACCACTTAAAAAAACAAGGGAAAACTTAGAATGTCCAGATTCACATGCAGGGAGCTGAAGGAAATTCCAAGTATTTCAATATCAGACACCCAGTGCCAATAGAATTGAATCTTACCCTAGCTCAGGCCCAGAGCTAAGTACCATGCAGTTTACCCGAGGGCATCCTCTGTGCTAAGAAACCCTTCAAAACAAATAAGATAGTTCTGAGCTATGCAGGCAGTCAGGCTTTTAAGACTGATCTGTGTGACTTTGATAGCTCTCAAATACTGTTTTGGAGATTTACAAATTTTGAGATTACTCTCCAGTTTTCTTCAGGGAGTAGGAATCCTGTAAAGGTAGAATCACAAAGACTTCAAGGGGATGCGAGCTTTTCTTTGTGGAAGGATGTCATCTGCATCCATGTTTATGTTAAGGATGTATATACACAAATATATCTCTTAAAACTTTTGACGTGCTTTTGCTGACAGCCAGTTTTTGGAAGCAGGGGTTACTTTTGGAAAACAGGAATTCTCTTTAGCTGTAGCTTTACATAGGAGAAGAATAAAAACTCCTAAGCATTTTAATATAATTTTGAGTCGATACCTGCTTAAGGAGGAGGGGTAACTTCTGTTTGTTTATAATTACCTGTAGTAAAATACTCAGCATCTTCCACGCTTTCAGGGTGACTGTCAATATATAAGCACAACTTGACAAGGAGAGGCAGTAAGCTTTGTATTTCATCAATGGCTGCAAGTTACACTCTGATAAATGTGACTGTGTTTTTGATCTCTTATTACAGGCACACACCTGTCTGCAGAAACAGCTTCGTAATTATGTCATTTCAAACTTAGTGTGAGAGGGAGCGAGTCCTGCAAATAAGTCCACGAAGCTGGGAGCAGAAAAAAGCAAGATGAATGCATCTGGAGGAAGCTGTGGGAGCCCTAGTTCTGCAGAACCCACAGGAGATTTCTTCAAGGAATTGTGGTCCAAACTGAAAGAATGTCATGATAAAGAAGTACAAGGTAAATTGTTAAAGTTTGGCTTCACAGAAGGCTGTTACCACAGGATGACTTTGAATGAGAATACTACTCCATCTGCATGGAACAAAATAGATTTTTAATGTCTTAACATTACACAGAAGGTTGGGCTGGGTGATGGGAAATGATCCTTCCAGACTGACCACCTTAACAGGATTAAACTCTCAGCAAGTATAAATGATTTGCTAGGTCAGTGAAGAAACAGTAACATGGTGGTTGCTTAGGAAATATTTAAGTGTTACTTTACCTTTCATGGATTATGAATCAAAGTTTTCAAATCCAGTTATTCAGTAGAATTTTTTGCTTTTTTATTTGCCTTTAGGCTTAGTCACTTCAGATACATTGAAATGGTTTGCATTATTTCACCTAATTTGTGCAAAATCCCACTGCAGATTACTCTTGCTGAAGTGAGAAGTATTTCTTCAGTTTCTAGTGTTCTAGTTTCTCTCAACAAAATTTATAATAGAATTGCTTGTTATTACATCAGTGACCTGTGATATTAATTTGACTATGGATTGACTGTTAGCACCTGTTCATTCTTCAGTAGTGAGGGAAATTAATAACACTCAAAGATTAATTATAGCACCTTATAGTTTTATTCTTATTATAATACTGGTTTTCAAGAGGTATTCATAAAATGTTTTGCTAAAAATGCTCCATAAGAAGTTAACACTTCATTCTGCTCTTTTGAAGTCACACGATCCATTCTTTTGGATGGAATTTGAACAGTATTTGACTAAATCTTCCAACCTGCATATCCTTATGAATGAAATAGTATTTATATTAGGCTGGAATAAACAGGTAAGTTTTTATGAATGAAGAGCTATAGTAATGCAAGTGGATCTTTGTAGCCAGACCAGTCCGGTAGCCTTGGTTGTTTCCACTGGCCTCCAAACAGTTCCAGATCTGTTCAGTTAGGTCCACTTATATCATCGCTTTTTCATTTCAAAACCTGTGGCAGATTGTTTTACAGTGTAGAAATGCTTCTTAACTCCCACTGAAACTCTAGAGTCAGCGAGTTGCAACACTAGGCTTGACACTTTGGGTTAGTAATTTAGAAAAAAACACAAAACAATCAAACAAAAAAACTTCCATCAGTTTGGCAACTTGAAGGAAAGATAGCCTGGATTTTGTTACATTAAAAAAGCATGGGTAACCATATGAAATATAATTTTATATTGGATCCAAACACACACACACACAAAATCTTAATTGTTTTTCAAGCCTTTTTTTTAAATACTTCATGGTTCTTTTCAGAGTGGGTGTGATGTCAGCTGCAGATAAATGTGGAAGTACTGACAGAATGGGATCTGGCAATCTATGGCATGTCTGAACAAACAAAAAGCTCTAGTGTAGAGAGTAATGTTAAGTGACCCCTTCTCTAGTTTCTTGGGATGTGTAGCACGTGATCTTGAAGTTTTCGTTTTCTTTATGCATGTGAAGATACTCTTTAGAATACATGCTGGGTGTGGCCAGATAATTTTGCCACTAGGCAGTCTTTTTCATGCCTAGCCCTTTGTCAGTATGTCCCACGCCGTGTTAGGTAAAATTAGGTCTTCCATGATAACATCAAAGACATGCCTGAAGGATAGTTAATTTTTTCAGAAGGTGGGGATCATCTTCTAGAAAATGGTACTGGATGATATTTTAGAAACATCAAACACAGGCTTGCCTGGACTTTGCTTGTTTCTGAAGTCTATAAATAAGAATTAAAATTGACTCATGAGTTTCCAATCTCAATGTCAGCAAAAAAATATTTTAAAGATGGTGGAGGGTGGATTAAGGGGAAGTTGGTAGTTGGAGAAAAAGCTTTCTGTGGGTACAATGCACCGAACACTGTAATGGTGGAATTCTTATTTATTCCAAATCCAGCAGGAGTAGGATCTACAGCACGTGAGCTTGAAATGGTCAGGCATATTATACAAGTTATAATATTTGTACATCTGTAGAATATAGACCAGAGAATGCTTACAACTCATCCAGTTTGAAATGGATTTTATTGAGTTTTCCTATTACTGTATTGTGAAGGGTATATTTTTCCACCATATTAGTGGGACAAACCCAGCTTCTTATTCTTATGAAGGGATCACTTGCAGAAAATTCCAGATTTTAACCCTCTTCAGACAAAATAGCTGTAATTTTCTCTCACGTTCATTATGTGGTCATGGGTAGGGCTCCTACCACCCAGTTTGGAAAGATGTTGGACATGTTCAAGGTCAGTTGAATTTTCCTGGAACCACGAAGTGCTCAGCATCTCAGAATAATGGTCATTAAAATGATATTGACTTTTATTTCCTACCTGTAGAATGTGTGGGATACTTGTGTAGTGTTCACAGACTAGAAAGGAATTTAATAATGCTGTTTATAAAGTGACTAATTTCTGCAGGTGTTAATACTTGCATGTAGGTCAAAATAATTACATGGATTCTTGCTGCATGTGGGTCTTATCAACGTGGTTCTTCAGGATCAATCAAGCCTAAAGCTTTATACTAAAAAGAAACATATTTCAGCATAGAGTTAGAAGAGTTTTATTTACAAAAATAGCCCAGATTTTTTCAATTATTCCTTACCTCTGAAAAGCAGAAGATCTTAACAAGGCAAGAACTGTAGCCATGCAGCAAAAATTATGACATTAGCAACCTCACTAACAGATTGTAGGAAAGGAGACACCTGGAAGCTCCTCAAAAGTAAGTAATTATAGAAAACAGGGCTGAAAGGTATCTTAGGAGGTCATCTAGTCCATCTCTATACCCTTAAGGTAGCATTATGTCTGTGTCATTGCTGACAGCAGCTTGTCCATCCCATTCCAAGGAACCTTCAGGGACAAAGATTCTGCAGTCTTCCCAGGCACTGCCCATTTTAAGCAAGTACATTTAATGCATTTGAAAACTCATCAGAACAGAAACTGTCCTGGCTGTTAATTGTAACTTGATTAGACTACGTTCCTGGAATATTTCAAGTTTCATAAAACAGTGTTGTGTGTTTAATCTGCCTAACGATAGCTTGAGGAAAATCTCCAGCACTTTCAGGGGAGCAGTGTGTCATTTATTAAAGCACTTGCCAGCGTCAGGTAGGGTAGCTGTGTATAGTCTGAAGCTTGTCTCTTCCATTGTGTGGAAGATAAAATTGAATTGGGAATGTACACAATGTAGTTCCCCATAAATTCATATGCTCACTAGAGTTTAGTTAAACAGGGAAATCTGAAAAAGCAAAGCTCTTTACATGAGTGTGCTTAAAGCCTCCCAGTGCTCTGGGGAAGTGAAAGGAAGAGATTCTGCTCGACATAGTAATTCAATGCCCTTGGATAGATGTAACAAACTGGTTTCCTGCCTTCTTATTGCAAGTCATTTGAATTAAGAAAAAAATGCAACCCTTAAGTAACTAGTTTGATTCCACCTGAATTCAGGTGAGAGGGGAGATAGTGTTACCTGCAGCACAGTACTGGGCCTTTTGAGCTCTGCCTTTTCAGTTTGTGGCTCAGGTTGCCAGTGTTACAATCCCAAATAGCTGCAGAACAGACTGCCTGTTCATACAGGAGATGCATTGTTGTGCAGCTTCATTCCTTCCGATGGGCGTGGAGCAGCATTAAAGCACGCTTTATAGGGGTTCTAATTGCAGATGCCTAATTGACTTGATGACTTTGACTACTTAAAAAAATAAACCCTCTTTCTATGCTGATCTACATGATAGGACATAACATTTCACAGGTGTTAAACACTTTGAGATAAAAGAAATCTTGCTGTATTTCCCAAGAATTATTTTTTTTTTTTAAGTAGTCTCTGTGCATTTTTATCCCACTGGCATTTTGTAGCAGTCTGTGGCATGGCTTCACTGAGGCCCTGGCCTGACTGTTACAAGTGGCCTGAAGAGTGAACACTCTCAAGCAAGAAGTTTTCCCCTTTGAGCTGTTCCCAGCTGAGTGTGGTAGAGGAGAGAAAAAAGTCTGCTGTAACCTCCATTTTCATAGTAAGATACAGTATCAGGTACGTGTTGTGGTTTAAAGTAGGAACTGTCAGAATCTTTCTTAAGTGTTGTGGTTTCATAAGTTTATCCTGTTACCCTAAACGATTAATGCTTTTGCACAAAAGCTCACATGACACCTTATGTTCAGCCTGAAGTTGCTCACAGTGTTTCACAGTTTGAACAAAATATGGCATGCATTGAAAGCTGTTACCTTACTTTCTGCTATCATACAAAAATTTCTGTTGGCTTTGTATTTAAGAAAATGTTGTACTGTTGGAGTCTGATTATTTCTGACCATTTCCTTAGAATAGCAATGGTTAGTTTGTGCATGGGTAGTATCACATAGATTTGCATAGCACTGCATCCCACTTGTTAAGCTGTGCTGTACTTAACAGCTTGCTTTTCCTGCCCCTGTGCACATAGCACGTGCACCCAGAACCTTGCTGGACTGCTGTCTAGCCACTGGGCTGTCAGCTCACCACTCCTGCCAAGAGCACTGGTTGGTTGCAAACCTTCTGTCTTCTGCACAGAACGTGTGTCTAGGAGCGGGCCCTCCAGTGCAACAAGGGCCACGGGTGAAACACCATTCCTCAGTTCACCTTAAGGTGGCCAGAGAGTAAGAGAGTCTGTTGTCCTTGTGTGCTTTAAAGCATTGACTCATGGCTTTTTTAATGTTTCCTTTATGTGTATACAGTGTGATAACATTTTTTAGTTCAGTGGTTGGAGGCTACATTGCCAGGCTAGTGTTATGCACTTGTGTGTACACAACATATTTGATGCTATTTATGTGTACAGAGCCAGTGAAAACATATTGACAGTGCTTGGTATTCATCTGTGTTTTGTTTGTTTGCCTTTTTTTTTTTTTTTTTACAAAGCTGTTCATACCTGTTTAAGTGGGAATCCACATGTTTGTTTAAGAAGTCCCTGTTTCCTGAAGATCATAATAGTTGTTCCCAAGATCCTGGAGCACGTATTCAAGAAGTCCAGAATGAACTTTTTTCTCTCCAGATTAGTGACAGTTTTTCTCTTTTGCAGCTGTCATTGGGAAAAGGAGAGTTAATTGTTTCACTCTTTTTATATATATATATGTTATATACTATAATATGTATTTTCTTCTTTCCACTTTTCAGGCTTACAGCTGAAAATATCTAAGTTGAAAAAGGAAAGATGCTTGTAAGTACTCATCTTGATGATCTAATTTAGTAAAGGAGAGCCTGAGTACCATTAATGAACCTTAATTGTTGTTAGCTCAATTGAAGTTCCACTGATAATTTTTTTCTCTTTTCCTTCACACATGTACAAAACTCTTAATAATTTGGCTGAAGTGACGTAAAGTTACACATAACTCTTTATAGAGTGTGTAAGCTGAACACTAGGTTTGCCTTCCTTGAACAAATGACTCGTAAAGTTTTCTTACCTACAGTATTTCTAGGATGCCTATCAAGATGTTGACATTTCTAATACGAAAGATAATTATTGAGACAGTTTAACCTTGAGATCAAATCAGTAAAAGAAAAGTCAACTTTTTAAAGTTTTGTTTTGTTTTGTTTTCCTACATGTGTGCCTATATTACCAGGTGTTGTGCTTTAACTCTGCTTTCAGTCCTTCAGTAAAGATTCTGGTAATAATCTTGACAATTTTCAGTCAATTCTTGTATTTTAAGACGTAAGTAACATCTCTGGCAGTCATTATTTGCTACTAATTCTTAGTTCCGTCCATTAGAATTAATTTGTGGGGGAAAAAATTGAATTGCAAGTGTTTCATGTACAGTAGAATTGCAATATTTACAACCTTAAATCAGCTGTTATTTTCCTTCTGCTGCCTAAAGCCATATTTAATTAATGTATCTCTTACCATTGAATGGATTTCTTTGTTTAAATTTTAGATCAGGTTTAATGACATTGATATTATGCTAGTATCATGCATGACCTGCATTACAAGTTGCACTTCTTATACAGTGCTCTGTAGGAGGAATAAAAATAAATTACTTGATCTTTTTCCCCTTTGGAAACCAGTATAGTTATAGTAGATATGTTAAAGAAACTAAATTCTTGAAATCAGCAGAAATACTCCATGTTTGCACTCCCAGCAAAGTCAAAAGAGAAACAATCTTAGTTTTTTTTGCTCTCAAGCATCGTTTCTGCTTTTTCAGAATTAACATTTCTACCATCATGTAGTCAGTTTTCTTCCTCATTAATTCTCATTAGGTATTTTAATTGTCTCTAATTACAATTTTCAAATTGTATAAACAGGAAATAACCCTCTTAATCTAGAAAAATTAGGTCATCATGTGAGCTTGGGTTTTTCTTTTTGATGCAATAGTAACTCAGGCAACTCTCAAGCATTTTTGACAGCTATTGTTTGAACTCTCTGGTATGTTTATATTTCTGGTTGGGAGGGAAACAAAGGTGTTCTTTTCATGGAAGTGAATTCCCTGTAGTGGAATCCATCTTCCCTTCTCCTTTAACATGCAGTATGTAAATGCACCTTAAAAAGAGAATGAGTTTTCTAGAATAATGTGGCTGTGCTACAGCACATACTTAACTGGCTCTCTGGTTTTATTATTATTACTCAATAATTGTAACTGTCTTGCTTCCAAGAAAATTTTTCTGGGTTCTTTTCACAAGGCTTTTGGAAGAAAGTGTCTTCAGCTGTGTAATGCCTGTGTTGCTGTCTTCCCTAGGTATCTCCTTGGATTTTGGTTAGTCTTCATATTGCTCAAACCTCCTCTGAGATTTTGGTTTTGCTTATTTCAGTTAAATGTCACCCATCCTGTTGGCATTTGATAACCCAGGGAAGCACTTTGAACCTGTGCAGTATTGTGTGTCCTCACGTTTCAGCTGTGTTCATACAGATCTCAGCTGGGAAGGCTATAAACAAGTGCCTGTAGTTTTGACTTCTGTCTGCACGGTGTCACTCTGATGCTTGCAGAGCAGCTGCAAGTGTTTTTCTTTGCACTTTGAGGACCGTAAGGCTGCTGAGAAGGTGCTAGAAGATAGCAGTGGCAGCTGGAGGAACAAGCTCAGAACAGAATGACAAAAGGGAAGATGAATTAATCACTTCCACGACAGCACCCACCTTATTCTGGTACCAATCCCACAAGTGCCTCCCTGGCTGACTTGCTGTCCCCTCTTATATGCACCTGTTCCACAGGATCAACATTTGCCAGCTTGTATATGGCTTTTTGTTCCATCTCCTACACCAGTAGAACACAGTATATCCTATTTACAGCAGCTGTTCAATTGTGCATAAGAGTTCACAGTTCAGTTTTTGTTTGTAGGTTTTGGTTTTGTTTGGTAGGGTTTTTTGGTTTTGTTTGCTTGGTTGTTGTTGTTGGTTGGTTGGTTTTGGTTTTTTTAAGTGGCCATAGAGCCCAGTTGCTTATTTGGTCTGTTGGTGAATTTTCAGTCAATTGGAAATCTGAATTCATAGGAGCTGTATCAAAATTTTGAGTTCAGACCTTTCACTAAAATCCAAACAGCTTCTGTGGTGTTTACATTTGAAAGATATCTTTTCTGAACATGAAGATTGGTATTGCAGTCTCAAGAAGAGTATATTTGTTAGTAGATGAAATTATTAGGTTATTAGATGGCTTTCAGTTAGCAAATATTTTGTTAGACTACACTTACTATCCTGGAAAAAAATTAGTTTAACATCTTGTGTTTTTCTTATTTATAATTCCCAAGTGAAGTTATTTCATTTTTACTCTGAAAGGATGAAATTATCTCATGCTGTTATTGTTAACTTGGTGTTTCATGAGTTGCTTCCGTGTTCTGAAATCTTAATTGATCAGTAAGTTTTTCAGGTGATGAATTGAACACATCCCAAATGGTTTAGTTATTGTTTGTTGGAATCTTTCTACAATTACCACATTGTAGATACAGTACTCTTAGATAGGAGGTCTTGTTCACCTTGGTGCATCTGAATAGCTAAGGTTTAGTATTTCAGCCTTGGTAATCAGATGACAGTGAGCACCTTATTTTGTATCCCCCTGCAGCATTGGAGCTCATGACTTGTAAGTGCTGGATCAGAGACCATTCCTTATGCAGACTGACTTCATAGTCACAAATGTCTGACATGAAAAAAATACAAACAAAAGAAAACCAAAACAAACCAACCAACCAACAACAAAAAAAG
The DNA here is from genome assembly GCA_024336885.1 of Actenoides hombroni. Classification (NCBI taxonomy): domain Eukaryota; kingdom Metazoa; phylum Chordata; class Aves; order Coraciiformes; family Alcedinidae; genus Actenoides; species Actenoides hombroni. The sequence goes on along the minus strand of WUAM01000143.1, from coordinate 15,664,213 downwards.
ACAAAAAAAGGAAAAAAACCCAACAAACAAGAAACCAACAAACAACAAACACCCAGCCAACCCCTCCAAAAAACAACAAAACAAAAACCACCTGAACTACCCCCAAAAAATCAAAGAAAAAAACCCCACAAATCAACCAAACGAAACAAAACCACACACCCACCCCTCAAAAAAAACCCAAAGCAAACAAAAAAACCCAAGGAAACGCCACCACCCAAACCTATCTTTGTGTGACATTTTACCATGTTTAGGTGGAAGGCATGGGGACAGAATATATGTTAACATCCAAATAATGCCATAGAATGACTTAAAGAGAAAAGATTTTAAAATCTGGTGCTTTAGGCCCTCTGTAAGCTGCATAAGGTGGGGGGGGAGATATATATTGTGCTATAAATATCAGAAAAATGCAGACTGCTTTTGTCAGACTTCAGGTTTTGCCATGGCCTGGCTGTACTTGGTTTATGAACTGAGGTCATAGAACTTTAATGCTCTGTGCTCCCCAAGTGAAAGTACAAGTCTGAAATGGTCCCTCCCTCCTGCTGTTCGTGTGTAACTGGTTTGTATGGCCAGTATGCAGCTGGAAAGGACTGTATGGGTCTGGAAAGTTGTACAGAAAAATACAATACCTGTACTTCAATTTAGAATTGATTAAATTCGTTTGTGATTGGAAATGCAGAAGCTTCCAGCTGTCCCACTCACTTTGATCCTTATTTATTTCATGTATTACTCTAATACCAGCAATATGAAAAGGAGTTTGACTAATGAGTCTTAAAGAGATAGTGCCAATTTAAACCATGCCTGTGTAACAGTGTTGTATCAACAAGTGAGTAAATATGTTTTCATTTCCTGGTGTGTGTGCTTAGCAGCTTTTAATGAGCCAATTTCACAGCTTCCTCAAATAATCCATCTTGTGCACACTGAAAGCAAACACAGCTTTCATGGAATGCACAAAGGGTTCCATGGTGGGAAGAGCTAGGAATGAATTCTCGGAAGGCAGTTGTTGTCAGGTTACATGGATTCAGATGTTGTACTGCAAGTTCATTTCCTTGTAGAAAAAAATTGTGTGCTTGTTGCTCATACCTCGTTTGAATCTTGAGGAGGTGGTGTGGTCTGATAATAAAAGTGAAGGGGAGCTAAAATTGGGAAGTCGTGTTAAAGCTTTTCCTTAGCTCTTTTGAGGAGGAAGTGTTCTTTGTTAAAGGCCTGGCTTATGGAGAAGGTATTTTCCCCAAGATCTTCAATTTCAGAGGTTTTGGGAACAGTGTTCATGGGAATCCATGTTCTACAGACTCTGAGAATTGCTTCTTGAGGAACTAAACCTCCAAAGGATCTAAAGACTTGTCAGAGCTTTTCAAACCTAATGTGGTTTGCCACAATGCAAGACGCACTCGCTGCTAGGACAAGAACAAAATGATGGTGAAAGCCCCCAGTTAGCATCCCAAGAGTGCCACAGCACAGGAGAATAAGAGAAGTGCTTGAGCTGATGTTCCCTGAAATTGTTGCTTGAATGCTATCAGCTTGACTGTCACCAACTTTAATTTTTGTCCTAAGCAAAAATCCAATTTATCAACAGCAGCTCCACCATAATATGAATTAGTATCTAGCTGCTCCTTTCCTAACTTAGACATTTCTAAATTACCATTCTTCAGGAACACTCACTTCATTTGTCTTCAACTTCATATTTGTGCTGATGATAATCACAATTTCCAAGGATATGAAAGAAACTTGCCAGAGAGAATTCTCTAATGGAAAACTAACAGCTGTAATTTAAAGCTAGAACTAATTCTTTTTTCTCTCTTTGATTTTTAGGGATGCAGAGAGGCTTGAAGAGTTTTATACCAAGAACCAGCAGCTCAGAGAGCAGCAGAAAGCACTTCATGATACTATCAAGGTTTTAGAAGACAGGTGACTTAGTCTCTTTGAGCTTTCTCAATAATTTGCAAGTTGGGTGTTTAGATGTTTTTTTGAGTAAACCAGTCCTTTTCCAACACAATCCAAATAGTGCTTTTTAAGGAAAAGTGTAGAATTGAGGTCCTTCTGACTGTAGTACATTTTTCTTACTTTCAAAGTGCTTAGCTTACTTAGTTCAGTTAAGATCACAAGAAGTTAAATAGATAGCTCGGGAGACAGTCTTTTAAAGCACATTCTTTTCTGTCCATTTTTGTAGAGGTAAATTTGATACCAATCAAGAATTAATACAAGTACAAAAACCAAAGGCAAACTATATAATATACTTTGAAACTCCTGGAATAACTTGCTAGGAAGTCTCTCAGATTTGAGAGGGTCTTTTTTTACCAGTTGTCTGGTTTAGATAAATTTAATCACAGGTTCTGCCTCTTGCTTTCTTTTGGACTTAGACATTCTGATCCCCTTTTGACCTGTTCTGCCTTTCCCTTATTTGTCCCTGTTTAATCTGGTATAGCAAAGCAAAACCAACAGACTTGAAATTACAGTGTATTTTTTTTGTCTTTAAAAATGATACCTACTTTGGAAGGCGTACGTTAAATTTGCTGCGAATAGGCTCTCAGAAGCTTTCTGGAAGCAGGAGATCATTACATAGTAAATTATTTTCCCATATTCCTGCTTTACTATAAATTTTAGAGCTATGATACTCATTTGTTCCATGTATGGCAGTATTTTCTTAACAGAGGGACTTTTTTCTCTGAATTTTATTGTAGGTTAAGAGCGGGATTGTGTGATCGTTGTGCTGTAACTGAAGAACATATGAGAAAGAAGCAGCAAGAGTTTGAAAATATCCGCCAGCAGAATCTTAAACTTATCACTGAGCTTAGTGAGTTTTATCCATGAGTCTGAAGACAAAACATACTATTTTGTAGCCTAGTTCTTCATGAACTCCTGTAACTTGATATAATTTATATATGGCGTGTTTAGTACGCCGAAGAAATTCAGTCGAGGGATACTTAACTCTCCAGTCTGAAAATATGTAACATACCAATTACTAGTCATTTGACCCACCTTCGATTGGAGTGCTGATACTGAAAGTGAACTCACATGGAAAATCTTACAGTATAAAGTAGCTACTTTAGATAAAAACGTCTCTGCTTCTGTTTATTCCTACAGCTAAGGCACAGGATGACTGATTGCCAGCTTCCCTAAAGAAACTCTGACTTCAAAAGTAACTGGTGATCACAAAGTAGCAAGTGAAAACAGAAGTGCCCTGGGTCCAGCTTGTGTCCTGATCCTCAAGTTTAACTGCAGTAAACCCATAACCTTCACATAACCCTTTTTCTGGCTTCAGAAAAAAATCACTTTACACCAGGCAGCTTGTAGCCAGCTCATTTTGGAATCAGGAAGTAGTACATGTAGGACAGGGAAAGTGGAGGCAGACACAACAAATCTCATCAGAAAGAGAGTTTAGAAAGATTTGTTGTATAAAGTATGAAATAACACAGGGTAGGATTTTAAAAGGTTAATGTTATCTTTACCATTAGTTAATTATTTTGTTTCATTTACTTGTCTTGCTTGATCACAAAGAAGCAGACATTCAGTGAGATTTAAAATCTGGGAAGTGCTAGGCACAAAAAGTAGCTTTTCAGTGCTTAATTAAAGTATGGAAATACTAGATTCTCTACTGCTAGACATCAGTTTTCCAACAACACAATATTGGATATTTATATTAAAATATTCAGAATCCTTGAGTTTAATGATTAACAACAAACAGGGTACAATCAATCATTAAATAAAGCTCTGTGCCTTAAAAATTCAAGTGAGACCTGTTAAGTACAAATCTTCTTGAACACTCTGACAGAACAGTAGTCTTCTGTGGGTTTGAGTTGAGATCTACATAAAAATTTATGTTCCCTGCAACCAGCAAGAAAGGTCAGTCAAAAATAATCCAGAGGTAAAATATAAAACCAAAAAAATAAGAACAAGATAATAAAAATGAAAGTGAGCAGCGAAGTTGGAGTTTGAGACAGGGTGGAAAAAAGGCTGAAGGTGATGCAGTTGAGCTTGTGTGAAGTACAGGCAAAACGAATTGGAGGTTAAGAAAAGCCAAAAAATTCTGACTAGTCTCTTTTAAATTCCAAAATATTTAACCAATTTTTATGAAATTAGTTGTTTGGGGTTTGTTTCCCCCCCCCATTCTCTCCAGTTATCTGGTCACTGCAGTAGCTAAACCCAAATTCTAATACTTTGTACCTCACAGGCTCTCTTCAGCCTAAGGGAAGCTTTTTTGTCCCTGGAGCTGAGTGAGCAATTCATTCATCTCTATGACACAGTGTCAGTTATATGTAGACGGACAAAAGTAATTAATGATTGTGTAGAACTAACATTATGATCCAGTAATTGTGACACCTTTGCCTCATCATTTTACAACCTTTTTCATGACTAGCTTGGAAATTCATTTTGGTAAGCCACAGAGAGGTTCTGTGGTACTGTGTTTTTGGAATTGTTTCTGTTTCATTAAAGGACCTGACAGAATTGTCCCTCTTGTTTTGTTTTGCTTTTTTCCATAAATTGTAGTGAATGAAAAAAACAACTTGCAGGATGAAAATAAAAAAATAACTGAACAATTCCAGCAATTGCAGAAGGAGTTGGAGTAAGTTTTGTATTTTTTTTTTTTTTTAATACTTCCCCCTTACCCCTCCTTCCCTTTCTTTCCTCCCCATTCCTTAGGAGTAATATATGGGAATATAAGTATCACCTTTTAAGTCTTTAAAACTTGAGTTTCCTTTTTAATAAATTGTGAAGAGCTAGTCTGCTACCAGTATAACAACATAAAATTAGCATCTTTGTATTACAGAGGGTTTTTTCTTTCTTTTAACTGTTTGCATCTTTCTTGTTTTTTAAACAGTGATAAATTTGCTTTAGAAATTCTGTTTGACTTCATGGCTCTTCAAGAGTATTCTCATCACAGATGCATAGCAAAGTTTTAGTCTTTTATTCTTCTCTTTACCAATTTTCTCCCCTTAGGTTAAGACTTCAGCAAAGTAATTACTCAGCTAGTCAAAAAGCCCCAGGATCTTGCAATAGTTTTTCTTAAAGTTACAATAATTTTACGATTTTAAAAAGAAAAAAAACCAAAAAACAACATAGTAAATTTTGAACAAAACCCATGTAAATAACAAACTACAAATTCACTGCCAGTTGTGATCTGATATGATGGCAAGAGTGTGCCATATAATGTTATGGTCAATATGCCACTATAGTGCCCTGCAGAAGGCAGATACTGTTCCTTTCCTGTATAGCTGTGACCTGACATCATCTGAAACTTAGCTCTGTTTTGCCTGTCTGTGAACAAGTTGCATACGTGCATGGGGAAACGGGACAGGATGTGTGGATTTGGTACATAAGGCTGCTTCTGCATGTAATTTTTTCTTGCCTTTGTCAGAAAGTAACTCCGGTAGAGGAGTTAAACAACTTGGAGTTCACTTCAAAATGACTGTGGTCCTGTTTCTTTGTATTTCTTGACTTGTGTCCCATCGTTTGCCCTTCAGTCATCCTTTCTTCTTCTGTATGCATTTCATCTTCAGAGAGTAGCCTATTCCATGACCCTAGGGAGTACTCCTTTTTAATACCACATAGTAACAAATTTCTGTATGCTTCCTTACCTGTAATCTCTTCTCAAGAATGGTTCCTCCTGCGCAGCTTCACAACAGTTAGGAGGTGACATTAAAAAAAAAGGGACACTAGACAGATCCATCCAGATTTCAGTTTGATCCCCAGTCTTGCAATTTAGCCTCTAGTAAAAAAAATCTCTGGCAGTTGTAGGAAAGTTAAGAATGAGTAATACAACATTCTGTTACTTGCTTTGGTGGTTTGAAATGAGTGCAGAGTTGAGTGGGTTAAATAGTAATTAACAAGGATGGTCCTGCTGTCTGTAGTGTAGTCACTGCATTTGGCTGTGTCACTTAACTCTAGTCATGGTACTATATTTAGGTTAGATCAATATCATGTCATCATGTAGGTGCAAGGTAAGAGATTGGTTCTGGTCCATGATGTGAAAATACATGCTATTTATTTTTTTCCCTTAAAATATTACGCCTTGGGAACAAAATACAGAAGGTTGCAAAAATCTAAGAATCCACTATAAAAGTAAAATCAATAACATGTTGGAAGAATTGCATTGTCTGATCCTTTATCAGACTAGGATTTCATTATCCATCCATGGAAACAGCACGGAAATTTCTGCAAAACCTTTAGCTGGGGGCTCAGATACATTCCAGAATTCAGAAATTATTTATGATGTATAGTATGTATGGCAGCTTCTTAATTTTTTTAGGGTTTTGTGGTGGCATGTAGGAGCTACCTCTTGGCTTGGATGGAAATAATGCAGAGACAAATATATTTATAGCAGGCTAATCTGCCATGCAAGGCCACGTGTGCCAGTAAATGTAAAGAGAAGTCTAATAGCTAATTTAAATTAGCAATGTAACTGGATAAATATATTGTTTTGCTGTTTGTTTGGATTTGTTCCTTAAGATATTGTTAGTAGATGATAGAGTTTTCTGGTTATGGTGCTTTGGAAATGTGCTAGAAAAGAGGAATTACAAAATCACACAACAGAATTCATCCAGACTTCAGAGCATCAGTGCATCCCTGTTTGTCGTTAAGTGTTCAAAGGGAGTCATGGTACACTGCCCCACTGCAGAAATGCTCTTCTTAAGCCAGGCAGCTTTCTACAATTTTCCATTAACTTCTTTTATATAACATTTTGTGGTTCATTTCAATACGTGCAGAAATAGATCCATATTTCCTATTCTTCTCTTAGATCAAAATCTTACATCCTTCTCTTTTTAGTTAGGAAATGATTTTTTTTGGCCCATGTTTTCTCTTGAGAGTCATAAGAAAATGTGCTACTGCAGAAAGGTGACCAAGCAGGCAGAGTTAGATTTCCTTATCTTTTGTTGCCTCTTCCATTTCTCTACCACTACCATACAACAGGTAGTAATGCCCTTATCAAGTACTAACCAAAATGTGTTTTAAATGAAAAGAACTGAAACGAGTGAGTTTTTTGTTGTTGTTACTTCCTCTCTATGTCTAGGTAGAGCTTTTGGAGAGAAAAGACATAGTTATTTTATATACTGACTCTGCAGTGTGCTGTTAGAGCTGGCAGTGTGAGAGAAAGTAAAACTTCACAAGTCTCATTGAGTTTTGGATCATTTACATTGCTTTTTACATTCCTCTCTGAAGACTTTTGTGACATGACTAAGAGGTGACATCCAGTGCTCTGGAGAGGGATTGCTTTGAATGTAATGCTCTTCATTACTATGTAAAAGTGTCCAAAAGCTTTTTTTTTTTTTCATTTCAGCCAGTAGTCTTGGGATATGCAGGGACTTCTGTACGTGGAGAGGGACACTAGTCCCATTTCAGCATTCTTTCATTCCAGTAGCACATGCCTCAGCCAAGATAGAACCCCTGCCAGCCCTGCTTTCTTCCAGGGAAGAAGCCTTCCTAGTACAATAGTTAAATGTTCAGCTATGAAGACCTAGGCTTGTATGCTGTTCTTAGGCTTGATGAAGCAATTGAGAACTTGTTGTTAGGTGCAGCTAAAACCTGGCTTCTAGTATTGCTTTTTTTTACACTGGCATTATTCAAATGGCTGTATTTTCTAAATTGTTGCTGTCCTGCTTGCTGAAATGAATGCTGACTTGGGGGTTTTATTTGACTGCCTGATTTGGTCTCCAGGGAACAAAAGCAACAAGCAGTGGAATTGGAAGGAGTTATTCCAGATTCTCCAGTTGTGACTTCTTCATTTTCTGTGGTTAGTCGGATGAGAAGGAAAAAAGAGAATCGATACATCCGGTACACAGAACATGCACACCCAGAGCTGGAACTTGCAGAAAGCAACAGTGGTAAGAGTATTATTTAGATTAATTCATTATATTTTTAAGGGCTGAAAAAAAAAAAAAAGTAAATTTGATTGCAGAGGATGAACACTTAAAAAATAGTCTTGTGGGGTTTTTTTGCTTTTGCTTTTTTTCCCTTTATAATACATGAGTCAGGACTAAAATGTCTTTAGCAGTAACTGTTTTTATCAGCCATATGCTCAATGCTTATCTCAGCCTCCTACTTCTCTTCACCTGTATGCACGTGCAGATACAAGTTTTCCAACCCCTCTCTTTTCTGTAGCTTCAAACTAACTAAAAAAAAAAAGTCTGTTGGGGTTTGAATTGTGTGTACTGTGGTGTCACCTCCTGGTGGAGAGTGGAATAAATGGTTGGCCACATTCAGCAATTATTCTGCAATTAAAGAAATATTACTGAAACTGATAGATATCTACTTCTAGCAGCTACATTCTCTTTCTTTTTCTAGCACTGATAACACTGTTTTGTGCTAAGTCCAGTAGTGTTGTGCACATTTAATTTCCAAACTTTGTTCTGTAATGTCACAGAAACAGCTCTAAGGTATTTTAACTGTAAGAAATATCCTTGTCAAATAAGAAACTTTGTGTTTGTATTTTAATGATACACTGGAAATACAGCAAACAATCCAGGTGCTTTTAATTTGTTAATTTATCTTGTGGAATTAAAAAAAAAAGTATTTTTAATAATAAATTAACACATCCAAATATGAGGCTTGACCAGAAAGTTTCTTTCCAAGAATAAAAATAGCACAACTGTGGGGTGAAGAGGATGGATTGGTTATTCACACCTTTTGTTTGGCTTATGTAATTCTAGAATAGTTTCTCCTTTCTAAACATACCCAGTTCTTTCCATTTTCTGAATTGACCTACTAAATGAACCCAAAATTAGAGTTTTAAGAAATGCTGTGAATACCCATCACAGCTAATGGCTAGGAAAAGCTGTTGATGTCCAAATAGGAAGGACTACTTGGCACAGAGTTGGTCATGATTCACATCTCTTGTTTTTCACCTTTCCATTGCCTTAGATGATGCAGAAAATTATTCCCTTGGATGGTTTGTGCTTTAATAGTTTTGTTGCCATATTAACGGGTCAAATATAGATTGAATACATACTTTTCACCTTCTGCACTGACCACATCCTGTTATGTGTCAGTACTGGTTTATATCTGACTGGCTGGGCTCATATCTGTGAGAGAAAGGATAAATGTGAAATATTTGTGACTAATTCGTTATAGTGATACCTCAGAATAAAAATAATCAACTATACCTAGATTACTGGATCTGCAGATGTATTAAAACTCACATTCAAGTGCTTTTACAATCATCATGTTCTGTATCTGCACAAAACAATGACAACAGGATGCCTAATTTTACCACGTGAAAACATTTCTACATCTTCTCCTAGAGTTTGGAAAAATTCCCCTGTATTCCACACAAGTGAACAGTCACCATGCAGAAGAAATACTAGTGGCAGACACCTGTGATCCACAACTGTCCCCTGTACCAAGTAAGCATATTAATAGATTTAGTTCTAATTCTATTCAAAATAAGGCAAAAAATATTGTAAAACTGAGGGTTCATCTCTTTAAACAAAGGAGCCCAGTAAAAGGATGTTATGTTTCATTGCAGAATTGCTGCTGAAATGCCTGTCTTGTGATGCCTGTCTGTATGCCACTAGATTCATCAGCTAGTGGCATAGCATCAGGGCTTAGAGTCAAGAAATAGAAAGCAGCTCAGTGCATCTCTTACTGCAGATATCTTATGGTTTAGATAATGTATGGAATTGTCTTAAGTCAGATTTTCAAATGGTACAGTAGATAAATATAAAATATAGAATATATATATTTATCATATAAAATACTCTGAGAATTGCATTTACTCTCTGAGACAAATATGTAACGTTTAAGAGTCCTTCTCCATAAACATTTCTCTCACAAAATCTGTGTCCCTGATTAATTTATTTTTTTTTTCTGTGAAATATTTAAATACAGGTGACTGAGAATCAGCATTTTGGACTCATTTGTGAAGTCGGGGTTGTGGTGGTTGTAGTTCTTGTACTTTCCCATCATATTACCTTGCCCCAGTTTAATAAACTCAGTGATATTGAACCTCTGAAAGAAGGGAAACTCATGTATTTATTTTCCTGATAAAAACACTAGGAAAAAGAATTGTGTCACCTAGGAAATGTGCAACACAAGCACCTTACTATAAATGTACATTAGCTCTGTTCTATATGCTTTTCTCAGGCTATTCATGCCTTGGACTGGGAGTTTTAAAAGCAACTTTTATGTTGACTTGTCTTTGTATTTTACTTTTGGGGAGCTGTACTCAAATTGGAAACCTATTTCTCTGTGATGTTACAGCAGTTTGCTCTTCTTTTGCCCCCCCTTCTCCCCTTACCACTCCCAGATGTGATTTTTACCTGACATAGGTCAAACTATTTCTGTAATTACCAATTTTAATTTGTGATCTTTTTAGCTGTGTGTTTGTACCATCTGTGTGAGTGGAGAAAGATACTGTAATGTATATGTAACTTACTGTGAGCTTCTTTCTACTCTAAAAGATAAATCAAGGATGGGAGGCTATCCTGTTCCAAAGCCATCTTTTAACTTGGCTGCAGTTGTGGCAGAAACAATCGGCCTTGCTGTTCCAGAGGAATCTGTAAGTAGTATTCCCAACTTTGTTACATAATCAGCATTTTGTTCCAGTTGTTTTCAAAACCAGTCATTTTCTCTTTTTGCATTAAAATTCTGCAAAAGTATTCCAAGTTCCAGAAAGCTCCCTTTGGTTGGATTTTTGTTTGCTCATTACAGAATTGCTCTAGCAAGGAGAGGTACAGCTGTGCTGACCTGTCCAGGGGCTGGGCCAGGAGGGTAGGGGCACAGTTCTTGTGGTGTATACAACTTTCAAGTCTGACTAAGACACTTGGGTCTGCCAAACTCCCTTTGTGCAGTAAGCAAGTCTAAGACACTAAAGATTATTTGGTGATGAGAGTGTTTGGTGACTCAGGTGACATTATTGGGTGTGTTTGATGGGTAACTACAGTGAAAGTGAGACCATGCAGATATTTTGTGTGTGTTGCATTTGAATGATGAGATTTTTTTATTTCCATAAGATTTCTTTAAAGTTCCTGGTCAAAACTTAATCTCTTACTGTTTTTTGGAGTTGTGAATTGCTCAAGTTGAATGGGTCTTCAGAGTATTTATGTGTAAACTTAGCATATTTCCAATTTTAAATTCTAATAGCTTTTCACACTTCCTTTCTTTGTTTTCCTTCTTGCAAGGAGTCCCAAAGTGTACTGAGTCCTCCCTGCACCAATACTGTTATGAGCCAGACCCCAGAAAGTATGCAGTCTGAAGACTCAAGAAAACATCCAGCTTCTGAATCAAGAAATGATGACAACAATTTAGGGTGTGTTTCCACTTGGTTGTAATAATACTGGTTTAAGCAGGTTTATATGGAGTTCTGCTTTTAGCAGAATTAAACTTACAGCAGTTTGCTTTAAAGGTGCAGACATGAAAATAAGTATCTCATACAGGCTTCTTTCAAGTAAATAACATCAGAAGCAAAGGAACTGATAGACTGCAAAAATGTGGACTTTTACTTCGTGCTCAAACTTGATTTGGGCTTTCTGTGTACACAGCCCCTCCCTCACTGAATTCTTGTTATCGTGAGGTGTCTTCTGAGTCCCATAAACCTGGTGGTAAGGAGCCTGGAGCTGGGGTAGGAAAATAATCATGAAATTTTTGCTGACTCTGTGTCATACCAGCTGTCCATTGCCCTGCCCACTCCCCTCAGGATGTCATGGCCTAAGCTGAAATTTTTATACCCACTCTGTAATCTTAAATGTTATGTTTTACTGATGACAAGTAAAAACCAAGAGTACCTGAAAGAAGCTTACACGTTTTTCTTTCACTTGCAGAAGCTTTGAGAATCTTTTATCATGGTTATGAGATCTATACAAGAACCTAGCTAGACTATCATAACCATTCTCACTCTTCAATTTCACTGCATTGTTGAAAGATAGGGAGTCCCTTGGTAGAAGAGATTCCTAGGTAGGCTTAATTCTGTCCTTGGTTCTCAGTTGAATGTGGAATTTCACACCATACTAACGTGAAGGACAAGGTCTGTGTTTTGTCTGCCTTTCACCACTCTGAGTGAAACAGTATTTACTCCTAGACCAAAAATTTCCCTTTTCTTTTTCCTTCTCTTTTCAATTAATACTATCAACTTCTAGCAGATCACTGATAGAAACAGAATTTTTGTGTGTCCTTTGCTTTCCTCCGAGCCCCCTGTGTACATCAGAAAAATATCTCATCTCTCATTGTATTCAGTCTTTCAGATGCCTCTCAGAACACCCCACCACGTGTTGACTGGGATTCTCAGGTAGCTTCTCCCGTTTTCGGAGCTTCTAGCAGTATGAAGAACAACTCAAGTACAAGTCATGCCCCTTGTATTTTAGATTCAGGACTGAAGCCTAATCTCAGAACCAACCTCTTCAACAATCCTTCCTGTTCCAGATCTCATAAAAGTAGAGCAAAATCTGAAGATGTTGCTTTTGTTGCACCACTGAATCTTGGAACAGAAATCAACTCGGTTATCAGCCAGGCCTCTATCAATAGGCAAATGGTTGTGAAAAAGAATACTAATGAGGCTGTAACCTGTCTTGGAAACACTTGCACAGCTAAAAATGAGGTGATCAAGAGTCATTTCCTTCTCGTACACCAGAAACAGCTAGAAGGCAGGTGTGCTAAGAGAAAGAAAGCTGAAGAGGAGCATGTAATTAGCTGTGAAAAAACATCCTTCAACAAAGAGAACTCTGTGCCCTTTGGCTCAGCCCTTCAGCAGGTGAATGGGGAGCATACAGTTGATAAGCCCTTGGATCTGTCTGATCGCTTCTCTGGAGCTCGGTGTCAAGAGAAAAAGCAAGGAAGTGAGGAGACCTCTAAAACCAGACTGAAACAGGTGACTCTGCATGATATTTTTTCACAGCCAGGGAAGCCCATTCCTGAAGGTTCATCACCCGTTCAAAATGCCAACCATGAGAGCTGTTTGCTCAGCAGAGGTTTGCAAGAGGAATCCTATGTACAAGAGGCAATGCTAGGAAAAACTTTCTCAGATAAGAAAACCCAGATCCAAATGAAAGAAGAAGTTCCTCCCTTCAAAATTGCACCACTGCCAAGTTCTGCAGAGACAGAGCAACTTTTTGATGATGTTAAGGTATGATTTTACTGACTTTTTTTTTTTTTTTTTCCTTCTTCTCCTTTGAAATACTGTTTTTGAGTTTTGGGAAATAGTAAAATGGCAATATGTTGTTAGGTTGCCAGTGGCCATGTACCAAATAGAAAGAAAACAAGGACAGGACATGGAGAATCTGAACCAGCATCTGTACTTCAACCAAACCCTTGTAGACTATCAAAAAATAAAGCACTGCAAAATGAGCAAGGTAACTTGATGGAAACGATCCTTTTATTGGCCCTTTACTCCCCTAGTCTGTGCTATGTTGAATAGAATTTTTCTTTTCTACCACTTTAATCACTTTCTCTGTTCTGCTTCTAACTGGGTCTCATTCTATTCAGGACTTCTCAAGATCACCCTCCACGTTGTCAGTCTGTATCTTCCTGGCATTCTTTTGCCACTATGTAATAAATACATCATTGGCACTCAGCTGTAAACTCATCAGGCTAGGAATCTTGTTCTTTCTCATTTATTTAGCATTCTTTAGTGCATGTGAATAACAGATACCAAAATAAAATCTCAGGAAGTATGAGTTTAAACTATATTAAGTACTTGAAAACTGTACTTAAGTGTAAGGAGGTTTTTTTTTTTAATTTTGTTAATATCTTTAATTATTCCTGATGATCTGTTCAAGGAATTTGTACCTTTAATGATAACGAACAGATGCTGCCAAATATTCTTCCTAAAAGTTGTATCTTCTTTCCTATTAAGTGGTCCTAGTCTGAAAACTAATTTTTTGGACTGGGATTGTAGAATCACTGCTTCTGTGCTACTTAGCTGAGCTGTTGCACCACATACTTTACAAAGAAATGCTTGCATTATGAATTAAGAAAACCCCAACCCTTTCAGTAGTTGGTGTGGCCATGTAGCTTGGGATCTAAACCTCTACCTCACAGATAAATCAAGAGCCATCTCTGCAATAATGACCAGACACTTCTGTACTCTTGGATTCTAAGACCTGATTTTTATATTCTTATCAATTTAATATCTTCTATTCAGTAGTAATACACAGTACAGAGATTTTGCCTGCAAGAGTATTTTGTGTTCCATACCTCATACAAACACAGGGAGTGGTGTGCTCCCCAAAAAACCTTAAATATCTATTTCTAACTCTTCCAACAAAATGTTTTACACCAAATGAACATGTTTATTGTTTGAGAAAAAAACGAAGCCCTAAACCTGAAGGTTAACTGAGAAAATGAAAGCTGACATAATTTAAATGCTATAGGATGCTGTTGGCAGAATTTCATTCTGATTATTTGGGGTTTTTTTGTCATATTCTCTGTATCCAGACGTGAAAGATAAACCTTCTTTAGAAAACCTCCACTGGAGCATAGACCCAGGAGCTGACCTTTCCCAGTACAAAATGGACATTACTGTAATTGATACCAAGGTAAACTTCCATATTAAGACTGCATGTTCTATGATGCTGAAAAAAGCCTACGTAAGTAGTATCATGAACTTTATTCTGGGCAGACCAAAGCCACTTTCTAACAAAAAACCTCAATTCAGCTCAATTGATGTTTATTTGCTCTCCTGAAGTGTTTGGTTTTGCACAGTACACTACAGTGATCCTGAAACATTTCCACTGTCTAGCTGTATCTGATGAGCTCAGCCAGGTGGCTGCTCAGTATGGAACTGATGCATTTGGGGGTGGTTTGGGGTTTCTAAGACAAAAAAAATGTTCTAAATCTCATGAAATTTCCTGTGAAAATGTTTTCTGTGATATCTCTCAGTAATAGCAAAAGTGCAGATAGTATCAATTATTTTTCATTCAGTTGGGTGCAGGTTGATTATTAGGATCTCTGAGAATTTTTCTGCAGTCTTTGTTTTGGCTCATTTAAAGGCTATCTTAAAATCTATTAATTCAACCAGCTTTTAATTTCTGTATGTTTCATTGTTACTTTTTATCTTTGTGGACTTAAATGTGAAAACTTCAGGCATTTTTTGCCCATCAAGTTATGTAATCCACCAGATAAATGTTTCACACTTGAATTTCAAAACATGTTATTCTCTTACCTAGATTTTCTGCCTTTATCATTGCTGCAGGAAAAAAAACCAGTGTCCAAAAAGATGCCAGTAACTGTTGTTGTGAAAGTGTTTCAGGTACACAGCAATGACACTACACCAGATGCTTTTCAGGCCAATTGTCATGTTTGCTTTTTCATTTAGGGTGGCTCTCAGTCAAGAGCTGGAGGGGAAGTTGTTGATATGGACTATACATATGTAAGTGAAAGTGTGCTGTTAAAAATGAAAAATCAGGAGCAAAACCAGGAAAGCAGTCCAAGTAAGACTTTTTTTCCTTTTCATTTGCCTTTTATTTGGGGATGGGAAGAAAGAGTAAAGAGCTTGTGATGCTTGGTTTGTTATTTTTCCTCTGTACGAATAGTTTGTAGAAAATGGTTTGCAGTAAAAAAGTACTGATGGATTTTTCTAGATTACAAAGATCAGTTTGTTTCCTGGTCAAATTTGTGGCTTTTGTTGGTATTTTTCTTTTTTTAACCTATCTTAGATTAAGAAACCTGGAGGATTTGTGCTGAGAGAGAGGCAATAGCTTTGCTTTTAAAGAGTTAAATACTTAACTGTATGATAGGTCTGACCTCACCTACAACAATCACTCTTACAACAATCAGCTTTGAAAGTTTACTATGTAATCATACCAGACTTTCTATGGGAAGAATAATTTCATTTCTAATGATATATAAATAGAACTAGTATATTTAAAAAATATAAATGTTTATATCATATTTGATGTATAGTATGTGGTGAATCCTGGCTGCAGGGCAGTCATTTTTAATGGTATGGTTTTAGTTTTTTAAGCTGTTGCAGCTTGATGACATTTCCTTAGTTTATCTCCTACCCACGGAAAGTATTTCCTTCTACTTGGATACCTCCATACTTACAAGAACAAATTTCATGTATCCAGTACTAAGGTTAAAGGTACATCAAAGTTATTTAGCAATTAATCACATTTTAGAAATGGGTATGAAAAATAAATGAGCATTGGCCACAGTTGATTGGCAGGGAATTTGCAGAAAGAATAAATGTATAGCTGATGCTGAGTTAATCAGTACTGGAGCAGGAAGTAAATGTTAGTTCTTTTGATGATACACATTCAATCAAAAGACACTTCTTTTGGCATATATTGTTGTGAGACTGATTTGGATGTCCATTATGCTTCTTGTAATAGGAGGAGAAAAAAATATTAATGACACCTTAACAGAGATGTTTGATCGGACAACCCATGAAGAATATGAATCCTGCCTACCAGAAGAGAGTCCTTCTGCATGTGATGAAAAAGAAACTCTTCATGATGAAGAGCAGGATAAAGGAATGGCAGCAGCAAGCAAGAAACTGAAGAGTGGGATATAATTTATTTTTTCCTTATTAACCTGGTTAAGCTACGAAAGTTGATTTGAAATCAGACTCTGTTCTCTAGGAACAAATGTGGCAAATAAACCATCAGTTCATTTTTCATAAATTCACTGGAAAATTGCTCATTGTAAGAACACCACATAAAACAATCTGAAACTTACTTTGATAGTTCATTTTATAGCCACTACACAAATGGGACGTGTAATGGAAGTTGGCACAGGAGCTGTATAGCAAAGTGACTCTTGAAGGAAGCACCAGTTTTTGGCTGCAGATTACTTTCTTCCTTTCTGCTCCCTGTCATAGGTTCCAGCAAAGATTTTGCAGTATCTTGTATTGGAAGCAAACTTTCCTTTGGTGTTCTGCTTATCTTCTTTACTTGTCTCACTGCTGTTTTCCTTTTACTCCAGTAATGGCTTTTGATCACTGATTCAATCAATTCTATATTTTTAGTAGCTGTTTGAATCTGTTGTCCCAGTCTGAATGTACATGGCATTTTTCTGTTTCTTAATAGCTGGCTAGTAATTTTACAGATGTTTCTTCAGGCAGTCTGTTAACCTTGTATGACATGCAGTTTTTGTTTTGCATGTATATTTACAGAAAATGAGGACAAACAGGATAAAGCTAAGCAGAAAGCTTTTGTGGAGCCATATTTCAAAAGTGATGAAAGGTAATGTAGTTTGTTCTGCGTAGGCATTTCAAGGCTCTTCATATCCTCCCTACAGGGAACTTGTTCTTCCATAAAATAAACATGTTTGTGCATAACATACTATTGACTGAAGATGCACAGGTAAAAGATCTACTGAACTAGAAGCCTTAGCTGGTGTAGGGAGAAAAAAATAAACACATGGAGATGCCCATTCATCACATTTGCTGAAGAGAAGGGATTGTCTTCTGCTTTTTATCATTTTCTTGAACGCAGTATTTTGTAATCCATATTGGTTTTGATAGGCACATGGTCATGCACGAGTTTGAGCAAAGAGCCTGTGGGTTGCTTGTACAAATAAACCTTTCCTTCTCTGGCATTTTTGCCCCTTCCTGTAGGCAATGTATGGGTAATGTTCAACAACTGTACCTCTTAGTGCTTCCTCAGTTGCCTTTCTGTATAATCAGCATTGGGAGTCTGAATCTTCATTTCATAATGATACCAAGCCCTTCAGTTAAAGAGTCATTATCTCCTTTTCTTTTTTACCTCAGCATATGCTTTCTTTGTAGAGACCTTGTTTAGTGTTCTGTGAGCAGGTAAGTCGAAAAGAAGCCGTTCTCTTCTTGAACCCCAACGAACCTCTTGCAGAAATCAGTGCAAGCACCCTTTTTTGGCTTGGACAAAAGAAATACTCTGCAGAAGATCTATATTTGAGTAGTTTCGAGCTAGTCATTACTTTCACACTATGAAAAAAGATGGGACACGTCTGTAGTTATGTAAAAGATCATACTATGTTTAAAAAATCCTGGAACTGTTCTAGTTACAAAAATAGTAATCCCATTCAGCTATGAAATGCAGGATGACTGGGTTTTGCAGGCATTTTCTGATATTTTTTTTCTTAAGACTGTCCTTCATTCTGTTCTAAAAATGGGAAACTTCCAGGAGAAATAAATGTACTATCATGTGCAAACATTTTTGTTTTCCAGAAAGAATACTGTGTTAGATTTTCCTCATATTGAGGTTATTCGAAAAAAAGAAGAAAGAAGAAAATTGCCTGGCCATACTTGTAAGGAATGTGAAATAGTAAGTAATGCTTTAAAATTTAGTCTTCCATTCTCCTAATTCCACTAGGCTTGAAGTGTTACAGTGCTTTTAAAATTCTGAATCTGGTTGCATCATCATCGTTCCCTACAACACCAGAGAAGTGTTTACCAAAGCTCTTTTACCAAGTTTTGGGTTGGTTGGTTTGTGTTTATCTGGAGTAACTGCATATAACTTAGTCTTAATTTTCTTTGTGTATCTGTATGAGAGAAACTTCTTACACTGTGTTTCCAGTAAGATTTTTGTTAATAAAAAACACATTGGCTAGTCTAATAATGATTACAAGTTTCTAAAATTTAGTTCAAAAGCTTTACTGAAATTTAGAGGTACTGGAATAAGGAACTTTATGCCCTGTTGTACCTATATGTAGATATATCTTGATTTGTGTGGGTGGTGGCTTGCTGTTTCTCTTTCTCTTTCTTTTTTTCCCCTTGTTTTCTGGGTGTCAAGGTTTAGGGTCAGAGCCATCCACTAGACTTATAACAGATGCTTTCTATTAACCCCTCTCCCTTCCCAAAGGAGAAGAGAAAAGGGAATAAGGGAGAGAGACTTAGGGGTTGGAAAAGAAAACTAAACATCTTTAATGAAAACAATAACAATAAAATGAAATATCTACAAAACCAAAGTGGAACCCCATCTCTCTGATGGCAGTTATGTCAACATCACCACTGATGCTGTGGAGCAGGCACTGGGGAAGTCCCAGTCTGGACTCAGAGGCAGATGGGAACAGGATTTAGGAGCTGGATTCTGGTACTGGAGTCAGGAACACACAGATCAGGATCAAAGGCAGAATGGACAGAGTCCTCTTCAGATGCCAGCCACTGAGGAAGAGCTTGACCTGGCCCCTCAGCTTTATCCCCAGTATGCTGTCTGTGGGCTGGGGTCCCTGGCTGGGCAGTTTGGGGTCCCCTGTCCTGGCCGCCCCTTTCCCTTTCTGCACCCCCAGCGTGGGGCACAAGCCCCAGCAGTGGCCTCGGGCTGCACCCCCCCCTCGGCCCTGCCTCTGCCCAGGGGGTGTTCTCAGTGCTGGGAGCAGCCCCTGCCTGGGAAGCAGCTGCTGCCTGCAGCCAGGGAGCTGGGTAGAGGAGACTGACCTGAAAAGTCAAATCCCTGAACAGAATTGTCCTGTCCTCACTCAAACCAGGACGCTGGGGTGGCTGCATTTTCAGTTAATTGCAGCAGCACAGATGCCAATGTGCATTTATGTGTCAGTGCACACAAAAATGTTTGTATTAGAAGGCTAAAAAGTATGAAATTTTAGGCTTCACATTACATATTTTTTTTCCTTGCTTTCAAATTACTAAAGTGCTTTCAGATACTTGGTATAGAGCTAAAATATTGAAGTAATTATATGTGTAATAAAGACATATTTCATTTGGTCATTAGTAGACTTTCAGGCTGGAGTTAATTAGGTGATGATCTAATAATACGTTATGACTTGCCAGAAGTGTGGATTCATGACTGAATAGTGATGGATTCTCTAGAATGTTGTTACTTCATTTCCACACCTGTAGAGAACCAACATTTTTCATAGGTTCTCCTGCTATTCATTTTCTGGTCAAGTCACACTTAGCTGAAGAGATTTATTAGAGAATATTTTTAATAAAAGCACATTCCTGTAAAAACAGCTTTGGTAGAACTCGTTAAATACAAATAATTAAGTCTTGCAGTCAACTATAAATACCCTTCTCAAAAACATGTTGAAGTTAAGAGTTGAAAGAAATCAAGATGTTGGAAAAGAACCAAAACAAAGCCAAAAAGAGCAACCCTCCAGTCTATTTCTTGGCCCCAGAGCCATGTGTTAAGTGCTTTAATTTCCTGTCTCTGTAAGCTGCAGATCTTCTCCTCTCAGCTCAGCCAGTTCTCGGTGCTTCCCGGCGAGTTAGTGGTAACTATGGAGTTTGGAAACATTTACAGCTCCAGTTTTGCAATCTGAGGTTTCTGCATTAAACTTAGAGAAGTTTGGGGTTGTTGTTGGCTTGAGGGGGTTTTAAGTCTACGCCACTCGGGATTAATGTCCTGGACTGGGTGGAGTGTTGGACTGGGCCATTGCACCATTATAAAGCTAGCTTTGAATGGAATGCCTATGGAAGAAGGCGGCGTTGGACAAAGCATCAGTGATGCTTTAAAAAAGCCTTGGCTTACTTAAGTCATCTGACTTTGAAAAGTCTCCAAAGCCAAAGGAAGTATTTAGGGTGTGGGTACAAATCAGTAAATGTTTTCTGGCCGTGTTCTGCGAGCAGTATGAGTGGGGGAGTTACCTGTCACTCAGAGAAGGTGAGAGATGTAACTTCTACACATGCCATAGGGGGCTGATATCCAAGCCCTACGCTTTACAGCGTAGAGCATTTGATAAGAGGTCTTGTTTCTGTTTGTGACAACGTTGCTGTGCCATCAGAGAAAGGTTGTGGGCAGCAGTTACTGGGAGCTTGTAAAAGCAACAGTTGTTAGCATGGCTAGGAAGTCCAGTTCCACTGTGGTTAAATAGGAGACTCAGATCTTCTTATATATGTTTAGATTATGGAAGTCACTGTAAGTAACTTTGTGCTAAACTAATAAGAAACATTTTAAGGGTTTATTCTCTTTTTGAGACTGCAGAGTTCTGCAAACAGCTCTTTCCCAGTGAAGACACTGCAGGGTGAGATTTTGCAGATCTTTTCACAGCCTAGTTCAGGTGTTTTCTGTGGGTAGTAAATGCTGTGGATAGGGAGATCAATCTAAAAAACAGTTGTCATTTCTTTTTGCTGTTTAGCAGACATATGTACAACATTCTCATTCTCTGTCAGATTTCTAAACAAGCTGAAATAAAAATTAGTTCCTCTCTGATTTCTTTTGAATACATAATCAGCTTGACTATTGATTGGTCTTTTTTTATATTCTGTTCTTACAAAACTGTATTGTATTTGTTATTGTTTCATCCATAAAAAAACCCAAAACAGTACACTGCAAACTTCTAACAGGCTGATTTCTAAAACTCCAGGCTATTTAAAGTACAAATGTAAAGTGCAGTTGTTAATTAGGTAAGACCTAGATAAGAATCTGCTATTAATTTGTTTGGTTTTACCCAGATTTCTTATAATTAATGAAAAGAATTAAACCCCAGAATTCTTAGAAGTAATTTTGTTGAATTAACACCAAGTCATCTCTTACCTTTCATGAGTGACAACTGATGTGTTATTTACCTGCTCCTCTTTCATTAGTCTCTGAGTGACACAGACCTTTGTCCTGCTAGGTTTGTAAGTCCAGCTGCATAAGTGACCCTCCTCTGCCTGACTTAATCCCCAAGCTACTGCTATCCACTTAAGTTCTGGTCTTGGCATAGGCTTTTTAATGGTTAAGGGAATGTTGTACAAGACACTTACAGACATTCTCAAACTAAGTGTCTCCAAGTTCAGTGACTGAAAGTTTTACTCCCTGTGAAGAGTGTGGGAGCATCCTGAGCTTATATACAATAGATTTTAAAGAACATTCTCCTAGGGAATGGTGATAACCATTCCAGAGTATTACCTGTGGAGCTGCTCTGTGTACCAGGACTTGGGAATAGACAGACCAGTAGTCAAAGTTTGGCTACAACCTGCTATGAACCTGAACCTCTTCTTGGCCAGGAGGCCCCCGTGTTGCTAGATCAGATTCCTGTACTGATAAGGGCTTTGAAAGCAGAATATGTTCTGATGTCACCCTCTGTAGAATGGCAAGAAATTTGAATTGACTGGGGGAGGGGGGGTTGTACCTCAGCTGCAGGCAAAGCTGCAGTTCTCACAGAGTCACAAAATGAAACCAGTCTCCTTTTCCTAGTTCGTGCAGTTTTGTGACAGACATTTTTAAAGCTGTGATTACTTTTCTATACTGATATTCTATATTATGTGTATTTCTATATTATTCTATATATTTCTATATATTTCTATATTGATATTTTTATCTTGTGGTTTTTTTGAGGAGGATTTTTATGCCTATTTTATACTTCGTCTGCCATCTAGTAGGAAAAGAAATAGAATTTATTAGTGTACTTTACAATTCCAAGAAAGTAGTTTTCTGAAATCCAGCCAGTGGACAGGGGCAGGAAGTAATCTCTACTGACAGAGGTATTCTTCAGAAAGTTTGCCTTTTTGAATTGTGACACTGTCATTTCAGTAGGATTGTTTTACCACCTTTACTAAGGTCAGGATTCTTGTGCAATTCACGCTGTGATTCTTGGCTTGCCACCTGAATCAAACAGTACATTTGCTTTAAAAATTGCTATTTTTGGGACATGCCAGCTAAAATCACAAACTAAACCAGTAGAAAACTGAATGGAAAACCCCCTATCTTTTGGGAGTTGCAGTGTCTATCAGTTACTTAAACTAGCTCTTTATTTACTCCTAATTTGAGGGTAATAAAGTAGGAAGCATTTTGACTTGAGTTTGCTATTACTACTGTAAATGTAAAGACTGAAAAGAATGTGAAAAAAAAAGTGTGGCTTTTTTTTTCATTTTCCTTCTTTCTTTTTCAATATGGGCTAAAACTTAGCTCGTTAGAAAATTCCCCTCTATTTCAACAACCTCTTCTACTTAGCTTTGTAAAATCAGTCAGTAAAACTGTTGACGTAAGTAATTGCACACAGGCCTAAACTTTGTATCTATAGTATGTTGAAAGGTATAAAGCTAAGAAATTTGCCACCAGAAGGTTACACTTTTAATCTGTAAATTCAGCAGGCTTTTAAAATAATGGCCATGTCTTTGTCATTTGGATAACAAATTTCTACTCTTGCCTATCCTCACCACTGCTTTTAGAGAACTCTGTTAATAAACAGTGTTTGGCAATGTCATTGTGTAAAGCAGTCACTCTAGATGTATGATTTTGTTAACTGGGATTTTAATTTTTTCCTCCCCCTAACTTTCAGTATTATGCAGACATTCCAGAAGAAGAGAGAGAAAAGAAACTAGCTTCCTGTTCCAGGCACAGGTTTCGCTACATTCCACCAAATACCCCGGAAAATTTCTGGGAGGTTGGATTTCCTTCCACCCAAACTTGTGTGGAAAGAGGTTTGTGCAAAAAAAGGCTTAGAAAGCTTTTTTTTTAAAGCAGATGTGTGGTTTTTGGTTTTGGTTGTTTTGGGTTTTTTTTTTTTCTGAAATGGGTCCCTGAAATTATCTCATTTCTCACCCAGTCTTCTTGAGGTCTGTTCACTTATCAGCAGCCATTATTTTGAATAACTACTATCTTTTTTAGCAGCTCTTGTACTACAAAGACAGGAATATAAGGAAATTTTTTTAGAGCTTAGATAGAGAAAGCAGAAATAATTGGGATTTTCACAGAACTTAATTAAAACCCCACATTTCTTTGAACAAAGGCAAGAATTGGGTCAGCATTTTCAGAGGCAAAGGCTGAGGGACTGTGCTTGCTGAGGAGAGAGAGGCAGCACTGTTGATGTCCCTTCTCTGTATCTTTAGACCTCCATAATACCACATGATAATGGAAACACTGAAGGGAGGCTGGGATTAAATAGTTTTTAATATATATGGCCTGCTTGTTAGTGACACTCAAAAGCTGGGGATTTTTTTGACTCTTATTCACATGGAAGATTCTTTCCTAAATAAGTCTGAATTCTAGAACTTGGTATAAAAATGACTTTTTCCTAATGATACTAAAACATGATGAGTTTGCAGTGTACTTTATGTGCATTTCTTCAGAAGTGGTGAAACTGAGGTGAGTGTGAACTCTCTGAATTACTTAGATTTTGTGCAGATGTTATTATCTGTGAAGCATTAATCTTCTAAATTTCATCTTTTCTCATAACAGTTTCAGGTCAGGCATAGGAAAATGTGGTCAGAGATGTGTATGTGTGTCGAGCAGGGTTAGGGCTGGGTTGGCCACTAGATGAATGGCAGACACTCTCTATTAATGTTTCTCCCTTCCCAAAGGGGAAGAGAAAGGGAATAAGAGAGAGAGATAGTGGCCTTGGTCTGCCCAGGAGCAAGTATAAACCAGAGCCTTTCTGCAAGCCAGTCCTTGGTAGGAGCTGTAAACATCAGGTGTCACCACTGCTACAAGCAGACTTCAGACAATGCAGTTGGTTAGAAGAGACTGAGCTAAGAAGTAAAAAAATCACTGAACAGAACGAGTTCTAACTCAAACCAGGACAATGTGTTCCTGTGTGATAGTGTTGCAGTATCATCCTTTCTCTTTCAGAACAGGGAGCCTTGATTTTCAGGGACTTGCATAACTTTTGTAGTGCAAATCGTGCTGCTTAATCTAGATATGCTGAGTGAAGTTCATCGAAATTTGAACATGTATTTCCAAGAAGTATGTGTGTTTCAAACACAGTTTTCATAACTTTAAGCCTTCCTCCCCCCATTGTGGGGGACAAATGTCAAATTTGGTCATGAAGCCCTTATCAAGTTCCTCCTTCTTAAATATCCACAGCAAAGGGCTAAGTTAGGCACAGAATTGGCAAGCAGTTAAGCCTTCCTTGGGCTTAGTTGGGCTTCAGGAAAATGTGGGGTTTGGGTTTTGTGTGTTCCCCCCCACATTGGTTTGTCTCTGGTATCACATAAGGAAGAGTGACTCCCCTTAGTCCAGCTAGCCAGCAGCTCAGGAACACTCCTGGCTCACCACTTCCTTTCTGAGTAGTCTCTTGCTCTTGTGTATCCAGTTAGACAGGGCTTAGCTGAGGTGAATCCATTCCTCCTTTACCTTAAGTAATGAGAGGGTTTTCTAACTGCTCTAGAACCACCTTTGGTTCTTGATCATTGTTTTTTCAAGATGAACAAATTGTAGTCCTTCCAACCTGGTTGACTCTTACATGTTCCAGCTGCTGGTCTAAGCTAGGCATGCCCATGTGTAACTTCAGGTGATCAAGGTTAGAGAGATTGTCTGTTACTACCCATTTGGAACCTGTTTGCAGCCTTGTTAAGATTATCTTCTTGGCCACCTCCTTGTGCTGCTAAAATAAGAACTGCTCACTTGTTAATGGTCCTCAACGGCCTATCAGAGGCAGACTTTAGATCAGCCCTTGGTAAAAAGCCTTATTACACAAGAGTGCAGCATGAACACAAAACAAGAGAGCTCCAGTGATGAGCAATTGCAGCTGTTACTCCAAAGTAGTAGCAAGTACATCCTTTGTATTCCATTCCTTATTGGTGTCTTGAACCAACTGTGGTTTGTGTTGATTTTTAAAATAACTGGATTGCACAAACAGCATTTTCCAGCTGTGAAGTAGGAATCTACTGCTTAACTTCAGCAGATGTCAAACCCTTACTGCTTATCACTAACAAAAGCCACGTGCTGCAGCTGATTTGCATACAATGTCTGCTTACTATCAGTGAGCTGAGCATGTTTTAGCCATTTTCTATGCATTTTTCTTATCAGAGAGCTTTCAAGGAGTGTTTGATCCATAGGTTCACATTTGGCTTTTTCCAGATGGACAAGTCTTTAACTAAGAACACCCTCTAAGCAGAAAGATGGACTATTCAGACCCACAAAGCACACGTGCCTGAAGCTTCCTCAGCATGACTCCAAAATACATTTTAAAACAGGATTTTTATTAGTGGAGTGAATTTGCAGTTCTCTGTTGGTCTTTTGTGAAATCCTCTGGAGAAAAGGCAATGAAAAAATGTGATTTTGATCTGAAGAGATGAACCATTCAGTTTCCATTCCTCTCCTCAGTATTAGCTGTCTGCACTGCATTCCTACACAGTCATCTACTAGAAAGCAGCTGAGGGTTTTCATTAATGATGTTGCACCCTTGGAATCTGTAACTTCTTGTCAAGTGAGAACCAGTTGCCACCAAAGGAAAAAGGAAATCGCAAGTTAGTTTTTCAGGGTAAACAAAAAAAAATGAAACAGAAGCTTTAAGTTGTGTTCCTCACCTCAGGTTTGTTCTTACTCTTTCTAGGATATATTAAAGAGGATCTTGCTCCCTGTCAGCGTCCAAAGAGACGGCAGCCTTATGCCGTAATGTTTTCTCCAAAAGGCAAAGAGCAGAAGACATAAAGGATGGGGAAGTAAGGCACGCCAACTTGAAGAGTATCTCTCCTGTCCTTAGATATTTATAGTTAATATAAACTTGAAATAAAGAACTGTGTTTTCCACAATGATAGATAAATCATTTCGTTGAATGTGTAAATTTTATAAAATTCATTTGAAAGTCTGATGTACCAGGAAACAAAACTATTTAATGTACGTTTGCTTCATGTTCTGTTAATACATTTTATATTCCTTTTTGCACCTGTCAGACAATGAGTCTCCTTTTTTTTAAGTCGACAGCTAAAATTCCAGCAAATCCTGTCTGAACTTGGAGTCAGTGAGTAACTGCTTTGAAGTCACTGAATGCAGTTGTTCTAGCAAGGTCCAAATGCCTGTCAATGGGAACAGAAATGCAGATTTTGTAGGGTGCTTTTATTTGCACTGGATTTTTTTTATATAGCATTTCTCTTTTGGCAACAGTTATATCTACTTGTAATAAAGCTGTATTAAATAGGAAACGTTTCTACTGTTAATAGTTTGGAGGTTTGCAAACCACGTGTCTTTCTTAAATGTTGGTGTTAAATGCACAGTGCCACGTTTTCCTCAGGGTTTAAATTTAGAATACCCAATATTTTCTCCCTTAATTTGGATCTGTTTGTCTCTCTGTCTCATTTATTGATAGAGATAAGCATTGGTATTTTGAAATCTGCATGGCAGCTATGCACAGAGTTCTCCTGGGTGGTGACCATCGCTGTCCTCTAGATTATGAAGGATTCTCCAGAGAGATTTACACTTTTTTTTGTAGCAAGGGATATAGTTTTACACTTGGGTTTAGAGAGTAAGAGCAGACAGTATCACAGAGGCAAGGTAGTGCTTTTATATATAGACAGGTAGGGCAAAGATCACTGTAAGATACTTAAGTAGCATTCTAGAACAGAATAAAATGTTCAAGCAGCATACAGTCAGGGTTAGGCTCAACCAGTGAAAATTCTCTTCAATAAGAAATCATAAAACAAACAACTATTTAAATGCCTTAAACCAAAATAAGAGTAGAAAGTACAGATAAATTATATATGTAACATAAT
>WUAM01000143.1:15572599-15586328 GCA_024336885.1 Actenoides hombroni | reverse complement strand
GTTCCTGTGTGGGCTGCCCTGGGTGACCCTGCTGGGGCAGGAGGGTTGGACTCGATGATCTCCAGAGGTCCCTTCCAACCCCTGCCATTCTATGATTCTATGAAGTGACATGTATTTGGTAAAAAGGCCAAGAGGCAAAGAGAAGTGTTCCCTGTGTTTTACAAAGAACTGTGTTTGTAGCACTGCAACCTGGACCACAGTAAATGTGGGACTGGTGTTAGGTGGGTGTTAAACCCTTGAAAGAAGGAAAACCAGAAAGCACAACCTGAGGAGAAGCTGTTGGGAAGCTTCAACTTGTGTTTTGCTGGAGAAGCTTGTGTGCAGTAAGTTTGCTTCGGGTCGGTATCAAGTTGATTTATTAAGGTAGACAGAGCAACATTGATGAGTATCCAAAGGTACAGCTCGGCTAGCGAGAGCAGTTTGAGAGCTTTGCTGCATAGCAGCTCTGAGGACATTCTCATGCCCTCTAACCCACAGTGATCTTTTGTTTTCTGTTTTCTCTGCAGACGTCGGCTCATCTCCCAGCGATCTTCTCTGGAGACTCTGGAGGACATTGAGGAAAATGCCCCACTGCGGAGGTCATTTTACTTACTCTCTGGTTACTTGTCTGTAGCAGGCTGGCCATCCCTCTACGTGCTGGAGAGTAGTTGGGTGTTCACATTAAGATATTCTTCATAGTGGGTAAAGGGAAACCTCACGCACCCTGCAAGGTGGGGGGTGACATGAATTACACCTTCCTTGGCTTCAGGTTATTAAATAAAAGGTCAGAATTTAGCTAAAATGTCAGGAAATAAAAAGTCAGATGTGATTAATATAGAAGTTTAGTTGTCATTACCAGGAAGTGACTATCCTCTAACGTACACAGTACCTTTTAAAAGTAAGGAGGGCTGGCTTAATAAAGTAAGCTTTTGAAGGCGAGTATTTTTAGTATTCTTATTTTTTATGGCTTTTTATCATTTGTTCTCTCAGCACACGCAATCTTATTTTGGTAACCAGTGTTACAGTCTTTTTGTGTTGGCCGGTAGCTTGTCACTGCCACCTCACTAATAAACCTGTCCTCATCCTTGTTATCTCAGCAGCTTCAGAGTGGTTTTTATTTCTGCATTCAGGAGGCCACAGCTTCTCTGGGGACCTCAGTAATTAGTCCTCTGGGGTGATGGAAAATGGAGTAACTGCTTAACAGTTCAGAAACGAGCTGATCAGTAATCTGAGTAGTGTGTGCTATCCTTCCAGGTCAGCTGTTTGGCAAGGCAGCAGCTGAATTCTGAACATCTCTTTACCTTGGGACCTGTAATTCAGCTGGTTTATGTTGCTGTTTAGCCTATAGCCTTGTTTATCCACGTGCACGTTGGCCACTTCTCCCACCTTGAAGCACAGACTGAACAGCAGAGGCTGTACCAACTGGCTCATGACCAAGGCTCGATTATTTCTACCAAGCTTACCGTTGAATGCTTACCAGCATGTTCTGAAGTGTTGTCATAAATGATTCCAACACGTGTAATTGGCAAAAGGTGTGAGGTATGGTTTGCAGGGTGGCCTTTTTCCTCGCTGATTTGCAGAGTTGGTGGGAGCAGCTCTCTCTCGGTGGTATTTTCCTGTGAGGAAGCTAACAAGGCTCATTGCAACCAGAGGGTGAGGGAATCTCAAGGGTTTTATTAAGAGGAAAGAAGGCAGAACTGGCAAGGTGATGGGGTCCCCCTCTCGGGGTGTGCCCATGTAGTGCGATGGCATTGGGGTACAGCAGCAGGATCCCTAGTTTCTTGGGACTCACTGTCTGTGGTTGCAGTCCAACAAAAGGACCTCTTGGGGTAGAGAAGCTGCTGGACTCTGCCTATGAATAGGAGAGGCTGGGGAAACATAGTTTAGTGAGACTGAACACAGGGACTGTGCTGGTCCCAGGCACCAGCGGAGGATGCTTGTCCCTCAGCTCCCAGGGAGGATGCAGCGCTGCGGTCCAGCAGCCCTGGCCGTGCAGATCTGGCGGTGCCTCCACACCCCGCTCTGCCTGGGGACACAACAGCACCGAGATGAGACAGAGGAAACTTTCACCTGCCTCGTGCTTTCAGCTGATTAAAAAGAGCAAGGCTGGAAGTGGGGAGGATATTGCTGTTTGCCTCATCTCTCCTCCCTCTGGCAGTTTCTTTCTCTTAACGGCAATTTTAAAAAGTGTGTTGAGATGTAAAATAGATTTAAGGATTAATGTTTTGAAGGAAGAATTTTATTTATTTTTTTTTTTTTGTCCCCTGAGGTAGTTTATTTTACTTTGTTTTGTACGCTGTCAGGAATGTGAAAAGTAATATTTAGAATTAAAAGCAAATAGGAATTATCCTTGCAAATGAGAGATTTTAAATCTTTCTAAACTTAAACCAAGAAAGAACTTTCCTCAATAGCCCCTTTTTCAATGGCTGAGGTGGATACAAAAGTGTGGGTGTTGGTGTGAGAGGGAAAATCGCCTATTTACCAGGTTTTGGTTTAGTTTAATTATTTTTTTCCTCTGAAAGCTTGGGATAAGCTGTCACAGCAGATTACAGGAAGTTTTATTTTGCTGAGATTTTGTTGTTGTTGTTGTTATGATGTGTTTTTCTGCAGGAGGGGAGGAGTGGTGGGGCATTTTCTTATTATTATTTTAAATATTTTTTCTTTATTTGAGCTGTCTCATTTCCAGACTTATTGTCTTCATTGTTCTTGCCGATTCCTAACACAGGGTGACTTGAATCATTTGTCTCGTCTTTCCTTCCTGCCTTTGTGTAAACTTCTTGGCTGTGCAGCAGGGAACTAAGTACTTTTATTTTTTTCCTTTCCCCCTCCCTGCCCCGCAACTGATTTCTTTTTCAGATGTCGGACACTCTCAGGATCACCCAGACCAAAGAACTTCAAGAAGGTTCATTTCATCAAGAACATGCGGCAGCACGACACCAGAAACGGCAGGTACTGTGCATCCAAAGATCATTCAGCAGGGGCGAGCCGTGGGCTGCGGGCGAAGGGCAGGGTCAGCGTCCCCGTGCCAGAGCAGAGCGTGCCATTGCCACCACTGCCACCACTGCCACCTACGTAGCGATGGCCTTTCGAATAGGCCGTGAAGGTGCGGCCTGCAGCGCGCGCTCCGCCCTCGGCCGCGACGCGAGTCGGCGGAAGCGCTAGGCCATGGATTTGCGCGGGTCGTGTCTCCGCAAGAACTCGCGTGAAGCGAAAGTCGTTGGGGCGAACGAGGCACAACCTGGTCGCGTCCCTTCCAGAGCGAGAGGGGCGTGTGGCCAAAACTGCCCTGAGCCACTTCAGCAACGGCCGAATGACATTTCAACATCTGTTAGTGGGGTACGAGGGTAGGTGTCAAACTAGCTGGGTTGTCAGGGCTGCCTGCAGTGGAAGGCTTGCTGGACAAGGAGCTCAAGAAAACAGCTTCAGGGAAAGGTATTAAGATCATCCCGGAGTCTTCCAAGATACGTTATTAAACGTGACAGATCCCAGTTGCACCGCTCTGTCCTCCCGGGTGCAGAGGGCTGGTTGGTAAACAGGCAGCTGGGGATGGCTGTGGCAGGCTGAGAAGTGGGATCCTCGTTTCTAAGGCAGTGCCAGGCAGAGGGGCTCCCAGGGGGTGTGTGTGGGGTGCAGCCGTAGCCGTGGCGCACCCCGAGCTGGGACGGGCACCGATTGCAGCCATAGGCACCGGTGAGACCCATACAACAGCGGTCGGCAGGGACATTGCTTGCTGCAGAGGCAGGGTGCCTGTCATGTTCCCATCAGCAAAATAGGTTCTTTATTGCAGTATCACCCAGCTCAGAGGTAAAACTAGCTCCTCCCTGCTTATAAAGAAGACATCTGTCCTCTCTGGTTTCATCTAGAGACAATTTCCCCACATGCCTCATGATTTTATTCTTGTCCTTCCAAACGTGAATAGGTTTTAAACAGACAACCTCAGCAGGTTATGTACAGACTTGAGCCAGGCCACTGAGAGTTGCCCCTCACCACAGAGCTGTTCTCATACAGCTGCCGTGGACGAGAACCACGTAGGTTCCTGTGGGCTGATTTGTGCCCATAGCCTGTGGCTTCCATCCGAAAAGGTGAGACCAGGTCAACAGCAATTCTGTCGTGACACTGAACTGCAGGTTTTATGAAGTGGATTCTGGTCGGCGTTACTTGGCTCCAGCAGAATTTTCCTTGGGTTCATTCTCACACGTGCAGTTCAATGAAGTGGAAGGTAGTGATCAACATAAATATTGGAGAAGGTGGCTCTGAGACATGGCTTTTTAGAAAAAGCTTTTGTAGCAAAGAGATGCCTGCAGAACTGTTGACTTAACTGTTAACCTGACTAGCAGCTGATTGTTGTCTTTACACCACGTACGTGTGGAATCAAACGCTGAAAAGCAGCCCTCTTAACTTTTGTCTGTTTATACCTAAATATGTGTAGACTCTGTGGCTTTCTTATAGCAAAAAATACTCATAAAGCATTATGCAAATTCCACAGAGAACGAGTAGTTTCTGAGGTGCATGTATAAAATATATCTGTAAGCTCGATAGAAGTACCACCTGCAGAAGACTGAATAAATATTTGATTCGTGAACTCTTTTCTCCATTTACTGCAACAAAAGTATTTGTAGGAAATGCCCTAGCATTTTAATTCAGTTTATGTATCAGTCATCAGGGAAGATAATATAACTGAATATTCTTCTTGCTAAGAAAACAGTGAGTAAGCTTCTGTTATTCAACTGGCTTCTTACCTTCATCAGCAGACACAGTTTTTCCAGAATCTTTCCATAATCATAATAAAAATCCCTTTATCTAGAACACAGATACAATGAGAATAAGATAAGACAGTTTTAAAAGTGCTTTTTGTCCTACGGACAAAGGGCTGCAGTGATTTTAGCTAAAAATAAAATGCAAAGTCAACACTTTGTGTCACCCCTAAGGCCAGCTAAGTCTAACAGTAAGTCACCTGAACATATACCCTGTTTTTCCAAGGGGTCTGGGTGCTGTTGCAGTCACTGTAGTTTAACAGGCATTCTGGATAAAAAGGACTCCTGGAAATTCAGGTGGATCTGCTTCATGTGTTCATTGTAAAACTAACAGGTTTTGAGTACCTTCAGACCTTTGAAGCTGGTGCCTGGGGAAGAGCACAGGTATTGCAACGGATAGAAAACCCTCCTGGGGCTCCTTCCCATGCAGCTTGTCCCCGGCAGCTCGTGTGTGGTTGTGCAAGACACAGGCACTGAGCCAGGCTGCAACGAGTCTCTCTGTGCTCTCTCTGAAATCCCCACTTCCCTTGAGGAGTCCAGCTTTGAAAACATCTACACAGAGGATATTTTTGCGTGGTGAATTTGCTAGCTGGGCTTTAAAATAGCTGGTGCTTTCAGGAATTGTTTCGCTGGCTTGTCACCGTGAGTGTCACGCGAAAGAAAACTGCAGTGTAGATGAGAGCTCAGGGCTCCTTCCTCTGTTAACTGCCCTTATTTGTGGCTCTCAACCTGGGAAGTGTATGAAGTGTGCAAAGTCCTTGTCCTGCAGCACTGAGAGCTCATCCCCTCTTGCTCAGCTCCAGGGGTGGGATGTGCTGGGCGACTGTGCTCTGGGTCCCAGCCTTTGGCAGTCCAGTGGCGAGGCAGGAGCTGCTGCGGTTAGAATGAGAGTTCAGCTGCTTAGCACAGAGAAAAACCACCTGGACACGGGCCACAGCTTACCAGTAGCCCATGGAAGGCTTCCTGTCCACCGTTCCTGCTTCTGTGCACTGGTCAAACCGGTTTCTTTGGATTTGTAGATGTGGCTTATTAAAGGAGCTGGTAAACTTAGGTTTCCTGGCCTGAGTTCACCGAGCAGTCTTGTAAAAGAGCACAAAGCCCATTTTCCCATTAAAAGACAAAGACAAGTAGATCTGAACGTACGAGTTAGCACAGGTAGCCACCAGCCCATGTGGTTTCACCATGTGGTTTTTCACTTCACTTACCAGGTTTTATTGGTGGCATCTTCCATAAGCTATGAAGCAGAAGATTCCCTATTTAGCAGAAACAGGCCACCAAAGCAGCAACCTGAGCCAGCTGAACAAACAGTTCATGGTCAGAAAGGGGCAAGAGCATTTCTAGAGTCATCCTACATAGCAGATATAAAAGCAGTAAAGCAATGCTCCTCTCCCACCCCCATGCCATTGCTTTCTCAGGTTTTTTGTGGGGATACACACCTAAGCCAAGGCCTCTTCAGCTGCCCTTTTCTTTGTGGAATCACACTGACTATCACAGCATCCTCACAGCTCATTATTACTCTCAGCCACCTCCCAACAGCCCCAGCTTGAATTTGGGAGGCTCCAAAATGATTGTTGCTACCCAGATAGCACCCAGGGTTTGCGTGTTCACCTTTGCCTGCAGGGCAGCAAAGCCCTGGTAGCCAAGCATCATCAATCAGAGAAGAGGCTACAGCATTCTGCATGTATATGGTACGTTTGATGTATATCACATTGCCTGGTCGTGGGCTTTTGCTGCAACACAGTCAGACCTAGACAGGCACTAAAGAAAACAGACGTTACTCTTCTTCAAGTCAAGTGAACTACTGGTTCTGTTGAGAGCCTTGTGCTTGGGAAGTTTTTTGTAGCTCCATAGCATACACTTTGTGAAGAAATGGGAAGATCAGCTGTCACGGTCTCGGGCAGTTGCACATTGGCAGAGCTCTCTTGCAAAATAATGGCTGCTCTGAACCCTAGTAATTAGTACTTCTTGGTGAAATGTGAGAATTAGAGGGTGAAAACCTTTTCATGAAGTGATTTTGATCATATCTAGGTGGCACAGTGGCAGTCAGGGCACATAATCCCACCCTGACTCAGGCTGCTCCTGGTGTTGGAGGTGGCTCATTCAGAGCTGTGCAGGATCATAGACATCCTTTGGTAAAGAGTGGAAATCTGGGAAAATCCTTTTCTCCCATGAACAATAATTTGGTTTTTTTGAACAGCAACAGGCTTCCACCACACCTTCTTCTCCAAAGCATACTTGGTGACAAGTTTCTGAACTTTCTGCTCCAATAAACCATTGCAAGGCCTCAGAATGCTTTTGTTGTCCATGCATATCATCAGATCTCTAAAGAAAATGCTGTGATGAGTTTTTGACCACTACCTTCCCTGCTTCTCTTGCAGTCCAGCTCCTAAGCCTATTTTGCACCAGCTCCCTCCAGCAGCTCTGCAGATGAAGTTTTGTGGCATCCTGGTAGGGGAGGCTGTGGGCTCCTCTCCTGCTCTGCCTGGGAGATCTTTATGTGAAGAGGGCCCTCCACTTTATGGAAAGAGAGGCAACACTTGGATCCCAGGGGAACAAATGCTCAAAAAACTAGAAACTGAGCTGGTGCTTTTAATTTCCTTCCTGGTCTGATTCCTTCTGATACACACAGCAAGTTTTCTATGGAACTTCCCACTGTTGTGTGTACTTGTAGACATGGAAGCATCTGTTTTTCTTTAAATATTAAGAGTTGGATATTTTTTTTAGGGAGGTGTTGGTGGAAGAGCTGTATTTCCAGGAGCAACCAGAGGGAGTGGGGGGGGAATATGCTTAGTGGGTACCGTGGTTTTCCAAATTCAAAGATGCTTTCTGATGTCAGCCTTGAAATGTGTGCCAAGTTTCATACATCAGCAAACAAGGCTTCCAGTGAACAAGCAAGCTGTTGTGAGAGGCAGCCACTCAGCAATAAGCAGTGGCAAGCACAAAATTAATCATATGTCAGGTTTTTTTTGCTTGTGGATTGCCTTTCTCAAACATGAAAAATGATTCCCCCTGCTCTATAGCTTTCTGCTGCACCATGAGACCATCTTAGAGGATCTGAGATATTTACTGTAGGTAAGGGTTCTTAAAGCATTCAGACAAACAATGAAATCATCTTTTATCTGCTGCAGAACTTCCCAATGCTGTATGCATGGTTATTATTAGAAACCCTCTTCTCTTAAAGGGTAAATACCACTTTGCTTTTAAACATGCATTTAAGGAAGAAAATAGGATTTCTGTAACAGAATGATCCAGGAGAAGGAAAATTGATCATTCTGCATTTTCCCAAGTATTCTGTGCACCAGCTCTCTTGAGGATCTAAACCTTTTCCAAGAATGATGACTAAGCTGATTCCTTAATAACAGAGTACCTGGTACGAGATTCATTAGGTACATGTGGTGGTCTTTGGATGGTAAGAACAAGAATAGCTTGGTAGGGTTTGTTGTCCAGCTTTGACCAGTGTAGGACAAAGGATGAAGAATTTGGGTGAAATCCTCACATACAGTCCTGTGGCAGACAAGGTCAGAAAAATCGGTGTCGGAGAGCAGCACAGGGAAGTGCAGTAGCCCTGACAACCAACCTAGCAGTAGGTCCCAGCATTCTGACCAAAAGCAGAGATTTTTAGAAAGGTAAAATGTCAGTAAATTCTAACACTGATCAGATTAGAAGATGGCACAAATTGCTGTCACTGTGTCTTAGAGGAATTTGAGGGGATGCAGCCTGCTGGCCAGCTTCAGAGGGGTCTATTTACTGCACGTTGTACAATTGTCGGTGACCTGTAGGATGATAAGGAAAGAGGGTATATTTATAAACAATCAGTTAGTTACTGGCATTTTATAGCTTATATCTTGGTTAAGCTTCTGTTGGCATCTTGATCTGCACCTCGCAGCACTACAGTAACGTAGCTATTGGCAGTCCACACAATTGTATGGAAAGTGAGTCTTCATCTCAAGGTGGTTTTGATGCTGCTTAATGGCATGTCAAAGCTTGATGGTTAAAGGCTGTAGCGTGGCTGTAAAGCAGCTAGGTTGCTCTAAGGTATTTGATTTAATGCCACACAGTGGTTTTGCAGACAGCGCAGAGGTTTGGAGACGAGATAAAAATACGAGGCGTTTGCTGTAAGAGCAGCCTGGATTCTGAGATAAGCTGTGTGCAGGCAGATAATGCCTGCTTTCATCTGGCCAAGTCTTGAGCTACCTGCTCCAGAATGAAGGCAGGCCATGCTTACAAGGAGGGATTCAGCCCTTAGTTAGTGACTGAGGCAGATGTGGTGCTGGAGGAGAAGGAGTGATCAGTGGGGTCAGTCATGCCTGAGAGTCAATGCAACGTCATACCAGGAGGGCTGATGTGGTTACTCAGTGCAGAGGTGGGTGGGTAGATGCTGGTCTTAAAGATAAGACTGAAAACTGTGATGTTTATCTCTGCCATCTGGGCAACTGCTGAGGCCAGTGATAACTGCCCAGAGACCAAGAAGGGTGATGAGAATAAACTGGAGTAGGCTCAACGAGGAACCTGGAAAACAATGAAAGGATCTGAACGTTTATGATAAGAGCAAACTTTGTCTTCATCTGTGAATCGAGCTGTTTCAGGAATAGGAAGCTGAAAATCCAGGGAGTCCTTTGGTTTAGCAGAGGAAGGTCATGACCTGGAAATTGTTGTCCAATAAATAGAGACTGGACGTCGGCCACGGAGCCGTAGCGTGTGTCACAGCTGGCTGTTGGTGTGTGGCACCTGGGTTGCTGCTGGATTTGCTCTGCGTAGCGGTGAGTTGTCAGAACAGCTTCTTGCCTCTCTGGGTGGACTTCTTTCAGTAGAACTCCTTTCACTAGAAAAACATCTGGATTTCAAGGTAGTCTTCCTAGAAAGCCTGCGGAGGGGATGGTCATCCTACGCTGTGGAATGCATGGCACAGGCTTCAGCACTCCTGGAAAGACTCAGTAGCGCGATGCTCTACCTGCGAGACAGAAAAGAGGAGGGAGAAATCACCCTTGATGGAAGTTCTGTGATTACTAATTCCTCAACGATAACGTCTGTTGCTTTGCTTGTTGTGGCGGGATTTTTAAATTTTAGTCTTTGATTTCTTTTATTTTCTTTTATATTTTAGAATAGTCCTTATCAGCAGCAGAAGATCCTTCTGTAGCATATTTTCAGTGCTGCCATATCGAGACTGTACCCAAGTCGGGTATGTATATTTATACATGTACTACATAGTCTTTCTGGGCCTGCATGTAGACCTGATAATGGACAACAGCATGATGGAGGCTAATGCTTTTACATTTCTGCTCTGAGAAAGAGATAAATGCACTTAAGATATGTTTGTCTTGTGGAACGTTACCAGGTTAAAACTACAGCTCCAAGTCTGCAGTTTATTTATATGTGTTGTGGTATCTTTGATTATTAAACTGGAGAAAACTACCCCCCTGAAATCAATGTTCTTGAAAAATGCACTGGTTTTATTGTTTCTTCTGACTTCGCTCACCCTTGACATGACAAGTACTTCATAGACAGCACAACTTTTATTTTATAAGCAGTCTTCGCTTTGTCATTCTCCCACACAAACATGGTCACCTAGATTTCCAGAACTATAAATACTTGGATTCAGATGTAACACTTTTCTACTGTAGGTTGAGCCACAGGTCAGATCATTCAGTCAGTGAGAAGAGATTGTTTTGGCTGTAGTACCACATGGGTCCTTAGCTGGTGTTAGCAATGCCCCCGGGGCTGCGGTACATCCCTTGGTGAGCTGAGGCACTAGACCTCGGATAGAAAAGTTTATTTGGATTGAAGCAGTTCTCCAAAAGACTTGAGAAAGTTTTTTGCTCTTCCACTGAAACTGCAGAAGCGGAAGAAACTGGATTTGGCTAGGAGATGTTGTCTGGCAGGCTCTGGAGCACAGCTTGCTGGGTGCCCTCAGAGCTGCTGCACGATGCCGGGTTGGCAGCAGCTCCCTGTTCCTGGGGCAGAGGAGAGCTGAGAGTTGCCTGTGGTTGGGGTCAGCTCAGTGCCCGCAGGACACAGAATTTGTGGGAAATACGCAGTTGATACACTTTGAAATAACTATGGTCAAATCTATCCAGTGCATAAAGGATTCATTTGGCTCCTATTTTTCAGTCACCTGTTTAATTCTGGAGAAAGATTTGCCACAAACTGCATGTGCATCAGTAACTGAAACAAAGGGAAATTGTTTTTAATGCACAAAGGAAAGGAGGCACCTTTGTAGCAGAGTTGACTTACTCTCCTGTCTCTCCTTACAGTAATTTTTTTCCCTTAATTAAACTGGGATGACACATCAGGCAAATTCTTGAGACTGGCAGCGTTGTTTGTTCTTCTTGGGTACACTGTCATTCATTTATGGTCATTGCCCCGTGGAAATTGCCTCTTTACTGGAAATTGTATATATTTTGAAATGCTGATGACTGGTTATATCTTTTAAATTACAGCAGTAATGAGCCCTGCTGCAATCCTAAATATTATTTCAGCATGTAATGTCTTGTAGGTACCATGCTTGCAGAGCAAGAAGGGCACGGGATGAGAAGGTAGCGAGTGCCAGTACAAAACAATCCAGTCCTGTTCCCTTTTCTAAAAAGGCAAGATTAGAAAAAAAATAATAAAATTGCCCTCTCTTTCTTCCAGAGCACTAGAGGAAGAGAGAAACCAGTCAATGGCACCTCCTTCCAGGAGCAGCTGGTGCAGAGAACAGATGAGGCAGTATAGGATGAACTGTAGCCGCTCTGTTCCGGCTGCGCAGTGCTCGCTTACTCCATCACACATTTTGGGTGGGTAGTAGGAGGAGGGAGAGACACTGGTACCCCTTTGAAGCACTGTAGTAACAGCATCCTTTAGCTTTGCTTTCTCTGAGTCTCTGGATTGCTGATGTCTGTCCTTGGGCAAGACATCTTAACTGGTTTACGCTCTGCAAACATGACTGAATAATTTATGAAGAGAAACGAATCATTGCAGGGAGCTGTGGGCACATCTGCCATTAGACTGGGGTAAGCCCTGGCAGGAGCAGGAAATCAGGGAGGATGTGCATGCAGGGGGGAGTGTTCCATGTGAGAGGGCACTGGGGCCACCAAGGAGCTCTCTAGGCACAGCAGTGTTCTGGGCAGGCTGCTGGCCCCCCTTGCACTGTAGGCAGCACAGACAAGCTGCGTTGTATCGATGCTGCCAGCTAAACTGCACTGACAGATCCCGTTTAAAAACCTGCCTGAAAGTCAGTTCCTGAAGTCACAGCTGAGCTCTGGGTGCTTGGCCAGGCTGGATGGGGCAGCATCACCCCTTACCAAGGAGCTTCAAGCCCTTGCTTGCCCACCTTCCGTGCTGAGGTCCAGCTACAATGGCAAGGACCCTCCTCATCTCCCCCAAACTGTGGCTTTCAGCGCTTGTACAAATACAGGTGGAGGTCTGGGAGTGCAGGAAGGAGAGCTGTAGAAGTAAGTGAGAGGGTGAAGTTTGAGCTGTCCCGTGGGGTGTATTTCCCAAATCCCCACCCCCCCCCATCAGCCAGGCAGCTGCCAGCCCACCAGAGTGCAACTGGCAGCAGGCTTTTGAAGGGCAGTGTACTCCAGAGCAGTGCAGGGCTTTCTGCCCGTGGTTTCAGAAGGCTGAGCTGGTGGTACTTGCTGGGGCTGAGAGGTGGGCTAAAGGAATCACTTGCTTTAGGTTTTTTCTGTTACACCAAAGAGAAGTGAAAAGTACAAAGCAGAGTGTGACATGGCAGGGAGGAAAGAAGTCATAAGCAGAAGTAATCACTAGAATTTTCTGTCCTCAGAATTTTGTCCATACCTTGTATCTGATGGAACCCTAATGCTTTAGCTTATAGTGCTTTTGTGCAAGGGAAAAGGAGAGAATTAAAGCTAAATTGTCTAGGGTTTTGAGATGCAGTATGAGGTTTGGAAATTACTCCCGCTGGAGTCACTGAGAGTCAGGTGCTTTTGTGAATCTGAGCTATAAATTCTCTACAGGTCTGGCTATTTTTTTTTTTTGCCCACCATCTTTGCTGGTGGCTTGAAGACAGGCACAGCTTCACTTGTTTCCATGGCCAAAAGTAGGGTAATGGGCAAGACCAGAGCTTGCTTTTCTTCCCCTGTCTAGACCAGCAGAGCCGCTGTGAGAGCAGCCAGAGCCCGGGGAGAGCAGTGTGAGGAAAGCTGTGCTGCAAGTCAGGAGCTGAAACAGCTGCTGAGCATCTTGCTCGCTGGCTTTTCTTGACCCCAAGTGTCCTGCACTGCCATGGCCCAAGGTCATCAGACCCTGTGCGGGGTTTAGTGGTGGATAGAGCAGTGCTGAGAGGGTGGCCCTCTACTGAGAGCACTATAACAGTGCTATTGCCTCTCATTAAATTAACAGACACACACACAAACTCTCATTAAACTGGGTCAGGGCAATCCCAGGCACCAGTATAGGCTGGGCAGGGACTGGCTGGAGAGCAGCCCTGAAGAAAGGGAGCTGGGGGTGCTGGTGGACGAGAGACTCACCATGAGCCATCAGTGTGTTCTTGCAGCCCGGAAGGCCAATCATGTTCTGGACTGAGTCAAGAGAAGTGTGGCCAGCAGGTCGAGGGAGGGGATTCTGCCTCTCTACTCCACTCTGGTGAGACCTCACCTGGAGTCCAGTTCTGGAGCCCCTGTTACAGGAAAAAAATATGGACGTGCTGGAACATGTCCAGAGAAGGGCCACCAGGATGATCAGAGGGCTGGAGCCCCTCTCCTTTGAGGACAGACTGAGAGAGTTGGGGTTGTTCAGTCTGGAGAAGAGAAGTCTCCAGGGAGACCTTATTGTGGCCTTCCAGTATCTGAAGGGACCTACAAGAAAGCTGGGGAGGGACATTTTGGGCTGTCAGGCAGTGATAGGACTAGAGGGAATGGATTAAAGCTAGAGATAGGTCAGTTCAGGTTAGACTTAGGAAGAATTTCTTCACCCTGAGGGTGGTGAGACACTGGAACAGGTTGCCCAGGGAGGTGGTGGAAGCCCCATCCTTGGAAGTTTTTAAGACCAGG
>WUAM01000143.1:15487092-15504555 GCA_024336885.1 Actenoides hombroni | reverse complement strand
GAAGAGAAGGCTCCAGGGAGACCTTCTGGGGGCCTTTCAGTGCTTCAAGGGGCCTGGCAGAAAGATGGGGACAGACTTTTGAGCAGGGCCTGTTGGGACAGCACAAGGGGTGATGGTTTGAAACTAAAAGGGGAGATTTAGACTAGATACAAGGAATTCTTTTATGCTGACAGTGGTGAGAGCCTGGCCCAGGCTGCCCAGAGAGGTGGTGGCTGCCCCATCCCTGGCACCGTTGCAGGGGAGGTTGACCTCTGAGCACCCTGCTCTGGTTGCAGATGGCCCTGCTCCCTGCAGGGGAGGTGGACAAGATGACCTTTAAAAGTCCTTTCCAACCCAAACCATTCTGTGATTCCATGGGTCATCAGTGACAGATAATCTCTAAATATCCCAGGGAGACAGCGGCTGTGAAAGACACGCCCGAGCTAGACGGGGTGTTCTTTCGTTCTATGGCCCAGGTAAACAAGGCTCTATCTCCGCAGTCCTCACCTAGACCTTACTCAGATAACACGAAGTACAGGGCTCTCTCTGAACACGTACACCCTATTTTTTAGATGACAGAGCACAGCCTAAACTGGGAACTGAGGGTGGCACTAACTGGTAAATGAGAAGCCAAATCCAGCCCATAAAATGCACCTGTCTGACCTGCTATGTTTAGCCTCAGAAGACAAAGTCTGCAGAGAACAACAGCTGAATGGTCTCCACAACACCAAGACAAACTTGAGCATTTTGGTCCATCAGACGCAATCAGAGGGGCAGAATTGCCTCTCTCCATTTGCTGTCCACGCTTCTTTTGATGAAGTCCAGGATGTAATTGACCTCTTGAGCTGCAAGTGCACATTGTTGGCTCATGTCCAGCTTCTTGTCCACCAGAACCCCCAAGTCCTTTTCCGCAGGGCTGCTTTCTATCACCTCATCCCCCAGCCTCTACTGACAGTGAGAATTGTTCTGATCCAGGCACAGGACCCTGCACTTGGTCTTGTTGAACCTCATGAGGTTCACCTGGGCCCACTTCTCCAGCTTGTCCAGGTCCCTCTGGATGACATCCCATCCCTCTGGTATGTCAACCACACCACTCAGCTTGGTGTCATCTTCAGACTTGCTGAGGGTGCACTCGATCCCACTGCCTATGTCATTAAGATATTAAACAGTACTGGTCCCAGCACAGACCCCTGAGGGACACTTGTCACTGATCTCCATCTGGACTCTATACATCTTCCTATAGCAAAATGCTAAGGCAGGTTTGAATTCTTGTAAGTCACTTACAGTGAGAGATTAAGAATGAAGACAGAAATTTTTGCCAATGTTGTTTATCACAACTTGAATTACATTTTCAGTAATTCCTATGCAACTTTGGAATTATTTTGAGCAATATGAAGGGAAGTTTCTGCTGTATCTTTTAGTAGGAGATGTGAATGTGTGGCAAATTATTTTGCTTACATGCTATCTTACAGAATATTTTTTCTTAAATTCAGTTTTACTGAGTATTTTTTCTCAATTCTGTTCAAAGCTTGATCTGCTCATATAAGGAGTCATGGGATCAAGGCTTAATCATGTCATATTCAAAAGACTAATATGAAAGACTTACTTCTGAAAATTAAAACTGAATAAAAAGACACAGGAATATTAAATC
This sequence comes from Actenoides hombroni, assembly GCA_024336885.1. NCBI lineage: Eukaryota > Metazoa > Chordata > Aves > Coraciiformes > Alcedinidae > Actenoides > Actenoides hombroni. The sequence continues at coordinate 15,502,925 of WUAM01000143.1, read as the reverse complement.
ATTGTTAATGTATTCTTGAATCAAAAACTACCAAACCCCATTTTTCTTCATCAGTGCTGGAGCCACTGTGCTAATGATTTTCTCAGGGTGGCAGGACATTGCTTTGACATTTTGCTCATTTAGAGAACTGATAAATGTAGCTAATGAAGGCTGAAGGGCAGCAACCCTCACACCCCAAAATGCAGCTGCAAAGGGAAAGAAATAGTCTCTTTCCTGTAGGGCAGAGGGGGTAAGAACCACACTGGTACTGTATGCCCAGCCTAAGCCATCCTAATGTCTCCGTGGCACACATGCCTGCAGGTTGTGCTACCGCCTGGGTCCCTACCCTCTGCCCTTTATTTGGGGACTTCCCGCCGTCACGAACACTGGAACAGATAGTCTTGGAAGATCGTAACATCTTAGGTCATTGCAGGTTGTTAAAAAGATGACTTAGCTGAACTTTGGCCGACGAAGCTGATTCTTGCGTGTCTAAGAGTCGCTGAGGGTGGCTGTCGCTGGACCCGCCCTGGCACTGTGGGGTTTGCTGAATGTCTAACAGGGAACTTATACTGAGCAGGCCGGGGGATGCCGCGGGGGCTGTACAACCCCTTTGCCCCTCCTGCTGCTCTTGGAGCCAGCCAGCTCTGTTAGGGTGATTTTCTGTTCATCAGCAGTGTCTGTGACAGCACATTCGTCTACATTTGCAGGTACCTCTGATGGCTGCTGAGGAGCCAGGCCTGAGGAGGTTTCTGGGCATCGCTTCCTTCCCATGGGGAAACCTACTCGAGCAGCTGTCAGACGATGACTGTATTATTGCAGTATGCCATCCTGTTGCTCCTGTCCTGGAAAGAGGGCATTTTCATCATATTTTACAGATAAATAATATTCTCCAGATAAATATTACATACAAAATTGAGGTGTAACAAGTTCAGATCACAGACAAAGTATTTAACTTTGTATTTACAGTGAGTTACGGCATCAGGATCACATCAATTAGCTTGCTTATGGGTCGTGTTGTCCCCCCCCCCCCCCTTTCCCCGCCTCCTTTCTTAGATAAAAGCAAAGGCCACCGGGGCAAATTTCATCCGATTTGTCTCAGGGTTCAGCGCAGCTCCCTGGTGGGCTGGCTGCCCCTGCCACGGGCCCGCTGTCCCCGCCACCATCGTCACCATCACGGGTCAGCTGTCCCCGCCACCATCGCCACCACCGCGGGCCGGCTGTTCCCGCCGCTGCCACCGCCCCCAGCACCACTCGGGCCCCGCCGCCTCAACTCGCAGGCGACCCCGCGGTTGTCGCCGGGGGGTGTGGCCGTCGGTGACCCCGCGGCCACGCCGCTGACGTTCTCGGGAGGGCGGGCGGGGCCCCGGTCCAACGGCCAATGGGGATCCCGCCGGCCGGTGACGGGGAGAGAGAACGGGGGAGAACCCGGAAGGTTTCGCGTTCGGAGCGTCGCTGCCCTCAGGAGAGGCCCCATCGCCGCCGCTATCGCCGCCCGCCCGCCCGCCTTTTCATGCGCAGATGGACCCGGTAGAAGTCGCCGCCGCTCCCGACGCCGGGCCGGGCCCCGGCTGGCAGAGCAAGGTGAGCGCGGGCCAGGCGGGAGGCGCAGGCCCGGCCCGGCGGCCGGCTGGGCCTTAGCGGCGGCGGCTGAGCGCTGCCAGGCCCTCCTGTCCCGCTGTGCCCGGCACCCCGGCCTGGCTCCGGGGAGGGCAAAGAGCGACGGGGCGCGGGCGCCGTCTCCGAGCGGCCTTGGCTGGCGGCGGGGGGCGGGCCCGTGGTAGCCCCGCAGGCGACTGCCCTTCCGCCAGGGCTGAGGCCGTCGGGAGAAGGCTGTGGTGCCAGCAAAACGAGGGGCAGGGATACTTGGCGAGCCGAGCGCTTCCTCTGCTGCTGAAGTGAGGAGAGAGCGCGGCGTGTTTCGCTGCCACGAGCGATTATCTTCCCGGGGGAGAGAGCTGCTGTTAGACCCTGATAAAGGAGTTGCTTCTCTCGGGGCTCTGTGGGTGAGCAGGGAGTTGGATCTAAGTGAGTTTGGTTATCGAAGCAGTGAGTCACAACTTGGATTCATCACTCCCCAGCCCTTGCCTCCCCAGGCAAAGCTGTACGCAGGCTTCTGCGCTTTCGAAGAGGTGTTTATGATGGCTGTGCTGTCGGGGCTCTGGAAACGAGGGAGGAAGCTGAGCATGAGCTGTGTTCTTCCAAGACAAGTTTTACATTGTGTTTATACTCGTAAGCAAACTCTCTGGGAAGGCTTTGCCCCTGTCTTCAGAGGGTACCAACATTGACATCAACATCCTTTCCATGACATTTCTTCCTACTGAGTTTATGAAACTACTCCCCGAGGTGTTACCTGCACCTCAGTTCATCACACTTTCCTCACTATCTGTAGAAGACAAGCTCTTATAAGATTACATGAGCTTACTTTAAAGCCAGTGATAATTATCGTGATTACTGTGTTGCCGCTGCGTTTCTTGCTGACTTGAATAAACTGTTTTGTTTGCAGTGTCCGTGGGGAGCCCCTAACACGACATCAATATCGTGTTCCCTTGCTGACGTAATGAGTGAACAGCTGGCAAAAGAGCTGCAGCTGGAAGAAGAGAACGCTGCTTTTCCTGAAGTGGTTGCGTAAGTTTAAATCCTGGATTAGCGATCACTGGAGTTGTGAAGTCATTGCATTTCCTTACTATGTGCTTAAGGTGTAGCAACGTAGTAAATGCTTTGCTTATTGTCTGCCAATTCTGCTTCTTCAGGCCTTTCTCAGTAAAGGTGGATTCCCCAGTTAAAACTTTTCTCTGTCCCTCTTCCTTTCTTGATGCTTTCTTTGCATTGTTGTGGGTGCTTCAAGCCAGCTTGTAAGCTGCATTGAAATGTTGTCAGAAACGTTTGGGTTTGGTTTGGTTTGGTTTGGTTTTCTTCCTTTTTACAGACTCTTCTTACAAACTTGACTCTTGTTACAGTGTTAATTCTATTAAATCAAATTAAGTTGTGATATTTTGAGAACTGTTGGGGTATCACCTCTACCCTCATAGCAGCAAGAAACGTAAGCCAAGAGTTTACTCGTTCTAAACTCAATGTAAATTTTGCCTGCAATCTTTTCAGTGAAGCAGAGCAAAGCAACACCTTATTTTTATTTTTTGAGATATTATTTATAAACACCTGTATATGCACACATCCACTTGTAAGCCTTCTTTCTGTTTTGGGAAGGACATCTTAAAAAGAGATTTTAATGCTTCTTGCAGAATGGTAAACAAGTAAACATTTAATATTTGCATTGTAAAGAGGAGTGAAGTTGTGCTCTGCTCACAGGGAGTGTTGGCTTGGAGGGGCGTGGGCAGTTGAGATCTGTCGGTTTCTAAGCCTTGTATAGAGTGATGAGATGGTATAAAGTGGTGTTTCTGTTTAGATTACTGCATTTTTTTATTTTTTTTTAAATTTCTGTTTTCATTTTACATAGTGTTGCTGAAGGACCGTTTATTACAGGAGAAAATATTGACACTTCTAGCGATCTAATGCTAGCTCAGATGCTGCAGATGGAGTTTGACAGGGAATATGACGCGCAGCTTCGGCGTGAAGAGAAGAAGATCAACGGAGACAGCAAAGGTACCCTCACCAGGAGAAACATTTTTGCTTTGGGGATATTCTTGGCACTCTGCTTAAGCTGGCAGAGCTGTGAGGAAGCCGCAAATCCCCGATAATCACAGACATGCTTCTGTCTTGTGTGTTTCTCAAGTCTCCATATCCTTTGAAAATTATCGGAAGGTGCATCCCTATGACAGTGACAGCTCGGAGGATGAGGTTGATTGGCAGGATACCCGGCATGACCCTTACAGAGCAGGTATGTGGCAGTTGGAAACAATAAAATTGCTTCAGTTCCGAGACCTAAGAATGTGCCATAGTTAAATTTGGGGGTTTTTGAAGGTAAGCAGACATACCAGCTGTATGTAGAATCAGGTCACCTAGTTGGGAGGAGTTATGCAGGAAGCTGGACGAGTCACTTCAGGCTTCTGTTGGCTTCAGTGAGCAAAATAACTACTGCAGGTGGGAAGTCTTATGGGATGTGCACATCTGCTATTTACATTTGGCTAAGAGCATCTGCACGATGCTGAATATTCCTGTCTTTAACACGCCAAGAGTGTGTCTGACACCCCAGGGAAGTCACAGAATTAAGTCATAACATAGCAAAAGAAGCTGTCATATTTAGGCTGCATTAAGATTATACAATTGAAGTGTTTTATTCTGTTTAAAAAATGAAATGGTTCTTTTTGTGGGCATTGTGGAACCTTGATGAGCATGAGTTATGTTTGTTTAGATGTAAAGTTTGGTTTATTTTTCTCACTGCTGGCAGATAAACCCACTACTACACCAAGAAAGGGTTTCATAGGCAAAGGAAAAGACATTACTACTAAACACGATGAGGTGGTGTGTGGAAGAAAGAACACTGCTCGCATGGAAAATGTAAGTGAAAACTTAGGGACACTTATCTTGTGTATAAAACTGGAATGCTGTCATTCAACCAAGGAGCTGATACTTGTCTGTCTGTGCTACTGTATACGGTGCTGATTTCTTTTATCATTTTTTTTTTCCATCAGGTGAAAGCTATGCAGTGTTTGGATTAGTTACTCAAATTGCCAGTTTGAGTTCTGAGGGCTTTTTGTTTAATAATATGTTGCAAATGGCCACGATTAAAGAATCTGCACAGAGCTGCTTTGGCAAAAATGGAACTATCAGCGAGTTTGGTACACAGGCAAATAAAACATCAAGGCTAATTTTGAAAAGCATAGCTGTCATTTAACCTTTCTTTAAATTTTTTAAATTCATTTTGCCTGCTGAGCCAAGTAACTTAATTTCAGTGAACTTAATTTCAGACTTGGAGCTTTTCAGTCCATTTATACATACCTTCCACTTGCTTTCATGTAACTGGTGCAGCATTTCCTTATTTGCAGAAGTTGTGAGTGCTAATTTTACAGGCTGTTAAGTAATGTCATATTGATTTGGGCAGAGCTTGCAAGTTCTGAGTTCTTTTTTTAGCTTAGCAACAATGTTATACCAAGTGGGTTTCACATACCTACCCTAGGTTTTTGCAAAGCAGAATGAGAAATTTCCACTTGTGCCAACTTCTGGTGTTTGCCAGTAACAATGCTTCCATTTCTATTACTTCTGCTTGTAGTTTGCACCTGAATTCCAAGTTGGGGATGGAATTGGGATGGACTTAAAGCTGTCAAATCAAGTCTTCAATGCCTTAAAGCAACACGCGTACTCTGAGGAACGCCGAAGTGCAAGGCTCCACGAAAAGAAGGAGCATTCCACTGCTGTATGTTTTTAATGAAGTCTTTCTATGTACTTTTTATTTCTCTAGATACTTTTTATCTTGTGTAAAAGCTGAACGCTATTTTGGTAATCATAGAATGGTTTGGGTTGAAAGGGACCTCCAAGATCATCTAGTTGCAACACCCCTGCCATGGTAATTCCTTGAAACATTGAACTTTTAGTGAAATAGTGCAGTGATATTATGTTACCATTGCTGAAGGAGATGGTATTAGCCAACTCCTACTAGAAATATTATTTGAATTGCATTACTGTGAGAGCCATGTCAAAATGAGAGCAAAAAGCTTCCATTTTTAGTTCTTTCTCTTTCTAAACCTAGCTTTTAATCAGCTACAATAAATAAACCACCTAGAAATTATTTATAGAAACCACCCAGAGGACTAATCCTCTACAGTTGAACCATGTGACTTCAAATATCTGTCTTCATAGTGAGTTTCAGGAAGCTGAGGTGACCAAGTAATCTCTGACTTAAATTAGGAAGTCAATTGATATGCTCTGTGGGTGAGTTTAGAGCAGGCCCTCTGGTAACTGCTGCTGTGGACTTCTTCAAGATTTGGGTATTTCACTTTTATTGTTATTGCCATGAAATGAGATATAGAAATAGATATTTGGGATATTTTGATTCACAATTTGTGAAAACTTCTTGAAAACACTGTAGAAAGTGCTCTTGAGACACAGATTGTACTTCATGAGGAACTGGTAAAATACTCTATGTGCTACAAAGCTGGTAAGGGACCTGAGAGTATTAAATCTTAAGATGGCACTGCTGGAGCAGTTTGGCTTCTTTTATCTGGTTTTTTTTAGTTTGTGGATTGTGTTTTGTTGTTTTATTTTGTTTTGGGGTTGGTTTTTTGTGTGTGTGTTCTTTTTCTATCAATCGAGAGAACGCTCTTAATACATTATTCTTTCCACCTAGCTGAACACTTGTAGTATATAAATACTCTAAACTCACTTTAAAGCAAACCTTTAGTTATTTATTTTTGATGAATTGAGTATTCACTTCTTGCCTGTAGGAGAAAGCAGTGGATCCAAAAACACGTTTACTTCTTTACAAGATGGTTAATTCTGGGATGCTGGAGACCATCACAGGCTCCATCAGCACAGGGAAAGAATCTGTTGTTTTTCATGCATATGGAGGAAAGTAAGTATGTTGGTTGTTACTGATTGCAGCTTTAAGTACCAGGAATGACTTAAAAATCAGAAAACACGAAAATATTTCAACAATCTGCACTTTCTTCATTTCCAAGACCTAAATGTTTGTATTCATATATATGTAGATAATAATAAAAGCTGAAACCCAAATGGTACCAACAGTAAAATAGAAAAAAAAATCCTTGCTCTCCTCCTTGGAGACCATTTAATGAACAGGGACAAATCCACTGTAGCTTTCTGTGGAAAAATACATACTCCTTTTGTAGAAGTCTTGAGATTTTGATGAACTCTTCCCACCGACCTGCCCCGAACTACAGAGCCGTTACGATGACCTGAGGCCTCCTGAAAATGGTCTTTCCATACAGATGGCCACAGGATCAGCACCATCCATGCAGTTCAGTGGAGGTGCTGTTGGTTATTTTTGGGGTTACCTTGAGAATAGCATTGGGATGCTGTTGACTTTGCAAGTCGTGCAAGAGCCCACTTTTCTAAAGGCTACCACGCTGGAAGGATTGTACATTAGCAGTGATTGTGGTGCACTGAAACACCACTGAAGTGAGGTAAAGAACTGATAAAACTCAAATACAGATCATCTATTCAGAGCTGTCAAGAGAGAGGTTAATTTAGGGCGGGGAGAAAAGATGTGTCTTTTTGTTTGGTTGGGTTTTGTATGTGTGGTTTTTGTTGGTTGGCGTTTGGTTTGGTTTTTTTTAATTGACCTTTGCTTGAATGATGTTCAAGAGAGTTCTTTAGCTTAGCATTATCCAATGGGCAGTATCTTTGTGGTGCTTAACAAAACACTGTCATAGTAATTAATGCAAGAATTTTTTCACTTGTGATTTCTTGAAGCAAGGTGCATCCATTAACAGGGCTACTACATATGATACATAAAGTAGTAACAAACTGGGAGATGGAACCTATTCAGTAAGCAACAGATAATCAAAATGCCAAACCCCAAACGTTTGTATATAAACCTAATCATGGAACTTATAAACTTAACTTGAATTGGCTTCCAAATTTGATAGAAAATCAGATCATTTCCTTTCTAACATTTAAAAATTGCTGTATCTTCTGAAGCTTAAAAAAAATAAACAAAACTATGCATTTGCTTGTAAAGGTGTGAATAGTTAACCTTGTTATGTGTATTTGACTCTTTCCACGAGAAGTGCAACTGAAGATAAAGTTATACCTCCAGAATGTGCCATCAAAGTGTTTAAAACAACTCTGAATGAGTTCAAGAACCGTGACAAATACATTAAGGATGACTACAGATTTAAAGACCGCTTCAGTAAATTGAATCCACGAAAGATCATTCGCATGTGGGCTGAGAAAGAAATGCACAACTTAACAAGGTAAAGGGGAAAAAAAAAAAGAGGTGTAGTTGCCAAATGCCTGTTGGTTTCCTCTTCTCTTTTTAAGGCAGACAGACTACGTCTGGATAGAAGTTTAGGGTTTTTTAGGTGAAATAATATGGTACAGATTGAGTAGCCTCAGGTCTCTTAGAGTATAATGAACTGTCAGCATCTGCAGTGATTTGGCAGCAAAATCTAAAAGCCCATGAAGCTAACAGGCTCTAGCTGCCAAAGTAATTAGTTTTCAGTGAGCATTTTTAGACCTACTTATGACTTTTAAGATCTGAACTTTCCCATGTGAAATACCATGAAATATATATATATTTATTCAGTTTTCAATTAGGTCTATTCCAAAGATGACTTGACTCTGGATCAAGTTTCTCCCACACAGCTCTCTAAGATTGGAAATGAGCAAGCAGGAACTAGAACTGTAGGGTTTTGGGGGTTTTGGTTTTTTTTAATCACTGTTTTCTGATCCACAGAATGCAAACTGCAGGAATTCCTTGTCCTCAAGTGGTTAGCCTTAAGAAACACGTCTTGGTTATGTCTTTCATTGGCAAGGATCAAGTCCCAGCTCCCAAACTAAAGGATGTAACACTTAGTAGTGAAGATATGAAAAAGGCCTACTATCAGGTTCTTAATGTAAGGCAATATCCCTCTGATTCTGGGTTGTGTTTTCTTTCAGGAGAATAACAGCATTTTATTTCAGATTTTTAAATCACTTAATTATGTATTTATTTATTATTTATATTATTTACTTAGGATGTTTTCATCATTTTCAAGATATGCAGCCCAAAGGTTTATTTTGCTTCTGTTTGATGAATGTGTGACTTAAAATAAGTAAGAAATTATACACACACATGCACAAAAACCAAATTAATCTTAATCTGAGTGGAAAATGATGGAACTTCATGATAAAGAGACACTTAGCAGCAGAGTAGTGCTCCTTTTATAGAATCACTATGTGATTTGAAAGTTCTCTGAAGCCTTTTTGGGCATCCAAATACTTAATGCACAATACTTAAACACTCTCCAGTGGCTAGCTCCCTTCCTGCCCCCCCCCCTTTATAGCAAATCTAAAAATCAGAGAATGAATTAGAATATTTTGTGGTGGATACTTAACTTTCCTATTACCTGCTGTAATTGGTCCAAAAGTGTACCTGCTGCTAACTGTCCGCTGTCTACTACCTTCCTACAGACAGAGGGGAAAAACCAACTGACCAACCCAGCAGCTTGATATTTTGACTGGTCTGTGCCTCAGATCTTGAGACCAGTAGAGCAACACAAGCATGTTTTAAGTAAATCTGCAGTAGTTAGGATTCAGTATCTAAAATTGAGACTCCTTTCCTGTGTGATAAGAGTGAGAATGACAGGTGTAGTCAGAGAACGTTTATCTGTCTCATGCACTTGGACTGGTTGGCAGAGCTGATGAGTTTACCAGGCTGATTCTTCTGACTTGCCAAATCTAAGCTCGGTGATAAAAGCTTCCCTTGCTGGCAGTTGACCAAACCTGTGATTCCCTGTATGGAACTTTCTTGAAGACTTGGAAGAAAAATAATGTAAAGTGGGTGGGTAACTGGGGGAAGGCTTTTTTCATTTTGTTATAGTCATGCAAACAATGTATTTCTGGAGTGTAGCATACTGCATTCATTAATTTGGTTCCTTGCAGATGATGCAGCAGTTGTATAAGGAGTGCAACCTGGTCCATGCAGATCTGAGTGAATACAACATGCTTTGGCATGATGGGAAGGTGAGCTGCTTCTTAATGTGGGAAAGAAAGGTTTCATCTAATGTGAAATGGTAATACAAAGGGAATTGCTCTCTCTGTGACTGCAGGTCTGGCTTATTGATGTCAGTCAGTCTGTGGAGCCAACCCATCCTCATGGACTCGAGTTTTTGTTCAGAGACTGTAGGAATGTTTCACAGGTAAGACCTCTTCAGCTAACAGAAGATAGTCAGATGAATGTTTTCCAAGATAAAATCAATTCAGAGCTAACTAAAACCCAATCAATACAACTCTGTAAAAAAAAAAAAGATCACCACCACGTATACAGAAGATCACTCTTGCAAATTGTCCCTAGTGATGGTGTTCTCCAAAAGGGAAAAAAGCATGGAAGAATCAACCAGTACCACTGGAACTTGTAACTTCTTTCAGTTATTTTCAGTAGGTCAACAAAAGCAAAACTGTCTTTCTGACTAAATACTGCAGTTGTAACTCGGAGAAGGAAAAAGACTGTTTTGCATTGTGCAGTGAAGTGTTTAATGTCTGCTTTTTATATCAACCAGTTCTTCCAGAAAGGAGGTGTGGTGGAAGCACTTAACGAGCGTGAACTCTTCAACGCTGTCTCGGGTTTAACTATTACAGCTGACAATGAAGTAGACTTCCAAGCAGAGGTATAACTTTCTCTGTGTCTCCCATTTCACTTTGGTTAGCTATAGTAGCTACTGTAATACCTTAACTTTCCACAGTTAGTTTGTATAATTAGCATGAGGATAATTTCAGCAATCATTTTGCATCTCCTCGTCAGAACTTATTTCAGCCTAGTTAGAAACATATTCAGAAACTCAGCTCAACAGACCTCTTCACCTCCTTTCCTGATCCCCCTGCTCCCCAGTATTCATGTAGCAGATAACTGCTTCTTTCAGTGTTGATGAAAATATGGTGATCTGTTTTAGTTTAAAAGCCAGCTTTGTTGTCTGTCCTTACATACGGACAAGGCTACGCAGAGAAAGGAACACTGGGTTAATAAGAATAATTGGTCTACTGCTTATTTTTCATGTTTTAGATTTTTAACTTACAGAATTTAAACTTTAGGCTAGAAGGTTCCATTTTCAAGCGTAAAACCATGTTAATGTAAATATGGGCTAGGAAACTTTGGTCACCTTTTGGCTTTGAATTTTCCAATTCTGGCTGTAACTCCCCAAGGTGTGCATCCCGATGCCAGGCACTTGTCAAAATAAGCTGTCAAATATTCCATATTTACTAATTAAACCAAGGGCAACGTGGCAATTCTACCTCACTCCTACTGCTGGTGCAGGTTTATGCTAGTCCAGCACGTCATAGGTGGGAGCTTGAAAGCAGTGACCTCCTGGGGTAGGTCCTTGAAGTGAGGAAGAGAGAAAGGGACCATGTGTCACTGCTCCACCATCCTTATGCATCTGCTGATCAAGCAAAAGCCCAGTTCCCTCCCTGACTCTGTTGTGAGCACTGGGGTGTGAGGTGGGATGTTGTTGTTTTGTGTCATCTTATGTCCTTGTAAGTTTTATGGGAAAGACTTGTATTGCTGTTTACAAAGAGGTGAATTAGAGCAGCCCATCCTTAAACTTCAGACTTTGACTTTAATTGCTAGTAATTAAAATTATCTCCCCTGGAGCACAAGAGGAAGTAATCCAAACGTAACAATCTGGAGATCAAAATAAGCTACTGTAATGTGTTCCTCTGATTGCACAACACATCGAAGTGTAACTGTCTTCAGCTTTCACCGTTTCAAATGGCTGCAGTAGATTTGCAATCTTAGCAGGACTTGAAATTTCTCCAGTGCTGAGGGATTGGCAGAGTCCCCCTGGGGGTGTTCAGAGTTGGAGAGAGGGATGCTTCTATACTGGGGGGAACACAGCTGAGGGCCACCCTGCATTTTAGTTGCATTTTAGTTGCATTTTAGTTGCATTTTAGTTGCATTTTAGTTGCATTTTAGTTGCATTTTAGTTGCAGACCATAAAACACTAAAGGAGTGCTATTTGCTTCACTAACTTGTTGAGAACAGATGTTTCAAGCTCTCCTTCCAAAGTACTCCATACTTGTGACTCATTGACACAGCAGTATTGTCCATACCTGATCAGTCACTTGAAGCTACCCTTTCACACTAGGTAGAAACATTCTGCCTTAGGTGCAGCTTTATGATCTCACCGTGGGTTTGTCTCTCTAGATTGAAGCTTTGGAGAAGATGAACGAAGATCACGTGCAGAATCATGGCAAGAAGCTGTCGATGTTTTCAAGCGATGGAGACCCACCTATATATGACGAATAGCACCGAGTGCACAGCTGCTAACCAAACACAACACAAATATACTGCTTCTGACTCTGTTGGTGCAGTGGTAAATGTCAACTACTAATGCCAAGAGAGAGTGGTTGACTGAGGATACCAAAATGGAAACCAGAGAGCATAAGGTGATGCCTCTGTGGTTTTGTTTTAACTTAGCCCACACGTCAGGCTGGCACTGTGAGAACTGGCTGTCACTACCTCTTCAGATGGTCTGACAACTTCACCAATTGCCCAGTTAAGTTAGACTAATGTAGCTGAGGTGATCATATTTTGCATGATTCAGAGCTTATATGTTTTAGTTTAAAAAAAAAAAGAAAAAATTCATCTAGATCATCTAAAGTATTTAGGGGGAAAGCACCCCAGGGCAGTCCCTCTTTTCTTCCTCTTGCTACTTGAAAAACTGGTTCAAAACTCTATGGACACAATGTCAGTGAAGCTTTCACCCTTCGCTACCAAAGGCAAAATGAAAATCCAAATGATGTGCTGGAATCCTCTAAAATTCTTAATTTAACAAACCAACACCTTTCTAGATGAAAAAAAATCTGGACCTTTTCATTTGAAGTAGAGGGAACGTGGCTCTCGCTACCTCTGTAAATTGTAGTTGGGTATTACATGAGAAATGGATCTGAACCCAAGCAGCAGAGGACTCCTGTGGTGACATGCCAGGAAATCCAGAGGGCTGCATCCAACTTGCATAACAGAAAGCAAGTTCAGTTGGCTTCATTCTTAACCTACAAATGGTTCTGAGAACTCAGTACAAGCAAAAAAAACCCAACCCAGCATTAAAATTTATCATAATCCTGTCTCTAAACTGAAATTCTGCATAGACCATCAAACATTCCCACCCCAAAGATAATCATAGACTATGAAAACTAAATATTGATCATCATTATTTTAAAAGAAAGCTTTTTGCTTACAAGTGCATAAAGAATACTCAAAGTTGTCCTCTTCTCATGCTATCTTTCCTAATGTCACCCCTTTCATTTTAGTAAGTCCTAAAAATCTAGCACTGTTTCTCTCCAAAGCAACACATTAAAGATGAACTGGTCCCATCAGAGGGTTTGGAGTTAAGTTCTGATCCTTTTAACCAAGTGCTGTTTCTGATGCTGCTCTTTATCAAGCAGAATATAGCGATGCTCCGTGTGACGTTCTCACAGTGTGCTGTGAAAGTGGTTTGGGTCTTTTAATTATTTTGGTGTTGGAAAACTGGTGCTGAAGTAAAAACTCAAGATCTTTTGGTGGCATTCTGGTGTGGTTCTTTGCACCCTACAGGCCTTTGCTGGTCCTCGGTGCTGCACTAAAGCAGCCTTAAGAGCAGCACTGCCCTAGTTCAGTAGAACAGCAGGAGCTGGCCAGTTTCATCCCGGTACTGGGATCCTCTTCTCAATTTGGTAATTGACTTGCATTTACCCCTTACTTTTGAAATAAAGGAATTTATAGGAGACTCAAATGTATTCCTAACTGGTCAGGGAAACAGCTGCCCAAACCACTGACATTACTGGAGTGACCAGATGAGGTAGAGAGAGGCAGGTGCTGCAGTTACCTTAACCCTGGGGGAAGACCAAATGATGTCAAATTGAACTAAATCTTTGCCCTAGAGGAGAAGGCTTCTAAAAACAACAGCACAGTTGAGGCTTATTACAAGTTTCAGTAAGCTACCATTTCTTAGAGGGGGAAAAAAACCCATCTCAAAGCAGTTGATAATACCTTACAACGTGCTTGTCTAGGAAAGGTGCTGCTTGTTAAGGATGTGAGAGGAAGAGAGAGCAGAAATGCAGGTGAGAGGAGGGGGGGGGTTGAGGTGGGGTTTGAAACAGGCAGCTGCTTGTGTTACTACAGACAGTTGGACTTGATCTTGCAGGTCCTTTCCAACCTGAAGGATTCTATGGTTGTGTTTGGACAGAAGGCTCAGTTGCTATCATCATTTTTAATTTCTTTCTAGAACCTGTTTAGCACAGATTAAAAAAACAAAACACATGCACAAAAAAACCCCTGCACAAATAAATGTCATCAACTCTGCCATTGAAAGCTACCAGGCCTGATCACATCACTGAACATCTTGTCACTTCCAGCAGGAAAAGTGGCTCAGGAATTTACTTTGATATTTTAAGGCATTTGGACACAGCATTGAAAACAATGAGTTGCTAAAACAAGCATTTTCATGGACTCCTTTGAAATAAAAGGGTCTAAAAATTATTAATAAGCAAAGGGAAGTAAATCTGCCTTAATTAACCGGTCTAACATGATTATTCTAATGGGCAATGCTAAAACTAGCACAAGACTTTCAAGTGGTGGTTTATTTACTTTTTGATTCCCCCCCCCCCCAGTGTATTTCAGTTTTCTACTCTTAACATTCCCATTGCAACCACAGAAAGTCTTTGCTGTTCTGAAGGAAGTTACAGAAGGTTAAACATTAGTAGAACATCTTACATTTTCACCTTGAATTAACTCAACTTTCGGCTAACATGCAACAAGCTTTTTATTTTGTGAAAAAACCAATAAACATGAAGGTAGCTGAATCACTCTGGCAGTATTTGTCCTCTCCAGCCAACACAGAATCGTTTGATGACACAAGAGGCTTCTGCAGAACAAAGAGCTTTTAATTCCCAGCTCTCACCCGCGTTTCTCTTGTCTCACGTGGAATTACTGCCGTTGGCCTAACCCGGTCAGAAGTCAGCAAGCAGCTGTTTGGGCGATACTGTGCTAGCAGCTGGCAATTAAACTGGCATTTCTCCTGTACCAAGTGGTGTCATTTTTGTCTAATCTGAAAGCTTTTAAATTAATATGATCTCAGTCCCGCTTTATTTTGCTTTCTACACCAATAAGCAAGTACGTAACTGATGTTCTCACACAATTTCTTCGTTACACTGTAGGTCTGGTAACGAGTGAACTGCGGCAGCCCCCAGAAAACCCCTCTGCTAGCTCAGGGGAGGGCAAGCAGGAACGCCGAGAAACAGTCCAAACTTCAATAACGCTTTATTAATATTGTGCCTGAAATAGGGGCTATTCTTCAGAGTACGATTTCCCTTCCTGATCAACGAGTCGCTGCAAAGCAGTTTCATTCCCCAAAAGCAGGGCCTGTAGCGGCCGCTTTTCAGTGCCGCTGCAGTTAAGTGAGGACAAACGAAGGCAGAGCTTTGGAGCGGTTCCCTTTTAACCCCCACCTAGAAATCTTGGGGTGGTTTTTTTTTTTTGAGGAAGCCCGACAAAACCCACGGGTCTCCTGCGCGACGCGTCTCACCTCTGCAGCATTCTCCTTCCAGGGCTGGCAAAGCGGCAGGCTCTGCCCGAGAGGCCCTGCCCAGGCAGGGGAAGGGGTCTCGGCGGCGCCCCGCGCTGCAGAACCCCCGCTCCGGCCGCAGGCTGAGGCTCCGCTCTCCCAGCAGCAGGGCCCGGCAGCAGGGCGGGCTCGGCAGCTTCCTCCTGACGCGACGCGCGCTCCGGTGCGGCTCCCGACCAGAGCCCAGGCCCGACACCCGCCCCAGGCCGCGCTCCCGCAGCGGGTTTTCTTTCCCTCCGGGGCGAAGGAAAGAGGCGGCGGCCGCGGGAAAGCCCCGCGCTGCGAGGCCTCCACCCACAGAGGGCGGCCCGGGGCCGTCAGGAGACCGAGGCGGGCGGGGCACCCCCAGGTCCCGCCCCTCCCGCCCGTGCGGCGCGGGGCGGGTCCCCGCTCGGCCCCCACCCCCGCCTTCCTCCGCTGAGCGCTCCGGCCGCCGCGGCCCCTCAGCGCGCTGCCCGCCGCCTGTCGCCTTCGCTGCCCGGCGCCTTTAAGGCGGGTCGGCCCCGCGTCAGGCGGGCGGGGCGAGGGGGGAGTGTAAACAGGAAGCGGCCGCCCCGCCGGCCGGGCGGGTTCCTCGGGGAGCGGGCAGCGGCGGCCGCCGATCCCTGCGCCGCGAGCCGCCGCCATGAGCCGCGAGCCGCCGGCGGCGGCGGGGGAGGCAGAGGCGGCGGGAGGAGGCGGGGAGGGCGGCTGCTACCTGTC
>WUAM01000143.1:15476378-15486508 GCA_024336885.1 Actenoides hombroni | reverse complement strand
GGCTGTGCCCGGCTGTGGAACTGCTGCGCTGCCAGGTCCTGCTGCTGCGTGGGCTGGCTCAGGACCTGTCATCTGCTAGAGATTCCCCCCCCCTGCCCCGGGTACCTCAGCATAGATTTCGCAGGTTTCATTTCACCCGATTTACTCTTACAGCCGCAAGGTCTTTCTCTGATTTTTCAGTCAGCACCTTTTCTTTTTATTCTAAACACCCCAACATTACCGATGAACTGGCTTTCTTTTTTTTTTGCCTGTTCTAAATGTCCCACCATTACTGGTAAACTTTGTCACTTCACTGCTAGCATCATTTCTCTGGCTTTTTTTCTTCTTTTTTTTTTTTCCCTTTTTTTTGCCTTTTCAATTCCTAAAGGTCAGTGTATTCGTAAAAAATAATATCTGTGGCTTGGACCCGAGTGGACACTTCTCAGCCTCAGTTCTTTCAAGTGTGCTTCTCTTTATTGTCCACATGGCCTTCTGAATATTGGTTTCAGTACAGCTACAAGATCCACAATCCAATATAAACTTACAGAGATAATAACATCCTGCTGTTAATCCTTGTAACCGTTCTCTGACCTCAACATTCACAAAAGGGAAACGTCCAAGGGGTTTTTTTTTCCCCCTCTGTAAATGGCACGGTTTGCCATGTGCAGTCTGGGCGTGATCAGTGGCATATTTGGAGGGGGGGGGAGAGTATTTCTGGGATGTGCTCCTTGCTGTTGCACTCTGGTGCCCTTTCTCTTCATAATCTTCTACTTAGGTTTTGAGGGCCAGTTGAAAAACGATTACTTAAAGGTGCCTGTCAGGAGACACTGTATCCCAGTGTCAGTGTGATACAGCCACACAGCAACTGGTTTTTTCAGAGCTCCCTTAAAAGAATCCTCTTTTCAACTTTAATTCTCCATTTTTGTTTTCTCGCTACTCCAAAATGGTTTCATTTCCACGTAATCACTTGTAATCATCCTTTCGATGACAGTTTCCCCCACAAACAGCCCTTTGAGAAGATATCCAGGGCAGATTTCATCTCACAAAGATTAAGAGGGAGGTGCCTTCGTTTTCCATCTCTATCAATATTAAAAGCAGTTAAACTGTGTATTTAGCATTCTGATAAAGCTGGGGACCTGCTTGCAGTTGCTGGTTGACACCTGTAGGCCTGCCTGACTGCGCCAGTAGCACGGCTTAGGGTCACAGAACAAGAGAGCTGGTGCTCTGAGACCTGATCTGTGTGCTTCTGCAGGTACAGCAGCTACAAAGAAGGCATCTGCCTGACTCTCTAAGCCCATTAAAGCTTCTGAGAGCATGACTTTTGGTTTGGTTTTTTGCCAGCTCAGTAAGTGGTACAGCTCCAGCAGGTTATGTATGTGTGTAGTTGTGCTACAGGAATTCTGTAGTGGTGCAAGTTGTCTGAAGCTTCTCAGGGAAACACAAAACTGCAGATTAAATTAATCCTACCAAATAACACGTTCGGAGAAAGACAAGCTTCTGGGGCACTTAGCTGCATCTCTTCCCAATCCCAAAGCTGATTTCCTTTTTTTTTATACTTTTTCTAGTACCTGACTTAGGAATTTAAAGAAAAAAAAACAAACTGGAGAGAAAAGCTTGTACAGACTTTTACCATTTTCACTTGCCCAGCAGTTCAGAACATGCATGCAAGGCTGTTACACTGGACACCTGCCAGCAGGAAATAAGCTTGGAACTCAGAGGTAGCAATTGGTTATTTACTGATGTTGCCAAAACAAACCGTGTCTAGTAAAAAAAAAAAAAATAGAGGTATGGCATATAGAAAAGAAAGCATGTTGAGGTTATGATTTTGACTAAGCTACAGATATGTTCCAAACTTTTTAACAGGTTTTTGCTGTTCGGTCTGGGGGAGCTACAGGAGTTGTTGTTAAAGGTTTGGAGGACAGGAATCCCATTTCCTTCAGGTAAGGCCCACTCATCTCTCTTGTCTTGGGGTTGAATTCTGCAGCCTTAAAGTGATGTGGCACTTGGTCCTGATCTGCTGGGATTCAGGCACAAAACTGATAAATGGCTGTGATCATGTTTTGGTTTTGTTTTTAAACAGAATCTCGCAGGTAGGATGGTATATCCCTGTGTGTTCTGGGGTTATTCGGCTGTGGCTTGTGGGTTTTGTTGTTGGTGTTGGTTGGTTGGTTGGTTTTGTTCTGGTTTGGTTTGGTTTTTTAAGCAGCAGGGTGTTATTAAAACACGCTTTGTATGTGAGAGAGTGGGGGGATTCAACCTGTGATTCCTGCAGTGCCAGTGACTTATCCAAGGATGCTGTTTAACAAGTTAAACAAAAATAAAGTCAACTCCAATGTGTAGAGAAGTGTAATTTCTCAGTTTTGTGCCTGTGATTCAAGCACGGTGTTTCCTGCATGTAGGTTTCTTGCATTCTGCCTCTTGTTTAATCTAAACTGGCTTCTTTTATGTCTTCCATTTCCTGTGGAACCTTTTTTTTTTTCAGAATCTGACACCAGTACTTTCAATTAAACTACTTTCTCTTTAGAAAACTAGTTTATATATGCCTCTGTGATGATGGCTCTTTGAACTCTGCTGTCTATATGTAAGGAAGTATTCTTTTACTCGAAGCTTGCTTCAATCCAGATAGAGATGAAGCAATTTGTAGTCGAGGTGTGTTCACTGTGATCTGTCAGGTATTGCACAGGGGTCTGTCTGGAAAGTTGCTGTTTTTATTGAGCTCCCCTCGTCACAGATCCTGATGGAGCTGTAAATACTCAGTTCCCCACTTTCCCTGCTGGACTGCCTAGCTCTCTCTGAGGCAGACTGCCTCATTCATGCCACTTGTACTGATGCTTGTTTGGTAAGAATACATTTTCAGGGTTTTTTTTAAATGATGTGAAAACAGCCTCACCCTTCCTTTAACATCAGAAATTCCTCCAGAGGCTGTGTCCTGACGGGGACATGAGCAGGCTCGTGTGTCAATTAGCAGCAGCTCTGGAAGTGAAGGAGCTGGCTGCAGGATGTTGCAGGAGAACTCCAGACTGGTGGGACAGAACTGAGAGTGCAGGTTTGAGCAGTCCCACCATCTTCCAGTTGTCGTAGGCCGACAGAGCTGAGCATCTGTAGTAATTTCAGGTGCTGCTTCGTGCCACCTAAGCCATGTTTCTAACGGGTGCCTTCAGAACTTCTGAAGAGGGAGCAGCCATTATCTTCCAGTCTGGGTTTGGAATCCTGTACTTCCCAGGCAACACCTATGAGTTGTATCCAAAAAGCATTTGCATTACACTTTTTTTCCTCTCTCACTGTCTTTTTGAGGGTATATTAGAGAGATCTGTAAGAAACTATTTTAGACAGTATTTCCATAACTTCTTTTTATTTCTGTATAGGATGGAAGACAAAGGAGAAGTGAAGTGCATCAAATTTTCCTTGGGGAACAAGATACTGGCTGTGCAGAGAACTTTGAAGAGCGTGGTAAGAACCCCACACCCTGCAGACAGGGAATGGGAGCTGGGAAGCTTCTGTTTACAGGAGCAGAGTGGGAGCCTCTGAGACAAACATTCAAGAGGTCTGGTGGCTAACAACAAGCTGCAGTGAAAATTCGTCTCTAACAGGCAACATTGTTGTCCTGCTGGCATCATCATTTGAGACATGGTGGGGGGAAGCCAATTTCTCCAGAGAATATTCTATAGAGAATTCCCTGGCAGGGCTGAAGTGAAAGATAGCAAGTCATTTTTCTTCTGTTTCTCTCATCCAAAATGATTTGATAAACTACTGTTTGTTCTCTTGTATCTGTGTGTGTGGTGTTTGTGCTTCACGGTGGCTAATCAACTTCATGGGTGTTTTTGCAGGATTTTTTGAATTTTATTCCAGATAGCCCTCAGCTAGAGTACACACAGGAATGTAAGGTAAGATGAATGCCCCACACCTATATGCTTCAGGAGATCTCTAATGTTAGATATGCTGGTGCCCTCTACAACAGAATTAAATGAGAGACCTTCTGAAACACGAGCGTGAAGTAAATGAGATCTGTAGTCATTACTACTGATCTGAATTAAGGTAAATGAACAGGTATTAACAATACCATCAAAAGCTTCCTGCTCCAGTCACTTTAATCCTTTTCTTAGAAAGGACTGGAAAAGTTGTGGAGGTAACAAATGTCAAGGTTGGGGAAGTACAAGAGAGAAAGTGCTGATGATGCAGGAACAGTGGACAGGAGTTACACTAAAGCCAGATATGTTAATGTGGATCTTGCACCCTCATTTCACTGATCAGTGATAGTAAGCTATTACTACTTTGCATACTGTGTTGGGTGTTTTTAGTAACCTTTCTATTTTTTTTCCATGATTATTTTACCAGAAACAAGTACTGTTGTCATTGTTTGTTACTTTCCAACTTCTGGCTAAGAGAAATTCCATTTTGGGGTAGTAACATGCTAAAGTGGATTTTTAAACATCTGATTTGCACGGATCCCTTTATTCCTGTAGACTTTAAAGCTGAAGCACTCTCTGCTTCATTATTTGGGATTCTGTGTTTGAGTAAAGCATTCTAGCAAAGCACTTGTAGTGTTTGGAGTGGAGTCGTATCAAGTATTTCCACTTAGTTAACTTCTGTCAACAGAAGGAACCTGCTTTTCATGTCTGGCAGTATTTGAACCAGAATCTGGTCGTATTTAGGGTGAAAATTTGACTGTGTAATAAACTTGTACATCTTACACGCTTCCAGAAATTCAGGTCATGCAGTAGCTGTGTTCATACCTAGCTGTGGAAGTCTTTACAGAAGTGCTGATGCATGCCGAGTGTCTGGTTGGCCAAAAGCATTCCCTCCAGTGACTGGATAACTAAATTGCCTTTGGTCTCACACTCTTCATTTAGTAATATTGGCTTATCTGAGTGATTAATTTTTCCAAGTAAAAGAGTGCTTGTTTGTTTGTTTGTTAAAAGACAAAGAATGCCAATATTCTAGGATTCTGCTGGACAAGTTCTACAGAAATTGTCTTCATCACAGATCAAGGAATTGAGTTCTACCAGGTAATACAAGTAACTCCTGTGGGGCATGTGTAGGGATTGGAAAATGCAAATTTTTGACAGTATCTTTAAATTCCTTTCTTCTAGCTCTCTAACTGAGAAAGTGCACTACTGAAAAAAAGAAATTCCTGCTGTTTTATTTGCAGACTGATTCTTTTTCTTCCTGAGGAATACGTTTTTGGGGCAGGGAGAATTGATCATTACCTGGTTATTTAACACAGCTAACAGAGACCCTGTGTGAAGGAGTACTGACTAGATTAACAGATGGAATTGAGTATCTAAATCTAATGTGAAATACCACTTCCTGCAAACCCAGTGAGCATTGGGGTGGATGTGTGCTTGCTTAAAATGCAGCAGAGAACAAATCACTGACTAGATAGTGACACCCTTCTGCAAACGGGCAGTTTCTTCCCGTGTTGATCTCGTTGTCCAAGTTCCTCCCTGTTCTGTGTAATTACCTTTGCCTGTGTTTCTGAAGAAATCTAATACATGAATAGCCCTTTCCAACATTCATGATGAGGGATGTTATAAACTTCCTTCAGTGCTGGGCACTTCCCAGTAGTTCAAGTCCTGGAGCTAAGAGACAGTGTTTCATGTAATTACTGTTACTTAATAACTGGTGCTGAAGAAAGTAACTGAAAAACCAGCATTATTTCCTGCTGGTTGAAGGGGGAAAATACATATTTGGCACTGAAAAACATTGTGAATATCAACTCTGCAGGTAAAAGGAAGTAAGTTTGGTTTTGAAGAGAGGTCATTGAAGCCCTTAAGATGAAGAGAAACAATTTATATGCTGTGTTAGTTCTTAAAAGACTAAGGAAGCTGGGGAGTGAGGACAGCAAAGCTGCTGTAATAACTTCTAAACAAAAGCAGTTGTGTCAAGCTGGGTGTTTTCTCCATTAGGAAGAGAGCTTACACCCAGACCTAGGTGAGGGGGAAGACACAACACTTCTCAGCTCGTTAGAATTTGAGGAGGATTTGATGTGCATTTCTGTAGCCACAGTAAACAGGGGCCTTGGCTCTAACTGTCAGGTTTCTGATGGGTTTTTTTGGCTCTAGCACTGTAAATGCTCTTACACTTAACTGTTTCTCACTTAACATTTCAGGCTAGTACAGGTGTAGTACCATTAATGCTGCTGGAATCCTGGCAGTGAGGTAATGCTAATATCCTGTCTTCCCAGGTATTGCCAGAGAAAAGAAGTTTGAAGCTTGTGAAGAACCAGAGTATTAATGTCAACTGGTACATGTACTGTCCAGAGAGCTCTGTCATTCTGCTCTCGACCACGGTCCTCGGCAATGTCCTGCAGCCATTCTATTTCAAGGTAAAGGGATATGTTCCAAACTTGCCATTTTGTCTGCTTCCATTTCTTAGACTACTTCTTCACTCAAATATTCTATTGCTATTTCCTGGATTTCTTCCAAGAGATGCATGTGTTCAAGATCCTTATATGACTATAAGCAAAGGACGAAGCAAAAATCTATAAGGTAGTTCCAAGGTGTTGGCTTAAAATTAAGTAACTCATTCTTTATGTCCTCTTTGGAAAGAGGTGTGTCCAGCAAATGTTGGACCTTGATCTTGAGAAAGGAGTAAAAAAAAAAGAAAGTAGTGACCCAATATTTGACAATTGAGATCTTTTTCTCATTTAAATAAGTATGTATTATTTAGTTTAATAAGAATGTTTGCACTCTAGTATGATAATAAAGAAAAAACTAAGAGCTTTTGGTTGTGACTATAATTGCAACCTTCCAAATCTGGGTGGATGAATTTGAAAAAGAAGAAAGGGAAAAAAAAAAGAAAATAGTGCTTAAGAATCAACTATTGTCCCAAGCACAAGGGGGCTTTGTTTATTGTCTTTCTTTCTCTTGGGGTTCTTCCCTGTGGACAACACTTAAAATTACTGGGAAAATATTTTTCTTTTTGTCTTGGAAAATGTATGTAGTGAAAACTAGAATCTGGTTTTAGTCATGCAGTGATTGGATGATTTAAAAATGAGGAAAAGAACTACAGTGCTTGTCTTGCTTCTGGCAAAGGATCAGAAAGATTTCTGTGATACTCTAAGGGAAGATACTAAAATGAAGCTCATTAAAATAGGTTTCCTGGTTTGGCTTAATCTTGTGTAGGGTCTGCACTGGATCCTGAAATGATGTTCTCTTAAGTGGCTGGGTAGAACTTATCAGGCTCTCACAGCCTTCCTTTTAAGGACTTGAGTCATGCTTCCCCCTCCTAAACATCTTGTGTCGAGTTGGAGCTGGAAGATAGGTCATTTTTATTTCATGTTCAGAAGGTAATCTTGAAAGATTTTCTGAGAAAAGTACTGTGCTAAAATAATCTTGGAAAATAGAGCTCTAGCCAGAGAGGTATTTCTGTAGTGTTCACAATCAATGAAGTAATGAGAATGGGAAGTGAGTTTCAGGAAGAGCTTTGGAAACTCTGAAAACTTGCTTTAAATGCTGTAGGAAAAGTGGAAGAGGAGAGAGGAAACCTTGGGCAGGAACAGGGCAGTGCTCTGAGTTCAAGACAGATTCTTCAGTTAGCAGGAGCTAAAGGAGGCTCGGGCTGGTAGGAGGTACTGTTATTTTCCCCTTCCCAGAAAGCAGTTATTTAAGAGTTGGAGCATCTACTTTGCTGGAATAGAGAAAGTAAGTCAAGGGAACTGCTGTTTGAGGTGTCCAGGCCAGTTGGAAATGGGATTTGTGTACAGATTGGTTCTTGATTTAATTAAAATGTTTTTCTAGCTGAAGCTGATGCCATAAAGATTATAAAGCTGCTAAAATTATGATAGCAGAACTATGTGCTTAGAATCACACACTTCTTTGATGGGTTGTTGGTTGGTTGGTTGGTTGGGGTTTTTTTAAGGAAAGAAGTGTCAAAACCTTTCTTCTTTCTGGCTGTAACCATTCTTTGCCTCGTGGGGGTGCTGTAAATGCAGCATTTGATTAAAGGTTGGCTTGACACCTTGATGTTTTATGTCTTAACAAGGGGTTTTTTTGCTGTTAACAGAGTGGAACGATGTCAAAGCTGTCAAAATTTGAAATCGAGTTGCCTGCGGCACCCAAGTCGTCCAAGCTCAGCCTTTCTGAAAGAGATATTGCTATGGCCACAATGTACGTGTCTAATTAATCAAACCTTTCTGGGAGGAGACCAGAACATTAACACAGTTGCACTTGGTTTAGCACTACTACTGCTTTAAGGTGCTTCAGTTACTGCCTGGAGCAAAGCATCTAAAGAGCTCTCTTGCAGCAAGGGGTGGGATGGGGCAGCGAACTGAGAAGTCTTACATGAAATTGTTCTTGATTGAAACATTCTCAAGATTTCTGTGCTAGTTTTGGACTGATCTGTTGATAGGTTGTTCATTGATGCCTAACTTGCCTGTATATGGGCTGTGAATTGTGTCTATCAAGTGCTGGGTTAGTCGTTCACTTTATTGATTACCTGGCTTCAGTAATCTCACATCTTCCCTTAGGATAAAATGTATGGCTCTGACACTGGGAGAGCTCTCACGTGGAAATAATGCTTTGATCCTGTTGTCTTGGTAGATACGGGCAGCTTTACGTTCTCTACTTGAGGCACCACTCAAGGACTTCCAACAGCACAGGAGCAGAAGTCGTCCTCTATCACTTACCCAGGTGAGAGCAGAACCAAGAACCTCAGTGGCTTGTAAGTCACGTGTGTGTAAGAGACTTGTGTGCTTCTGGTGTCAACAGGCTCTCTGACCAGGTGTCTGCTCTCTTTCCATAGAGAAGGCTCTTGTAAGAAGATGCACATTTTAAAGCTGAACAGGACTGGGAAGTTTGCCCTGAATGTTGTGGATAACTTGGTGGTGGTGCATCATCAGGACACCGAGGTCTGGTGGATCGTGTTGTGCCTTAGCTTCTAAAAGTTCTGGGCAGATCTTAATAGCAGTGCCTGTGAGCTCTAGAAAATGCTTTTTTGCATGTGTTTAGCTTTGCAGCAGGCAAAATATCTGCAGGAACAAAGCCATGAGGGTGTAAGAAATTCAGAGTTATCCTTTTGCCTTCTTGGGCTAACGGATAATCAGGGCTGTTGCTAGTGCCTGTTTGTCATACACCTTTATCCTTCTTGTTAGTTTTCTGTGACACTACTGCTGCACTGTGTAGGCTTTTAAGGCATTATAGGAAGAGGTAGAGTTAAATTGGACACTAAATTATTAATCCTGGGAACTTCTCATATGGCAGACATTTGAATGATGTGTTTCTATGATACAAGCTTAGGCTCCTTCAGTCTGAAGGCCCAAAACCTTCTATGAACACAAATGATTCTGTGCACGTGGTAAAACTTGCTGGTAGCAAGGCTTGATTGGTGGTAAAGCTAAAATGGTCCTTTGCTCTTAACGTGTGGAAAGGCTTTGGCTTGTTGTATAATCCTCTCTTGCGCAGGTTCAAGAACTGAGGCACATTCTCTCATTAGGATGATTAGGTGAGATTTCAGCTATAACTCATGTTAATTCTGCACATTAGTATTTAACCCAGAGCACTTAACACTGCAGCACTTTGATCAAGCTATCAACATGACTGTGTAAACACAGACAATCAGACTGAATAGTGTAGATACCAATAACTGAAGGAATGCTTCACTGATTTACTGCAAGTAAAGCTCCTTTCCACTGTGCAAGGCTAAAACTGTAGTTCTTCTGTGGTAGAAGTGCTAGTGACCTGAGCTGAACAACATGGAAGGGTTATAGTATGAGGATATCAGAGAAGATGGAGAATTTTCCTCAGTTTCCAGCCTCTGTCACCAAGCAGTGAATTGACACAAATGTCTTATAGAGGGATCTATGAGACAGACCAAGAGAGGATTTTGTTTGGTTGTTTTTTTTTAACTAGAGCCTGTAGTGACAGTTCAAGGGTCAATGGTTTTAAACTGAAGGAGAGGAGATTTAAATTGAATGTAAGGAAAACATTTTTTTACAGTGAGGGGGGTGAGACACTGGAACAGGTTGCCCTGTGAAGTTGTGGTTGCCCCATCCCTGGAAGTGTTCAAGGTCAGGTTGGACAGGGCTTTGAGCAACCTGGTCTAGTGAAAGGTCACAGGATCACAGCATGGTAGGGCTGGAAGGGACCTCTGGAGATCAGAGTCCAACCCCCCTGCCAGAGCAGGGTCACCCAGGGCAGCCCACACAGGAACAG
>WUAM01000143.1:15462484-15476278 GCA_024336885.1 Actenoides hombroni | reverse complement strand
CCTAAGATCCCCTCTCAGGCTTCTCTTCTCCAGGCTAAACAGCCCCAGGGCTCTCAGCCTTTCCTCCTCAGAGAGATCTTCCAGTCCCTTCATCATCCTCACAGCCTCCCTTGGACCCTCTCTGGTATTTCCCTGTCCCTCTTGAACTGGGGAGCCCAGAACTGAACACAACACTCCAGCTGTGGTCTCACCAGTGCAGAGTAGAGGGGGAGGAGAACCTGCCTTGACCTGCTGGCCCCACTCTTCTTTATTCCCCCTAGGAGACCATTGGCTGTGTTGGCCACAAGGGCCCATTGCTGTCCCATGGATGTCCCTGCCCACAGCACGTCCCTTCCAACCCAAACCCTTGATTCTAATGGAGAACAGAGGACAGAAATGTGAATACATGGCAATGGGTGGTAATTCATCTCTGTGAATACTAATTTCCTCTTCTCAATTGCAGACTTCAGTTATATTTGACATCAAGCTGAAAGGAGAATTTGATGGGTCTACTACAATCCATCAGTTTGTCCTTCCACCCCGCTCAATCCAGCCCTATCAGATCCCTGCAGCAGGTAGAGCTTTCTCTGACAAACAGCCCGACACTGCTCCTAGCTGCATGTAACAGCTGGCTCACAAGAGTGCTGCTGGTTTGAGAATGCTGGTTGCTAACATCTGGATTATATACATGGTTAGGAGAGGGAGGAAAGAAGGGATTTGTTCCTGTATGTTTCTAGACTATTGTTGCTGTTTAAGGTGCATACTTTCCCCTAGTACTTTGAAGTGTGAGAACAAGGAGGGGTGGGTGGTGTTGGGTTGGGGTTTTTTTGGGCTGCAGCTATAAAAGCTTGTGTGTATGCTCAAAAGCACTTCCTGCTTCTCCAGATCCATGACTGTTGCACTTCGTAAGTCACACAGAGAGGCTGAAAGACAATCCAAGCTTAAAATCATATTTAGGCCCAGTTTAGAAGCAATACTGAGATCACTGCTAGGGCTTTAGCACTTAGCTGCTGCTGCTTGGATTATCTTTCTGCTTCCTGACCTAGAAGTGCAGTGGATAAATAAAGCCTGAAGTAGAATTAGCCTCAGCAGAGGCCCACCAGCATCCAGCAGAGCAGGGCTTGGTAGAGAACAGAAAGATGCTTCTCTAGGAATGACTGCACTTAAAGAGCTCTTAACATCTGGATTTTGAAGTCAATACTAAAAAGTACAGCTGATAAATCTGTGGCTGGAGGTTTGTATTAAAGCTTAAGCTCAGCCTTGCTTTTTAGGGAACTAAATGATTTTCATACACAGTGAGTGGAGTGTGTGTGTGTGTGTGTGTGTGTGTGTGTGTGTGTGTGTGTTCAGAATTACAGTACTAGAAGTGGAATACTCCTGCAGGCCTGAGGTCACTGGGTGGGGAAGCAATCAGGTGGGGAAGGGTGTTTGCCTTCCCCCAGCACCAGATTCTTTGTACATGATGTGGCTACATGAGTGTGTCTCTCTCTTGTGCCCGGGTGCTGTAGGGCTGCTAGCCACATTACAATCCCCACTTGCCTGTCCAGTTGTATGTTGTTAGTGTAGGAGAGCTGCTCTGGTCCTGCTCTCCTTCACCTCATGTTCATTTTTCTGCAGGTCCAGCCTCTGTGACAAGTCAGTCTCCTGTTCCCTGTAAACTCTGTATCCTTTAAACACTCTGAAAGTGCAAGGGCCTTACTGAAGCCTCATTCTATGTACCAAGCATGGAAGAAGCAAGTGTTTACCTTGGCCCATTAAGCTCAGTTTTAGCTAACCATGCATATTTACTTCAAAACAATTACATGCTTCATAAGAGACTGTAATGCTTTCAGATGTAAATATGTAAATCTAGCATAACAATACTACATTTCTTACTCAGTTGAGATGCACGTGTGAAATTACTGACTAGATACACCATGAAACTGAAGAGGTAATTCCAAGAATATGGTTCACACCACTGTTTTACTGTCACCTTTTCTCCTCCCGTAGTGGGATGGATGAATGGAGTAGCAACAATTTGGAATCCATGTTCAGAGGGATGTTAGAACTTTAACATTTAGATTCTTCTTCTTGGATTGTCTTTCAACCTGATATTATCATCAGTGCAAGTGAAGGTAAGTGGTGAGCTAACAGGGTGGCTGCTTTATACCTTCAGTGCACAAAGCAACTTGAACCAAGGGGGTGACTGAGCAGATATTTCAGTAAGATGATCATCCTCACTCACCCCTGCCCCAAGCACTCATCTCCCTACAACTTTTCAAGGGTAATGCTTCTCTAAAACAGCCCTAGGAAGGCAAATACGTCAGCCTAGCTGTGTTCTCAGGTAAAAGGGGAAAAGTTAGGTGTCTAGGCTCTGCTATGTAAGGCAATTCACTTGGTTTTATTCCTTTCAATCAAGGTTACCTCTGGAGTCTTCAAGTGAAACTTGAACCTGTAGTTGACCTCTTGCTAGATAAAGGAAAACTAATGGATTTCCTTCTGCAAAGGAAAGAATGCAAAATGGTTATCCTCTCTGTGTGCTCTCAAAGTAAGTCCACGTGCTTTGTCCATCTCTTGAAAGTACACTCCTGCTTAGTCATAAATACACAACTCAGCTGGGTGGGGCTTACATTTGAGATGACTTCTGAAGCTGGCTTGGTCCTGTAAGAAGTTGTTTGCCTCAATTACCCTCAGTCAGCATTCCTGCTGTTAAATAATTCCTTTAGAAAGAATTCAGATTCCATCCCCCCCCCACCCCTTTTAGTTAAATTACATCTGACACGACTGAAAGTGTGTGTTTCCAGCTTCAAATCAAGTTTACAGCAGAGATCACCCCCTGAAAAAGCCAACATTAAAGCCTCGGGTTACTTCTCATAGTTTGTTTGGTGTTTTTCTCTTTTCAGTGCTCAGTGAGCCAGAAAGGGGATCGCTGTCTGTGATTGCAACAGTGTTTGACAAACTGAATCATGAATATAAGAAGTACTTGGAAGCTGAGCAAAGCTATACTATGGTAAACCATGTTAGCTACAGCAGCTTACAAAGCTCAGATGATACCATTTTCTTTTCAGCTTGTGTCACAGTGAAGGCCTGGTCTTTTCTACTCCAATAATTCAGGTCCTGCCTGCCTCAGGCCTGCTGTGCAAGGTACACTGGGACCTGCACTTAGCCCTCTCCTGGCAGGTGCCACATAGCTCCAGGGTGACAAGTAATGGACCCCAGTGCTTGAAAGCAGAGATGGTAGAAGCTGAAAGAGCAAACTGGAATCCATAGCTATCCAAATAGTTTCCAACCTCCTGATTTCATGGCATGTTCTACCCCTGCACAACAGCTGATGCATTCATTGCTTCAGTTAAAAGGCCAAGTTCAAGCACTTTTAGTACAGCTACGTAACAAAAAGTCCCTCTAATGCTGAGGGTCTGTGGCCACACACTAAGTTTGATTCATCTGTCTTTGAGGGGTGTGAGAGCAGCTACACTTACATACTTCTTTTAAAAGAAGTTTTAAACTTAATATGAAAGCCCCCACTGACCAGAATATATCCAGTAGAACGTCACCACAGATGTCATTTCTCAGTAGCAAAAATGTTTATATTGCCAGGGGAAAACAGTCTGTGCAGCTGAGAGGGACCCAAACTGTCCAGTGCTACGGTTTTCTTCTACAAAGGCTTTCTTGCAGGTGGTAGAAGCAGGCCTGAGCAGGAGCAACCCCCCCCTGAAACGTCCCATCCGCACCCAGGCGGTTATTGACCAGTCTGACATCTACACCCACGTTCTGTCTGTGTTCACAGAGAAGAAGGTAAGGGCATTGGCAGTGCTAGCTTGGCACCCATGTCAGAGAGCAGACTTCACTTTACCAGTTAAGAGCCTACAGAAGGCTTTATTGGCAGGATTAGGGTATTTTAATGCCCGTGCTTACAGGACTGTCATGAACAGGGGAAGGCATTCATGTTCCACCTAATGCTTTTCTCTTGTCCAGGAAGCACCTCACAAGTTCACTATAGCAGTGCTGATGGAATACATCCGCTCCCTCAATCAGTTCCAGATTGCAGTTCAGGTACAGTACTTGCATGCCAAGGATATTCCCTCACTCCATGAAATCACGTGGAGTTTCGGGCCAGTCTCGGTCACGGATCCAAGTCCCATACAACACAACTTTCTAAATGGTAAAACCTGGTACTTGACATACCTTTGGTCATCTTCCTACATTCACAGCACTACCTGTATGAGCTGGTCATCAAAACCCTTGTTCAACACAACTTGTTCTACATGCTCCATCAGTTTCTGCAGTATCACGTGCTCAGTGACTCAAAGCCTTTGGTACGTAAGACGAGTTGCTTCACCAAGCTAGGGATGGAGGTGGGAAGGCTTCAGAATTCTAAGGTTGTTTCTATTTTTGCCCTAGGCTTGTCTGCTACTGTCCCTGGAAAGCATTTACCCTCCTGCACATCAGCTCTCTCTGGACATGTTGAAAGTAAGCATTTCAGACTCTATTTACTCCATGTCACATGTGAGTTAAACCTGTCAAGCAGCTTACCTGACCAAGCTCGAAGTGACTAGCTAGTGTCTCAGTCCTGTGTTAGAAGCATAGTCTTACAGCTGTGATTGACTTCACAGAGACTTTCCACAGCAAATGATGAAATAGTGGAAGTTCTATTGTCCAAACACCAAGTTCTGGCTGCCTTGAGATTCATCAGGGGTATTGGAGGACACGACAGCATTTCGGCCCGCAAATTCCTTGACGCAGCAAAGCAAGCAGAAGATGACATGCTGTTCTACACCATCTTCAGATTCTTTGAACAAAGAAACCAGCGGTTACGGGGAAACCCTAGTTTCACACCAGGTAAGCAGTTAGACCAAGATACCCAGAACTAAGGCTTGTTTAGCTTCCACTCCAACCAGGCCTGTATGAGAAGATAAAACTCCTGGTGAATTTTAGCCTGTATTTTAGGCTCACCTTCAAGCACTGTTCCAAAGATAGTTCACCTCACCTCTTTGTGTGCTGCACTCAGGCAGAGACAGAGCCCCACAGGAACCTGTGGATGAAGCTAAGAAGTGGCTTGTAGTGTTCAGTTTGGCAAAGCCATTATCTCTAATTAGTGCTTTCTCCTGAAGCCAAGAAACTGGGTCAAGAAACCAATTTCAGTTGTCCATTTGCAGATTAGAAAAATTCAAGGCTTGTTCTCTGCTACAGCTCCTCACACTTTGAAAACAAAGCTCAGCTGATTACCCTGGCCCTGTGTTCTTAATGCCTAGAGAGGCTACAGGCACAGAATCCCACTGCAAGGTCTGTCTTGTCAGTAAAGAACTCTCTTGGGTACGGATCTGCTGGTGAGATACAAGAACTAGATGAGACATCTGCTTCACCACAAGAACACTTGTCAAAGGACTGGAGAGACCTCAGTATTTCACTGCTTTTAAATTGTTACAAATCCTTTACTCATTAACGAGTTAGTACTTAATCAATTGAGAAGTGAAATCACACAATCTTGCTTCTCAGTTTTAGTTTAAGTTAACATGAACTTTTATTTTGCCTCCCCTTAGGTGAGCACTGTGAAGAACATGTCACCTTCTTCAAACAAGTTTTTGGAGAACAAGCTCTCATGAAACCCACAACGTTCTGAAAGACTCTTCCACTGAAATGTATAAACTTAATTTATTGCATTTAAGTAGATTTTTTGAACTACAAAATTGCTATTTTATAATAAAGTATATACAAGACATTTTGGCAAATAGTACTAAAAATATTACAACTTGTGATGGCTTCCCCCTAAAAATAGAGACAAAAATTGCATTGACCTGCATTTAAAATTATTGTCAGTGGTTTAGCAGTCCATTCTCACACGCGTCACCTCGGTCTCATGGACACAAAAGCCTTTCAACTCACAATGCAGCTGGTTTGGGTTTCGAGAAAAAAGATGCAACCTCTTGAAACCAGAAGTGTTTTAGTAGTCTTAACATATCTAGTTCTAGTAATACTGTTAGGTGAGCCACAGGCAGCGGTTCCTGAGTTTAAAGCTACGTCCCAAAGCTGCAGCTGGTAACCTCCTAGTTGAATCTGTGCAGGAGTCAAGTCAGTGGTGGTTACAGTGATAGTCAAACATTTGCTGCATTTCAGTTCTTAAGAAGAGTTGGGCCTAAGACACAGTTCATAAAGTCCACTGAACACTGTTAAAAACTAGAAGTAGAGGAGTCTCTCCCGTTCTGTACCTCTGGTCCTTTCTTGTGCAGCACGAGTTTTAGCTTTATTTACTGATGGGCCTGAGGGAGAGAGAACATTGCAACAGATCAGTCATCAAGAAGTGTGCATAATCATAGTTGTGCACGTGCAGGTGAACATCAATGAGCCTTCAGAAAGATGCTTCTGCTCTGCTGCTAACAGGTGGCAGCAGCAGCAGGGGCAGGAGGTGACTCCCCACCAGTCTCAGACCCCTTCGGTAAGGCTCAGCTCAAGTCTGCTTTTCAGAACTGCTCCACAGACACGGGTTTCCAAATTCAAGAGGACCCTGGTCAGCCCAGCCTTGCCACAAAGCAAGATTGTTTCTCCAAATGCAGGAACAGGGTCCCAGAGCAGGTCTGCTGCTTCCACCCACCATCCTGTCCCCAGGTTTAGAGACCATCATCATGCTGCTTGTCTGCTGGGCCACGGGGGCCTACGTGGCCACCCCCATGAAGAACAGCACAGCTCAGCTGCGTGGGGCAGGCCGGGGTTGCTGCAGTTCAGCACAGCCTGCACTGCCACCAGTCAGCCCTACTGGTCCAACCAGCTAATTGAGAGGCACATGCAAGTACTGCTTCTTATCTCTGCAAACCTTCCCATGTAATGGAGAAAGTGTCCACAGCTATTTTTGTTTGAAGTGTTTGCTTTAGAGCAGACTGTCCCATCTTACCTATGTAACTAAGCAGGACTGGAAGAAATATTAGTCCGTGTGTTGCTCCCAGCAGAACCATAGCTAGATACATCCTGAAGTAGAACACCTTGAAGATTTGAGATTTGGAAAAAGCCAGTACTACAATTCCTCCAAATTTGGTCAGGGTGATACCACTGAAAACCTGTCAATAAAAAAAAGTGTTTAAGTACCAAGTAGGGTTTCAGGTAACCTATTTAAATGTTTAACATTTGCTAACTTTCTTAGGCAGCTGGAGGCTCCTATAGGCAGTATACCTCGTTACTTGTCAGTCATTAGAACCAAACCCCAGAGCTACTCAGGAGAAGAGTTTAACTTCTTGGTCCCACTAGAAACTGACACCAGAGGCCAGGCTCAGTATGACCACAAGTTCACTCTAACCTGTGCAGCCACCTAGCTGAATTCTTACCTCAGGGAGATACACAGATGAAAAGCAGTACTGGAAGTAACTTGCATTCCAGTGAAGTTCCTTACTCGGGTCCAGTAAAAGCATCATCAGAACAGTCTATTCCAACTCCATCCCCATCACTTATTTCAGTCTAGGAGTCACGACAGTCATGACTGAGCCCTGCTTGGGTCCCCAAGGCTTCAATTGCATCCCATATTTAGAACCACCTTTCCTACTCACCTCCGAGTATTTGGAAGAGAGAAGCACTTAAACCTTAACAGGATAATTGGAGGTTAATGCAAGCTACTAGTTCAGCTAAAGCTAGTTAGAACTACTTCTGTTCTCTACTATTGGGTAGCAGTAACATCAGAGTGAAAAACTGGAGTCCTGTTCACCCCTGTTACTAGTAGAAACCTCGGCTGACCTTTAAGAGTTTAAGTATTGTACAAAGAGGCCAGGCCACCCTTACAGACTACACCAGTATCCTCACTTCAGAATGTTGTAACTTGGCTACTCCTTCCCCCATCCAGCAGATACTTACTGAACTGCCCATGTGAGACAGAGCTTCTTCTGCACGTTCTACTCTGCTGCCCTTTGTACTGACGGTGAATGCTCTTGTCACGTGGCTGCAGAATTCCACAGCGATACCACAGCACTAGAGGGAAAAGAAACATTCAGATGAGCACTTGGATAAGGTCTCTACTCTGAGCTCCAGACAGACAGGAGAGGTTCTGGCAGCTGTGTTCAGTTCCCAAGGTTAAAGTGTCATTGGAAGTTGTAAGTATTCCTTGCTGTCCAGAGCCTGCTGTGGGTCCTGTGTGGCATTTTACCACCAGTCACTATTAATGGACAGTTATTTTGAGTAAACAGGAATCAGAACATGAGAACATTCTTGAAGACCAAAGTTTCTTGATACTTAAGGGAGCTGGCTTCAATAGAGAGCATGCAGCAAATGCTGAAAGCAGTTTCCAGATGTTAGCTGCAGTAACATCACGCTGAATATCGGTGCTGATTTGATACTCTGAAGGTCATCTGATTAAAGAGCCATTTGCACCCCTGAGTGAAGAGCTGGCAGAGCCCAGCCTCAGCTAGCAGGCAGGCTTGAACACCTGCCTGCCTGGAACCTGGGGCAGCACTTTCACTCTCAACTTTCTCAGATCTGCAATAAATCTCCAGAGAGCAAGGAAAGCCAGAGCTCCAGCACTCAGCTATTGCTTGCTAAGTTCCAGAGTGCTTCACCAAGACACTCTGCCCAAGTGATTTCACTCATTTATGCAGGGACAATACTGGTGTTGATCTACTCTGCAGAACAGAAACACGGCTGGAGCCTTCATACCAACCTGTGTATCCATCCCTGAGGCACGAACCACCTCTGCTGGCACACAGAGCAGTAGCAATCCAGGTGCTGCTAGAGAGCAGGGGAGCTCGCCACCAGTGCCGGACAGCTTACAGTTCAACTGCTGAATCCGATCACTGCTGGGGCGAGTTGTCAGAACAAACCTGTTTTCTACACACCATCTAGAGTAAGATAGTTCCACTACTGTTCAAATGCCTGTCCGAGTTCAGTAGAAAATACTACTCAGAATATCTAAATAAGACACACAACCATTCAGGACTTGGAAACGGAAGGATTTCTCCTTAACTTACCATGACAAGATTTACTAATGAAACCGCATTCAAGCTGATGCCCCAGAGCCACATCACTCCAAACATGTTGATGATTATCATAGCAATAGTTATGGCAACCACAGCAGCAGCCCAGACTTCAAAACCAAGCAGCACAGTTGTCACCAAAAATATCGATCCCAAGGAGACGCAGAGGTTAAAGACGGCGTCGTGCACAATTGTCAAGTACTGCTCATAGAAGACATAAAACACGCTGGGGAGAGGAGAGAAGTCACAGTTAGCCACCTTCCTTGTTACATGCTAATACCAGATTAGCTTCTGTGCTAAGGATGAAGTAGCTCTTGTCTCTTGAGAGAGGTCACCAACAGGAACTGGCTTCCTGGCATCAGTGGAACGATTCCTGCCACGCACTGGCTGCTCTGTGACTCTTCACTAACACCTCAAACAGAGGTGCTACCTGGAAGTCAGGGTAATTCTCACACTTTAATCTAAGCAGATACAGCAGTTGCAGAAGGTAGTTCCTAGATCAACTGTGGTGTCTGCAGGAACTCCTGCAAAGGGTCTGAACTGATTCACTAAGCAGTGAGACCATAAGGATAGATGGGATTCTTTGAAGCAAAGATGAGTATTTCAGGTGTGCAGACCCCAACTCCAACTCAGTTCCCCGTGGTACTCTGTCAGTCTTTAGTATGTTAATCATGCAAGCATGAGACAAGCAGTATTTGACATGACTGCTGCCTTTGCTTCAAGTTTGCAGAACTTAAGTTTGAAGCCAATAAATTGACATTACAGCCTGCAACAACCCAGGTCACAGCTCAGCACATCTGCTGAAGGCAGAACTATTAAACCCTCCTGTGAAAGCTAGGAAGTGCCCGAGCCGAAGCCAGAGCGAGAGACAGCTTTGATTTGACTGAAGTTACTGCTGTGGCTGAGAGCTGTATGTTTGTGGTGCAAACATTCCAGAGTCTCTCTAACACCTCCCGTTTGACAAGGCTCAAGCCTTGAATCCCCCAGATGTTATTAACAGTACCTTTTCCTCAGCTCCTCAAGTGGAGTACGTCACAAAGACACGAAAGATCTGAGCGTACCTGTATGGAAACACCCGGTAGTTCTTCTCCTTGATGCCCATGGTTTCAGTAATGTTCTCTGCTATAGCCCGAGCTTGCTTCATAGCATCAATAAAATCAGATGATGTTTTCAGCACAGTATGGTAAGTCATGAAAT
Organism: Actenoides hombroni; assembly: GCA_024336885.1. Lineage (NCBI taxonomy): Eukaryota > Metazoa > Chordata > Aves > Coraciiformes > Alcedinidae > Actenoides > Actenoides hombroni. The sequence goes on along the minus strand of WUAM01000143.1, from coordinate 15,466,178 downwards.
AAGTAGCTCCCACGTCAGATTTGTTGTTTATAAAGTCGACGGCAGAACTATATGCAGCATGTCCTCTGTACAAACATAGGAACAATTCAGATGTCAGTGTCTGTGAGCACCAGTCAAATTTATCAGCTTTTATAACTTCCAATCTTGTTTCTAACGGTTTCCAGCTTACAATCAGCTTCCAAAACTGACAAAAGCTTCAGAGGACAATACATTTCAAGATTGCACAGGCTATACTAGAACACTGACTACAGAAGCTTTCTTTTGTACAGGGGAAAGCTGCTGTTTCATGTAAACTGATGACACATTTGTTTTCCCAGTTTTGTTTCAAAAAAAAGAGCACAGAGCAGGCGAGATGTCAGTGTTTGTACGACTTTGACAAGCGTTAGATACCCAACCCTGCAGGCGTGGAAAAGTCACGCTTCCAGAGCAAGGGTCTTTGACAGCCTGGTCTAAGACAAGATACACAGTCTGGCTCTTACCCTTTGCCACATTTAGGATTTGGGTTGTCTGACAGGAACATTGGCAAAAACTCCATGAAGTCTTTGCCTTGTGGTCTCTGCTTGCCTTCTGGAGTCAGCGGTCGACAGCGAGTGCAGGATGGATCAATGACTGCAGAGACACAGGAAGAAGCTCAGCTACAGGATCAAGCATTCTTTGCTGTAACACTAGTAACTTCTGACTTACAATACTACAGGATACAGCTCCATAAAAAAGAGCATTTTCACTGATGAAATAACTGATCAGCCCTGAAGTTCTGTATAAAGTTTGTAGTCCTTTATTTTTTTATTCATTACTACTAAGGTAAGGGCTTTCAGAGAGCTCAGCTACTGGGGCACTGTCTACAGGGGACGTGAGGAGAATGAAACCAAACTGAAGGATCTGAACAAAGGCAGAGCACTAAGTTTGTGTGCTCTAGTGAAACCAACAGAAGGATCAACATGTCTGTAATGTGTTATTTCTGGAGAAGTCATTACATTGGCTGTCTGGGTTAGGCTGTCTTAAACGTTCTACTGGAATGCTGCATGCTGAAGTTCACTCCAACAGCAGCTCAAACAAACTGGAGGCCAACTCAAGAGATGCCTGCTTACAGCAAGAAGAGCTATTCTCTCAACTCCTACCACAATAAAGTGTCTTAGCTGTGAAACTTCTAAACCAAGCTAATCCCCCAGCAACGAGATGGATGCCAATACCTGAAGCGTTGCAAAACTGTCCGGTGGTATTGTAGACTCTGCAACAGGATGACTGTGGCTTCACCCAGTCAAAGTAGTCATCAATCCAGGATGATGGGGCATAGCCTATCCTCGTGCTAATAAAATAATGTAACACATACATCATCAGTGATTTTGTCTCTTTGACACACCCCTTGATTTCTCCAGTGCTGACTTACACTGTGTCAACAAATTCTGGTCCGACTACCTAGCTCTGCATCTAGTCCTCTGCTCAGCACCCATCCAATAGCCATTTTTGTTCATAACACTATGGCTAGCAAACAGCAGGAGCAAGTCTTCCCTGTATTCAACTTCTACTGCCAAGCTCAGCTTTCCCTCCCCTGTCCACTCTGTGCCTCATCCAGATATCATTGCCTCAGCTTTCAAGCAAGGCTCCTCCTTCAGTTAGGCTGAAGTAAAACCACTGAACTACAGTGGAGGTATCAGGAAGAGATTTTCTTCATTTGTTAGCTACTGAACTCCAGATACAATTCCTGCTTAGCCTCACCAGGCTAGTTTATCCAGCAAGTTTAGAGGCTGAGCAGGCAAGTCATTTTCCAGGATTGCTTAAGCCATACTGAGAGGTTTCCATGAGTTTTTCTTTCTACCATTTCCAGATTCCTTGAAGGAGTGAGTCCCTTTTCCAAACCCAAGTCCAGACAGGTTTGTTTCTCATTCTAGGAGACTGACACAGCTTCTTCCCTTCCCTACCCTCCACCCCCAGCCAAAACCACAGTATAAAGCAAGTCTGACAGAGGGTCAAGCTGTAGAATCAACAGCTGAGCCTGAACTAAATTAAAAGGACAGATTGGTCAGCTATATCTCTTTCATGTCACCATGTAAAGAAAAGCCCAAGAGACTTACTAGCTACTAATTTCTGCAGCATTGAAGATTTGCTGGACAAGTGAGTCATTATTGCATCCCATTCCACCACACACCATGTTTTGCCCTTCTAAAGAGGTATAGTTGTGCCCTTCTTCTAGGACAAAGTAGACTGGAGGACCCGCGTGCAAGTACTTGCTGAGCTGGCTGAAGTAATCCATTACATAGGAGTCCTGAAAGGGAGAGTTTGGAGTTATTACATAATGTTTCAGGTCACACAAGATGATAACAAGGTTTCAATTCAGCCACAAATTGCTGAAGAGCAATGTAATTTTAAGACTTACATCTGGCATTGAAAGAGACTGATCCAGCCCAATCTCTACATTGTGCACAACTGCTGCACTGAATGACAGAAACCCCACAAACACTGCTACCTGCAAAAGAAGCAAGTGCATGGAAGTGAGAACTGCACAGAAACAACAAACAATTAAAGTAATTTACTATGCTAATTGGAACCATGCAAAGAGGCTTTAGCTTAAATATGCTACCCAGGCTTAGCACAACAGCAGCAGTAAAACCTTGCTACTCGGAAGTCCCTTTGGAGCCATAAGAGAAAATTTACACTTAGAAGGCAGCAGCAAAAAAAAGATATCCCCCCTGCCTTCTCTAAATAAGCACAGTAACCTCAAACAATCAGATTCAGCAACACCACTCTAGATTAACACAGTGTGGAAGCCTACATGTGCTGATACTTGACATACACCTAATGTGACTTGATTGTCAGTAAGGCAAGTCTGAAATCTGGACCTTGGGACAATCCAAGGTCAAGCCTCTTATTTACTAGAGATACTCCTGCAGTTACAAAAGCTTATTCTGGTACCAATGCTGAAAGCAAAAATCCTAGCAGCTTTGTTTGCTTCATTGTGTTGAAGATTGTTTTGTTAGCATGAGACTTTCAGGCTCACTACACTTCTGCTCAGTATCAAGAGAGTGAACACATACCACTATGGGCCTCATCCAATCCTTCAGCAGATATGGGGAATACAGATTTTTGAAGAACAGAAACAAGATGCTCTCAGAACGTTGGCCTCCACTCATTTCTTCACTGCTTTTGATGCAGCACAGAATATCCAGTCTATTCCTCTGAAAATTGATTAAAAGCCAGATTTAGTACAGTTCTGCAGATGATGCCATCTGTATTATGCTGCTGTTGCAGGTGCATTTCTACTCACCTCTTGACGTTTAATATCCAAGCCCAGGAGACTTACAAAGCAAGTGACTTGAAGAATAAAGTCTATGAGCACAGCCATTCCAGCAAAGAGGGAGAAGGTGCGAACCGCTGGCATCGTAGACAGTGTCCCTGCAGGGAATGACCCAGATGGTTACCCAGGCAAGCTCCCTTCTCTTAGAAACCTATGGGCACTCTCTAGACAGATACCCAATTTAAGTGTCAGCAGGACAAAGAGCTTTTCTCTTAGAATCACAGCATGGTAGGGGTTGGAAGGGACCTCTGGAGATCATCAAGTCCAACCCCCCCGCCAGAGCAGGGTCACCCAGGGCAGCCCACACAGGAACAGAGCCAGGGGAGTCTGGAAAGTCTCCAGAGAAGGAGACTCCACAACCTCTCTGGGCAGCCTGGGCCAGGCTCTGGCACTCTCACAGGG
>WUAM01000143.1:15448164-15462384 GCA_024336885.1 Actenoides hombroni | reverse complement strand
ATCCAGGGGGGTCTGGAAAGTCTCCAGAGAAGGAGACTCCACAACCTCTCTGGGCAGCCTGGGCCAGGCTCTGTCACGCTCACAGGGAAGAAGTTTCTCCTCATGTTGAGGTGGAACTTCCTGTGTTCCAATTTGTGACCATTGCCTCTTGTCCTATCCCAGGGCAGCACTGAAAAGAGCCTGGCCCCTTCTCCTTGACACCCACCCTGCAGATATTTGTAACCATTCCTAAGAACCCCTCTCAGGCTTCTCTTCTCCAGGCTGAACGGCCCCAGGGCTCTCAGCCTTTCCTCATCAGAGAGATCTTCCAGTCCCTTCATCTTTGTAGCCTCCACTGGACTCTTTCTTCAGTGTAGAGAACACATGGTATGAGCCTATTGCCATCTTTGACCTGTTTGACAGCATTAAGGCTGCTCAAAGAAGTGACCAGCTTTAAGACATGTCTCAATTCCAAAGTTACTAGTCCTGCACAGGCTGTGTAAGAGGGTAGTTGAGGAAGGGGTGCTGTCAAGCAAGATCTGGCTTCAACCTTAAGCCATTTAGTGCAAGCTGAACCAATGACAAGTTCACTCCAAGCAAACAAGTCCATTATGAGAGAAAGGCCCATTTGTATTTGAAGGGTGACATAAGATATGATCAAAGTGTCCTGTAAGAGTGAACCTCAACAATCTGTCCCTGGGGTGTTTTTCCAAGCAGTGGCACGATGACCAAATGCAATACAGAAGTTAGTAATGTATCAAACCTCAGGGTGTACTAAGGTCAGATTTAAGCTTGTCAGTCAGTACAGATCAGTAAAGAGTTCTGGCCTTTCAAGGTGAAGAGCTTGACAGATTCAGAATTAGACCTTTAAGAGACTGGCACAGTTAAAGTGCTGCAACACCTATCCCCAGAGAGGTCAAGTTAAACTTGATTATAGCAATGAACACCAAACTTCAGCTACAAATTCTTGCTTGGTTGTTACATTTTAGTTTTGCATTTATTCCTGCAATGTGCATGTGTGATGAGGCCCTTATCTTCAAATATTAAACAAGACTTACCAAGAAAGAATGCCACAGTCTCCGAAAAAGATGAGAGAAACATACTGGGTGCCACATCTCCCAAGACTCTGCCAATCTGTTTATCCAGAGTCTCACCCTGAAGGCGTTCATCTCTCTGGTTTAAGGCAGTAATTGATTGTAATTAGGAATCATGCAATTTAGAGGGTGCTTTCGTATAGCTTAAAACAAATCCAAACCAACACAACCACCACTTTCAAACATCTAAAGCTATCTTTTCTCATTTTCACTGCATTAACATGAATTAGTTTAAAAAGCAGAGATTCTCTAATACAAAAGCAGCAAGAACATCCCCTGTTGCTTTGCTTCAGAGCACAGTAGCCAGTTCAGTGCTTCAGCCAGAACCACACTTGCCAGAAGCAGTGCCAGTTTCAGTGGGTTATTGAGCCCATCAAAGCAGAAAGCCAATTACCCACTGAGACTTAGTGCCAGAAGTCCTGTGCCTGAAGCATGTAGTTTAGGCTGTGATTACTGCTCAAAATACACCAAAGTTGCATGTGATCAAAAGAGTCGAGTTCTATAGCTACCAGAAAAGGATGTTAAATGTCCATCATTTGCACGATGTACATTTGTACATCAGCAGCACGTGGACCAGAAACTGTTAAGTGAGCTTAATATCAACCAGCAGTAAGAAAAAGCAGTTTTAAATTATTATTTTTTTTTTGCAGGGGTGAGGAGGGAAGAAATGTACATGTCCTCTTAGCTCTCTGCACTAGATATCCTGTGAGAGTGCAGAGCTGCTCGGACCAGGCTGAGCACTGGAACACAGGAGACCTTACACTCCAAGTTAACTGCTTTCCAAGGTAACAGGCATGTTTAGAAGAGTCTGCATGAAAGAACACGTACCTGAAGAGTCTGGACTATAATGAAAATGTTGTCCACCCCAATAGCCAGCACCAAGAAGGGAATTACTTCTATCACAATCAGTGTCAGCGGGATTCCAAAGTAGCTGAAGATGCCTATAGAACATGCCACTGAGCTCAGCACAATCAGGATGCCTGCAATGCCCAGGGAGATCTTTGAATCCACCTGAAAAATTAGGATAACTGTCAACCCAACCATCATCACCACACAGGACAGATTAGAGCAAAGGTAAAAACCACATCCTTACATGTAGTGTGGTTAACAGAAAGCTTACTTTCCCTGGTTCTTTTGGAGAACCAGGTATATTAAAAAAACCCCAAAACCTCGAAGCTAGAAGCCTCAAAGCTTCAGTTTACTGCCCATTTCAAGTTGAGGGTACGAAGCACATGTGAGCTGTCAATACAAGGACTCGATGCTTTAAGACAAGACTGATTATGAGCGTTCTAAAAATATTCAAGTCACTTCAAGCTAAGAAAAACCAGTCAGCAACCTGCAGCTTCTGTGTTTATAGCTATGAGAACTACACACATACCAGCAGTCTTCTGAAGCTCTGGATGTGCCCCAGAGCCACGGAGATGTACAGAAACATGACAATATAGCTTATCAACACCGTGCCAATGTCACTCTCGCTTTCCCGATCGATTTCGTCTTCAATGCTCCGTTCAGCAGAAAATGAGAGTGTTAAATTTGGATTCTTATAGTTCTTCAAAAAGTTAATAAACCTAGAAAAAAAAAAAGCAGTCAGTCACACTTCAAAGGATAAACCATCTTTTAGTAGAAATAGCTGGCAAATTTACATTGTTTGCGTGGTAGAAGAGTGCAGTGGGGCCAGACTTTGAGGGACCTTCCTCAGATGCAAGAGGTGCCGTCTCCACACCCCTAGGACTCCATCCCAAGCCCTGGAAATACATTACTCTGAAATACTCCAAGCTTTCTCTAGAGTTGGAGGACAACCAGATATCTTGCATATGCTATTCCAAAGTCCAAGCGCAATTTTTCTCAAAGCTAGACCCAGAAGTATACACATGAAATATGACTGCAGCTTGCTTGCAGCACTTGAATTATTTACTAACCCTTATTTCAGTGCCCCTAACTGAATGGAGGTGCTTGTGACACAAGCTAGTTACACTTGTACTTATTCTTTCTAGCACAGCAGTTTTTATCCAAACTGTTAACCAGAGCAGTTGGCTTGTGCAAGCCAACATCAGCTCTTCAAGATGGTGGAGGGGATGGAAGATTTAGATCCTCATCTGGAAGATGCTTTTAAAAATTCAAGTTTAAGAATTACAGGCTAATGCTGGACCTCTCCACCAGTGCTTAACAGTCTGGTAGACTGAGGAGTCTGCCTGGGTAATCCTAACCCAGGTAAAATAGATCAAATCCTTTCTTAAGCTACTTACCAGCAAGTATTACTGGACTAGATGGTCACTGACAAAACTAGACCCCACCTCCTTAAAGCAGATGAAGTGTGCCAGATACAGTGGAAGTCTTATGAGCAGTATACATACACCAGTGCTTAACTGGTTCTGCTGCCTCTCAGAACATCCCTGTTGCTATACTGAGAAACCCTCAGTACAGTACAGGTGTTTTTCAAGTGTCTGCATTCAAACCTGCTCTAATCAGCATCTGCTTTTCAGAACACAGGAAGCCTACTTACTCTTTTTCCCATGCCAGGGCTTTCGATAGCTTTCTTGAGTCATTGTAGTAGTTGTTGACAGGAAAAGTAATAACAAGAGCAGTAGCATTATTATAGTTATCACCTGGGGAGTAGGAAACAAGTTGTCAGGTATTATGAAGTGGAGCTTACATTCCAGCACAGGCAGGTACAATTAAGTTTAAAATAGTTATTGTCCAAAGCAATCCCATCCTACAGCTCCATTAAATGCAATCTGTTTAACACCACCGAGTTCACACACACGCCACTCAAACAAGACTAGAAGCTGGTAAGCACTCCAGGCTGTATTAAAAAAAAGTACTTATTTGTTAATTACCATGATCATAGCACCCCAACATGAAACTGTGGCATGGTGAGACAAGGAGGGATGTTCCATCTAATGAGAAACAGGATGTGGTTTCCTAAACACTGTTCCTCTTGCACACTTAGATTTTACTCAAAGCAAGCAGGAAACCCCTACAGTATAATCACAAAGGGCTTGCCCTCAAATGCAGTTCCAGTATATTTGTGCTTGATGTATCTATCAAGTTAGGTTTAATTTGATAAATTCCTTGAATAAAATTCCATCCTCTAATTACAGAAGGATTTCCTTTGTGAACACCTCAATCTAGTCCTAGGTGCTTTGTCAGATCGGTGACAAAACTTTATTAACTCAAAAGCAAAATACATGCACATCCCAGCACATCAGCTTGAGATACTTCATGTCTTAGTCTCTGAAAACTAGAGATGCTTTAGCAGGCCCAAAGCAGACTGAACATTTGCATACTTGTCAACAGAATAAGCATGTTCCAGTAACAGACTGCTTGCATCTTGCACTTCCAGAGCAGGCCGTCTCCAATCTCAGTGATCTACTGAGAAGTTACTTACAATATCCTTAAAGTTTAACAAAACCAATTTCCCTTCAATGTTAAGTAAGAATGGACCTTTAATGCCAACGACAGCACACAAGTATGTGCTCTCAAGAGTTCAACTGTAATACTGTTTTGTCACCTACCATCATACCCTCCCAACACCAGCCATGGAAATACAGGTCCACCAAATGTTCCTAAGCAGGGATCGTGCAGGAAGGTTGTGTCGTTCAGTGATGCTGGAGCCCTAAAGAGATCACCAGTAACAACTGTTAGCTTCTGACAACTAAGGCATAACACCACAGACAAAGAAGTACAAAACTACTGTGTTATAACTATCAAGAGAAAAATGAGATAAGATTGCTAGCAATACACTGCCCTTGTGCAATGTTTGCTTTGATTTTAAGTAGTTTTAAAAAGCATCTTCTTTACAGCTTCTAAGACATGGGTTAGTTTCTACCCAACTGAACTATGAACCCAAGTGAGAGCTTTGAAACTTTCTTCTGTTACAGAACTCTACTTCTCAAAAGTGTTTTGAACATATTTAGGGTAAACCAGAGGCAGTGTCTGCAACAAACCAAGCTTAGCTGAAAACCTGCTGAAGTACTGAGACGCAGACACACAAGCAACCTATACTAATGAGAGGTTCCATATAGGATTGTGCCTTTAAAAAGAGGCAAGAAAAGGTTCAAGGGGGCAAATGAGAACTAGCTAGTGTTATCTGCCAGCAAGACAAAGACCTAACTGGCCTCAGTTTGCAAAGGTGGGTAATTGTAGTGCTTACCTAACACAGTATAAGAAGTGAGTGTGGTAGTCAGCATAGACAAAGAACTCGTCCCCAGTAGTGTGATCCAGAACAGCATGACTGTTCTGAAAATAGTTGAGTACACTCAGTATAGTGCAGTTGTTGTTGTAGGGAGCTAGAGGAGCTAGGCAAATGTCTTTCAGCATTACAGTCTCATTGTCAAAAGAAGCAGTGATGTTGACAATAGCATCCTGCAAATCCAGTACCTTGAAAAACACAAAGCATAGTTTAAGAGCAGCACAAGAAAGCATTTCTCTTGCAAGACAGGACTTAAGCACACGCTGCAAGTTCCCAGAGACAGTGGCACATGTCAACAGAAGCACAGTACTAAACCTAGTATTTCCATGTTCACACTAAACATGCTCACTGGGACTTGGCTCACAAGTCTACCTCTGACAGAGTTTCAGCAAAAAACTTTTATAGTAAGACTAGGTTTTTTAATGTGAATCTCTCATGACGGTTTTGATGGACACATGGCATTACAGATGGAACTCAACTCTATGGAGCTGTTAGGTATGTTTAGGTCTTCACCCTTGGAAAGTCCTAATTACCTGATGGAGAATCTCTTTGGTGAGTGGAGGCCCAAAAGGTACATTTGCTCCTGATGGGTAAGGAGAATAGATGTCTGGCTGGCTGTTCGGCGCTTGAATAATAAGTTGTTCAGTCCGAAAGAAAGGCCCGAAGTGAGTGTCAAAGTACTCCTTCTCCTTCCGAGCCTGGCTGCTTGGAGCTGACCAAAGATCTACAGGGTTTGTAGTTGCTCTAACATACACAAAGCCTGAGCAGCACATTGCAATGAAGACCACAGAGAAGAGGATAACAGGACGTGGATTTCTGACGCAGAAAGCCCCCCATGAGGTGAACGTCATCCTTAGGCCATTCTCAAACCTTTCACCAAGCTTTTCACCACAGGTAATTTTCCCTGTAAGAGCAAAAAGTAAATAGTAAATGTTTGAGAAGTTAGGCAGTATTTTCTTGAAGTCCACTAGGAAAGATGAAATCTCATTGTGTTTGTAGTACGCACCAGAAGCTACGTCTACACTGACACTCAGACCCAGGGACTAACCCTTGGCTGAGGTCAAGGGGACAGAAACCACCTTGTACCCAACATCACCCCTTCTAGTGCAAGATTATCTTTGACAGCAGTGGGCACAGCAAATAAAGGCAAGAAGCACCTGAAAGATACATAAGCATTACAATGAGCTACCTCAGCTGCTATGCAAATTAGACCACAGTTCTTTCATGAATGAATGGATCCTTTGAATGGATACATGGATGAGTCAGAACACAAACTGATTTTAGCATCAGGTTGCTCCCTTCTCCTCCAAAGCACTCCAGAACTTCCTACTAGCATGGCTAGATCCATGAACTGTGCAGCCCGGGCTTTCACCATCCAACAAAACAGCGTTAAGTGCTCCTCTAAAGGAAGAGAGATATTGGCCAAAGGACCAAAATAAAGCCCTGTAAGAACAAAGCTAGAATTCCAGAGCCCACCCAGAGGAAGGGGAGGCACTCCAGCTGAGTTCCTGATGAAGCTATGACTCTTATCCAAGCCATACCATTGTCCCGCGGGGAAGCTGCGGAGAAGGCTACATTGCTGTCAATGGGCGTGTACTCCGACACAAAGTGACGCCTCCTGCAAGACAAAAACCTCCATTACCCTGCTTCCCAAAAAAAGGTACCTTCTGGGGCCTGTACAGTAACAGAGTCCAATGCTAGTGATAAATTGGGTATGTGTCTCTTCCAGAATCTACAGGCACCATGTTCCCCCTACAGCCATCCACCTCCAGCTTTACGATCCTCTGGAACAACTTAAAACCACGTTGGCCATCTTAATAAGCTCTTCCATCTTGGATCAAAGACATGTTCTTTATGACTATTTAGAAGATCAGCAACAATAACAGCACAGAGACTCTCTTTAAATCAATCATAATTTAAGTGATAACATCTGCAAGAGATTGTGCATCAGCAACCATTTCCTTCATTAGTCAAACCTACTCAGCCTGAGGAAGTGGGGAAGTGAGGAAAAAGGAAAGTTATAGCACAGAACCCACGATCAGCCTCTGTTGCTTATGCTCATTCCTGATACCAAGAGCAGAAGGTAAGGGCAGTAGCCTCCTCATGGTAATCTACTCAGACCTCCAATTATGGCAGGCTGTTTTGGGCTGTGAAGCAGACCCCCCAGACACCCTCACCATTTCACCCACTTCGCTATGCTTGCTGCCCCTTACGTTACCAAGTGCTGTAATTACTAGAAGCATAACTTTAGTTTAGCTCTTTCAAAACTGGGGATTAAGGGATAAAGTATTCATGACTAAATCTGCAATAGGACAGCAATTGTTTTGTTACAAGTATCAGTCAGCAGAGACTATGGTAATGATTGCATATGGCTGCCAATACTAAATCCAGCTCTCTCCCTACGACCCCAAACTGAATTCCTACAATCCCATTATCTTTAAGTCAAACTTGGTGATTCTTTCCCCCCCTCAGGCACACCTCCTGACAAAGTATGGTGTGTTAGACACTCTGGTGCCCACGTAACAAGTCAGAGGTAATGGAGGTTTTAATAAAACCCCACAGGTGGTAAACAAGCCTCTCCCTCACTGGAATTTACCAGCTCATTCCAATTACAACTCAAGGAACAAGTGATTTGAGAGAGAACAGGATTGCATTTTGACTTATTCATATGGGCTCTCCAAGATACCAGTTTATCAGTGCACTGACCTCGTCTTAAGCATTGCAAAACCCCAGTTTTCAGAGCAGTTTGACATCTGAATAATAAGGCAGAGCTCTGATTATCTTAACATGTACCATCCAAGAACAGACACAGCTGAACTGAGCCTTTACTCTTTAAGCCTTCGTGGTAATCAGATGAAGCAGATATATTCATTTCCTCAGAATTCTACATCCTCTCAAATGCTTGCTTATGAAAGTTGTAGCTTTGTGCATTTGATCCTGTAGCTAGGGATGCTGAGAGAGCTGCACATCAACTACACCAATTTCTGCACTCACTTTCTACCATATGGTTTTAGGTGTCAGAACACTCCCTGTAAGTATAAGCATCTGCCACAGAACATGACTTTTAGCTGGATGAAGAAGTAGAGACAGAGATTTTGTGCTAGGTAAAGAAAGTTTTCTGGGAAGAGGGAAGTGACTTTTCAGAAGTGAGCATTCCGAACGCTTTACCTGTAACACCAGACTCCAAAAACTAGTGCAAAAAATGTGAGTAGAAATGCCATGTAGGAGATCCACATGATGACATAGACAGCATCCAAACCAAACAAAAGCCAAGGAGGAGGCAGTGGAGGGGGCTGAGGTTTTGGGCCACAAACAATTGAACAGTCCTGACAGCTGCACGGTCCTGTCGAATCGTCCACAGACTCGTTACAGCCTTTGGTAGCATTGTTCATAGGATTCATTCCATGGACAGGAACATCTATGACAAATAACAAGTTGCAGAGCCAGTTTAGTGCCAAGTGTAAACCTCAGACCTTCACGATGCAATCTTCCAACTTAGCCCTTTATATGAAAGCTCCTAACCTCTATATAGAGTAGCTTTTCTTGGCCTTACACTTGAAGAAGCCACTGCCTTTTCCGTATCAGGTTAATAAGTATTTACAGTTGTCTACTAAGTACTGGTCATGTTTTAGAGCACTTCAGTGTATAAACAATAAGCACATACTTCTCTCACCCCAGCAATGGTTCATTATCCCCTCCATCTGCTCAGATTGCCAAGCACATAATTTCCTTACATAGAAGTCTTAAGGGACCAAGGTGCTGCCCTCATTTCTCAAGGAACACAAGCTATCCAGTTGCCTAAGCTCAGTCCATCTCTTAAGTTTTAGGGATGTATGCAGCATGAAGCTGCAAACAAAGCAAGCACGAAGTAGGACTTTCCAGTAGAAATCAAAAGAGATAACCAGTTTAACTTAGTTTGCTTTGAAAGGCTCTGACTGCAGACACTGCTGGGCAGGTAACAGATCAGTATACCAGCTATATAGCATACAGACTGGGACAGAAGCTTCAGAGGCAAGGACTTTTCAGTTTCATACCTGAAAAGATAGGAATAATGCTGAAAGGAGTTTGTCCATTGTCTTTACTAAACATGTACTCAATCCAGTTGGTTGCATTGCAGTCCTTGACATCCTTCCCACACAGCAGCCCCAGTGCTTTAACATTACTTGATGGAGCCTCCACATCTTTGCAGGCATTATACATTGCTAGGGAGAAGAATGAAGACAGAAGAGTCACTAAACAGAGGTTATTTGTATGAGCATTCCAAGTACTTACAATAATTACAGACTCACCAAATTCAAAGAACATGCTTACAGCTTTCAAGAGGAAGCATCTTAAGGTAGTGAAACAATGCTCTCAGTTGTATTTACAGCATTCAGAGTTGCAATGCTTTGTTACAGCTATCTTACTTTGAGTAGGCCACCTGAATCTGCATGACACTAGAACCTACTCTGAGAGAACAGTCAGTAATATAAGGTCCCTTTCAGGGAATGTTATGACAAATATTTAAGGTACTTTTGACCTGTAGGCCACATATGACTTTCAAGTGTCTCATAATTTGATAAAAGGTTACTGCACAAAACATACAGAGACTGCATTAATGCTTCAAGCTTACTATAAAACCAAAATACAATATGAATTTATTTGTTCTTGGAAAAAATCATCTTTGGATTACACAAAGGACTAGAACAGTACCTTTCAAGGGGAGTAAGTGCCTCTTGAGAGAGCCACTGTAGCACGCTGTGTACAAACTTTGCCATTGTACTTGACAGTTTCAGTATCAGGTAGGCTTTAGACACTGGGTATTTGGCAACAACTTCATTTTTCTGAAGTTAAAGCCATCAGGGTTATCAGCTATCAGCCTTCTGTACAGGAGCCCAATCTCAACTGAGTCTTCAAAATCCCCGTTACTGACGGTGTCAGTGTAATGTCTCCCACCCAAGCAGAAGTTAGGTACCAATAGGTCCCCCTTGAAACTACTGGAACACTCTCTGATGCCTCAAACTTCAAAAGGCAGAGATGTTTCCTCCTCCCAGTTCTTCCTGAGAAAGCACTGGTCCTTATGACCTCGACAAAAGCCCAGGTAAATTAACACACTGTTTACTCACCATTTGCAAAGCGTTCTCCAATCAAGTACTGCAGCTCTGTAATGCTGCTCTTGTTCTCCTTTAGAACTGGATCATAATAAGGTATGGTGCTTGTAACATTCAAAAAGTCAGACTGATCTGGACTGCAAGTTAGTTCACAGAAGAGGTTTATCAAGTTGTAAAAACATGATGGACATCTGGGTAGGAAAGTCAATGAACAGCAATCAGATTATGAGGTAAAGATGCAAGGCATGGCTAATTTGACCTACAGAGCAAGTGTAAACCTTCTGCTCAGAGCAACAGAACAAAGTATTTAAATACCACAAGTTTTTAATCAGCAATACAACATTAATTGGTGCTTAAAATCACTTACTAGTCGTCAATAGCATCAACATCATTCACTAGCAGAAGTGCCTACCTCAAATAGCACCTTAAAGAGCAAACAAGTAAAATTTGACTAGAATTTAAAGGAAAACTTAACTGCTGCTAGCAGCAAAACTTCTGTTAGAATGACTGGACAGTACTTCATGTCACCCTCTTCCAAAGGCTTTATTACAAATATCAGTAGCTAGAGGCAAACTACCGACTAACTCAATCCAGACTGCAAGTAGTTGTCTCATGAAATGAAAGCCTGCTAAGGATGAGGAAGCTTGCTCCAATAAGCCTTTCAGCAACATTACCACCTTTCCTACAGTCTGCTTGAAGAGTCTTAATGTGGGGTTTGGGTTTTTTTTTTTATTGTAAGAAAGCTGTATTTGCTTTGCCATTCATTAGCATACCTGGAGAGAAACTGCAGAGGCAGCTGCAAGTTGTTTTTCAAAGTCTGAAGCTGCTGAACATCACAGCAAGTGCTAACATTGCTGAAGAATAAACCCGGACAGAGTTCCTGAAATAAACAAGCATTGAGATCAGGGGGTTAGGAAGGAAAAACATGTGTAAGACTTCAGAATTTATTATAGTTATGGGTTCTGCTTTGCATATTTCATATGCTGTGGGAGATACATAGTAAAAAAAATAAATCAAGTGTAACCAATGAGATTGATTCTTCTCCCTGTTCTCTAAACACTTTTATTCCAGGCATCACTTCCTTTTATAAAGTTCCTTCAGATGATCTTTAGTCACCAAAGTCTATATATAAGTGATAATGGTATTTGAGAGGACAACACATGTTTACCTAAGTTGAAAGCCTTTCTGCAGTTTAGCTTTTAGAATACCTTCTGGAGATCCCAGAGTCTCAGAAGTCAAGCCACTAACCACAGAATCACTGATTACCTGGAAGAGCCGTTTCACATCCAGTTTATAGAAGAGACAAACACATCTAATACAAGTTTTACTGAGAGTAACACACAAGAACTGCACATTAAGTCAGCAGAAACAATACAAAAGAGTAGTTAGCTCACCTACACGTTTAAGTCATTCCTGCCACCAGCTATTTCACTCTTTTTTACTCTATAGCTATTTCACACTTCAAAGCTTTGAATTATCACCTGCTGAAGGCACATCTAGCAACATCATCCTGCACGGGGCAAACACACAAACTCTATTTTGGCTGTGGTTTTGTTCACTTTGACAGCTAAAGCCCAGGTAAGGGAATACAGTCTCACACCAGGCACAGCTAAGGAGACTGAACTGTGTCCAAGTTTGTTCCATTTGAATGGGAGCCAGGAACTGCCCTCCTATTTAAGAAGGGGTCAGAAATGATCATCTGATGGAAAACATAGTTTAGTCTTGTCCTTTAGAGATCAGAAGGGTATAACTGTGGAACATACAGTTTGGAAGAGTCCTAAAAAAACCTAGTCTGACTAAAGAGTGCTCAAACCAGTGAGGAAAACATGCAGCAAAGTGAACCAATCCCATATTTAAGGTAATTTTTGCAAAAGCCTGTAATCCTGTTTTGGAGACTTCTGCTGGGTCTGAGCAGAAACTGAGGTCTATCACCATCACACAGCTGTGGCTACAAGCTGCACCTGAGAAATCAGAGATAACCTCTTCTCTCTCAAAGTTAGGATGAGAAACTCGTCATGAAGGTCCAACAGAACCCACTACAGACCTCTGACATGTAAGAGATTGCTTTTTTAACAGCAGCCCTCCAAAAGCAGCTCACCTGCATTAAGTCATAGCCATCCTCTGGTAGTGATATTGGTGGTCCATCGTAAGCACAGTTGTATCTCTTGTCTCCAGAAGCAACTCCACATTCCCCATACCAGACACATGACTGTGGAAGTACCTAATCAACACAAGAAACTGATTAGTTAATCAGGAATAGTTGCTACATTCCAAAACTATTGTAGAGTGGTATGTGCTATGATGTCAAAAGTCATTTACAATCCAGGTAACTTCCTACTCACTCAAACATCAGCATGTACTACATAAACCAGCCATCTGTTTGACACAGTGCACACCACCACTGATCCCCAACTCAGATCCTCACCCAGCCTGGAAACAAGCAGTGCACTGTTTATAGTTAAGACCAAATATAAGAAGCACTTAAGAAAAACCTCTGTCAATACTTGGAAAGCATCTCCAAATATAAGGTGAAGCAGCAAATCATTTGTTCATCTAAGACTCTTAGCTTAGAGCACACAAGTCTGTGTACATGGTGAGAACTGCACTGCTTATATGCATTATTTCAGTTCCTCCTGCCACCTCTTCAGACTTTGTGCAAACTCAGGTCACTTAGGGACAGACTGAGGAAGTAGCAGCATAAAGAGGATTCTGAAAAAGAACTTGGCAGTTCTTGCACTTGCCATAAACTGCTCTGTATTGTCACAATCAAAGGATGTTCTCCATCTCCACTTTCAGTCTTAAGCATGCTACATATTTAAAAGGGCTTGTAAGTGCTAAGTAGAAAGAAAAAAGCTTCAGGTCTCAAGTTTCGAGATGTTTCAATTGAAGGGACTGTTGAGAATATCAGAAAACAGTTCTTTATTATGCACATAAAAGAAATGGGAAAGGACAATGGCACCTTACAAGCCTTGTATTTCTGCTGACAGAGACATCTGAAATGCTAACCCAAAAATATTTACTCTGAAAATGACACCAGTTAATGCAATAACAGGGTATTTACAGCAAAAGCTTTAAGATAGCTTCAAGGTTTTACTACAGGCCTGGGCTGCAATCAAAAGGCAGACTGCACAAACACTTAGTACACTTCTGCAAGCTCTGATCAGAAGTTTGCATGGTACAGCTTGGGAAATAACCGACCTATTTTTATCTCCTGAGCAACCTTGACCTAGCTCTTGGAGAAACACCAGATGCTTACACTGCAAGGACAGACTGTTGTGCTTTGTGCTTGACCATGAACAATATTGTTTACAGACCAGAGAGGCCCCTGAAAGGCTGCATTCATAACACCCAAGGACTGCTCAGAATCAGAATGCCTCCACATCATCTGTTTTGTGCTGCACAACACTGACAGCTCTTCAAAAAGCACAGCAGTAATTGTTGTGGCTTCTTTTCAAATCAAGTGCAATAACCATCACCAGTTTCCCTGTCCAGGCAATATGGCCCGATTCAAAGTTACTGCAGCCCAGGTCCAAAAGTCAGTCTGAGTACCACTCATCCAGTTCACTGTTTCCTTTTTCTGCTCCAGCATTTCCTCCAGCTAAACCTGTAACCAGCTGCTAAGCACCACCATGCTCCTGGAAGCTGGAAAGCATCCCTTAAGATTACACTTGTGAACACTGAATGTTTAGAATCATAGAACAGTAGGGTTTGGAAGGGACCTCTGGAGATCATTGAACCCAACCCCCCTGCCAGAGCAGGGTCACCCAGGGCAGCCCACACAGGAACAGATCCGGGGGGGTCTGAAAAGTCTCCAGAGAAGGAGACTCCACAACCTCTCTGGGCAGCCTGGGCCAGGATCTGCCAC
>WUAM01000143.1:15356255-15403192 GCA_024336885.1 Actenoides hombroni | reverse complement strand
TAAGATTTTAAAACTCATTTCTGATAAGATTTTTACACTTATTTCCTTAAATAATTTTTAAACATAAATAATTTTTAAACTTATTTCCTTAAATAACTGATGCCTGTTTTGCAATAGCTTTGCCATATGTATCTATACCTACCAAGAGTTATATAGGAAAATGTCTGTAAGCTGCAAAAGCTTCTGGAAAGAGAATTCTCGTTACATCCACCTTATCAACTCTCAAATCTTTTAGCTGCTATCAGGGTTCCTCAGTCAGCAGTAGGTTACCTCCCTTCCATTGCTTTATGCTTTTAGATGTACATACAGTGACTGGTAATTCTTTGTTGTTGGGGGTTTTTTTTCTCCTTGAAAGGCCTGAAAAAAACTATTTTTTCCCTGATCTGCACCACATGAAGTTTGAGATTGAAGATGGTGCTACTGTCAAGGGAAGGGGAATTCGGTTTGGCTACGATCCGCAGGAATTTCCTGGCTTCAGCTGGAGAGGATATGCCCAGATGTCCTCTATACAAGTAAGCTGGGATTTCACTCAAGTCTGTGGGGTGAAAACATAGGTGTGTGGAATGTACATCTCTGTAGCACTGCTGTGTGTGTGTGCAAGGGCATGGAGAAAACAGAAGAAAGGCCACGATCTCACTAATCCCAACCCTTTGGCACTGTATTGCTGTTTGGAGTAGTGAGTGGTGGTATTACTGTAATGTCATTGCTTGTGTAAATCTGTGTTCTTCAGAAATGTTCCTTAAGGTTGTTGGCTTTTTTTTTTGTTTTGTTTTTTTTTTTTTGGTGAGAAATACGTGTTTTGCTTTATGTGTAAAGAAAAGAACTAATACATTTCAAGTCTAATGCTGAGTGCAGAAATTCTTGTCACGCCAAAGACAGTGGAAAAAGCAGAAGATTGATGCTTGGCTAAATAATTTGAATTACATAATTCCGTGGCAGTCTGGGTCCATGAGATTTTCAGGTACCATCACGGTGGTGTCACTGAAATCTTTGTAGACTTGCAACTTTTATTGGGCAAAAAAGAGAAAGGTGCCAACTTTTATCAGGAATGATACCTTCACGTTGCAGCAAACAGGAAAATATGTGATTCTGAAGAAGCTGTGAGTAGGAGCATATTGGCAACATCTGTTTGTGTCTCAGAACAGTCTATAAATAAACTGAACAACAGTAGAGGGAATAAGTAAGGAGAAAATCACCGTATTTTAATTGTGTGAGAACAGACCTGTCGGACTTTGGACTGAACTGCTGAGCAAGTGAACCAGGATTTTCAAACAGCAGATTGGAGCAATAAATGGGATTTGTTCCCTCTTCTTAAAAGTAGTACTCTGGTATAGTTGTGTCTAGCCTCCATACGTTGTCCAGGGACTAATGGATCACTACAGACCATGTCATAAGCCCATAACCATTGCACAACCATCGTGATTTCCCTTCTCTTCATTTTTCACTCTTTCCTCTTTGTTATTTTGGTGGTGTGGGTTTTTCTTTGTTGTTTTTTTTTTGTGTGTGGTTTGGGGTTTTTTTTTGTGTGTTCTGTTTTGTTGTTTTGTGCATGTGTGTGTGTTTTCTTTGTTGTTTGAGGGTTTTGGCTTGGTTTGGTTTTTGTTTGTTTGGTTTGTTTTTTTTAATCCCATTTTTAAATGTTATTTGTTGGATCTTCAGAACTACTTCACATTCACAAATGAAAGCAGCCCTCCAGTAGCTGTGATTTCTTAACTTCTGCTTTCTAACTCAGCTGCTCTTTGCATTTCATGCCCAGTAGGATTTTCTAAAGACAAAGTGAAAGGGCTCAGTCTCTAATCTTACTAGAAGTGTGCATTATTTGGCTTAAAGTTTTTCACTCGTGTTAGTGAACAAGGCCCTCCTTACTTAGATCCAGGCCCAGCTCCAGGCCCTCCTTAGTTAGATGCTTGCATAACTGAGATAGAAATGTTCCTTGAAATGAAGAATGAGAGACTAATTTTGACATAGTGTTTTGGAGTCTTGTGGGACACTGAAATTATCCTCCTGATGTTTCTTTTGTAGAAGACAAGTTGTGCTACAATATCTACTACACAAAAGGCGAACATAACAACTTCTTGTGAATTTATTTCAATACAGTTACAAATTGTTGAGGTGGCCTCAGTGGAGGTCACCGGTGCCCTGTCATGGTGCTGATGTGAGTGTCACATAGACTGAAAAGTTGACAGTTGGGCTCCAATTTTAAAGCATTGGCCAGAGTTGACTGAGTTTGTGACAGAGATCAAAGAATAATTTCACCCCACTTCCTGCCTTTGCTTGAAGCCAGGCACCAGCATCTCTTCCTTTCTCATTCCTCACATACCTCTTTTTTCTTTCTCTTCATCATGTCTTCTAGATTTTCCATAAAAGCTTAGAAACCATTTTGATAAATCTCCTGAAGCATGTTTGTTTATTTTGCCTTTTCTTTTTTGTCCATACCTGTTTTTCAAGTGCTCCCTCAATGCCTGTCTTATCCACGTAGTATCTTTCAGAAGTTGTCCTTCTCCATTTAAAACAATGCTTGGAAAACCTTTCCTCTACCTGTTTGTATTTTCCATTCTGGTCCACTGCCCTTCTGCAATCACTTAGGTTTTAGCTAGCTAGTCTCTGTAGGTCTCACAGCCTTGCCATCTGTCGTCTATCTTTGCTTTCTGCTTTGCATTTCAATAGGAGATGGATGTCTCTGGGATGATGATGACAGAATTGAGGACTATACATTCAGAGAAGCATGTGGGAGTTGGCAGTCTTGCATTTACTGTAGCTTTCGGGGGTAAGAGAAAATGGCGCTTTGTGTTCTGTTCTCAAACGTATGGAACAGAGAAAACCTGTGTGCATTTGGGGAAGAAGAATGTACCACAGTGGTGGGGAGGTCACCACACCATTAGCATCTTGGAAAGGGACAGCAAGTGGGTTGTGATGGGTGAACTGGTGGAGTTCAAGGATTTGGGATGGAAAGAAGGAAGCCAAACCCTTGAGGTGCACCAGTCCTATTTTTCCCTAGTGCACCACCAGCCATGTCTCTGCTGATTCTATTGCACTGCAAACTAAATAATGGGGGCTGTGTTGAGTGCAGGCTCCTGTGGGCTCAGGAACTGTGTGGTCCAGGGGTGTCAGTTGAGCCCCAGGGCAGAGAGCATCACACATGGTGTTGCATCTCTAAGAAACTGCAGGATCTGGTGAAGGAGCAGAAGTTTCAGTAAGGGTCAGGAGATGTCTGCATGCTGTGGAGTGGTCTCAGACCAGGATCAATGATTGTGGCCAGTTCCTTAGGAAGCCAGGAATATGGAGAGCCCTAGATACCATGTGCAGGCATGGGAGGGGAGAATAACCATAAAATACCAGGCGTGTATCAAGGTGCAATATCAACACACGTGTTAGTTCAGCCATTCTGTGTCTTCCTGGATAAGCTATTATTCAACAAGGGTTTTATTTCACAGGAGGTTTTGTTCGATATTCTTTTGCCCAAGCCTTTCTTTTCTGTTATGGAGTTTGTCTTTGCCAAATGGTTTTTCTTTCTCTGGGTGCTAGTAACAAATAATATACTTTCCTTTCCTCCTTTTTCCCTTTCTTTTTATTTTTCCCAGCCAGAGGTGGTTGTGCCTATCACTGTGGCTTCCCCTAAGCTCTTCCACCTAGTCCTCCGCTATGTCAGCCTGGGCTCAAAAAGCTCTAAAGGGAAGATCTCAGTTGCTGAGGGAAAACATTTTGGCACTAATTATACTTGTAAGTGAATTAATTTTCTCACTAGGCTTGCCTGTCTTCCCCTGTCATACACCAGCATTGCCATTCCAGTATATAGTTGTCTGCATGTGCATTTTTCTTGTAGGACTTTAGTATGGTGCTTGCATGGCTTTTAACTGTTCCTCTATTCAGCACTTTATGGCTGTTTTTGTTTATTAACTTCCATTTTGCAGAATGAAGTGAGGATAACTTTGAATGTGGGAAAATCAAACCTGTACTTGTTTCGCATTGTCCTGAGGTATATTAACCCTGGAGGTGAAACGCTATCTGGTCGCGTATCCGCTTGCCAATCTCAGCCTGAAACAGGTAGGTGCAACTCAGGGGTGCCACAGAGCAGATGGATGGTAGGTCGGAGGAGCCTTTTCAATGTGCACCTAGGGCAGAGCTGTAATGTCACTTCAAATGCATCACTTCTCTCAGCGTCGGTGCGTTTGTGCTTTTCCTAACGTGTTTGTGCCACGCAGCTGATGTGGCTGTGCTTGCATGAAGCCCCTGCTTACACCAGTAATCAACATTTGGTTTTTTGAAGTGTTTGCTAAACTTGGTAGTTTCAGCTCTGCACTTGGAAGCTCTGAAGTGTGTGTTTTATGAAGCTTTTAAAGAAGGGGTGACAGCACTTTATTTTGGTTTAGTTGCCTTTAAGATTTCAGTTTAAAGGTGGCTCCTACCTTCATTCCGTGAATAACTTTTATTTGATGATGAATCCAATCTTCCAAGTTAGCTCTGATTACAGACCTCAGCAGCATGTGATGCCTTCTGGGCCCTGATGAAAGATAAGTCCCCCATACCTCTGGAGATGTGGAGGCCTACTGAGCCTACATGCAGAATTATCTCCTCTTATGCCTAACCTCAGCTTACTGATGGGAGCTAACAGGGTTTATCACAGATCCTTTCAGTAACTCAGAGGAGACAAACTAATGACTTCAAAGATACCACTTGGCAGAGTGGCAGCAGTTTGTAGTCGTGTCTGGCTGACATCTCCTGGGAGGCAGGGAACCAGTTTTTGTCTGTGTCCACAGGCTTCAAAGAGGAAACCCTTCATATTCATAACAATTGTTGCTCACAACTTCTCTTTGATAACGCGTATCACAGTGACTTTGCAATTGTACATCATCTCTGCCCAGAAGTTATCTTCAGTAACTATCTGTAACTAAATACTTTACATGCTACTGAGATCTTCCAGCATCTGAAATATTTGGATGCAAGCTGCATGAGAACAGGCCTTGGGCCAGCTGAGCATATGGTGAGTCAGTGCAGAGACAGGTTGAATGGAAAATAATGGAAGGGGAAAGTGAGGGGAGCATTTCAGAATATTGCAAAACTGGCCTTAACAGATGAACAGATGCAGGGATGAACCAGTGTGCTCAAGACGAGTAAACTGCCTAGTTCTGTAGCTTACTGTGTGTGGTCGAATATACTGTTAACATATGGGCAGAAGAGCATTGATCAGCTCCTGTTAGACCAAGTTTAATGGACGAAATCATCAGTCCAGTGCACTAAGTAGAGACATTTTACACAGTCATTTTTTACACATTTTTTGTTACTACTTTTTTTTTTTTGCTGGCAGGGGCTGCTCAGAGCAAAGAGTTTGTCTTCCCACCCAGCAAGGAGCCAGCTTTTGTCACAATCCCAGGAAAAAGCTCCACAGAACCTTTCTCCCTGGTTCCAGGCACGTGGACTGTCAGTATAAAGGCAGAGGAAGTCCTCTTGGTAAGAAAACAACTGAGGAAAACAAGTGCTTGAAGGTTGTCATGATAGTATTGCTCTGGAGTTGTTTGTCAGGGAGAACCATGCAAGCAATTGAAATTCAGCACTCGTGAAGAGAGTGCAGCAGCAGAACAGCATTATGAAAATTTACAGTTCTGTTTCTTAATCCGTTTCTTTTCATCTCAGATTATCACCTGCTCTATTTTTTCTTGTGCTTACAGGCTTTAAGTCTATCCAGAATCTGTACCTTCAAAGGATAAAGTAATATTAACATACAGCACAACTGGTTGAGCATAAATGCTCATAGAAATTCATAATTCTTACATACCTGATGTCTTATCTAAAGCTTGGCTCAGCCACAGATGACCTTAGTTTTCATTTTCTAAATGTTTTTTATCCTCCCATCATTACAGTGCATTCACTCACTGAAAAACTGAGAATTTTCTGAGAAATTGCTATGAAAAGACAAACTGAGGTGATCATCTATGAAAAACCTTAAACATGTATGATCACAGAGGCAGCATATTGAAATTCATAGGTATATTATATAGAGTTAACAAGTGGCCAGTGTCTTTAGTCATTAAGCCTGGGGCTGTCTTAAATTTATGGGACACCACAGAAAACATGACTAAAGAGCTTGCAAACATATTTCTTGCTGAAAGTGACAGTGCTTATTATGCCTGTTTTGGGTTTTTTTTTAATAATACCTCTGAAAAGCAATTTATTAATGATCTTAGCCTAGCATGTTCTTACAATAACAGTTTTTACAAGTAAGCTCTAATATATTTATTTAAGTAGGCAAGGCAGACCAAAAAATAGACCAGCTTTTAAAGCACAGGTTAGCAGACTACATGGAATATTTTTGTAACATCACCTGGGATCTGTGAATCCCTTCCTGTGGAGTCACAGAGAGTTGCCAGGATCACACTCATGGCTGAAAACTGCACTGAACTCTCTGTGTGTTACCAAGCTGTGGGGAGGCTCCTTTCTGAGCGCTGGCTTGGACAACACGTGATGGGAGAGTTGAGGCTTCAGAGTTTACCTGCTCACCAGGCCAGCTGCCTTCATCCCATCTCTATGAAGGTGGAAGCAGAGTTAGAGAGACACATTCTGATGTTATTGGCCCATGTAACAGCAACAACAACAACTCCATGTCTTGCAGATAGCCTCTGTAAAAACTGTTTATGTGGTGGGTTTTATTCATTGCTACATCGGGGAAGTCAAGAGATGTTCCTTCTGACATTTTCTGCATGGTCTTGCCCGTGTTCTATGCTTTGTTCCTAGGATTATATGGTGCTGTTACCTAGTGATTACTACGAAGCACCCATCCTGCAGATAGAAGTTACAAAGCCTTGCACCTATTCAGGACACACTTCAACAGAGCAGTCAGTATCTATGCTGCAGAATAAACCAGTGCCTTGGATTATTTTATGATGATTATTCTGCTGCACTTGAAAACAATAATAATCCTGTGTTTTGTTTTGTTTTGTTTTTGGTGTAAGCTGCTTACTCTATCAGCATTTGCCATTGGGCAGCTTTTCCTGTGTCCTTGGGTCAGAGGCAGTGTATTTTGGACATGAGGGAGAATACAGAAGAATTCCTGTGCGACAGCCAACACCCGATCAACCAGGGATGGCCCATATCAATGGGAGAGAGGTCAGATTCCTGCCTGCTCGTTGCAGTCCTTTCTACACTGTAAACCTCCTGGACTAAAATAGTTGCAGATCTACAGTTCAGGATTTGCAGATCTGTAATGCATCCCTAAAACAGACCCTGCGCCGAGTTCTGCGTCGGTGTAGGCAGATGGTGAGCTGTGACCAGAGTGGACATTTCACTCTGGCAAAACAATTTATTCTTTTTAAATGAAACCCCTTCTGCTTTAGGAATCCTGGTGTGTTCAGCATGCTGTTTAATTGCAGCAGAAATGCCATAATGGTTTGGCAGCAGAAAGGGTGTGCATTCATCACTCTAATCTTTTTGGTTTCCCTTAAATAGCTGTACTTACGTAAAATATTCACTTCATTAAAAACCAAGCAGAGGCAGTTACGCCGCTGCTGTAGGTCCATTGAAAAAGGAAGGTATGTTTTATGGAATAAAAAGTTATACTAGAAGTGTGTTTGGTAAAAATAAGGTAATTCATCAGGTACGTGATAATTACATGTCAAACGATTGTGCCCTTGATTACTGTGCTTAGATATTGCTTTTAGAAATACCAAGCACAATAAGAACACTGAGATGCCACAGGCCCTGCTGCTTCATCACTGATTTATGTGTGAAATTTTACTGGAATGAATAATTGCAGTGGAGTCAAGAGGGCTGTTGACAGAGTTATTTACACGTTTAAATATTTGTAGCCTAAGGAAATACCGAGGAAAAAACAGTTGACATTTCAAAATAATTAGATGGCCACCTGTAGCAAAATCCTCTGCAACCACAGCACTTTCCACGCAACTACTTTGAAGTATTTTGCATCAAATATTGTGTTAACCAATTTGTACAGTTAAACTAAAAGAAAAACGTGATGCTTCAGCTGTTGGCTGGATGAAATGCTTTCACTCTTTGTAGGGAATCAATATACAGCATGGCTGCGCTAGGAATTGTTTTCCTGGAAATACTGTTTTCAGTGGATGAGGAGACTCAGTTTTTCTCTGTTATTAAAGATAGATAGAGATGCTGGTGACAGTTTTTTAGTATGGTTAAGTTTACCTCACTGGTACTTCCTATTGAGGAGAAAAGAAATAATCATATACTCATTTCTTGGGCTTATTTTACAGCCTTCCTGCAGATGTTATAATGGGAGCTATTTCTTGAACGTGGTTGACTTCTATTAGTGGACAAAGTGATAATGATGAGCAGTGCTTCCATTCTGCTGGATGGCTTTTGCTGAGACAGGACAGGACTGGCCCTGGACTAATGCTGACCGGTTAGATGGCAGGGCAAGAAAAGGGAGCTTCCTGTGAGAAAAAAAGAGTAGAAATTTAACAGCATTTTTTGTCTTTTTCAATCATGTCGACCTAGGTGAATGTACAGCTCACCATAAATGTGCCGCGAGTCGGTCGCTATGTTCTGGTGTTTGAATACGCCAACGAAGAGGACTGGTTACACGTGGCTGAGGTGGTGGTACAGAGCCCGGGACCTGTCACTGAAGGCAGAGTGAGAATATATAGTTGTAAATACAGGTAAGAACTGCTGAAGTCATCACCAAGTGATAAAATAAGCATTTGGGATATAATGATACTCTTTATGTATTGGAATCCATGTTACGGTGTAAATTGTTTGAATTTTAGAGTTTTACAAGCAAGGACGTGATTCTGTGGGTGTGGTAGAGGTTTTCAATTCTCTCTGTGTACCAGCTCATTAAATATTGCTACTGCTTCAGTGAACTGTTTTCCTGTCCAAAGGGTAACTTTTTTTTATATACATTCATAAATCCTTATAAACAATTAATCCACGAGTCCAGGGGAAGAGCATCACTGTTGGCTGCAGATGCCTGTGACGTTTTTATTTAGTTAAAAACCTGTCCGAGGGCTTTGGCTATTAAAAAAAAAAAAGTAACTGCCAGTTTTACAAGAGCATTCCCATAATTTCTAAGAAGAGCTGCTGAAGCAGAATTACAAAGGTCTCTGAAATGCTGAGCGTAGCTATCCTCTGGCTGTTAGGCTGCAGGCAAAGTCATAATGCTTCTTTATCCTTGTAGTCTAGTGAAGCTACTGCAGATGTTTCTGCACAAGAGATTTTGTTTGTCCTGAGCAAGATTGTCTTGCTCACTTGAGCATTTCATCATATGATTCAAATTAGGATTGTGATCCTGCAGATGTGTCCTTGGGAGACCCTACCCAGACATGCATCCATTTTTCCCATGAGCCAAGTTTTTGGCAGATTGGAGGCTTAGGGAAATCGGGATGAAATTACCTAGTAAGAAAAATCATTTTCATCAGCCTGTGTGTGATACAGAGCAGAGCTGTGTGGAGCAGTGACCTTGTCAGGTTATTGCTGGAGAAAGCTCTTATTTTAGCCTGTTATGTAACATCTTGAGCCCCAAACTGCTTGCTATAAATCTTCCACTTCCTTTTTTTTTAATTTCTTCTTTTTTATTAATTTTTTTTTTTAATTATTATTATTTTTTTTTTCCCCAAACACATTTTATGGGCTACTTTTGAACGTAGTGGTTTATTCATATGATACATTAAGACCTTGCTCAGGGAAATAGAAAGCAAGCCCTTGCTAGTTTAATGTAGCAATGCAGCCAATCACTTCTCTGGACCTTCTGCATGGAGTTGATGGTCACGTTGCAAGTTAAGTTGCTGCATCATCTTTCCCAAGAAGGAAGCTGCAAAGTCTCTTCTGCTAAAAAATAAATGCAAGAAATGCCAGAGTGAGGTCAGCAGATAAGAGTAACTTGTAGAATCAGGAGTACATTGTGCCAGGCTTTCTTACAGCTCTGTGAGCTTGATTATTCCCAATAAAACATCACAAGAGAATAGAACATTACAAGTCTCCAGCAAACCACAAATAGGGGACCTGTATTTCTCTGGTCTTAAATGTCTGAGTTGGCCTTATTTCTGAGCTGTGCTCTAAACAGGAGTGAAAATTCCCCAAACTCTGTTTTGTAGAGGAGAAACAGAGGAGGAGTCGTGTGGTAGTTACAGCTTCTCATCCCTGGCATGCTGGCTGGACTGGCTGAGCAGAAATGCAGAAGAAAGAGAAGAAACTAGAGCCTGATAGGATTTCCCTTCAGCAAAAAGCAACTGTTGCCACTTTTGGCAAGTTGCAGGCATCATGCTCCCCGAATGAGGCAGCGTTCAAAGGGTTTAGCAGCGCTCTTGGTACCTGTTTGTCTTCACCAGAGCTGGTGTAGCCAATGGAAGGGGGTCAATCAGACACAAACCTACTTTTTTTCATTTATATTGAGAAGTATCTCAGTGGACAGACTAGCTTCCTAAAATAAAGACTTGCCTGGCTGCAGGGGTGAGATCTGCTGATCCACACCATCAGCAGTGCGTGGCAGTGGTGGAAAGCAGCCACTGGTGAGTGCTGGCACCTCAAGGAGCACAGCCCAAGCACAGAATATTAGTCACAAGCCATATTACACAGTTTGGAAGCCTCTGCAGATAGCATCTATGTGTATCACATCCTACTTAAAGCAGTAGCTCAGACGGAGATTGGAGGTTGGGGCTTTGGGTAGGTCAACCCACAAAGAACAAGAAATGTTTTGTCTGTGGTCCATCCTTTTTCTCCCTAGCAAGGATGCTGCCTGTTCACCAGTTGCCAGGCGTTACTGGCTGTGCACCAGTGCTGAGATGAGCCAAAAGCCAGGCAGCTGAGCTGGGTGAGAGCCTAAACAACATGGCAAGGTCAGCGGGCTCTCTCTGAATCCTGCTTTCTGTCTCAGCTTCCTTTGTCGCAGTGTTGCGGTTGACGACGGGAATCGCGTTGCAGCCTTTGACCTTCTAGCAGATACAAAGATACATCTGAAAGCATCATCAATTAATTTTCTCCTGGTAAGGTTTCATTTTCTTTTCCCTTTTGTAATACTTGTTCCTCGAGTGGGTAAAGAGAGGTCCTTTTCTCCCTGTGCTGTATTATGTGTGAAATTATGTCTATTAGATGCTTGAGCTGTTTCTTTATATATACACTCAGAGAATATTGAGACAAACTTGATCAGTTGCAAAGAGAAACAGAAATTTGCCTTTCTTGGCAAGGGTTTTTCCAACTCTCCTGTGCTTTATTTCAGTTCCCCTCTCCCTTCTACATGTAAACTTTAACTGAAAAATCTTCTGGTAGCTTTTATACGTTGTCATCATTGTATTTATTTTTTTTTCCCTCCTTATCTTTCACTTTTTTTTTACATCCTCAAAACCCATATGGGAGTTTCCTGGGTCTCCTACAAAATTCAGGTAATGATGCATTCTTGTAACTTTTAAATGCTTTGACTAAAAAGCCTTCACTGCCCTCTTTTGGCCACACCAGGGATACAGTTTTCTGGATCCTGACTTTTCTATATTGTTTCTGTTTTCCATTTTAGAAACACAAGTTGAGTTACGGGGTTAAAATCTGGAGTTGAAACCCAGCTATAAACATAGTTTCATGGAACTGTTTGGCTTAACAGCTGATATGTGCTTTCTTCATTCCACGAGGCAGTGTTCAGTGTGAACAAATGCCACTGAAATTGTCTGTTCATGACAGAACATGGCTTTGGGCTCAGGTCTCCCCGTGTGAAAGTTAGGCATCATCCTCCCCACTCACGTCTGGCCCTGTTATGTGTGACATTAATTGTTACTTGTGCCTCATGCTTCTTTTTCAGCACAAGGTTTGTATTATAGCAGCTGAAGAATTTTCTCCAGAGTATGTGTATCCCCGAGTACAGTGCATAGCTGCTTACAGGAGTACCCATGATGGAAGGTAACTCTCTTGGTTTTATCCTTTCTGTTTTCTGAAGACCTTGAAAGGCAAAGGAAATGGGACTTGAATTCTATTGAATGAACCTTTGCTCAGAGACTTACAGGTGATTTGTGGGCCACTTTTGCAAAGTAGGATTTGTAAAAAAGCTGAAGTGCTGGGTTAATCTAGAGGGTCTGATAGGACAAAAGGAAAGGACATCAAGTTGACTCAGGGGAGGTTTAGGTTGGACATGAGGAGAAACTTCCCTACTGAAAGGGTAATCAAAGACTGGAACAGGCTACCCAGTGAAGTGGTTGATGTGTGAGAAAACACACATCTTTCATGTGTTGTCTTGTATGGTAGGTGTTGAAGCTGGAGAAACATATCTACTTTGGTGGCCTGAAACACTTACTGCTCCATGTGGAGTTTCATTTTGCATGTTACTGCTTCAGCTCTTCCACCATGGCTTTAATTTGTCATCAGGCAGGGGATGTGACTGCCCTTCCAGGCACAAATCCACCAGCTCAACACAGCAGCATCAAACTACTCAGCATGTAAACACCCACTACACAAACAAGCCATTCCCATGCCAGTCTCATCATGGGGCCTGTATGGTAGGTGTGCCCTCAGCATTCACCCAGCACAGCAATACCAAGAGATCCTTCTCCTCCATTAGACTTGTATAGGCCCAGTGATATATATACACTATATATCTGTATATATACATCTATACAGCTTGGTTAACCCAGGCTGATGACTCTTCTCTTGCTGCAAAGATCTGAACCTGAACTTTGATTTCCCAAGGGGTAAGGTTTGTGTTCTGCAGAGCACTTGCTCTGTCCTGTTGAAGATCTCCATATGTTTTGTTGTTTGGGCCAGAGAGGAACTGGCATCGCAGCTTCTAAATTGGAGAGCCCAGTGTTTCAGTTCCTGTTGCACTCCCCAGGATGTCCCTTGTGATTCTAGTCCTAAGGCTTTCTTCTTACTGATCTGGCAGTGGGAAGGGCCTCAAAGTAAATGTCATTTGCAGGACCTCAGAGGCAGGAAGAGTTGGTGACTAGGTCTAATAGTTTTCTAGATAGTAGCTTCTAATGTAATGGTTGAATTGAAAGAGAAAGCAGAAAAATCTGGATAGTAAATCGGATAAAAGCATATGGCTGTACTTGGCTTCCAAGCATATAGAACACTGAACTGCAGCTTTAATTCTCCTGCTCAGAGTTTTACATCTGAGAGCAGCTTTCTAAGACTGAAGATGCTTGTCCTCACACCAAAAATATTTTGCATTCCTGGGCATTTATATTCTGAGTAAAATGAGGGAAAGAGGCTGGGTGGAAAACATGATTTACCATAAAGCTGATGTAGAAATTTGTACCTTTCTTTGGTTTTATGTTGGGTTTTTTAAAATATCTGTTATATTTGTGTGGTTTACTGTGTGTTTATGTTCTATTAAGACCATTATCTGGTAGCTTTTTGTTTAATGCTCACCAAGTTGAAAGATGCAGGATTCTTGGCTCAGTTTAACACATTATTATAAGCTGCTGCTGCACATAATTTCCCACACAGACCTAGCAAATACATCTTAGTCCTGGCCCTGAAACATGCTTGCCATTCCAGTCCTGGGCCTGTCTTGAGCAACGATTAATCATTGTCTGTTGAGTACTTAAGAGAAGTGATCAAATACCAGCAGGAACCCCCCCCCCCCCAACATTTCCTCCTGCAGCCTTGGAAAGTACTTCTCTCAATCAAGTTGTTCAGAATTAAATATAGCAAGGAAGAAATAAACACAGCAGTGAATGAATGAGGATGCTTTCAAGGAGCACTGTTATTTACTTTGGCTCCAGTTCTACAAATATTTGAGTGTATATTTAACTTCTAGATACTTCAATAGTCCTGTTGTCTTCAGTGGGAAAACTTGCATGTTTAAAGGATACGCCTCTGTAAATATTTGTAGAACTGAGAATTCAAGGTTAGTACAGGTTCTGGTGAATGTAACTAACTAGATTAATTAAAATTTCTGTAGTTTTTTAACACTCCTCGTTCCCTTAGGTTTCATCTTCCTTTGCAAAGCGTTTCCATTGAAACTGTTGAGGCTATGGAAATTCTGAGTGAATAGAATCAGTTAATGTACATTTTCCCCTTCGTGATTTAAATCCATACCCCTTGGTTTTATTTACTCCTTGATTTTTTGCATAGAATCCAGTGAGTAACAGGGGTTACGACTGCATTATTAAGTGCAATACACTGCAATAGACTAACTTTTTCGAGTCAACAGCTTTTCCTTTTATGATACTTAAGAAATTCTCCCGGCCCCAAGTGTAATTCTTATAATTCTGTGTTTAGTGCAACGTGCATTCCCTCAGCGTACGAAACTCCACCAGCAGCTTTGGTTTTGGATGCATTCAGGGATGGGAAAATTTCCCAAGTACAGAGAAATAGATTCACTGATCCACTGACTGCCCCTTTGCCTTCTGCCTCAGCTGATGGAGTCACCTTGACACCGTTCCAGGTATCTCATATTTTTGTTTCCTAAGTCACAAAGTAGATGAAACACTTCAAGAGAATCAGAACTGAGTGATGTGATATGACCAAAATGTTGCGGAATGAGTAAGCCCTAAAGAGAGTTACAGAAAGAAAAAGAAAAATGCCAGCTTCTTTCTGAACTGTGCTGTAGTCTCACAGACTGCAGAAGAACTTTGGATGTGTTTGGCATGCAGACAAATGGGAGCAGTTTGCAATGCAGTTGTAATGCCACGTTCTTGGAAGATATTTAGCTTGGTGAGAGATGCTGAGCCCCCTCTCTTTCACTGCAGGTAGGTAGCACAGAGCACAGCTCTCGTAAACACAAGAATATTTCACAAAAGATGGATGCTCTCCGAGCTGTTCTTGTTCCTGCAGACCCAGATCACCTTGCATGGCAGAGTGCCCCGCTTGGGAAGATATGTATTTGTGGTCCATTTCTATCAACCAGCACACCCAGTCTTCCCAGTGCAAGTGAGTGTGGATGCAGGACGTGTGTGGTCTGGTAAGCACCTGAATTTGCTCTAACCCCTTTCTTTTCTCAATGTTTTGGCACATGGAGCAATTTTTTTTCGGCATGATGGTGGTTTTTTTCTCTAGGTTCCTTCAATGCTTCCTTCTGCCCTCGTACCTCTGGCTGTCGGGATCAGGTGATTGCAGAAAATCAAATTGAGCTTGACATTTCTGAACCCAAGGTCTCTGTTACAGTGAAGATACCTGATGGAAGAATGCTGGGTTTGGTACGTTCGTTACATAAATAGACTTGGAAATGTTATTCTCAGTTTCACCATTCATTTAGACGTAGATGCAAAGATGAAAGCCAAAAAGAAAGAATTTGCCTGTTTCCAATTTTTAGGTTCTTGTGCACTGCTTCTGTTTTATTTTAAACTGTAAAGATACTCTACTCTCATTGTACACTGACTGTAGCATCACAGCTCTGGGGAGAAGTGTCTTTTCCTACTCTTTTCAGTTAAAATGTTACGGGTTTTGAGAAAATGCAGAACGCATAATGAAGCAACATTTCAATCTCTGAATGCCTTGGTTTGTGTCTTTTGCTTTTCTCTGAAATGTACAATTTAGCTTTCTTGTTGTTTTAAGGAAAATGTCTTAGTTGTTCCAGCAGACACCTACAGTTACAAAATTCTTGACAAAAAGACAGTGGACAAGTCATTTGATTTTATCAGCCAATGTGGAGGAAACAGTTTTTATATTGAGTAAGCATCGCTTTCTAAACAACCGAACGTTGACAAGAAGCTGAAAATTAATATTACTTTTGCTCTGTATTGAAGAGATATGTATAAAATCCCCATCTTTGTGCTACGTTAAAATGCTTTTCGTGGCTTATGCTGGCCCATTACATTTCCATGAGTCATTTTTCCATGACTTTCTATTGTAAATGAAACATAAAGGTAGAACTTTATTACTCACAGCACAAAAGAGGAAAATCTATGTCATCTTTCTGTCTTTGGTATTTCCATCTTTGGTATTTTGCTTGGCATGTCTGAACTGATGTGACTAATATACGCACTTTGTTTGAAAAAAATCTCTTACCTGCATGTTCAAAGCCCCTCACCACTAATTTAAAGTACACCCTTGCATGATGCTCTCCTTATGTCAAAGAACTGTTTGGAAGGGAGGACCCTAATTTACCAAATCACTGCACAGCACACTCCGAGCAGTTCCCGCGTGCCGGTGCTTACGTGATTTGTATTTCCATCTAAATAGCCTGGAAAGATCATCGGCCTTCTGTAAGGACTCTGTGAGGTCACTAGTGGCTTTCTACAACAACGGAGCCCTGCCGTGTCATTGCCACAGTGCAGGTGCCACGAGCCCTGCTTGCAGCCCTCT
The DNA here is from genome assembly GCA_024336885.1 of Actenoides hombroni. Taxonomy (NCBI): domain Eukaryota; kingdom Metazoa; phylum Chordata; class Aves; order Coraciiformes; family Alcedinidae; genus Actenoides; species Actenoides hombroni. Next base: position 15,387,001 of record WUAM01000143.1, on the reverse strand, counting down.
GGGAGGACAGTGTGTGTGCAGACCTCATGTCATCGGTCGTCGGTGCAGCCGATGCCAAACTGGCTACTATGGATTCCCGTTCTGCAAGTGTAAGTACTCCCTCAAGCTTACTCAGCACCTGACCAGGCTTTTTGTTTCGTTCCCTGATTTTATTGCATAGGTTCACTTCTCTTTACAGGACTTGATCTTCTGAGAGGCTGTTTTTGCCACCTTAGATTTAGCATAGCGTAGCTTGCAGATTAAGGCAAAAGTGACCCCACCCCCTAGTTCTGGATGGAGAGTGCCTTGGCATGTGTGGGCTGGTAGGTGTAGTAGGTTTATGGTTAAACTGGTTAAAATCCATATTGCCATTGATTGGTTATCCATATATCCACTGATTTTTCCACACTGACTGCTACATTGTTTTGAAGTTATTGCAGAATCGCAGAACAGAATCACGAGGGTTGAAAAAGACCTTTGAGATCATCAAGTCCAACCATTATCTAACTCTACCAGGGTCACTACTACACTGTGTCCTTAAGCATCACATCCAGATGGCTTCTAAATACATCCAGGGATGGTGATTCAGCCACTTCCCTGTGCAGCCTGGTCCAGCCTTTGATAACCCTTTTGGTAGAGAAGTTTTTCCTGATGTCCAACCTAAACCTCCCCTGGCCCAACTTGATGCCATTTCCTCTTGTCCTGTCAGTTGTCACTTGGGAGAAGAGACCAACACCCACCTCTCTACATCCTCCTTTCTGGTGGCTGTAGAGAGCAGAAGGTCTCCCCTCAGCCTCCTTTTCTATTATATCCCAGTTCACACTTTCAAGATTTTCCACAGGTCATCAAAGACACAGCATCCATAATTCCTCATATCCTGGTGTTGTTCGTAGTAACATAAACGCATTGCTAGATTCCATCAACAGTCCTCAGCCACCTTCTCAGATATTACCCTCCGTGTCTATAAATGTTGCTTTGTAAAAGTGGTGCCCTTAACACCAAAACTAGTTGTTGTTTAATCCTTGGCAGCGTTGGCAAGTGGTTAATGTTGCCTGCGATGAGGGCTAAGCACCAGAGCAGGCACTGAGCTACTCCTGAAAACTACTAGTTCAGTCACAGAGTTGGTTTCCGTGGTCCTGACCTTAAAACTAGTGAAAGAGAGAAAAGAATCAGGTCCTTTATACAGAAGGGTTGTGTGTATTTATTTTTTTTTTTCTCCATATACAAGTTCAATAACAGTTGGTCGTGGTAAGCTAAGTGGTGACTGATGTGTAGAACATCTTCTTTGCCCTAGTATGCGACTGCGGGCGACGTCTTTGCGATGACACGACTGGAAAATGCATCTGCCCTCCACGAACTGTGAAACCAAAATGCGAAGTGTGCGAGAGAAACTACTTTGGCTATCACCCTCTGGCTGGCTGTGAAAGCTGCAACTGTTCAGAAAGGGGGGTCGTGGCAAGCCCAGAGTGTGAGCCGAGCACCGGGCAATGCAAGTAAGTTTGGGTTACGTGTGTTACACGCGACACAGGAGCGGTTTGGTTCACCTTTCTTGATGAGGGATGTGGGGAACTTTGGTGGTGAATATGGCTCCAAGCAGGGCTTGGTGATAGGGGGGACTCGGACGTTTCAGGGACAACTGAAGTGTTTTAGTGGAAAATGGGTTTGTGCAGGTTTCCTGCTCTGGCAGGGGGGTTGGACTCGGTGATCTCCAGAGGTCCCTTCCAACCCCTGCCATGCTGTGATTCTATGAACGGTGGGATTTGGGACTCCTGGGCCTGTGCTCTGTTTGCCAGCGACATGGGATGTCACTTGCAGTACATCACTAATCTCTCTCATCCAATATCAGTTTGTAGCAGACCTCAGAGCTCCTGACTTCTGGACACATCTATCATTTGTAAAGGTGTACATGATTTCCCAAATTCCTAAAACTTGGCAGTTGACCTTCCACAGCCTGGTGTCTGGATTTAAGTCTAATGGTGTTTTTCAACACTGTAAAGCTTGAATGTTTGCAATGAATTCTGAGAAATTTTGATTTGATGATGGGTGCTGTGTGCACGAAAAATACCCTTTGGTTGGAGCTGTTTTAACTGATGATTGCACTTAAAATTCTACCTTCTGTATGAGAAATGTTTATTTTTCTGTAATTCAGCATGCTGAGATGAGAATCTTGAGTTTTATTCTCTTATTTACATCTAAAGCAGGTATAGCTCGCAGCCACAACCATAGGGAGAGGATGATTTTAAATTCAGATGTTATCACATTAGTATGGTTGAACATCTCTGTTATTTCCTTGGAGAGACTGAGTCCTTACATAGCAAGTACAAATACTTGATAGCCAGTAGGCTGTAGCCAGAAGGCCAGGATTAGTTCAGTTTGATTGGTTTGGCTACCTTAGGGTCCTAACAAAGTTTGTCCTTCCTACTCAGCCACTAAGCCTGTAAATATGATAGAGGACACTAATTTTCAGAGAATTCTCCTATTATTTCCAAAGCTTATCCTTTTCCTGTGAAGTCAATAATTATCCCAAGAACAAATCAGGAATCTGCTTTTGTATTTAGAAGTTGGGTTGAAGTGTAGCATGTTCTCTGTCTCCTGATGCACTCTCAGTCTGGTTAGTCCCTGCTTTCATTTTCCCCCTACAATACAGAAATAAAATGAAAATAAATGTGATGCAAAAATAAATCAAATAATTCAGTCAAATAAAATCTAATACTTCAAAGAAAGGTCTTAGCACATCTCCACTTGAGTAAAATTGAGGATCATTTTTGCAGACATTTTTAAACATTTAAGCATTTTTCTGTTTCACTGAGAAGCTGTATTGAATGATTATAGTGGTGATATTTTTCATGTGCAGCCTAATTGGAAATATCAAAGAAATGACAGCTTATTGGTAAAATATTCTGATGCAAAATTGGGAATTTAGCAAACACGTTTGGACTGGTTGCTGAAGTGAGTAGCTCACTGCTGCAATCTGATTAATACTTTTGCTTCTGTGGATTACATGAAGTTCAAAGTCCCCATCCAGCTCCAGTTATCAGTGTGTGGGAGTAATGTATTCAGAGATTCTGAGAAACCTTGCCCATTATTTGGTGAATTTAGTGATTGTTTTCCTGTATTACATGAAGTGCAGCCTACTTTGCCCACATACTTGGACTGCTAATTTCCATTAAAGTCACAGTGAGTGCTAGTGCTCATATGAATTTGATGCTGAGAGCCAAAGGAGACTCCACCAACTTGCTGAAGCTTTAAAAAAAATATTCTTATCCTACCAAAATGTGGTGGTGGCAGACATTTGTTATCAATATCAATATTACCCTCTTGAAACCTGCTCTGAGCTGGTACAGTTCATTTACCAGCATCAACAGGAGGAAGAGGGATCATCAGAGCTCCATTTTCACTCGTTTTATCAGCCTGTGCAAGTTTGCTGTAGACATAGGATGAGCTGCCACAGAAGGATGTTCTCTCATCTCTATTCTTGTTCATAGTTTGGTGTTGGATTTGCACCTACCATGCTTCACCTAAACAAATTCAGGGAATTCAGTGCTCACTGTGAGCCAAGTGGATTTTTTTTCCTTTGTGAACAGCTGTGAACTAACCCAAGCCTTGTGGCAGGGTGTAGTCCCCGTAACTATCCATCTGCCTGGTATTCTCCACCTTTTTATTAGCAGATGGGTGCCTTGAGTAATGCTGAGTCACATCCTGCAGCTATGAATCTTCCAGCTCCACTTACCTGTGTGCAACATCCATGTTTCACTCCTTGGTGTGCGGACAAAGTAGCTCTGCACTGCAAGCACCAAATGAAGTGCTGCAGAAGTAGATGTAGAGTCCAGGAGTCTAATTCTATTGTGAGCATTTATCTCCTTCAAAATCAAATCCATTCCTAAACAGTTCCATGGCCATTTAAAATGTCTCACCGTTCCAATCTGAGAACAACGCTGCTGTTTCCCCATGGAAATCATAAACTTGCGTCACAGTCACTTCAAAGATCCCCCGGCCTCTTGTTTTAATCTTCACTTGCTGTCTCCATTCCTTCCTCCCCTGGTGACTCCCTTATCTCTGTTTGTTTCTTGATTAAGATGCAAACCAGGAATAAAAGGTCGGCAGTGTGACCAGTGTGCTCCTGGTACCTACGGTTTCCCAAAGTGCGTGCCGTGTGACTGTAACAGAGATGGAACAGAACCAGATGTTTGTGATCCCCAGACGGGAATTTGTCTCTGCAAGGTCAGATAAATCAAATTACTTCTGCATTCACAAGCATCATTTGCACGTCAGTGACAATTTCATATTTAATGGGCTGAGTGATGTGAGCTTCTAATTAAATTTTCAGTAAAAATTAAATGCAGCAATATGAACCCATCCTCCCTTGCAGTATGGGCACAGATTGTCATGGTAGCAGTTAAATGCTGGTTTGTAATGAGTTCAACAGTCACGGCAGTCTTGGGCTTCGCAGGGTGTTTGAGAGCTACAGAGTAGATGTCCATTGATTCACTCAACAGCCTGCACAGATCTGCTTTGTGCATCTGCATCTCGGCTTCTGGATGTTAACCAGGTCCCAGGCTTTTTTTAGCCATATTATGTCAGTTGACATTTCACCACATCATTATATCCAGGAAATCTTCTTTTGTTCTGATCTGCATAATTAAATGTGATAAATGTGAACTTTCACAAGTGACCTTTTATATTGTAGGTTTGGAAAAGCAAGCAGGAGGGTTTTGGCAAGGAAGTTACCAGCTGTCTCTGACTAATATTTATTACTCAGTGGTTCACTTCATAAACTAAAAAGACAGCTCATAACCAAGTCTCCAGGAAGTTGGTTATATTTGCATTTTGAATACGGTGTATCCAGACAATCTCCATTTTCCGTCATGTTTCCATACATTTAAACAAATCTTTCAGAAGATTTTTTGGTTTTAAGTGCAGGAGGTTTGGGGGACCTCAGGAAAACCCAAAAGAAAACGCTGAGATTCCTTTTAACTGTCTCTTACCAGGAGAATGTTGAAGGTGCAAAATGTGATACTTGCCGACCAGGATCCTTTTATCTGGACCCTTCTAATGCCAGGGGATGCACCTCTTGCTTCTGTTTTGGGGCAACCAGCAACTGCCGCAGCACAAATCGTCGGAGAACCAAGGTGCACCCAAGAGGGGTTTTTTTTTATTATTTGCTGACGTGAACCTATGCTTATTCCCTTAAGGAAATGACAGATTTCCTCCAAAACTGAAAAGATATTTTACTGGTTTCGAAGGATAAGAAATATTCTGCAAGCAGTAGTGCAGATTTAGTGCAGCCTTGTTAAGACTTAGCGTGGTCTGCAAGTACCTTATGTCAGAAATGGCCCTTTTTGCCTGTTTGTCTACAGATCACTAATAGGACTGAAGTTGAGCTGGCCATTTAGTGCTTTTATCTTCAGACAGTAGTTCATCATTAAAGTCAACGGTCTTCTTCAAGATGCTTTGATAAGCATGTGTGTCATTCTACATGTCTGTATCACAGGTGCATTTGGAAAACCTAAGAAATGTGTGACAGATAGTGCAAAGATTGTAAAAATTGCCTTTCTTCCCTCCCTGTAAAAGAGACATGACATAAAGTGTGAGAAAAGAAGATAGATTTTTTTTTTAGTAGCATAAATGAATGGTAAGATGGCCAAAGACTGAAACAAAAGCAACAACTGCCTGAAACAATGCAAGAGAAAGAAAAGATATAATCAGAGTCCTAGAATGATGGATGAGGAGTTTAGCTGAGGCTTAGACATAGACTAGATGCAATCCAGATTTGGCACTTTACTGTTCAGAAGCAAAGGATAAAAATCTGGCCTCAGTGCAGTCAGTAGCAAACTTCCATTTGCTTTAGGGAAAAATTCTCTAGGGATTACTTGTCTTTTTGCTTTATTGCTCTGGCCAGCCAAGGGCAACCCACCATGGAACTGTTCTGGTGCATATGCATTATGCTTCCCTTCCCCCAGCACAACGATAAATATCAGGATGTGTGGCCTTTCATGAAACTGCCACCAGGAACATAAAATGTGCATTAAAGAGCCAGAATATTAGGCTACCTTGCCCGTGCTGCTCCAAAATATCCTGCCACGTGCCCTCCCTCCCAGTTTACCTACCACAACAAGCCTGCACTCTGTCTCTTAGGTCAGTGACCTTGATTTGATTTTGAAATGGACTTGAAAAAGCACCTCCAGATTATATCTTTGTGTTTGTGTACACAATTCCTAGTTGCCTCTGGAAGGGTTATGTCTTCATGTGACTGAAGATGGAATTTAGTTTGCAGGTGACAAACCTGCTGCCTGCATCCCAAGGAGCTTTGGCACATCTGTCCCACTCGTGCTCATTTTAGAGGTCCTTTCAACCTCCATTGCACCAAGACTTTAGGTTGGCTCTGAAGGGATTGAATTTCATGCTAAGGGAATTATAGAGGCAGTTTTTCATTACTTGGTGCTGGTGAAGTATGATAAAGGATGAGATAAACTTTTATTTCTTTTCTGTATTTTCATTAGTTTGTGGACATGAAGAACTGGCACTTGGAGTCAGCAGATGAAAATATTGACATTCCAGTCACTTTCAATCCAGTTAGTAACAGCGTAGTGGCTGATGTTCAAGAATTACCTGCTTCAGTGCAGAGTTTGTACTGGAAAGCACCAGCATCTTACCTGGGAGACAAGGTAAATGACTCCTAACTTGGCTGTTTAGACAACCTGTATTCATTTTTTGCTAGCATCGTTGATAAAGAATCTGATTGTTTTTCTTAGATACGTTTTTCTCTCTTCCTTCATGAGATTCTTATCTCTTACTTGTTGTGCCAGGAGTAACAACATTTTACTTGAGTACAGCATGTCAGAATTATACCCAGTAACACAGAATTATAACCAGTAACACAGAATTGATCATCTTGCTTGGTGCCAGGGAGGTCTTTGTGAATAGCACAGTCGGGAGCTGTGGTTCAGGGATCTGCAGCCACTTTGCTGAAACCCAGAACACATAGAGCTTGCCAAGGTGCCTAGGTATCTCTTAGTCTCCCTAAAATATCTCCTGGGCAGATTTCCAAAAGAATAGAAGGTGATTACGTGCTCAGTGGCACACAAGAAACCCAACCTTTTCCTTCCAGTGTGTTGCTTGGGAAGGGCAACACCTGGTGTCCTAACCTTTGTGTTCTTTCAACTGGTTGCTGCTCGTTCTCCTCATGCATGGGAGCAGCCTTTTGCTCCTGGTCAATACCAGTCAGCATTTCAGCATGGGGATCATGCTGACCAGGGGCACACTGCTAGTGGTGGCTTGCAGGCCCAGAACCTCAGATTCTCCATGTTTGGAGCTTGAAAGTTGCCAGCCAGTTGGAGGGGACACAGGCTTTTCAAAGGCAACCCTACTGTCATGAGGAAGAAAACCAATAGGAGAGACACCAGAGCATTAAAGAAGTTGCTCTTAGTCCTCATTTTAAAGACTAAAGCAGTATTTTTCATCCTGTGCTCCTGTGCTCAGAGGGACCTATCTTTCAGCTGAGGAACACATTTAGTGAGGGTGCTTTTTGTTAAAGAGGTTCTTGTTTCAAAGCCTACAAATTATTTTTCAGAGAAATTCAAAGCATGTTATCTACTGCAGTATTAATCACAGAATGGTAGGAGTTGGAAGGGACCTCTGAACATCATTGAGTCCAGCCCCCTGTCAGAGCAGGACAAAACTAGGGCAGCTCACTCAGCAATGCATCCAGACAGGTCTGGAAAGTCTCCAGAGAAGGAGACTCCACAACCTCCCTGGGGAGTCTGTTCAGTGCTCTGGAACCCTTACAGTAAAAAGTTCTTCCTCATGTTGAGGTGGAACTTCCTGTGCTCAAGCTTGAATCCATTGCCCCTCGTCCTGTCACAAGGCAGAGGTGAAAAGAGGTTGTCCTGCCTTCTTGATCCCAAGCCTTTATGTATTTATAGACATTAATTAGATTCCCAAATTAAATCAAATGGTTTACCTTGGTAAACCAAAAGGGCTTTTGCTGTTCCCATAACAAAATAGAAAGCAGGCAATGACCCTTTTTAAACACAGCTTTTAAGAGCAGTGCTGGGAGTGTTCTGCTGCATGTCCTGGTACCTAAGCAGGCTTGTGTCACATCCTGCTCCATCCAGGAGGGAGGAGGAGTGACAGAGGTTTGGTGATTCACTTGGGCTGAACTAAGGAAACTTACACCGTAGGTCCATAAAATAAAAAGGTATAATTCTTAATCACCTGCCTAAAGCTATATATGGTGTACTTAAAGGAAAGAGAAGGTAAAGACAAGCCTTAAATCTTAAACTTTTTCTCTAGTTCCACTGGAATATTAATATTTAGCAGAGTGTATTTTCTTTCCACTCTCTATCTTTTCTTTACAAAATTAAAAGGGAATAGAAAAGATAAAAAGTAAAGTCTATAGCAATGCAGCAACTAGCAGCTGGGAAATTCAGATCCCATTGGCCCCATTTTCTGCTCTTAGCATTCTATTTAAGAGACCACTCTTAACATTAGAAAAGAAATAGTGTATGTATAGAATACAGAGGGTAGTTTATAGCATCAATATTTTCCCATTTTAGGGAAAAAAAAAATAAATGGAAAAAGCAGTCACATAACAGCCTGTCATATGGTGCAGTCCTAAAATGTGTGCTAAACAGGAAATTAGCTCTAATTTGAATTTTCCTGCATGTTTGTTTAAAATGAATCTACATATAATTAGTTAATAAATTATTTTTATAAGTTCCAACAATTTAATTTATGTAGGGTTGCTTTGACTGGCCAATGTTCTGAGTGATGCTTTTGGTAAATGCAGCTGGCTAAAGGTAACAGCATTAATTAAGGACCTGTGATCCAAGGAACAAATGGAGCACTGGGATGTCTGTGTTTTTGTTTGTAATTCATCCAAGTCCATGGAAAGGTGCAGCCCAAAGGCTGGTGCTGTAGATGTTCTGTGGAACATCCAGCCTGACGCAGCAGTTCTTCCATGTCAAGACCAGGGATGAGCTATAAGCTCGAACAGCAAGGGGTGCAAAATAGTCATGTGGCAATACACCTGATTCCACCCAGCACCCACAAACCTTCCTTCTAGGCTGCTCTCAGAGCAAAAACTGTCTAGGCTGTGCCTGGAGCTTCCTTTCCTTCCTCTCAGGTGGTTTTGAAGTCACTCATGCAGCACCCAGGGAAGCTGTCAGATGATCCAAACATACGTGCCAAAGTCTTTGTTCTGGGCAGCAGTTTGTATGTTTGGTTGGGTTGGAGGCTGTCTGTGGTCACCCGTGGCTGAGCCAAAAGAATCACAGACTCATTGGAAACAACCTTCAAGATCATCAAGTCCAATCTTCTACTAAACATTCTCATGGCCACTAAGCCATGTCCTGAAGTGCCACATCTGGATGGTTTTTGAACCCCGCCAGGGATGGTGATTCCACACCCTCCCTGAGCAGCCTGTTCCACTCTTTCAGTAAAAAAAATTTTCCTAATATCCAACCTACACCTCCCCTGGCACAAGAAGTGTGGTTCCAGCTCAACCTACAGTAACGGTCTGCTTGCAACAGAGGGAAAGTCCTGTTCTCCAGAAGGTGGAGCAAAACCTTCCTGATAAGATTCAAGTTTGTAGGAAGTTTAGGAAATGCTGGCATGTGAAAATCACCTTTAAGCATGCTTAGTCTGACTTCTCCTATCTATCCATGGCTGTTCATGGGCTTCACCACCACTTTCATTGGCAGGCTGATACCTGCTCTTGATAAGCTAAGTCTGTTTTGTAGAGTCAGGGGAGAACAGTGTTCGTGTGAACATGTGATTTCTCTGTGACACAGATGGCATCATCCTAGGTATGGAAAAAGAAAGAAACCCAAAACCTGATGCAGGTAACCTTCCAGAGAACAGGAACTCCTCAAAAAGTGATATCAGATACACAAAGTAAACAAAATAGATAGTAATCTCTTCCAAGCAACACATATTTTAGTCTACAGAACAAAGAGCAAATACATTATTTACAGTGCTGGAGGATGGGGTAAACTTGAATACTGCACTGTTGCTTGATACTAATATGACTTTGTAAAGCATCTCTGGTCCTGTGCATTTGGTTACAGCTTTCTTCATACGGTGGCTTCCTAAGTTACCAAGTGAAATCTTTTGGCTTGCCCAGTGAGGGCATGGTTCTTCTGGGTAAGAGACCTGATATACAGCTCACAGTAAGTTTTGAAATACTTTGTTTCTTTCAAGCAATTCCCAATACCATGAATTTTTCTGTTACCTGGCAACAATGGCAGATTTTGCTCCTCTACTGTGCTTCACTTTTGCAGCAATTGCTGCACTGCTATAAAAGGGCTTTTACTGCTTTTTGCTCAAAGCAATCAACGCACCTCTATCTGTTGCCGAAATAATGTATTATTATGTAGAAGTGACTTGAGAGGAAATAGAACAGGATTTTCTCTCTAAAATGCACCTGTGGGAAAAAAAAAATGAATTAATGCCTTGCACACTTGTCAACACGTACGGCCTCAACTCACCAAAATACGCCCTGGATTCCATGTGTAATTAATCTCATTTTCTGTGAGAATTTTCTTCAGCAGAAAGTTGACTGTAATTACAAGGGTTCAGGGGACTGAAGTCAAAATGCATTTTGGCTTTTGTAATGTAACCACTTTAGGATGAAACTTTAAATCTTGTACTGTTTGCTGAAATTCCCCAGGGGGTGGCTTCTGTTTCTACACCTGAAATATTAATTCAGGTTCTTATTGGGAAACATGCCTCACGAAGTACTACAGTAGTATCCAGAGTTGTTTGTGCACCGGGATGCAAAGGAGAATGTTTGAGAATGCAAGAACATTCTTAATCAAAAGTAATAACTAGTTCCTGTGAAAACTGGCCAACACTACTTGAATTCTCTTGGTATTTTCTTTGAAAGCAAGATTGTTAAGTGAGAACAGCAGTGAAACCCCTGCTGATGCTGTGCTTGCTCTACCACCTCACGGACAAAACGCCAGACAGTTTTCCTGGGATTAGTTTCTATCCCCCACGTGCTTCACCACAGTTCATGGTGTCTGAACATGACCATGAGAAGCAGTGAGATGACAGTGCTATTCCCTTCTGCTCATGCAGGGCCAGCAGATGCAAGTTGTTTATGTGGATCCCAACGACCCGCTGCCCGACCGTCAGTATTATGGCCGCGTGCAGCTTGTGGAGGTAAGAACTGAATGTGGAATTGCCTTCCCTCCTCTTCCCAGTGGTACGTAAAAAATACCCAGGTAATACATGCAGAAATACCAAATACCTGGTGATGACAGTGCATGTAAACTTAAACACTGTAGACCTTAAATATAGATATTTTTTTCCCCTCTCTTTACTGCCACACTGAACCTAGGTTCCTGCCAGCTGATTTTGGGACCTCTAAGTGAGGCATCTTACCCCATTTAGCCCTTAGCACTCCCTGCAGGGCCAGTGCAGTAATACTGAATCAGTCCTCAATGGAAGATGATTCATTGCAGCTCCAGGCTGTACTTAATAGGGCTGGAATGAACTTGGTGTCTAGTTCCCTAGTTTAGAATGGGTGTCCAACATTCAGGCAGGTGACCTTAGCAGGAATTATTCCTACCTGAAATCTGTGCTTGGAAAGTCAAGCTGGGTTATTTATTTCTGGTTCATATGTAGGCAAAACCAGATGTTTCTTCAAGCCAGATTCCATTTTCAGTAATGCTGAGTCTTTGTAGCAAGAAAGCATGTGAAGGCAGCCCTCAAAGACTGGATTTTGAGGACTTCACTTACTCTTATAAGCAATTTTTCTCCCCTTTTATGTTTTGGTGGGTGATATCTCAAAGAAATGTGGATGACTGAAGAAGAACCTACATGCTTCTTCAATTTTCAATACCTCAAAGCCATGTGTACCTTGCAAAGTAAAGGGTACATCCCTTTTTGCACTCATTATTCCTTTTTTTCACCTATCTTGTGTTTAAATTAATTATATTTATTTTCCTGAGCTCTACTTCATCCCACACCAATTAGCACTATAGGATCCGGGGAGACCTTATAGTGACCTTCCAGTACCTAAAAGTGGCCTATAAGAAAGCAGGGGAGGGTCTATTCACAAGGGTTTGTAGGGACAGCACAAGGGGTAATGGCTTTAAACTAGAAAAGGGGAGATTTAGATTAGACATTAGGAAGAAGTTCTTTAATGTGAGGGTGATAGATCACTGGAATAGGTTGCCCAGAGAGGTGGTGGAGACCCCATCCCTGGAGACATTCAAGGCCAGGCTTGATGAGGCTCTGAGCAGCCCAACCTAGTTGGAGATGTCCGTGCTTATTGCAGGGGGGTTGGACTAGGTGACCTTTAGAAGTCCCTTCCAGTCCAATCCATTCTATGATTCAATGACCAATAACAGGATATCCTGTAGAAGAGGAGAGGAGGGTATAGAACACTGTCTAATTCACATGATATTTATAGTACCTGTCTTAGCATGGGGCAGACAAAAAAGAACAGCTTTTGAGGTGGTGCAGGGTGTAAAACAAGGATTCCCTAGTTGAATGTGTCCACTTCAGTGCAGTGTCCCAGCAGTCCACACAGAACTGAGATTCCTTCTCTGCATTGCCCTCAATGCTGTGCAGAGATTTTGGTTTGTTGCTTTCCTAAGATGTATCCCATTGCTTGAGCCCACAGCAGGACTTGAAGTAGCAAAAGATCGAAGGCTAAAGTTGGAGAAATTGAATACTTAATGGTGGCTAATATTCCTATCAGCCTTGTATTTTAATAGTTAGAAGGATAAAGGATTGCCTGGTGCTTTCACTAGACGTTTGCTCAGTCAGAAAAACAAGGGAAGAAGCATTTAAAGAGGCATACCTTCCCCTTTGCCTGGGGGTGCCGACAGCATTCTCCCACCTGCACAGACAGCAGAACAGTCCTGCGTTTCCAAAAGTGAAAGATGGAGCTTCCTCTGAACCTGTAGAACCTGAGGGCCAGAGAACTCCTGAGATTGCTCCCAGGAACAACCAAAGCCCAGATTCCTGGAAATGCAAGTACTCGAGACCTCTACTGGGATCTGGGGGAACTTTTTTGAACCCCTCGACTTGCTCCGCGTGACAGAGTTCAAATGCCGGATGGGGAAGCAGACAACATATGTCTGTGCTTCCTGTTGCTTCAGTAGGAACTACCACGAGCTCTGTAATGCAAGAAGTGGATGTGATGCATGTCTATTCACTGGCAACTTGCTGAAGCAGGATCTCCTGCACCCTAGCAAGGAGTACTCTGACATATCCCTTTCTCCTTTTTCAAATGAAGGCAGGAGCTGGCTAGAAGCAAGGTCAGAGAGAAATCATTAAACACACTGGAAATGTGGAAAGCATCATAAATGAAAAGTCAGCCAGCTGTAAAGGCCCAAAGGAATGTTAAACTAGTAATGGTCATATAATTGTTGTTCCCCTGCTTGTAACGGTGGGTAATTTTTCCCCCCAGTGTTCCACTGAGTATATTGCTTTGTCCCTCAGGTGATCTCTTCAGTGCCTTGGACTTTCCATTCCTGTACTTCTACAGGTTTCACAGCAGCTGCTGTGCCAGGTAACCTCTCTGTAACAGGATGTGTGCTTGTTTTCAAAATAAGAGAGCCCACTGACTTCCAACCCTGACTCTCAGTTAAGAATTTTGAAGCATGCAGTACCTTAGTGACACTGGTGTCTGCTGCATAGGCCAGTGAAAAGGCAGGGAATATATATCTGGGCATATCTCTGCACATGCATTTGAAGGCCTGAGATTCAGATAAGCTGGCAGTGTATGTGTTTATTTGAGTGAGTGTGTTCTGATCAGGAGAGTCCCCGGTCACCAGTCACATAATTTTTACCTAAAGTAGCAAAGCTTTGATAAATAGCATCTCTTAAATGCTTCTCAAGTCGGATTAGCCTTTGTAAAACTTGCTGTTTGCAGTGATTATGAAGTATTAGTCTTCAGCAGTATATGGGTGTACATGGATTTATTTGCCTGTACATCTTGTTATTTGGCAGAATGCTTTTTTGGGGTAAAAGGGAAAAGCTTTAACAAGCATTCCTTTATTTTGAGTAGCAAAAGTTCACTAACCAATAGAGCATTACTTACAGACCAACATAAATATGTTTCCTAAAGGTCTTCATTATCTCAAACAAATTCATTCCTGTCTTTCTCCTCCAGTCTTTTGTCAAATGGAAGCATTTTCTTTTTAGAAAAAAAATAAATGTGCTAACTAATGGCAAAAAGATTTCCTGATTGTAGGGATTTTCATACTTGTATGTGGATTTTCCATTGAAAGGGGATATTAGAAATGTTTGTTAAGTAATTTCCCTGTGTAGTTTTTTGATACAAAAGTGGCTTTTTTCAAGGATGGACTAGCCACACTGCAAGAAACTTGCAATTAGGTATTAATAAATTGTTCCACAGTAGGTAGATGAAATCTATTTTGATCTCAAAGGTGAGGTCTAACTGCTAACACTGCTGGAGCTCTGTCTAGCCCAGGTATTCTTCATTTCCTTAGAATTTTACCACTGTCCTAGCCTTGCCCTTCTGTTCCCATTGCCCCCCTCCTGCAGTATGTAGGTAGATAGCACTGGACACTACGGCAAGTGGAAAGGAAAAGTAAGATGGAATAACAAGCATCTTAGTTGCCCTACTGTATCTTGTAATCTGATGTCTTGGTAGACTTAAAGGATTGGGAAGAAGACCTGTACAGTGTAAGGTAAGGGTCACTGATGCAGCTAACTCCCCTACCTGTGCAGGACATCTGAAGCATGTAAGGCACAAAGTGCTCCATTTATTTAGTGAAATAAACTGGAGTTGTGACATCAGTATTTCAGGTATTACAATTGGCTGTTTCACTTTTTAACTCTGAATTACACTAAAGAGCTTCAAATCACTCTGACTAAAAGCTCTTCTCAGCAGGGCAGAAGATGTGGAGCAAACTTAAGCCAGCTACTGGACTTCCAAAAGGTTGGGCAATGCTGCTCCAACGCTGGTCTCTCAGAGTGGAATGCTCCTGTGTGGCTCTACTGCTCAGCACTTCACTCTCTGCAACAAGGAGCTGAATTTGGGCCTATCTTTTATCATCAAAGCAGCACCTTCTTTCTTGGCTTTGGCAACCCTTGGGGTTTCTTGTTATGGCTTAGTGTAAGAAATCCTAGTACCTCCTACTCCAGGGCAGTTATCTGACCCTATTGTTTGGTGCAGCAAAACCACCTGTACTGACGTGGAGCTGAGACACAACTTTGGCACATGTACTGGGCAGGGAACAGCACTTGCCTGAGGTGCTAGAGCCCAGCATGGAACTTCTGACCTAGGGAGCCACCACCTTCCACTCTTCCTGCTGTCGCAGAGAGGAGACCCAACTGCATTGCATCCCTACCCAGAACAGCATAGCCTCTTTGAACACCAAAGCCCTTTCTGCCTCACCAACAGCATGATGTGTTGATCCTTTCTCCTTTCCCATGCAGCTTCCCACAGACCTTTGTAATCTCTTATGCCCCTCAACCAGCCACATGTTAATTTGTGCCTTACATATTTTGAAGTCCTTTTCTATCCCCTGCTTACTGGTTTACACTATTTTACTGGTTCACAACCAGTGAAGCAATAGGAAACAAAATCCAGAGCCAAAGCTAATAAGCTCTATGAGACCCAGTGAGATATGGAATAGTTTCATTAAGAGTAGTCTTGGCTACAGGAGCAGTGGGGAGTACTGTCCTTCCTATATGACTTGAGAATCAAAATTCCCTTCATCGTCAGGAGAGCTTTGGAGGATTCTGTTCCCAGCACTGCTGAGTCATCTGTCTGTTTGTTATACAGTAGAAATATATTTGACTTCCTAATTGGAATTTAGGTTTCATGAAGTTTAAACAGCTTGAAAGCTTCAGGCAGAAACTTTCCAGTGGTTATTTTTTCAGTTCAAGGCTCTGTGGAGATTGAAGTGAGTTAGTTGCCAAACATGTGTGGCTCCTGTTAAAGTTAGCATTGCCTTTATTCGGAGCCATTTCAATGCCTGAACTTAATACTTCACCTCACAGTTCCAATACTCCCCACTTTCCTGATTATGCAAGTGCATTAGAGACCAGCCACAAGAGCATCAGACCGACTTTACTCAGACTTTAGTCACTGACTGAACAAAACCCAAGGTGACTGAACATAAAGCAAGCTCTTTGTCTGCCAGCTTGCCTTCTCCAAATGGGATTAACGCCGCGGTTCTACATTAGGAAAACCAAGATGCCTGAAAGAGGTTGCTTAGTTGACATTAAGGTACTTTATTAACAAGCTTTCCCCATCCCTTGCAGTGGGCTGTTGGGATTCTTCCTGATGTTGCACACAGTGAAGCTAAAAAGCAGCACAACCTCAGGGCAATACGCAGCATGGAGTTTCCTTGCAAAGGTAAGAGAAAGACTGGCACAGGAACACAGGGGGATCTGTGCTTCTCCTGGGAGAACTGAGCAGCCTCTGCATCTCTCTCTAGTTTCCCTTGCTGTTCCTGTTTGAGGTTCTGTACAACCTGCACACAGAGTGGAGGCAGCAAAAATCAGGTGCATACGAAGCCAGAACCATTAGCTGAGCTGAAATCCTCTATATAGAGTGACTTTAATGGAACTGGGCTGGTTATCACAGCTAAGGATTTGGCCTACTGAATCCCAGTAATACAAATCTATACTTTCCAACGGTGTTTTGGAGAAGAATACTCCTTCTGAGAGTGTGTGCTCCAGCTGTTGGTTCCAGTGTATCTTCCTAGAGCCAAAACTAGTTTCCTGAAGTTCCATCCCAGAATTGCCACTGTCACTGTTGCAGGGAAGAGCAGTGGATGTCATTTGCCTTGACATGAACAAGGCTTGTGACAGTATCTCCCACAATGTTCTTATACTCAGACTGTTACAGTCTAAATGGACAGACAATTAGACAGGGAAAGAAAAAAAAATGGTTTGATGATCAGAATCAGAAGGTAGGGGTTAATGATTCCTACTCTAACTGGAGGCTTGTGACAACTGGAGTAGCACGAGGATGGGTCTGTCTTGGGACAGTCCTGTTGAACATCTTTATTGAAGAATCAGAGGTGATAGAGTGCACTCACATTTGCAAAGGACTCCAAACTGGGAGGAGCAGGCAACAACGCTGAAGGACAGGGTTGCCTTTCAGAGGGACCTGGCCGGGCTGGAGGAGTGGGCCAACAGAAATCTTACCAAATTCAAGGACAAGTCAGACAGGGGCACAGGTAGCCCAGGGAGGCTGTGCATTCTCCATCTTGGAAGGTTTTCAACCCAGTCTGACCTCCTGAGGTCCATTCCTGCTGGAATTGTGCTATGATCTGTGGCTGTAGAGTCTGGCTGTACTTGATTTAAGTTACTAACAGCTCATTTTTTAAGTTATCAGTGATAAATCTAGTCAGAAGAGCTTGTCAGACTCCTTTTCCCTGGTTAAATTTTACTTTGTTTCATCACACTCTCAGCTAGGTCATCTGAAAAGCACAACCTTCCTATGAGGTTTGGGATCACAGCTTCAGTGAATGAAGATGTTACCTTTAAAAAAACAACAAAAAAGTCAACTTGCATAATATTCTTGTTTACTACCTGTAGTCAGAGGAGTCTTTTTTTTTTTCCTGGGGCTAAGAAAGGAGTGATACAGGTCATTTTGTGCTTGCAAGCTGTTCCACACTGTACAAGTCACGCAGAATTTCTCACGTGCTTGAATTTTTCCAAACATTCTGACTGTGCAATTTTAGTGCTTTAGCTTTCTTCTTGCTCCTCAGGAGCAAGCCAACTGATCTAAAGCTTGCTCTTGTATCTTTTATTTTTTAATCCTTTTTTTAACATTCTGGAGATGGGAATAGCTGGCTCTGCTAGTAGGTGTTGTGAATGAAGAGAAATGGTTCTACATGTGGTATTTATGACCTCGCTGAAAAAAATGCAGGCAAAGATGTGTTGTGAAATATATTTTAAGCAGATTTGGGTCCTTACCAGCTGAGGTGGATCAGAGCCATGAAGTCTGGACTGGATCAAAGCTTTCCCAAAGTTCAAGGGTTTCTAGATTTGTGGGGTTTGGGCCAACTCTAGACATAAGTTAGACAAAGTCTGTTCTAGCCACTGTTGTCAAGGAAAACACGTGCCTTGAGAGCAACTACAAGTTTATCCCTGTGTCTCTGTGATAATTGAGTCTTCTTCAGCCTTAAAAGTCTGTATTTGTTGATGTGTGTGTTTTAATTACCTTGCTCAGGAAGGTTTTTGTAACAGAGCACATTAGTCCTTTTCCTGCTGTAGCTTCTAACCCAGTGCTCAAATTACATGTCTTGTCTTGAGCTCAAGGAAGACAGTATGTAATAAGGACATGAGAGCTGTCTCCAATGCTAATAATTTCATCAAAACTAGCAGTTCCTCTAATGCCTTTCACTGGTGTTTTACAGCTTGCTATAGGAATGATTCTAGGGCTCAGTCATACCCAGCTGAGGCAGCATGAGGAGCACGGAGGAACTGCCGCTCCCAGTGCTGAAATGCAGCTGATCTGGGGTTAGAAGTCAGTAAATGCTTGAAAAAATTGGAAATTCTACACATCAGTTTTAGAACAGGGCTCAAAAGAGACTGCAGAGACAGACGTGGATAGGCAGAAAGCAAGAACTGAGCTGGAGTTTGCCTGCAAGGGTAGGGGCAGATCTGCCAGCTCCTATGACATCGTCACAAGGTATCTTGTAACTATAAGGAGCTATAAATTGATGTATGGGGAAGTTAAGTCTACCTTATCACTAATGCTGCTTCCTCTGGGTGTTTGGAAGTGTTAGAACTACGCAGTGATCCAGGCCAGCATTGCTGGCATGAGGGCTGTCTCAATCACATCTACAGTCATGGTAAAGGCAGAAAAACAGTGTTTAACTAGTACTGTAAAAATCTGTTTAAATCCAAGTGTGTGACTCCCTTAAAAAAAAAAAAATAATAAAGTTCATGTGGATAAAGAATAAAGATAGAAAGTATTTGAATCTGGGCTTGCAGAATGAGATCCAGTGGAAAAAAAATAACCCCTCTGGTCACAACAACAGCTTTGTGTTCCCATATGAGCATTTTTAGTGGATTGAGTAGTGCCCTAGATCATCCTTTTTAATCTCTCAGACTGACTGGAGTTTTCACCAGCAGTTGGAAAGGAGCAACATTTGAGGCCAGAATATGTTTACCTTGCAAATGAGCCAAGAGAGGAGAAGCCGTGGTCCTCAGACAGCAGTGCAGGCCTCTAGGGAGCTGCAGAGCATCAGAAAAATCTGTTTGCTGTTCAGATGCTTTGTACCTATGTGACTGATGACCTGGGGCTGAGATTGTTGCCTCCACTTATTTCTTGTTAAGTGTCAACAGACAGATAAACTAAGCGTGGGATCTGATCAGGCCTGCTTGGCAGATTCAACCAGACATTCTTTGTGAAGCCCACATGTTTGGTCTCCCTGCCCTCTAGTTTTTCATCCACTTAAAGAATGGAGCTGGGTTATAATTTATTTCTTTTTTTTTATGATACTTTGGCCGTGGCAACTTCATTGATGTTTGGAGTTTCTAAACCCTTTCCCAAAATGATTCCCAAAAGCTCCTTGCTGGAGCCACTCCTGTTCAATATCTTTATCAATGGTCTGGATGAGGAGATTGAGAGCACCCCCAGCCAGTTTGCAGACAACACCAAGTTAGGTGGGAGTGTTGATCTGCTGAAGGGTAGGAGGCTCTGCAGAGGGATCCGGACTGGTTGGATCGATGGGCTGAGACCAATCATATGAGATTCAAAAGGCCAAGGGCCATGTCCTGCACAGGGGTCACCTCAACCCCAGGTAATGCTCCAAAATTAGGGAGGAGTGGCTGGAGAGCTGCCTGGAGGAAAAGGACCTGGGGGTGCTGGTGGACACCCAGCTGACCATGAGCCAGCAGTGTGCCCAGGTGGCCAAGAAGGCCAGTGGCATCCTGGCCTGGCTCAGGAATGGTGTGGCCAGCAGAAGGGCAGTGATCATACCCCTGTACTTGGCACTGGTGAGGCCACACCTCAAATTCTGGGTTCAGTTTTGGGTGCTGCAGGGTAAGAAAGACATTGAGGTGCTGGAGTGGTTTCAGAGAAGGGCAAGGGAGCTGGTAAAGGGCCTTGAGAAGAAGTCTTATGAGGTGCAGCTGAGGGAGCTGGGGTTGTTTGGTCTGGAAGAGGCTGAGTGGAGACCTTCTGCTTCTCTACAACTACCTGAAGGGAGGTTGTAGAGAGATGGGTGTTGGTCTCTTCTCACAATTCACAGCTGACAGGACTAGAGGAAATGACATCAAGTTGTGCCAGAACAGGTTTAGATTGGACATGAGGAAAAACTTCTCTACTAAACTACTGGACCAGGCTGCCCAGGGAAGTGACTGAATCACCATCCCTGGATGTGTTTAAAAGCCATCTGGGTGTGATGCTTAAGGACACAGTGCAGTAATGGCCCTGGTAGGGTTAGATAATGGTTGGACTTGATGATCTTAAAGGTCTTTTCCACCCCTAACAATTCTGTGGAATCATTGCTTTGGGCAGAGGCAGCTGAAGGCCAGGTTTCATCTCTGTGTATAGTCCTCTGTGATATTCATAGTGACAGATGCCCTCTGCACTTTTGCTGTGAAAGCAATATTAGTCAGAGCTGTATATGTTTGTGAGAAATGCCAGAAGAAGCCTTCAAGTGATCACTAAAACAAAACAATGCTTTTAAGAAGCCCAAGAAATATGGAATGTTTGCTCATAGCCTTGCACAGATTTAATCCCCAGAAGAGCGAGGATTTGAAGCTGCTCTGAGGTTTCTTGTTTTAATTGGAAGGCAGTGCTAGTGTCATGGGTTGCGTGCTGGGAAGTCAAACTGGAGATGCTCATATATACAGACAGAAGCATCTGGTGAGAATGGTATTGGCTAGTGAGCTCTAATGGTGCTCTCAGACAGTTTGTTCAGATTAAGGCTGTCAGTCTCTATCTGGTGATGAAACTACCTGAAAGGAGGCTGTAGAGAGGTAGGCACTGGTCTCTTCTCACCAGTAACGAGTGATAGAACAAGAGGGAATGGCCTCAAGCTGCACCAGGGGAGGTTTAAACTGGACATGAGGAAAAAAACATTCACAGAAAGTGCTGTCAGGCATTGGAACAGGCTGCCCAGGGTGGGGGTTGAGTCCCCATCCCTGGAGGTGTTTAGAAGCCGTATAGACCTGATGCCTGGGGATATGGCTGAGTGGTGGACGTGGCAGAGTGGGGGCAGTGGTTGGACTCGATGATCTTCAAGGTCTTTTCCAACCCAAATGATTCTATGATTCTGTTAGGGTCTCTGAAAGTTACGTGGCAGAAATAATTTAAATCATGAATAGAAGGGAAAAAATGGTATTTCAGAACTTTTCTTCAGCAAGATACTGGCTATTTATGAATTCATATTCCCGTATCACCTGTAGTGTTATCCCAATAAACTCGTAGTAGGGAATTCAGCTTCTTGCCAGTAGGAACCTATTGAGACAGCTTGTTATAAAGAGGAAGAATAAAGGGGAAGGTCAGTGGGGGGTTTGGATTCTCTCTTCCTCCTCTGAAGAAATGAAGTTGTTCAACTGAAGTAAAGTTGCGTTGAATTTTACACCTTTTATCTTATGTAATGGTCGAAAGAAGGTGTAGATTAATCTGATCAGGAGCACACAGCTCTCTTCTACGTGGCCAGCCCATGCACCATTGTGTAATCTCTAGCGTACCTGAAGAGTGTTGGAGGCTCTCTGACAGATAAAAGCATCCCCTAGCAACTGCTTTGTCTCCTTCTTTGTTAACTGTAGGAGTGTTTACTCCAGGTCACCCTCTGTTTAACGCTGGCTGCCAGACATTGCAAAAGTAATTTTGCAAGATCATCTGAAAGAGTATCTTATCCAGGGGTCCTAACTGCAGCCCACTGTACTTACACCCCAGCAGTTTTGGTCTTGCCCTAAAACACCTAACAGCTATTCAGAATGCCTCCTCTAGTCTTGGGTTTTCTATTTTATGTCTGTGTATCTGGTTTTTTGGTCCCTGTGGTGTCTTAAAGAGAATGGATAGATTAGATCCCATCTTCATGTGAGCACAAAAAAAAACAACCTATGGATGACATCTCTCAAAAACTGGAAAAGTACTGGTGTTTTTTATTACCAAAATTCTCTTTTTCCTGCTTCTCATCAAATGGAAAGGCCACAACTACAAGTCTTCTGTGGCTCCCAGCCTGGTTCTGCTCACTGCACCCCACCTCACATGGGAATTTGTTCTCCAGGGGCAAAGCAACCAAGAGAAATAAAATGAACTCATGCTTTTTCACATTGTTTTCAATCTTAAAGCCTCATCTAAAGCATGCGCTCCTATTTATATATCTCTTAATTCCTCTCTCACTGCTGCTTAGCACGCAACTGCTATAAAATATTTTAGTCCTGAATGTCAGTTCCTTACTTCTGCTGAGAGCTACTTACTTGCAGAGTAAGCGTCGCTCAAAAAAAAAAGTCCCACTATTGGTGCCTTCTGAAGCAAATGTCTCTCCTTCTTCATCTCCCCCCTAATGGGAGAGGATTCTGGATTTTAAAAAAGCCTGTTTAAAAGTGTGATATTGCAACCAGCAGAAGAGTGTGTTTGTTTACCTGGCACTTGCCCACTTGATTGTGTTGTCGACAGAAGTCGCGTTGTCTTTGCACGCCGCTGCGCTCAGGCAGAAGTGACAGATCCTTGGCTGGAAGTCAAGTGGCTTTCTTGGCTTGGACCTCATACAGCTTTATGCAAAAGTGTCGTCCAATGCCACTGGAGTTCCACAGCCGTGGTGTGTTTTCATTCAGACCCTGCATTGTGTGCAAGGCTGTCTCCAGATCTCTGCTCAGCCCAGCTGGAAGAGCTGCAGCTGCCTGCCAGAGCCCTGGGAGAGAGGGGCACTGGGTCGGAAGGGACCTTAAAGATGTTCTAGTTCCAACCACCCCTGCCATAAGCAGGGACACCTTCCACTAGAGCAGGTTGCTCAAAGCCTCTTCCAGCTTGGTCTTAAAACTTTTCCAGGAATGAGGAGTCCACAACTTCTCTGGGCAACCTGTTCCAGTGTCTCACCACCCTCAGAGTAAAGAGCTTCTTCCTAATGTCCAATCTAAATCTACCCTGCTCTAGTTTAAAGCCATTGCCTTTGTCCTATCACCACATGCCCTTATAACAAGTCCCTCTCCAGCTTTCCTATAGGCCCCATTCAGGTACTGGTAACAGGGAAGTGGTAGTTCTGGAGGGAATTTAAAGGCATCCTTAGTTTTTTATGAAAGAAACTGAGTTGGGCTGGGGAAGAAACTCAGTAGATCCTTCTTTAATAATGAGATGATTAACAAGACTTTAATGGTTGGACTCGATGATCTGAAAGGTCTTTTCCAACCCAGATGACTCTATGGATCTCAATAAAATAAAGATGTAGCTAATCATAATATGCTTATGTAGCACTTCAGGGTATTGTAATATATAGACTGTGCATTGCAGCTGTTTTAGAGGAATTACACGGGTAATTCAATAACAAATTTTAAGAAGCTGCTAGTGTAGTCCAAGGGCCAAATTGTACAAAGATAAAGAAGTTCAGAGTTGTATTCCCTTTTGTATTCTCTGCATGTGTTTGACTGGGATATCCAGCAACCTGATTCCAGACACTGGAGACAGCAGGAACAGCAAAGTCACAGGCTTACCTCATAACCAAGAGCATAGTTGAGAAATGTGGAAGACCTTACAAGTGATAGTAATTTCCCCTAGTTTTAGACTTTGGTACCAACCTCTGAGTAACTCTTCTGTACCCTATCTTGTAGAAGTGAAATGGGTACTCTTAAGAGGGTGATTCATTTGACTTCTTTTATGTTTCTACTTTCTCTGAGATGAAATGTGCCCATATCTCTCCATTGATTACAGAGGAAGCTTTGATGACTAGCTCAAATGTAGATGTCTACACTGTAGATGAAATTGCTGATGAAATTGTGTTATAGTTCTATATAAAAAAAAACCCCAAACAATCCAGTATTTGCAGAGCATCCTTACCTAATTTAGAAATAGCTGAATAAATGCTCATTTGTGCTCTGCAGCAGCAAACTCAGGAGCATCTCTGCTCTAGTAATGCTGAAATTAGCACTGCCAAGGATGCTCAGCATTTCACACAATCACAGCTTTCTAATCCCTAAATATCAAGCCCTTTTGACAGAAGTTCTGGTTCCCTTCTTCTCTGAACAAAACTTTCTCTTTCTGTCCTGATACTGCAGTACTGGCACGTGTTAAGAACGAGCTACAAAAGTACCACCAAGAAAATCACGGGCTTATTAAAGTTGTGAGGGACTCACTGAATGAATACGAGTCCAAAATCACTGACCTTCGTGAAGCTCTGAATGAGGCAACGGGACAAATCAAGCAGGCTGAAAACTTAAACAGAGAGAATGGAGTTCTGTTGGAAGACGTGAAGGTAATGTCAGGATTCAGGAGAAGAAGGTTAAACTGCAGGACATAAGTGCTTTTGATTGCTGCTTTTGACCTTGCAAAGCCAAGTACCACTAATTCTTATGACTTCTTCTCCAAGGTCTCTTTCCATCTTTTGATGTGTGTAGGGACAGCTATAAACGTAGTCTCCTCTCACCTGTGGCTTCTCTCTGTGACCAGGACAGTGTGACCAAGGCTTAGATCTGATGAGAGGAGGGAAGGAGACTCTCTGCCTGGCCCTTCAGCTGCCACTTGTTTTGTGACCTCAATCAAGTCCCTGCTGCTGATGTACTTTTCGTAGTCAATTCCTTAAAGTATTTTGGCTTTAACAGCCATGAAAGATGCGAGCAATAACGTGTACAAGAAATAAGGGTGTGCTTCAGGACCCACTCTTTTAAATTAATTGTATTTTGTTTGAAATATGTCACTGGTTTAGCACACTCAAGTCCATCCAGCTTGCTAACACTGCTTGAGCAAAAGAATTTCTATGTTCAGCTGTCCCTTTCAATATTTAATTGTTTCTTTATGTGCATGGACGTGCACAATACGTGTGCCACACAAGTGTTAAAGGGTGGATGTGTCTGTACAAGTCAACAATCAGCTGGTACACTTCTCCAGTAGAGAGCCATTTGATGGGTTTCAGTGATAGAAACCCAGGTTAAGAGAGCTAAGGCATCCTTACCCACCCCACCCCTTGTCTGGCTATGTTTGTGGTGTGCTGTTACCCTGCAGATTGTCACAGGGCTGCTCGAGGCCTAGGAGTTTTGTATCCCTCAGCATTCAAGAGGAAGGGGTTTCACACCCCCTTTCTTGGAAGATCCCCAGATGAAGGGATAGCATAATCATTTTATTTCTGCCTTTGAGAGAATGGAAGAAATCAGGATATTCACGAGGGAGCTGTTTTAAAGTTTCCAGGTATGAGAGATTAGACACTTGGATGGTGTCTCCTGACAGTTCATCTCAGCTGATCTTTTACTTGGGAGTTTTGATAACTGAACTACTGCAGCCTGCTGCCCAATCGTATGTGATCCTACTGCAGGCTTCTGAGTTCTCCCACTCTTGTAATCAACAGGATGGCATTACCCCCTAAACAGTACAGGCACCTGACTAATACAGCAATAGCACCTTGGCTAAATCCTACTGCAAACTAGATGAGGTAGATCTGGTTTTTGATGCCTCTCATTTTTAACCCAATCACGTGTTATTCAACCTTTCATTTTTCCCCAGAAACGGATTGAGGAGACAAAGGCACAACAGAATGGGATCTTGGTTATTCTGAGCTCTGCCCGATCTTCCCTAACTCAAGCTAACAGCGTCCTTGGATTATTGCAAAAGACTAAAGAGGTATAGTTAGCCTTTTTAAGTCAGGGTCAAAACCCCTATCTTGCTGTTACTGTAGCAGGTAGCACAGCTCAGTGGCCGGGATACAAACCAGGGAGGATCTCACAGCCCATCCCAGGTGCAAGAAGAGCCTGTCTACATAGGTTTCCATGAGAGAAGCTTGTGGGGGCTTGTGATGTGTCTGAGAGAGATACTGAGCTGCAGATACCTGAATCTGGGAAAATACCTGTGAGAAATAACATACGTGATTGTGCTGTTCTTGTCTGTCTTTCTGGGCAATTGCTGTTAGCCATGGTCTGAGGTGGGATGCTGGGCTGTAGAAGGGTCTGTGGTCTGACTCAGTTTTTACATACTGGGTCTAGAAGTGTAATGTAATGATTAGCAGTTGTTTCCAGTAACATGCAGACTAAGTTGGAAGGGAATGTTTTTCCCCTTAGTCTCCTCAGGTGCAAAGTGTATGTAATACTGAAGGAGACCAGAACAGAATCAAACATGCATGAAATCGAATAAAATTTTATCTTTATGAACCCTTAGGAATATGAAAGTCTGGCTGCTCAGCTGGATGGAGCAAGGAAAGACATGAATGAAAAGCTGACAAATCACTCCTTATCAGCAAGCAAAGAGCCATTGGTGGTGAGGGCTGAGGAACATGCCAAATCTCTGCAAGACTTGGCAAAACAACTGGAAGAGTATGTTGCCATTCCTGTAAACGAGCAGGTTTTGTACATCAGATCCGTGGTTGCAATGCACTGTCTGTAACTTCACTTCATTTGCAAAGATAGAAGGAAATTTGGGTTGTCTTTCTCTGCTTCTTTGTGACGTACAGATGGTTTCTTTTCTTTTTTTGCCCCACAAACCAGGTCTTCCTGTATTTTTCCTGATTATTTTTCCCCCCAGAAGTGGGGACAGTAATACAATTTTATATTACTGCACTAACACTTCAGTAACTTCTTACTACTGAGAAAAAAAAATCTGCATGTATTGAGTGGGGAGATGCTTAGAACATCTTTTTTGTAGTGTCATGTACTTTTGTTCTGCACTTTTGCTCAGGGATTCCTTTATGATGTCAATGAATTGGGGCAAATAATTGGAAGAAATGCGAACTTGGCAGCCTTCAGACTCACCCGCTCAGCATTAGAGAGGAAAAAAACTTCCTATAGTCTTCTCATCCTTCAAGAAATCTTCTAGAAAGGCAGAAATAGGATAAACTTGATATGCATAAAGTGTTTCTTCTCTCCATTGCTTGCACTTCACCTTGGAATTATGAGTGAGGTTTTGGAGGCCTTCTGTGGTACATCAGACCAAAATGCAAAAAGTGAGATCCTAGTTTTTATGGTTGTTTTTTTTTTTCTGTGCAAAGTGTTTGCATTTTGTCTTTACACCAACTAGAGACTCTCAAATAGTTAAATTCCAAAATACCTAACTCAGCTGGAAAATTTGGGGTTAGAAAAACCATTGTCATTATTACTTTTTTTTAGTCTCAATGTGATTTTTTTTTTTTTTTCAGTTAAGATGCTGTCCTCAAACATACAAGGCAGCTGATACTGGGCAGTTGCATAGCTCACGGGGAGTGGGTAGAGGGGATTTTTGTCTGCTGTATCTGATTCCAAAGCTGCTGAACTGGTTCTCTGGGATAACACAGGACATCTTGTAGTGGCTCCGTCTGCTGCTCCTGTAGGATGCTGTAGAAGCCAGAGATGATCTGGAAGCTGCAGTTCTCTGAGCTCCTCTGAACTGTAGTGTGTTTGATGGGGGCTGTGGTGGAGGTGGCTTCTTGACCTCGTGCCCTGGTGAATTCTCCCCGTGTAATCATTTAGACACCGTTTTTAAGGCCCACAGTTGTGCTTTGCCACATACCTGCACTTAGCCCATCTTATGAAGAATCTTTTCATATTGATCTGCCCCCAAGGTTGATATTTTTGCGAAATGAAATTGCAGACCTAACTGGAAAACGTTTTTTGTATTGGCATTACTTAGAAATTACTGAGGTCTGCTCAGAATACCTCTCAAAGTCTTTGCAGGAGGCTCCACTTTCACCCTGTTTCCCACAGAATAAAGAACAGTGCCAGGAAGGACGAGTTGGTAGGCTGTGCTGTGGAAGCTTCTACTGCCTATGACAACATTATCAATGCCATCAAAGCAGCAGAGGAAGCAGCCAGCAAAGCTGGGAATGCAGCTGACTCAGCTTTATCGGTAAGTACCCGTAAGTTCCCGAATGGTGGTCGACTTGTTACAGCAAGATACTTCTTTGAACCGGCAGAGAGGCACCAAAAAAGGACCTGCGTGCCCTGGCATGCCTTGATTGTGGTACTGAAATGAGCTGCTGTTCTGCCTGTTCATGAATTAGTCTTGGTTCAGCACTAGCCAGGCTAGTTGCTGATGAGGCAGAATCTTTCTGAATCCATACGAATGTTCATTTCAGTGCAAAATAAAGATACCAGTGTTAGGCAAGCCCAGAGATCACTGAACGGGATCTCAGGTATTCTCTCTCACTTTGCACCAGTAATGCCCATGAACTCTTCAGCAGAGGAGAAGTGTTGAAGAGCTGTGAGCTAGTCATTGCTTCTGAGTGCCCCAAAACCTATCAGAGGTTTGCTAGCGACGAAGGCTGTATTATGCTTAATTAATCTTGATAATTATTATTTAAGGTGGTGTTCTTCACATGAAATCTTTACCTTTTGGATAGCTCTGTGTTTTGTTTTGGTTTTTTCCAACTAAATTGGGCTCTATCTTTTACTCTTTATCTTTTAGTATAATTATTAAAGCAGTCTTATGATCCTGTGCTTCTGTTACCAGACTGTGAAGAGAGAAGACCTATCAGGAAGAGCTGCAAAGTTAAAAACGGAGAGCAGTGCACTCTTGAAGCAAGCACAGAAGACTGAAAGGACATTGCAAGGTACCAAGAAAGAAAGTGCTAGCAGAAATGCTGCCGTGGCTTGCATTGAACCCCAAATTTTCACAGTTCAGCAGAGCTCTGCAGCACATACTTAACCAGAAGTTTCATTACAACAGGACATCTCGTGTTGGTTTTTTCCAAAGGCAAAAAACCAAGGGAGTGAATTTCCTGCCTCTGCTGTGCCCTACACCTTTGCAGTACTCCTGTCCAGCAGATCCTTTTGCAGTGCAGATGCTCAGTGGGAACAGGAGCTGTGTAAGGGTGCAGGCTGGTGCTGGCACACCACCTGTCCAGCAGAGAGGTGGCAGTTCTGTTTAAAATCCATCCAGGACATTCACTGTTTTGCAGGTATTGGTCCAACCCTTGAAGACCTAAAGCAGAGACTTGATGTTGCGGATGGAAAGAGGAACACGCTGCAAGTCGATCTTGTCACTCTTCAAAACAATCTCAATGGGATAAACAGAGGTCAGTTGCTTACCGATCGCTTCTGGTTTGCCTTTTTCTTCTGTTAGTGCAGGAATCTTCACGGGTGTTTGTGTGTGTTTCAGATGACATCAACAGCATCATCACCAGTGCAAAGACCATGGTAAAAAGTGCCGAGGACGTCACGACCAATGTACTGGGTGAGCTGTTCC
This sequence comes from Actenoides hombroni, assembly GCA_024336885.1. Taxonomy (NCBI): domain Eukaryota; kingdom Metazoa; phylum Chordata; class Aves; order Coraciiformes; family Alcedinidae; genus Actenoides; species Actenoides hombroni. Next base: position 15,357,762 of record WUAM01000143.1, on the reverse strand, counting down.
CAATTAAAGAAGATGTGGAAAAAATGAAGAGTACCTATGGAAGCACACAGGGTGCTGGCTTCAATCAGGCTCTGATGGAGGCAAACAATTCAGGTATTGCAAGTGCTCTCTGAGACCTGCCAAGTCACCGTTAGGTGAACAAGGTCAGTTTGGTAGCAGAAATTTTAGTCATCCAGAAGTTAGGCACCTAGCCTGAGCTACTGTTCTGAGCTTCCTCTGTTGCCAGTGGAAAGGGGCAGAAGGTGATTCAGGCCATTCTGTGGTGTGTGTTTAAAGCTGATACCATGACTGGTCTCTAAAGATTGGGAGGCCAGTGACTAGCATGGTACCCCAGGATTCAGTACAGGTCTGAACCTGTTGAACATCATCATTAGTGATCTGGAAGATGGGGCAGAGTGGACCCTCAGCAAGTTTGCTGGTGATGCAAAACTAGGAGGAGTGGCTGACACACCAGAGGGTCGTGCTACCATCTGGAGGCACCTCGACAGGCTGCAGAAACAGGCTGACAGGAACCTCATGAGGTTCAAGAAGAAGTCCTACAGCTGAGGAGAAATAACCCCATATGCCGGGGGGTGGCCAAGCTGGAAAGTAGCTTTGCAGAAAAAGACCCAGGGGTCCTGGCAGGCACCGAGTTGAACAAGAGCCAGCAATGTGCTTTTGTGGCAAAGGCTGAGACACGGCAGGTTCTCTCTGAACATCAGGAAAGCCTCTTTTACTGTGAGGGTGACCAAGCAGTGGCACAGCTTGCCCAGAGAGGTTGTGGAGTCTCCCACCTTGGAGATAATCAAAAGTCATCTGGACACGATTCTGGGTAACCAGCTCTAGGTGGCCATGACTGAGCACAGGGGTTGGACTTGAGGACCTCCAGAGGTCCCTTCCAACCTCAGCCACTTGGATTCTGTGATTTTTTTCCTACTACACTGACTAGAGAAGAGGCCTAGACACCTGTCTTAGGCTAGATGTTTGTCAGATGAAATTAAGTGTAAGGAATTGCATTGAGCCTGTGTTGGATAGAAAATGAGAGACAATTACAACCTTAAACAGAACCTTTTTGGATCTTTTCAGCAACTTTGATGAAGTCAAGTGAGAGAAAGCATTTAAAATAAGATAAATGCAGAATCATAACTCATCTCTGCAGTTACAAGGCTAGCTTAGAAGTCGTATTTAGATAAGTAATAGGTGTGGATTTCTTTTTATTTCCCTTTTCCATCACAGACTTGCAGTCTGCTAATATTTTCAGGCTTTTTTTATTTTTATTTTTTTTTCCAATCACAGGAGATGAAAAACTGTTTCCTATATTAATGAAATCCAAAATTCACATAGTATCATCTTTTCTTCTGAAATAAACCTGCCCAGATACTGTAAGGCTCACTACTGAATTGTAATGAGTAGCAACCCTGACACAAGAATGTAAGACATAGAATCAGAGCATGGTAGGGGTTGGAAGGGACCTCTGGAGATCGAGTCCAACCCCCCTGCCAGAGCAGGGTCACCCAGGGCAGCCCAC
>WUAM01000143.1:15325278-15348740 GCA_024336885.1 Actenoides hombroni | reverse complement strand
TGGGAAGGTTTTAGTTGGGAAGGTTTTAGTTGGGAAGGTTTTAGTTGGGAAGGTTTTAGTTGGGAAGGTTTTAGTTGGGAAGGTTTTAGTTGTGTCAGGGGGATCAAGCTGTTGGGGATTAGTTTGGACTTAGGAAAATTAATCTTTCTACCATTACGCTTTCCTGTGAATAAGTTTAGTTTTCAAAGGAAAACCACCAAAATAAAAAACTCTTTGACAGAGCATTGCTTTATATTGAGAGAGTTGTGTACATTGTAATTGCTAACATCATTTGAATACTTAGATTAGTATTTTCACCACCTAAGGGATTACTTCTTCTCTTTACAGAGATTACTTTTTTGTACTCTTTTTGTTGCATGTCTCCTTAGCTTCAGTCCAGCTGTTTTGTAGCACTACTAGAGTGAAATCCTAAAGACACTATTAGAACCTTTGGTTGTCATGTTGATTCATTCTCCCTTTCCCCTTTACTACATCTCCTGCTAAATAGTGGAGGTCACCGGGTCTGCTGTAATGAGTCTGTATGCCATACTGGGCCAGGATGGCTGACCTAGTCTTTGTCAAGATAACTGACCTAGTCTTCAGGGGCAGGTGCCCCTGAATCTTCAACTGCAAATAGAAGGCAATATCTGAATCTTATCAGAGGCGTATTATTAGGCCAATCTTTCTGAGGGAAATAAAAATTCATCTTGTATTTGGATAGTAGAGCATGTTCCTTAAGCATTTACTTTGGCTAAATGCCCCCCTTTTGCAAAGTACCTTTGAACTACTGCAGTTGTTCTGGATTAAAGGCAGTAGTGAACAAGAGGAAGGAAAAAAACCCTGACCTTGCGCCCTGCTCCGTGGGAGTAGTCTTAATCTGCTAAATGATTTTTGTTTCCACTGACTGAAGTAATTCTCGTTATTCACTTATTTCAGATTTACTTGTTGCTTGCCCAAAAGACTGCCCATGTCAGTTTTGGTATTAAAGCCAACATAAATGACTTCAGTTTCACTAAGTACTATCTGGGGGGAATTCCGCCTTCTCTACGCGAACGGTAACTATCAAAAGACTGTCATATAGAGGCTTTGTATGGAAACTCCATCTCAACTTCCCTTAGGCAATTTCTTTCACGCTCTGTATCAAGTATCTTACGTGATATGAAAATAACCAGTGTATAATGCACGATCATGGTCATAAGCTGTGATTATTTGTTAAGAATGGGATCTTTGTTGTAGGGTACCCTGAAGACTGGGTTAGATCAGCGTGAAGTACGCGTGTGAGAGAAAGATGTGCTCTTGTTCTGCTTTTCTGTTTCTTCTGTTGTCAGCATTTATGGGTACTGTTGAAATACCAGGCTACTGAACTCTTTTTCCTTCCACTCCCTGCAACCAGATTTAATATATCCACACCGCCGTTCCGGGGCTGCATGAAGAATGTGAAAAACCCTAACACTGCTGTTATTTTTGATGAGACCTTTGGTGTCAGCAAGAAGTGTACAGGTGACTGGAAGGTAACTAACAAAGTTCCTTAAAGACTTCTGATGGAGTTTTGATAGTCAGGTTTGTCTGTAGTTTCTGGACCGTTATGTTTTCCTTAGGTAAGAAAAGATATTTGATTAACCTGTGATGGTAATAAAAGAACCTGACCTTGGTATAAAGATGTAGAAGATATATATATATAGGTGTATATATATATAAAAAATATATAAAAAGGTATAATAAGTATATATAAAAAGGTATAAAGATATAAAGATGATTCCACCCCTACTGTGGTAGCTTGCTCCAGTACATAGTCCACCCTCTTAATACTGTGTACAATTAAGAATTCCTATTTACCGTGTAAATCTGTTGGCTTCCAGTTGCTCTTATTGATGAGGCCAGAATACTTTGTTATTTAATACTGCTCAGGATCTTTCCTCTCACCACAGTGCTTGTGTTTCCTAATTGAAGGACCTCTCAACTTTTTTCTTGAGAGAGCTAAGCAGACTCTACTTCCTCTGAAGTCTCTCATTGTAACGCTGTCGCTCCCCTCATCTGACTGTTTTACACTTATTTTCTGTGCACTTTGGGGTTTGCCATGTGCTTTTTAAGATAGCTTCAATGGGACATTTCAGTGCTGGCTTAACCAGTGCTGTTTGGAGAGATGAAAACTACCCTTCCTGCTACTTACACGGGTGCGTGATCTGATTTGCCCTTTTTACCATGGCATGTACTGAAATTTTTGTGCTCCTTTGCCTTCCCTTTGTGGCATCTGCACCTTACACAGATAGATTTCTTTGTAGGCTGTTTCCCTGTGGAGAGCATCTAACCTTCATTCTCTGTATCTGTGTAACTTCTCATGTATTAAAATGTGGTTGGTTTGGCTTGGTTTTTTTCTTTTTCCAAAAAGACTGAGGTATATTCTGTCCTGTGACTCAGTTTCAGCTACACAGCTCATCTGCAGAGCTCCATGCTTATGAACCATTCTTTCACCTGCTCACTTTTGTGTCCCTAAATGTGAAAATTTTCAAAGCCATCATGTCAATGCAAAGAGTAGCTAGAGACTAACAGCTCATTATATTCAGCCAGCCCCATCTCCCTTTAGAGGTTCTCAGATCGTAGTTAGTGCTGGTGAAACCAATTCAGCTGGTTTCTCCTGTACTGAAATGACTGTAGCTCTAGTTTGCCTTGTGCTTGGGTTTGACTGAGGTCAGTCACTCACGTTGAGTAGGGCAGTTATTGTCCCATGTTGCCATTTCTTGTGATTAAAAGGAAAATCATTGAAAGCATTATCATCTCTTTCAGCTCCTCAGATCCGCAGCTTTCTCCAAGGAAGGAACACTGAGTCTGAGTGCAGAGGGGTTCCCATTTCCCAAGAATTTCCAAGTTGGCTTTGGCTTTCAGACCATGACATCAAGTGGAACACTCTTAAATTATGGTCTATGGGTATGAAACATATTCAACTTAAAATATGTGCTTGGTTTTATTTCTGGATCAGTCATGGGTTTTTTGTGACTGTCAGTTTGGGATCAGTTTGTGTCATAAGTCTCTCATAGATTCCTGTAGTCTAAGGCAAGAAATGGCTATTATAACCATCTTTTGAGCATGGAATCTTGCACAGCATAGGCCAAATAAAACCATCCTGGGAATTTCTTCACTCAGCCAACAAGTAGTTTGACAAGTAACTGAGCTTTAAACTTGAGCTTTCTGAGGAGTAGCTCGGACACCATAACACCACCATCCCAGGAAGATAACTGTTGCCTAATACAGTTGGCTGGAAATTTTCTCAGGAAAAACTGGCATTCTACCCACACAGAAATGTTACCCCAGTGCAGAGCAAAGGGGTTCATTTTGGCTGTGTTCCCTCAAAAAGCAGGGATGTTCAAGCAGAACCCCATTCTTGCTGGCTGGAGGAGTTACAAAGTGGATGCACATCAGGCATTTGAGAAGTGAAGAATGAATCCTCTGCTTTTTGTAAAACTAATTTAAACAAGTATTTCAAATAACTGTTTGGTATTTAGACTGCTGAGGTATTTTAAAGTAGGAACTATGCTAGTCGTGCAGAACTGGGTTTAATATCTGGTACTAGATGACTGAGAAATGTTTTAGAGTAAGAAAATTTCTTTCCCATGAGAGACCAATGTAATAATGGAAATAGCAAGGAGAAATAAAGGCACGTGTGTTGACATGATCATTTTGTGGGATTCTTTTATAGCCTAATACTTTTACCATCTTTCTGAAACCTGGCTCTGTAATTGGAAAGATTGGAGAGCTGGAAATCAAACTGGACAAGAAATATGAAGATGGGTCAATGCATTATGTGACAGTCATGAAAACAGACAACAAGTGAGTCCAGTCTTTTATAGGATTCTTTTATGTTGCAGTTGGAGAAAGAAGATTAAAATTTTGTGTTACTTGTTCTTTAGGTACTGTCCTGGTTTGAGCTAGGACAGAACCTTGACAGGTACCTTGACAGCTAAAAATGGCCTCTGCCAGCAAAGGAGACTAAAATAATGAAGCAGAAGGAGATTTTTAGTCTATGAATGTGCATGTCAGTACCTGTGATGTTTCAGCTGTACATCACCATGCATGTCTTTGTGTGAGTTTTGACTGCTTGTCAAGCTGGAGCTTTGGAGCTCTTCCCCTTCCCATAGCCTTTACATATGTCACTGTAAGTTATAAATCTAACATAGGTGGTTAAAGGCACAGGGCTAATTCTGAACCTTTTTTTTTTTCAATAATCTGTTATGTAGATATTAGAAGAGACAATTTACTGAAAAGCTCCTAAATCATAATGATTTCTGTGGAACATAGAAAATGACATAAGCATTAGTTAAAGTGGAAAGTTTTTAATGATTGCCTTTAACTACAGGTAATTATACCTTCATATTATCTTGTACTAGCTGTTGCTGACATGTCAAGGCCATCATTTTGATACAAAGGATGAGATCCTGTCCCATAATTGTCAGTGAGAGTTTTTTCAGTAATTTCAATTGGACCAGGATTTCACTGTAGAACTGAAGTACTGGTTTCAACTCCAGCTCAATATCCACTACTGGAGTGCAGAGCAGTTTCAGAGCAGCCAGCCAGCACATGCTGAAAAAATCCTAGAAGTGAGCTAATGAAGCTCTAGCATAATTACAACGTAACAAGAAAAACCATCCATCAAAGGGTTATTTTTTTTATATATATATATTTCATTTAGGTTCATAACTATTTTGTTAGATTTCATGCTTATTTTTATCCACCTTCTTTCAGAGTACATCTGCTGGTCGACGATGAATCGAAATTACAGTTAGTTGACTCTCCAGGAACACGGGCTATGAGCATACCTATAAAATTTGGTGGAGATGATTTTGAAGGTTGCATTTCAAACATCTTTATAAAAAGGTATTTGGCTTAGAAAGATTTTAGTTTCATGCATTTTGGCCTGTTTTCCTTCTTTAATCATATTAAAACTACTTTTTCCTAAATTGCACTTCTCTATACATCAAGCCTTCATGAATGCGTAGCGTTGCCACCCCAAAATACTCTTTTATTCAGTCAGATCATACATGGTATCAAGTTGTAAGTAAATCTGCTGTTCAGATGTAATGGAGTTTTAGTCAGAATCATACCTGTTTAGTAGCCTTCTAATCAAAGAATGTACTCAACATAGTAAATTGGAAGTGTCCCAAGAAGGCATCCAAAAAGATCTGCTGGATTGCATCATTCTGGCTACCCAGGGAGTTTATGACAGAACCAAAGCAGTTATACACACAAATGAGAGCATATGTGTAGAAATCATGTGCCTGATTTATGTTGTCTCTTTTTCACACGTTTGGTTCTTAGAAGACACCTTACAAGCAAAATATAGGAGAAAAATGATGCATAAATACGTTCTTTAAAGAACTTATTTTTATGATTTGTTTAGCTACATTTTGATGAATATTTATGCATATGTAGACTGTACAAAAAAAATAGTGTCATTTGATTTGACTATCAGAGAACCATGGAACGGTTTGGGTTGGAAGGCACCTTTAAAGAGCATCTAGTCCAAGCATGGGCAGGGATGTCGTTCAGTAGATCAGGCTGCTCAGATTACATCTTCATTTACAGTGCTACAAGACGACGAAGTAACCTGTATGTTAACCTCCTCATCAGGAAACAAATTGGGAAGATTGCTTTTAGTACAAAGATAGATGGAGAGTTGATATTGTAGCTAGTCTGAGTGAATGCAGAACTGGGCTATTCAGTGGAGGACTGAAGACATTCACATTCTGCTCCCAACTCTCCTTACTCCTTTCGTAGAAAACTGGGGGCAATGAGCTTTGTTACTTTGTCTAGTTGTAAAGAGTTCTGTAAGGTACTGATTAGAAATGCTGTGTACAACTTGCAAAGAAGAATAGTATTACTTAATATTATTTTTGATAGACACAGGAAGTTGGTTTTGACAATCTTTCTGATAATTTGGCTGTGATGCTAAAGCTCCATATTAAGCTGTGATGGGCCTTGCCCCTTGATAAATCTCATTAGACCATCTTATTTAAGGAAAGGGTGAATCATTGAGTTTAGCAGGACCTGATGTTGCCATTTTTTTTCTTCCTCTGCCACTGGTTATGTGTAATTAACCAGCAAAGTTTTGTAGGCTGATGCAGAAAACTTCTTCAATCAAGGCTGCTGACATTTTTTAACCGTTTTTTCAATGTCAATATTTGTTTGGGGTTTGTTTTGTTTTTGTTTTTTTTAAATAGGTAGCTTTTAGCAAAAAATACTTTGGTTAGAAGAGATGAGAAAATAACATCAATTTTTCCATAGCCAAAAGGAAATGGGCAGAACCAGGACAAATATAAATACTTTTTACAGCTTTGAACCCACTTTTTTCATTGAAGAATAAAAATTGGTACTTTAAAACCAGATCGCTGGGAAATCTGTTTTGTCCAGAGCCCAGTTTTACACTATGGTGTTGGTTGTGCTGAAAAAGAGGTGTGCTGCGTCACAGCACTTACTGCTTTCATCACTCTAGGGCAGGGCAGCTCGCTGAGGTTCAAAATCTTGTGAACTATACTGCAAAGACTGGTGTATCCCTTGGAGCCTGCCCCCAGTACGAGAACCTCGAACCGATGCTGCTGAGGGAGTTGGAAACATCTCACAGGTTGAAGATGCTCAAGGTATGCTCATCCTTACTGTCATCTTCATTCCATGTTGATGCCTTGTCTGCACAGCCATGGTTTGTAGCAGTGAGATTCAGATGTGATTGTGTTCCTTCCATCTCACATCTGAAGCAAGTTCTTTCTGTGCTGAAGTTGTGTGCTAGACTCGTAGCTGGTCAGAATGACAACAGCTCCTCTGCCAGTTAGAGGAGGTGTTGACTGCCTCGGGTGGGACCTCTTACAGGTGTAGATTGAAATGTGGGGGGTTTTTATGTGCAGGCAGGAATGTTTCGGTTCTGTCTTACAGGTACAGAATGAAAAATACCTGGATTATTTGAAAGCCACTAATGTGCAAAACCAGCAAAGCCACGCTTTGCCAACTCAGTTAAATGTCAGCAGTGAAGCATATTTCCTTGGAAACATCCCCAGCAGTTTCATAGCCTACACATTTTCCCCACCAGCATCTACAGACAGGTAATACAAACGTTCTCTGTTCTCCTCCTAGGACTCGAGTTGTCAAAGCTGCTTGAATCTTTGAGTGCTAAGAGTTAGAATTTCCTTCTTGCTTATGTTTTGGGACATAACAGAAGAGCAGTTCTAAAGGTTCAGGCATTTTTTCTGTGCTAACATTTACCCAAACCTGAGTAGATTGACTTGGATGTGGTTGGCAATTACAGTGCACGTTGATGCCAAGTCCTAAGTCTGAGTATGTCAACTTTTATTCACATTCAGAAATGTAGGCAATGGAGAACACTGTGATTCTGCTCCAAAGCTACTCTGCCTGTCACAAATGGAGTTTCCCTAGCATTCTTCTGGAGAACAGAAAGGATAGAACAGCCAACAAAATAGACCTATATTTGAATATGCTTATTTTCCACTACAGGTTACATTTTTCTGTAGATGTACGGACTCGATCATCACGAGGGTTAATAGTTTTCATGGAAGAAAGGTCTGAAGACTCTTATATAGCTCTCCACATTTCCAAAGGACGTTTTGTCTTTTCACTTGGCTCTGGAGGAAAACGAATCAAAATCAAAACCAGTATTAAATACAATGATGGGCAATGGCACACTGTAAGTAGTATGGCACAGGAACTGTGGTGAAACCACACCTAGCATTCAGCAGGCACAGCCTGATGGAATTTTTAAGGCATTAGAAATTTGATTTTGGTCATCTAAAGTTAATTCCGATGTCTGAAAGTGCATGTGGTTTAAAGGTCTCTGATTTGGAAGAGCTCACAGAGACTGATGGTCCCAGCATGCTATTTTCATTTTAAATATTTCAATGATACATCGTTTAAGAAAAAACACAAACTCCAGTAGCTTTCATTGGCCTAGGGGGTTTTAATTCTGTTCTGTTTGCACCCTGCAAAGGTGGTCTTCAGTGTAGATGGGAAGTACGTCCGCCTGGTTGTTGATGGTCTAAGGGCCCAGCATGGAAGATTAGCAGCAAATTCTGCCATCAGCATCAAGCCACCGATCTACATGGGAGGGCTGCCAGCACTGAAGAGACAGGTAAATAGCTGAGACACCTGCACACCCCTCCACACACTCCCTGTGCTTCACTAATGACAAGTCAAAGTGTTCCTTTGCGGGATTTCCGTGTCGAAAAGGGTTGGGGGATATTTCCGAGCAATGAGCAAGCACCATCTGTGACTGGTGTTTGCAGTTGGGTCATTACACATCTCTCTTCTCACCCTTTCACACAGCTCTCAGCTGGACTCGTATTTTCAGTGTGTGTTGCTGAGACACTGAGGACAACCCTGTACTGTTGTCATTTCTGTTCTTTAAAAAGACCCGTGACATTTGTAATTCCAGGGATACTCTCTTCCTACAGAGCGTTTACCTCAGTGGCCTAAGCCACAACCTGTGGAGAAGCAAAGGCATCCTTCTCGTTAAGGAATGATGACTATAGAGCTGCATTTTAATCTGAAATGTGTGGTTCTTGTTACTGTGAAAATTGGACAATTAATGATGCAGGGCATTTTATAAAACCAGATTTAAATAAACAGCCATGTAGGGAGGGAAGGGTGGACTTGAGATTTCACAACTCCTGTTACATTGTCTTTCTGACACATGGTTGGGAAGTACCTATTCTGCAAGCAGGAGTTACATTAACTCAAAATCAACTGTTACTTTCATGTTTTTAAGCTCTTTATTTTAAATTTTGGAATACCTTTTCACTGCATCAGAGGTGGGGTTTAGTTGCCTTTAGTGGCAGTTAGCTTGCTTTCTACAGTCCAACACTACAGAAGAACTAATGGGTATTCTTACTAAATTCTTACTTAAAATGTTCTTTAGGATTCACGTTTTGAAATATTCTTTCAGAATATACCAGTGAACAGCTTCAAGGGTTGCCTGAGGAATTTTAAGATGAATGGAAAAGCCATGAATGCAGTTCAGCAAAAAAATGGCATCCTTCCCTGTCTGGATGTTCCTGTGGAGACGGGGATTTATTTCTTTAATGAAGGAGGCTATATCACTGTTGGTAAGCTGTGTAGAGATTATGGTTCATGGAATTATGTCTTAACTTTGTATGTGTAAGGATTTTTTTGGTTTGTTTTTTTTTTACACAGTATTCAAATGATCTATTTCTATCATCATTCTTCTATAATCTTTCTGTGATCATTCTTCTATAATCTGTGATTGTTCTTCTATAATCTTTCTACGATAGTTCTTCTATAATCTTTCTGTGATCACTCCTCTCAATATATTCTTCTCCACAGGTAATTTGCAGATGGGCTTGGATTTTAGGATTGTATTCACCATTCGACCGAGGAGTTTAACAGGTATACTCCTCCATGCTGGAAACAAGCAAGACAACTACTTGACTATTTACATGGCAGGAGGAAAGGTAAGTACAGCCCCTTTCCATTTGAGTTGTATTGCCCTCCTTCAGCAAGGGGAGTTCTGTTGTTGAACTCTGGACTTACATCATTTGTCTATGGGTATGATGTCAAACAACTTGCTCAGCTGTTCAAATGCAGCTCCCTAACCACATCCATTGCAAAACTTGAGTGTTACCTTCTCCTCTAGTTGATGGCTGTGGCAGGATGGTGGTTATTATCACTGTTGCTTTTTTGTGTTGCTTTGGAATGTGAGTCTTGGACTACAAAACTATTGTGATTGCTGCTGGAGAGACATCAAATAGAAAGATGCCAGTACTCCCAAAGAACCTGCTGTCTCATGGCACGAGTTAAACCGGCATGAGGCTGTCTAACTTCCGAAAGCTCAGCTTTGCTCTTCCTTTTCCCAGATTAGAACCATAGAATCAGAGAATGGTTTGGGTTGGAAGGGACCTTAAAGATCATCTCGTTCCAACCCTCCTGCCATGGGCAGGTACACCTCCCACTAGAGCAGGTTGCTCAGAGCACTGTCCAACCTGGCCTTGAATGCTTCCAGGGATGGGGCACCCACAGCTTCCCTGGGCAGCCTGTGCCAGTGTCTCGCTACCCTCACTGTAAATAATTTCCTCCTAATATCCAGTCTAAATCTACCCTCATCCAACTTGAAGCCATTACCCCTCATCCTATCATTACAAGCCCTTGTAACAAGTCCCTCCCCAGCTTTCTCATAGATCCCCTGTAGATACTGGAAGGTCACTATGAGGTCTCCCTGAAGCCTTCTCTTCTCCAGGCTGAACAACTCCAACTCTTGCAGCCTGTCCCAATAGGAGAGGTGCTCCAACCCTCTGATCACCTTCATGGCCTCCTCTGGACCCACTCCAACAGTTTGGTGTCCTAGGGAATCTGGTTTTATTATTTCTCTTTTTGTCATCAGTTAGTTTCCCTTAGAGGTTCTCAGTTCTTCTTGATGCCTACAAATGAATTAGAATTACTGGGGCTGGAAAAGCCCTCTGAGATTAACAAGTCCAGTCTGTGACCTAACATCTCCACATTGACTAGACTATGGCACTCGGTGCCACATCCAGCCTGTCTTTAAACACAGCCAGGGCCAGTGACTCCACCACCTCCCTGGGCAGCCCATTCCAATGGCTGACCACCCTCTGTCAGGAAGTGCTTCCTGATACCCAACCTAAATCACTGATCCTGTTCAAGACACAACTGGCACGTGGAAGCAGGGGCATCAATAGCTGGGGAGTCCTTAAGGGCAAGACTGAGCACTTTTTTCAGCAGTCACTTGGATTCACACTGGCTGTCAGCATGGACAGGATGCAACAGGAAGGAATAAAAGGTCAGTGAGACACCATCAATCAGCCTGACAGGAGGTGGACTCAGTGTATCAGTTACCTGACCGTTAACAAGTTTGTTGTAACCATCACACCAAAAGAAAGCTTGGAAAAACGTTGAACAAAAAATAAAATGCACTGACCAGGAATGAATGTCATCATAGCTAGTCACCATAAAGAGTCAGCTGCAAGCTCCATGAGTGAGTTACCAATAGTCCAAAATTGCACAAAAGACCAGAGAAAGATATTCTTTCAGGAGATGGCAAGTGTGTAGATGACTGCCTGGGGAGAGGGAAAAGGGAAAGGGGAAAGGAAAAAGGGGAAAGGGAAGGAAAGGGGAAAGGGAAGGGAAGGAAAGGACCTCGTCTCAAAGAGATTATATCAAAAGAATTAACATAAATTTGTAAGATTGAGAGGGAGAGCCAAAGGTGTGTATCTGTGCTTGTTAAAATCATCAAATTCTCTCGCCTGCGATTCTATTAGGGAACCTTGGTTTTGTCTTGGAGAGGGTAATTTCTGACCTAGGTATGCAATGACTGTGACTGGTAAAATTGGGTGAAACCCAGCCATCCCAACTGCAGTAAATTACTTAAATTACTGCATTTTTCCATCACTCTTTTTTTTTTTTTTTTTTTTTTTGCCATGGTAACTTAAAAGATAACTTTTTTTTACAGGTCATTGCTGCTGGAAACAGTGGTGCTGGAGAATTCCAGCTATCAGTGACATCTAAGCAACCTCTGTCTGATGGGCAGTGGCATACTATTGCAGGTAGGCTGTATCATACCAGTTCTTCTGAAACTTGGCAGGGATGGTGGGCACAGAGCATTGCAGCTCCAGATTTTTATTATTCATTTCACTTCTGTTTACACTGAAAAGACTCTTTAGAACAATTTAAGTGTCACCTGCTAATTGAAGGTTTTACGTAAGATGGGCTTTGGGGCTGTATTTAGCCCCAGAGTACCCAGATGTGTCAATCTGAACTCAAAATCTGTTTTTCCTATGAGTTAAAATCCAAGGCAGATGCTATGTAAAAATGCTGCCATATCTAGGTGATGCTTTAATAAGGTTGAGAAAGAGTACTCATTTACCTGCTTCTTCACAGTCTCTCAGAAAGAGAACACAGCGCAGCTAGCAGTGGACACACAGAGTAACTATACCACTGGCCTTCCACCTTCTCCTCCTAGACGTGTGCATCAGCCACTCTACTTTGGCAAAATTCCAGGTAATATTAGTGCTGCTTATTTTTTTTCATGTAGCTTTCTTCCTTTCCAAAACAAAGGTCCCGTTCGTGTGTGCAGTCACTCCTCCTCTCCTGAAAGCCTTGCAATAACCACTGTTCTCTAAAGTCATTCTCATTTTATTAACTTGATCTTTCTATTTTTTTTTATTGTTATTTTTTACAGCAAATTTGGAAGCACCGTGGCTTCCAGTTAAAGACCCCTTCTTTGGCTGCCTTCAGAATATCAGTATCAATGACAAACGTGTCCCCACCAAGAGGATTTCAGAGGTCCATGGTGTAGTGAGTTTGCATGGGTGCCCCGTGTAGTAACTTCACTGTTAAAATACTCACACGCGCACCAGGTTGGGTCTGCTGAAGTACTTACTGTGGGAACTCATGCAACGTGGGTTCCCCTTCTGCTGAGCACGGTGGCACTGCCTTCAGCCTGGTTACTCAGAGGAGCTGGTGAGCAAAAGCATCCTCTGGATGTGGAACGCGTCAAGGCGCGTGAAAAGCGTTTGCTTTGATACGACTCCCTTTTAAATGGTATTAATTTTCAAGGTAATCCGTTGTGCCTTTTGAAATAGATGCAGAAAAATATAATTGTATATACCCTGCTGGGCCAAATTCTGCTCTCACCCATGACAGCCTAGACTTGAGTAGCTCCAGTGTCTTAAATTTTGGAAATTTGCCTTAATGCTGGTCATCTTGAGAGCAAATTTGATCCACTAATATAAAGAATTTTATTAAAAAAAATATAAATCTCTTTGGATTGATGTTTATACAGAAATGTACATTAATGTTAAAAGGAATAATATAAATGGAGTTTGAAGCACTTTAAGGAGTGAAACTCGAAGTTTGTTACAATGTTAGGAATTCTGGGGCCAAATAAATGCAGTATGTTCTTAAACCTATCCATTTTCTCATTTGGTTATTTTAACCTGGTGTTTCCTTTTTTTTTTTTCTTGTGCTTTTTACAGGCTGCTAAATCCTGCTTGCTTTATGCAACTATTTCTGTAGCTTTAAGAAATTGTTTTGCCTGACTAAGCAGGAGTCCATCATCTCTGCTTATTAGAATTTGGTTATATAAAACCCTTAGAAAGAGAGTAACTTCTCTTGTAATCTTCAGAGCCAGAAAATCTCCTTCATAGGCTTGTGGCTTTTTTTTTTTTTCCTTCTGATTAAAGACAAAAAGTTATCTTAGGAACAGCAGCTGTACCTGCTACGGTTATGTAGCATGAATTGCAGGACCAAATCAGCAGAACTGTTTTCTTTGACATTCAAAGCTTTCCTTTGTTACCTGATGGTGACCCATGGTGGAAGGCAGGGAACCCACTTTGCTTTTTTCTTCTGAGTGCAGAGCTCGACTGAACAGACCTGGCAAGGCAGCTTCTCCCACTACCATTCAGAAGCAGCGTTTTGATAGTTAAATTTTTATTTTCATTTTTTTCAATTCCCTGCTGCCAGCCCTTTTGCAAAATTAAAACGTTTTCCAAGGCTGGTCCTAGACAGGAGTAGACAGTGATGCAAAGAAACCTTCCTTCCCAATGTTTGCTCCCGCCTTCCACTGCTGCCTTGTTCAAGGTGCAGCAGCTTGTCCTCAGTCTCTTTGGAATGAGGTGTTAAATGGATTAACAGAAGAAGGTACCAGAGAAATAGCCTTTATGGCTTTGGTCATTAATTCTTTATCAAATTCTGCCAGCTTTGCAGGGTGGCAAAAGTGTCAGAAAGCTGTTCACACCAAATCCTGTGCTTGCTTTTCATTGTACGGCGATTCTGTTACAGGCAAATCTATGCTCACGCTGAAGTTTCTCAGCTGTAGAGCTAATTTTGGAGGGAATGGGAAGCAGTGAAATCATGCCAGGGTTGAGGCCTCTGAGAGAGCAGAGGATTGGGATGCAGTGGCAGAACCCTCTCTCTGGACATGTGCTGGAGAAGCAGCTTCTCTTGCAGAGCTGCCTGTCACGTGGGACAGAAACATCCATCAGCCTGTGGGTAGGGGGGCTTCGAAATCATCTTCCCAGGTAACAACAACTGAATTCTTCCTATGTGTAAAGCCCCCTGCCTTTGGAGTAGATTGTCAAATACCCAGTTGACCAAAGCTGTGGAACTGCTCCACTGATTTACTGGCCTTAGTTGGCACTGAAAATTTCCACGTGGAGAAAGGAAGAACAGTTAAACTTTATGAAGCAACATTTCATCTCTCACGCCCACCAGACTGCTCTCTGAAGCAGACTTTCCCTAGTCACAAAAAAGTCTTTTTTTTCTTCCCTTCCCCCCTCTCAGAAAAAGGAAACCTGGCAAAGAGGTTTGCCTCACAGCCTGAGCCAGTCCCGAATTTCAACTCCTTTCCATCTGATTTTATTTTATCAGAAGTATTTTAACGCTGACAAGAAGAAATGAAGAATGTATAAAGACTTGGGTAAATAGAAGTTACAATGAATAGTAATTATTAACTCAAATACAATCCTAATGCCTAACAAAAAGAAATAGAAGTATCTCTCTGGTTTTAAGGTTCTTGGTGGCTGTTTTTTCCCCTCCTTCACTTGGATTTTCCTTGGATTTCTTTACTTGGATTGCTTCCATAGAGCCACGCTGTCGTATTGTTGGGACAGTCAAAAAAAGCCAGCTGGAGGTTCCAATTTTGTACTTCAGCGTAGATAAATCTACAGCAGGCTGATAAACACTTGGTAAAAGAAACCCTTTTTGATCCTGCAGAGGCAGTGGATATTCTTTACATGAGAGAACTTGTCCTGTTTAGATTAGTCTGATGAAGAATTGTTGTTATTGAAGAAACCCACACAGCCACTGAGCTGTATTTCACTCATCACCTCTTTTGTGCTTAGAATATTCTGAATTTTCTCACATGGGAAGCTGTCTGGAAAACAAGAGCCTGAATTTTTCAAGAAATTCAAGTCATGAGTGGTAGACAGGGTCAGTTGTAAAGATTCCACGCTCTTTACCACTGTGTTTAGATTGCCTTAGTGGCTCATCCAAATCCCAGATCAATTACAGAAGGGCAGCAGATGTCCTCGCCAGACTAAACCACGTTGGTACTGCTAGTGCCAAAGCTCTCTCTTGTCCATAGAAGTATCAAGGGCAAAGGGCTCTTCTCCAGAGAATTTGGATTAGATTTAATAGGATCACGTTATCTGAGGTGGATGACACTGAGGTCCGCGCGTTCCCCTTTATTAGAACTACAAAGCACAGCCAGATTAATGGGAGCTGAAAGACAGTGAGGAAGCCTAACACTGAGAACTGCAGGCAAAGAAAATGAAGTAGATGACAAGGTGCTGTAGAAGGAAAGAGACATTCACTGTAGAAAAAAGCATGTATATACAAGGAAAATATTTTTCCTTTTCCTTGCTTATAAATGATACTGTAACTTAAGTTTCTAATAACAAAAGCTTCCAAGTAAAACTTCTTAAGTCTTCCCATATCTGAGCCTGAAAGTCTGTGCTTTTGTTACTGTGGAGCTTTCGTGTAAATCACTGAGCCATTGACCTTTCACTTTGTCAGCAGAAAAACAAACTGGGTGAGTTAACTTCCTCTGCTTTTATCACTGCTTCTTTGGAGTCACCTGTAAGCCAGTTCATTTTAGCTCTCCCTCCTTCTAGTAGCTTTGCCTCTTCTGGAGTCCTCTGAATTATTGGCTTTTTCTTCCTACCCTCTGCTTCCTTTCTGCCTCTCATAAAATAGCCTGGAAAATGTGGTCTTACTGAAAATGCATTATGGCTTTGTAATGAACTCTTGCCATGCTTTTTGCCTCTTGGTGGTTTCCTCATTTGAAACAACTCCTGCATCTTTCTGTGATGATGTAAGGAAATTTAGGGCACAGTGGTCCAGTCTTCTGTAAATCTAAATTCTGTACTTTCTAAAAATACATTAAATGGATGTCCCTGGCAAAAGGAACTGCTTTACATTAAAGGGGGTAGTGCCATAATTCAATGTTACAGCTTCACTGAAGGTATTAAGGCTGCAAGGCATAAGCATAAACCTCCTTTGTGCAGCTGGCCCAGACATCTCAAAGCTGCAAGAGGTTGGTCATTGCCAGAGCTGCACCGAGGCATCCTCCAAGGGTAAAGAACTGCAAGCAAAATGACCAAGGTGTGTGACCAATGTTCTCTCTGTCAGTTCTGAAGATCTGCTATAGTGATGACACCAAACTACAACCTGTTATTCAGACCATACTGTGTCTCCTGGTTTGCAGCTGATGGCATTCAAAATAGAAAGGGCGTTTCTAAAAGGCACTCTCAGCATCACTTTGCACCTCAGCCAATTACTGTGTTTCCTGATGGTTGTTCTGAACGTGAAGCATATGTGCAATGTTCCATGAGATGCAGCTTCTTGAAGATGTCACCTGCTTCTCGATAAAGATTGAGCACTGCTGCATTATTATACAGAATAAAAAGAGAGAGAGTTGGCACCATGATCTTTTGTCTCTGCTCAGTTATATTTAAACTGGGAACGGCAACAGATTTCTCTATTGTGCGGGAGCCTGTGTCTAAGATTCCTGTCACAGGACTGTGCACTGGTTAGAATGAATAATTACATTCATAGGAATGTCAGTAATTTGTAAATTGAGAAGAAGACTGTTAGGATTTCAGTCCAGAAAGAACTGTTCAGATTTGGTTTTCTGAAGCCTGAAGACATAACGAAGAAACTAATTTTTAAGGATACGGAAATAAATGGCTCTGTATCCAGCTCTTGCAGACACGGTTCTAATGTGTGTGAATAACATGAGCCAAGATCTACCAGCATGAGGTATTACTTTTAATACAGGATTTATATTGTTAGGTAACAGCACCTGCCATAAATCTTAATTCTAGATCTTTCTGATTATTTTCTGATCAGAATGGGTGCTGCAAGCCTAGAGAATCAGTAATACACCCTGATACTGATTCCTCTGCTGAAGGAAAGAGTTTCGACTAATAAAATCTACCTGAGAGCAAAGTATCAAATCAGTAATAAAGAAATAAGCTTTTCCTTTGCTGGACTCGGGTAAATCAGAGGTAATGACATACCCCTGGGGACAGTAACCTGAACAGCAAAGGAGCAAAAGGCTCTCTGGGCACTTCTCCAAAACACCACATAGGCACGATCCAAAGTTCAGAGGCTCAGTGGAAAAATCTAACCACTTCATAGGACTTTGGCTCACACACCTTATTAAAACATGCAGAAAATGTTACGTGCAGCTTATAAAATACGCATTCTAAGATATTGCCAAGGTTGATAGAGAATTGTTACTGCAGACTGGATCAGTTATGTAAGAAAGGGCAGAACACAGTCTCCAGAAAAACTAAGAGAACCCTTTTCATGCAAATAGACAGAAAGGGAAACTTGGCACAAACACACAGGGTATTTGCAGCAGCAGTAGGGGGCGAAGCAAGGAGGTGGCAGTGATGGTGGCAGTGCTAGGGGTGGTCTCAGACCACCGTCCGTGAGCCAGCCTGAAGAGCCTGCCCAGGCTCAGCCCTTTCCTGTCCTGCTGGAAATGAGAAGTAACTGCAGTTCCCCCCCTTTGCCTTTACCAGGCTCAAAGCAGAGGAAACCTGTCTGGGAATTTCACTACCCTTGCATGCAGAAGAGTAGGACCAAATTTTGACCTGCTAAGTGGTATTTAGCCAGACTCCTGTAACTGGATATTGCCTTGCTAAAGGAAGGAAACGCTCCCACTGCTGAGCCACTTAGGAGGATATGTGATCACTGAATCTATGCATATTGCATTTATCACAAAAGATAAAACCAGTCAACATGATGTACATACTCAGAGCGAATTTAATTCAAAACAGACACCATAAATACACTAATGATGGTCATTGTTATTTGATTATAATTGAATGAATAGGTTAAATCTTCCAAAAAGACACTGAATACCATCAAGCAGAATAAAGGCCGGGTGCATGATCAGGATAAATCCACGGAGCTTTGTTGTTCCCAGATTTGGGCTGATAGGAGAAAAAAAAAAATCTAGTTGTGTTTGTGCAGTTTCCTCTTTTTAAACCTTGGGAATAGAATGGGTAGATCTTAGGAAAAGGACTTTGCTAAAAAGAGTTAAAATGCAGAATGTTTCGATTCACTTTCTGTGGAAAAAGACTGCTTGTTTTCCAGTACAAAGAAATGCCTAAAACCCAGATGTGAGCCTGGAGGATGGAGAGAAAGAAGATAGCTGAAGAAGGAGAAGGTACGTAAGGAAAGGTAAGCCTGAGACTGCTCAGAGAGGACTTAGCCCTGACAAGAAAGATGTCTACAGCAGAGATACTAGTTTGGACCTGTGATGCCTGTTAGCTTGAGTGGACAGTTTCAGGCTACGTGGGCATGGCAAGGAGCTCAGCCATTGCTCCCTTCCAAGCAGGGATTCTGTGCCATGCTTCTGGGCAGCTCCTGTGTGCCTGCACGGAGCCCTGGGTGCCCCAGCCATGCAGAGTCCAGCCTCTGCCTGCTGCAGGCTTGGGTGCCTACCTGCACCCCTTCCCCAGTGCTGCCCAGGGAAGGGAGCTGGGGGAACAGCTTTCCTCAGGCTTCACCTCCTGTCTGACCAGACGCTCAGCCTATGCACTCACAAATCTCTGGCTGGGATGGGGAGCTCAGGAAAATGGTAGCTCAGGCTGAGAATATGAGAGGAAGGAAAACAGCACGAAGCTGCCACTCCTGGTCCCCTTCATTTTGCTCCCTGACCCTCTTCCTTTTGTGTGTTGTGCTTAGTATAATGGAAGGGAACATCTGGACTCCAGTGACAGCACACTAAATTTGCATGCATATAACAGCTAATTAAGCACGTGTCTATCTGCAGCTGCAAACAGCAATTAGTCACAAGATAGCTTTCCACACCCCTTCCTGCCTATTCTTCTCTTCCCTTGGAGGGCTCTCACAGATGCGTCTCTGAGAGGCACGGAGCACTGGCCTCCTTTTTATTTGTGAAGACAGTTGTACAGCTGAGTTTAAACCCTTCCATGTCACTTTGACTAGGATGACCTTCCTCTGATACACCAGCTTCTTTCTAGTAGGAACTGGTTTCTGTGTAAGACATGATGCAAGTGACCAAATCTAAGCACCCAGGTGTGTGTCCCAGCTTAGCTGGGGCTATAAGCAGTTTTTCTTCCTGGTTCCTCCTCTGAGATCTGAGGAAATTGAGCTCTGCAGAGTTGTTTCAGACTGCTGATATTTCCTACAGCTGACTCTTGCCTCTCTGCAGCCGCCCATTGCAAATGCTGACTTCTCTATCCTATGTAGCTATAAAGAAGTTTACATTTGCCCTGCAGTTTGCACCCCAGGCCTATGAAGGGCATATTATAAAATGTTACCATGTCAAGTAAATAAATACATCCTATGTCTGTCTTTTCAGTTGTAGAGTGTCTCCTGACAATGAAGTTCTAGGTCGTATTTTGTCAGCTAGGATGGCTGTCCACATTTCTCCTGTAATGGTCCCATTTTCTAGAGAGGTAAAACAGAAGCTGCTCAGGGCTGCAGCCAAGAGATGCAGTTTAGAGTCATTTAGAGAGCACAACAAATTTCTGGTTTGGTGAAAACCAAAGACTCCATTGCATATTCCTAAATTGCAGCCTCTGGCATCATATCTTTTAATTTATCTGTGTGCTAAAATAGAGTGTGGTAATAGGGCAGGCAGGAGTTGGAGAAGAAAGGGCTGAAGTGTGATCAAAGGGACCGTTGTGCCTCGAGCAGGGATTCAATTCCATGGCACAGCTTCACAATCTGGACAACAGTGATTATTCCACGTGGCTCTTTGCATTTGCTCCTTGAATAACCCAGCTGCCCGATGGAGGCTGTGGTTGAGGTAAGAGTCTCATACCTACATAACAATCTCTGCTGGAGGATTTCTGTGCATGGCTGAAATAACATTCCTGAGTATAATTTGCAACATTTCCATTGGATTTACTTGCCTGTGTGTGTGTTAATAGTGTGTAGGCACTCCCAGCTATAAGAAATTGCAGAAAGCATTTGCATCGAGCATTCGTTTGAAAATATAACTGCAGCTTTCAGAAACTTATTGAGGCCCAGGGACCTGTTTGAAAACAAAAGTTTGCTTTTTTTATAGGTAAACTGTGCTGTGTTTCAGCAGGGAATACTAATGTAGGCTTTTTGTGATTGTCCTGTAACAGCACTGCACAAAACAACCCTGGCTGGCACCAACAAGCACTGTAACACTGTCACATGCATCTGCATTTCAGGCATAGCTGTGCTTATGGGAGCACATTCCACCACCAAATCCAGACAAAAATGTTAAGGCTTTTACTATTAGGGTAGGTGAACTTAATATTTTTCATTTGGGACCCACAGAAAGTTAAAAAATATGTGGACATACTCCATTTTAAGCAAACAGAAATGCTAGACAGACTTGTGTGCATATGAAATTGGCCAGTAGCACTGGTATGTGCTATACAACACCTACCTGAGTGCAGTTAAGACCCATAGCATTTGTGGAGCAGTATGGTTACTCATCTCACAACTTCAGCTATAAAAAAATTGGTTATCTACTTTAGGATCTCCTTCTCTAATCAATGGAGGTTCAATACCACACCCACACACCATCTTAAACACATGCCATAAGAGGACATAAGAGGCAGCAGCCAACCTAAAGTGCTCCAGGCTCCATGCAAGAAACCCACTGAACTAATTCCCCAAAGATGGATGCAGCCCTTGATTACACTTTAGTCATCAGGAATAATTAGACCACCTTACAACCCAGCTATAGAAATGCAGTGTTGTCAGCAGGGCTCAGTGAAGAAAGCAACAAGCCACAGGGAATTATCTCCTGCTTCAAAGTACAGGGAAAAATTGTCATTATAAATGCTTTTGTCACTCATCCTTTTCAGTATTGAGTTACCCAAACATAGTGTGGGTAGGTCCTGGCATCTCCATACTACAATGCCATGTAATAATATATGGCATTGCATACTACAAGACAGTGCTTGGATCTGTGACACTAGATTTGCCAGCATTTCTTCACCTTCTTACTTTTCAGTGTCTCAGTGCCACCACTGGAAGAAATCTCTATTGAAATCTCACTGCTTTTGTAATGAGCCAGACACATTGGAGGGCTCATATATTTCTTCTTAAGTTTCTACCTTACACCAAGGAAACTTAACATATAGGGACTGGATTTGGTGGGGTTTTTTTCTGTGCTTTGTACGATTTGAAGCTGGAGAATCTAAGAAGAAAATGTAGGCTGAAAGTGAAAGGCATATAAAATAAAAGAGCTGTGAGATAGAATGTGTATTTATGTGTGCTAGTGTACTTAAAACCCCTCTAAAAATAGGTAAGTGCAAGACGTATTAAAAGGAAAGGAATGGAAGGAAAAAGAGAGGAATGTTTGCTGGAGGAATTGCAATAGAAAAAAAAAAGCATTTGAGTAAAATGCTAATGGAATGAAAAATGGGAATGTGCACTAAGAAAATAAAAGCTCATTTCTCCTTGTGCTATGTCTGGAAGAGGAGCTCTGAAAAAAATGGCCTGGAGTAAAAGCATAGCTTTTCTCAGGGTACTGTACTGGTGATTGCTGTGCCTTAACTCATAATGGCTAAAATTATGCAACTCAGTTTAAGATGCTTGCCTGGTATGTAGCTCTCAGCTTCACAAAACGCCATTGGTAGAACAATAGTGAGTCAGTACAGAATAAGTCACCCAATATGTGGTTTTAAAAGGCACTGTGCTGTTTAAGGGTAGGAATGATTTCAGAATTCAAAGACACTTTTAGAAAGAGGAGGGTTATTACATTTGTTTTTCTGCTGTTACTTTAATAGAAATCTTCTTGTATGTTAAGATCTGTAAGTCACCCCTCTCTGCTTACCATTACCTGCACAGATTCTTGACTTGATAGCTTCCTTCATCTGCAGTGCAGCATTTCACTTGCAGAGCTGCCACTTCCCATAGTGGGACCTGATTCTGATATTCATTGCTTGGAGGGATCTTTAATTCTCAGGAGTGTTTCCTAATTCATATTCATTCATTAACAACTGCCCAACTAGCAAGGTTTCATAAACCAGTTCGGACAGAGTACGGATTCCAGATAAACAGCCTAAGTTTCCAGAATGGGAAAACCCAATGGTAAGCAAAAAGAAAAATCACTTCTTATTTTAGAGAATAGGAACCTTGGTCAATGGCATGCTGCTTATTTCATTAAGTAGCAGGAGATAACACAAACATACCTGGTTTTGCTTGATTTCGTTATGGAACTGTCAACTCCAAATCTAGTCGGTCAAGGATCAGCTTCCAGTCTCCTAAATTCTCTTTTGAATTTAGTGTTGGATACAGAGAATAATGTCACCAAATGACAAATGTGTATTTTTATACAGCTGCTTTGTAGTTTTACACATCAAAATGTGAATTATCTTCCGTTCACATAAACTGACAGTCCATTCACATGAACTAATATTGACAATTCTAGACCAACAAATTAAGGCAAAGACCAGAATGAAGACTATCTAGGCACGTGGCTCTATTTAGCTGTTGCCTCTAGATAAGGCTGTAACCTGAGTGTATATAAATACACGTTGCCTGAAAACACCCTTAATAGATGATCCCTTCACTTTAGCTTTATACAAGTAGACACAATGCCTTTTCTCACAAATTAAATGGTTCTTTCAATTAAATAGTATAACAAGTTATTTTCTTGAGTGAGCAGCAAAAGAGCTCAGACCAAAGCACAAGTTTCACAGATGAAAAGCTAGTATCCAGAAATGAAAACTTTGATATCTGGGGTAGCATCTGTCTCTCAATATGGTTTTTAGGCTTTTCTCTGTCTCCTGATATATGCTGCAGATCTTACTGCTTCTTTTAAAAGTCAGTTGCCACATCTATGTGTGCAAGCCTCAGAGAAGAGTTTTGTAAAGAACAGAGCACTATGTTCCAGAAGACATGATTAAGCTCCCAAAACATAAGGAACTGAAATAACCAGGGACAGAGATATCAGTAGCTAAGACAGTGTAGAGCTCCTCAAATGAGCATACTCTGTGTAGTCTATTCCAGTTACAGAAAGTCAAGCTGCTTTAGTTTGAGGCAGTCAGACTACTGCGTGCCTTGATGTAGCAGAGTCACCAATATTAAAGCACAAAATGATTGTGCATTACAATCCCATCAGTAGGTATGAGAACCAATGCCTGGACTATTTCAGTGGCTTGCTGAAAGGCACAAGTGAGGCGAGGTTTCCTCATATGTGAGTGACATGTGACTGTCAGGTGGCGATGGTTCCTTAGACCTTGAAGTGGTACTCCCATCAACAAGCCTACAAGCAACAAGAAAAACTGGGTGGATCAAAACTAGAGGTGGGTAGATTCAGATAAGACATTAGGAAGAAGTTCTTCTCCATGAGGGTGGTGAGACACTGGAACAGGCTGCCCAGAGAGGTGGTGGAAGCCATCTCTGGAAGTGTTTAAGGCCAAGCTGGCTGGGGCTCTGAGCAACCTGCTCTAGTGGGAGGTGTCCCTGCCCATGGCAGGGGGGTTGGA
>WUAM01000143.1:15291946-15302158 GCA_024336885.1 Actenoides hombroni | reverse complement strand
TGGTCACCCTGCTGCCCACCAGGACCCCCAGGTCCCTTTCCCCTGCGCTGCTCTCCAGCAGGTCAGTCCCCAGCCTGACCTGGTACCTGGTAACTCATTTAAACTTCACTACAAGATGAAAAACTAAAACGACCAGTTCATTCCTGTATGACAGTTTTCTTCTAAGAGACATTACATAGCCTGTGAGGTCATCTATGACATAAGGGTTCTGTTTATATGTATTTTCCAATTGCCTCTTCTCTAGATGTCTCTGAGTGTCTGTCACATGAGGTTTCTATAGGTAGCAATGTTTATCATGAAGTTGTCAATACTCCTCCCTCCATCTGGCTACCCAGTCTTGTTTGCATTCTGCAAACAGTCTGAAGTTGTTTCCTGCTCATTTAGAAAATCAACCACAAATTATCTGCCACTAAGATACGTCCTTCTTTCTGTAATTGTGAGATTTGGGGGATTTAACACGATTCTTACATTGAGAACAGTAGATTGGGGTTTTATTCTGGTTTTAATTGCAGGTAGTTTATCCATTTAAATTGTGTGTTGGCAGTGGGTTTACATTCAGATCCCTGCTTTTCTAGTCCCAAAGATAATGGTGAAGGCTTTAAAATTAGATTTACTTAAAGAAAACCAACAAATGTCAGGATTTTTTACCTGTCCTTTGCCTTCAAAACAATCATCTTAGAAGCTGTAAAGGGTGTGTGCTTCTCCCCCACACCCTCAGAAGCAGTGTAGATTTTCTAGCCAGAGGTCCACACTTTAACGTGCAATAGCAGCATAGATTAGAATTCAGAGAGATGCTCCTGGTAAGTGTGACACTGGCAGTTGTGTCTGCATCAGCAATCTCTGGCTGAAGATTTCTGCACAGCAAGAGTGTTACTGCTCTGCCTTCTTGTGTATCTCAAGAGTGGTGAGATGATAGGGGATTATTATTATTATTATTATTATTATTATTACTAAATTGTTTTTTTTCCCCTTCCTCTTAAACAATTTTGAGTGTCATTTGCTGGGGTGAGCTTCCAGGTTTTTCCTCAGGGCTAAAGCTGATGTAAAAATGAAGGAATTAATTTGTTTCCACATATATCTCTGTAAGTAAAGTGCCAAGGAACTCGAGCCTCGCAATACAAGCGAGAGTTGAGAACCTGGTGTGTTGTGTAATGTCCAACTACTTCCTGCAGCCAACTCTTGAGTTATTCTAGGTGGTTTATTTGGGTTGTGGATGAAATGTGTGAATGCAGAGCTTAGTTAAGATCTGGCAGGGTTTATGAGATGAGGCAGAACGTGAAGTTGAACGCGCTGTGCTGCTCCAGGCACCGCAGTTCAGCTCCTTTTTGAAGGGATTGAAAGCCCTCTGGACCTTCCTGTAGCCTGACCTTGCTGGAGGTGATGGTGCAGACAAGTGCAGATGGATCCTAATGGAACCAGCCTTTATTTAACGGAGTTGGTGCTAATGAGCTGGATCAAAATGGAGCCTGATGCATCTAGAGATGATTACATGCAGCGTGATTCAGTTCTTTCTGGAGTCAGAGCGCTGCTTGGCTGAGGCACAGTCTGTCCCTGGCTATGGACGGGCTATGGTCTGGCAAATAAGCCTTATCCTCTCATCAGCATTGAGAACTGTGATGCCAAAACACCCTAGTCTGGGTTTTTTTTTTAAGTTCAGTACAGATTTTAGTGTGTCTGTCACTTGGCTTCAGTTCAGAACAAATCAGCCTTGTCTGTGAGCCCTGTGCCCCTTGTAACTTGGACTATGCATTTGGCTTTCAGTATCTGGGACAGAGCAGTTTCCCATGGCACCAGGAGGTGGTGCTTATTTCTTAACTTTACTACTTAGTGGGTATTTCAAAGATCAGTAGAGAAATGGATTGCCCTCCTCTTGTGAGAAGAACACACCAACTGCCTTTGAGTTCAGCCCATTCATTCCTGTTAGTAGTTCTCCTGAGTGAGATTCAGTCAGTCTCACAGATTGATGAGGTTCATACAAAATGGGTTCTATTTAAAAGAAACCAAATTACTTTTATTCATATTAACGTTAATAGCATCTCATTTCTCTGGTTAAGTTTAATAATCAGACTAAAAGTCAGCATAGACCACAGTTCTTGTCTAGGGAAGGCTTTCAAACCACCTTGTTTATTTACTGGAATCTTTTCATTAAGCTTGTCAGGATGTTGATGATTCATCAGCCGTTGGTTTGAGGAATTTGCTTCTTGGTGCCATACACAAATGCTTAGGAAATTCTGAAGATGCTGTTCAGGTAAGTTGTTAGATGCTAATTTACACCATTAATCCTCTTTTATAAGCTGTTCTGTTAAATATTGCTGAGGAGGACTGCTAAGCAATCCCATCAGTTTTCAGTGCTGTTGATCATTCCGGTTTGTGAATTCTGACAAAGTTCCCTGTGGTTCTTTCTAAATCTTCTGGTTTAGCATGTCTTCATTATATTCTGTGTTGTACATCTAATTGGCTGTGTTGAGTGAACACAGCAGCTAAAGTAAGAGGAAGAGTTGAGGGGAAGCTGGGAGCAAGAGCAACGGAAAAGTTCTTGCTCTCCTGGATTTACTTTGTCCAACAAAGAAAATCCTACTTTAAAAAAAAACAACAACAAACAACTTGGAGATTGATCTTTAGAAAGTAGGTTTGCTGCTTTTCCTCCAGACCATTGTCATCTAAAGTTCCCTGTTGGATCTAATGTTTTTTCAGTATGAAGTTGGAAAGCTCTTCAGACGGACAATATATTACTTGGTAAAAATCCAAACAAATGATTTTGCCTTGAGACAGTAGTCTTGGCAAAAACTTCCTGGTCCTTGCTTGAAGAACCTCTACCACTGGAAAATTTTTATGTATTCTCATTTTAGCTTTGGGCCAATTTCTAGTGCTTAAAGTGGGATGGTACTTTGGGATTTTCTAAAGTATCAAACGGTTAATTTTAATGCATTACTGCAATCTTTTTTTTCTTTAATTTTTATAGTTCTTTCAGCGAGCTGCTAAAGATGAACTGTGCCGTCAAAACAACTTGTACGTCCAGCCATATGCTTGCTATGAACTTGGCTGTCTTCTGTTGGACAATCCAGAGGTAACTGCATAACCTTCTGTAAACTCTTGAAATTAGGATGGGGAGTCAATATATCACAGAGTCACAGCATGGTAGGGGCTGGAAGGGACCTCTGAAGATCAGGATCACCTAGGGCAGCCCACACAGGAACAGATCCAGGGAGAGTTGGGAAGTCTCCAGAGAAGGAGACTCCACAACCTCTCTGGGCAGCCTGGGCCAGGCTCTGTCACTCTCACAGGGAAGAAGTTTTTCCTCATGTCGAGGTTGAACCTCCTGTCTTCCAGTTTATGGCCATTGCCCCATATCTTGTCACTGGCCACCACTGAGAAGAGCCTGTGTCCATGTTCCTGACACCCACCCTTTAGGGATTGATAAGCATTGATCAGATCTCCCTTCAGCTTTCTCTTCTCCAGCCCAGACAGCCCCAACTCTCTCAGCCCTTCATCATCTCAGGGGCTCTGCACTGGACAGTCTACAGTAGCTCCTTGTCCTTCTTGAACCAGGGAGCCCAGAACTGGACATGATCCTCCAGGTGAGGCCTCACCAGCACAGAGTAGAGGGGTAACTATCCTCTCCAGATAGAACACAGTTCCTTCTTAAAATAACTCTGTATTTTTTGGATTAAACTTCTATTTGGAAGAATATGGTATTTGTCAAAAGTCTTTTTACTTTGGGATTATTCATCCCCACTTTGGACACGTATCTTCCTAGTCTCACACATCAGTGCACCTGGGAAACCCAGCTGTGCTGAGGGGATGCATCCCATCCTAACTACTTCATTGCAGGGGCTGTAGAAGTGAAGTGATTTCAGTCATTTAAATTCCTTTAGAGCTGTATGTGGTGGCATTTTAGCTTTCACTTGGCGTGGTGAGGGTTTGGTTGCTCAGGATGGAGAGGACAAGAATCCACCTGGCTCTCGGCCTCAGCCAAGCCATGTGGACAGGCTATGTTAGATCCTTCAGGTCTCTGCACGTCCCCTGCCTCCTAGAGAGTCCAGACTCTCTGAAACCAGGGCAGTTCTGCACCCATCTTGGTGCTGTTTCCCTCCTCAAATGTGCAACACTGCTCCCTGTTTTGAGTCTGTGCTGCTTTATGTGGTGTTCCTGGTTCAGGTGGCAAGTTAGAGGAGGACCTTACAGGCTCATGACTGGAACCCCCACATCACTGTCTGTAGTGTATAAAGGACTTGTGCTGGTAGTAGCTCATATTCTTAAGGTTCTGTTTTCAGTTGGTTTTAATCTTGACAGATTTAACCATCCAAGTGGAAACTTCCCCTTAAGGAGGGATGGGAAGGAAAATACTGAAAGAAAAATGATTAGCCCAACAAAGGACAAAACTGAGAAACACTTCTACAAATAATTGTTCATTTTTGAAGATCCTACTACCCTGTGACTTCAAACTGGGTCTTAAAGCCTGGTAGGGAGGTCTCAGTCCAGTAATGTTCCTGCTGCCTTTTTTCCCCTGTGTTCCTATTTAAATTTGATCATGTCAGGTGTCTCTTAAAAAAAAAACAAGTGTGGTGAGTACTGAAGTTATCTGAAGATTCAGAGAATGTGGGAGCACTACTTCCTTCCTCAGTGCTGCACGTGTAGGATGTGCCCACGGCACCCAAATGTGCTTCATCTTGGGTGTTTGAGGACTGAACAAGCCTCTGGTCATAGCTGGACTGGGAACCTGTGGTTGTGCTTAGGATGTGAGTAGGAAACTCCCTAATAATGAGGAGATAAATATCCCCCTGCTAACAAGGGCGTAAATGATGCTTGACTTGCATAAAGTGGGATGGGGTGGGAGAAAAGCAAGAGCTAGAATAGGTTGGGGATGCTGTTGATAGAGAATTCCATTTACCAGCTGAGGTGTCACATGAGAGCTCTGGAATGGTTAGGAGAAGGGAAGAGGGTTTTATAAGCAGCATTTACCTGAGAGGCTGAGCATATTAAAGACCTGAGCAACAGATATAGATATATATGAATATGCATTTCAGTATAAAAAGCATGTTGTTATTAAATTTACTTTGCTTTGAAATTATTCAGAATTACAGGTTTGATTTACCATGTCATCTGGATCATCTTTATTCTTCAAGAACTTGATTAGAACTAAGTTTAAGTTTTTAATATGGTTACATCAAGAAGTTGACAGTGCTTTTTATTTATTTTTTTTTGGTAGATGTCCCAAACACTGCATGTAATTTAACCAATAGAAATACATATGTTTATATTCAGAGGTACATGAAAAGGAAAACTTCATTTTTCCATCTCTAATCAGTTGATTATTTGTACAGCTTAAAATAAAAATGTACTGTATGGTAAGAAATAGAATCATAAATAAATAAAAGATAAGCTTTGCAGTAGAAATATTAATTGGCAAATACATTTTTCCATAAGAGTTTGAAATACAAATTTCTGAAACACCTTTCAAAGCTTAAAATCTGGGAACTTGTTTTGTAAATGAGTGGCTTAAACTTTGGGGAAGAAGAAAAATTCAGCTGTGGAGCAGTTAATGATTTGTCTGTAGCCTCCTTGGTTTCTCTACGAGTTGTTGTCGCTCACCTTCTGCAGCCACTTGCATTTAAAGCTCTAGTTTCTCCTCTTCTGTAGGAGACTGAAAATGTGTAACACTGCATTTACTGGGTGCCTCATTAATATTTCTGGTTTCCTAATCTGAGAGTGTCTTGCCTGCTCGGTACCTTGTTTTCAAGATCAGGGTGCTCTTCTGGCCTGACCAGGCCAGAGCCTTAAGGTGTTTTCTGTAACATTCAATACGTTTCTCATGCGTTTGCCTTTTTGTAGACTGTGCCAAGAGGCAGAACCTTACTTCTCCAAGCCAAGGTAAATAAGACATTTTCATATTTATATTCCTGAGCTGAGGGCATTTGAGATCTTGTGTTCTGGGGGGGTTGGGGTAGGGGGAGTTAAGTGTCGGTGTCCCTCACTTACAAGCTACACCACTGTCATGTAGCTGTACTTAAATGTATATAATACACATTTATGTATCTTACATAGGTAGTTATTTCTGGGTCAGCCATAGCACAGAGCCCACGTTAGTGACCTCTCCTGGAGTGTCAGAACCATGCCAAGCTCTAAGATTTGGCAACAGAAAGTTTGCAAGTGACAACTCTTCCCCACCTTGTCTGTTCCAGCTGGTTCTTGCCTTGCACACAGTGGGATATTCTAGAGCTTTTGGACTGGCAGAAATCCCTAGGGGCTGTTCCAGCTCTGTGGGATCCAAACAGCACCTTAGAAATGGAAACTTGCTGCTCTCCTCCCCAGCTTGGAGTATCTGTAATAATTCTGTCACTTCGGGCTATGTGGGGATATTCAACAGGCAGTCACCAGTTCACCTCTTCCTCAGCCTCTTACCAGGATGGGGCTTCTTAAGTGGTGGCAGTGACATTATCTTCACATCATGAAATGAAGGAGGCTGATAGTGGTATGCTTTTGGTTGGTTGGTTGGGTTTGTTTGTTGTGGTTTTTTGTGTGTGTGTTTGATTTTTTTTTTTTCTTCTTTCTCTCTCCCCCTTTTATCCCCCCCCTTCTTTCTCTCTCCCCCTTTTATCCCTCCCAGGAGGAATTTACTGGCTATGACTTTGAGAACAGATTGCACGTCCGCATACACGCAGCCTTAGCCTCTCTAAGGGAAGTGGTTCCTCAGTGACAGCCAGGAAGTCTTGTTATCCTTCCCACAGTTCCTGCACTTTAGGATGAAGCAGAAGAAGAAGCTGTTGGGAAGAGCAGCTTTGCTTCTGAAAACCACTTGTGCCAGAGACACTTTCCTAGTAGGGTCAGAGTTGGTATGGCTTAGTAAAATGTTGCAGTAGTAACTAAATCAACCAGGAAGAAGGTTAAGTGACCTTGTGTTTTTAACTCTTCTGTTTTTATTTTGTTTAAACCAAGCTGAACACAGTTGCTTGTAACACTGTGGGTGAGCCTAAAGAAGCACACAACGATTTACTTCAACAATATTGGCAGGTGTGATCTGTACCTTTGGAAATAGATGTAGATCTCAAAATATGCCAACAGGAGCACTTCTGTTTTGATTAGAATAATATAGGAGAAGAAATTGGAGTAAATATTGGAAGTTGGGAATGGTCAGAACACTTTTTTTTCCCTTGAGCATTAGCCAGTACACAGGAGGAGGAAAACTATTCAGCCACAAAGAGCAGATCTCACTAAATATCAGTGTCCTATGTCAGTGACTTCAGGATGACTGCTGTGTGAGTTTTAAATCCCATATCCCCTTCCATTCTTCATCCCTTCCCTCCCAACCCAGCTCATACTTGTGATATAAATGATGTCAATATTTAGGATCTCTGCTTCTGGTACGTTCCAGCCAAATCCTTAACTTTGTTTGACATGCAGTTACAGCGTGGGCAGTTCTTACATCTGCTCTTAATATTCTGAATATTATGTTAAAATAGAGCCAGATACAGTAATTTTCCATATTTTTCCTTCAAGCTGCTGAATCTGTATAGCAGTGACCTTTAAAGGTATTTAAAAAAACCCAACCAACCAAAACACAGAGCCAAAAAGTTACTTAGGTCTTGGTGTAACTACCAAAGTCTCTGTATCGTATTCCAGACCTGTGGTGTTAAGATACTGAAATACCTCTGAGAGCCTAAAACTTGTATCACGACAATATGATTTTTACTATTTGACCATCTCTGTGCTCATCTGTAGCTTTTTTTTTTTTACTTTTGTCTGTAATCTATAGTATCTCCTTGTGTTTTGTATATTCAGTTAATATCATAATCTAGGAAGGTAAATATTTTTTTAAAGAAGCTTATGAATACAAATCTGACCAGAAAGTTAGTTGAATCGTGTTACTTTGCAAAGCTAAGAAAACTGGATCTCTTTGGAAATAGTTATCCAAAAGCCTTATCTTTACTTTGGTCAATTTGCCTTAACAGTTCCTTAGCTTCAACTATTTCTTTTTTCCCTCCTTTTACCTTTTGGTAGAATATGTTGCC
Organism: Actenoides hombroni; assembly: GCA_024336885.1. Classification (NCBI taxonomy): domain Eukaryota; kingdom Metazoa; phylum Chordata; class Aves; order Coraciiformes; family Alcedinidae; genus Actenoides; species Actenoides hombroni. The sequence continues at coordinate 15,294,149 of WUAM01000143.1, read as the reverse complement.
AGAGTTTCAGACCTTGTCCACACCTAACCTTCATTGATTTGCTTTTGAGGTTGCATCTAAAGCAAGACTGATATGGAGGAGAAAAGTCATATCCTATATGGTAGGCCAAATGAAGTGGTTGAGACACTTAATTTCTCTTCAGAAATACACAGATCCTGCTATGAAAGGCATTCCTAGAGCAGTTAAACACTTCTGTTGCAGTTCCTGAAGGAGAAGAGAGACTCTTTAACTCTTAAAAAAAGCAGTTTTATTTTTCTATAATCTAGGTGTGTTACAGATAGTACACTTTGGGGGTTTTTTTGTAATTCAACTTTGACAGTAATATTGAGTCATAAATAAGTGTTCAACCTTATTTGGTCAATCTAAGTGAGCATTGACTAGAAAACAGTACATTGTGTATATATAGTGACTGCTTAGAACTCAATTAATGATTTTAAAAATGGGCTTTAATGTACTTGAAACCTTATTTTGTCCTATCTGCCTTCTAATGTTTTGCAGTCAGAGGCACAGTCCATTTTGGGTAAGTAGCTAGAAATGGTGCAGTTACTGACAAAATCCCTTTTAAACACACGCTGCTTAAATGTCCCGTTGGGGCTGGGCTGTTCAGGACACAAAGCACCTGCATGCCGTTTCTGTTGGGCTAGCTGGGTATGCTTGGAGGTAGCTAGCAAATCATAGTGAACTTGCTAAAAGGCCTGCTGTTCTTGCCAGGCCAGGGGTGGGTATGGAAAGACACACTGTGTTCATATAACAGTTTTAACTCTGTGCAAATTGCAGCTTCTCTGTGGATTTAGCGAATCATCACTGAACTAGAACTGTTTCAGTGTTCAGGTTTTTTTCTTTCCTCCCTTTGTAGGAGAATCTCCTACCTTGTAAATGTCAAAATGATTTTTTTTTTTTTTTTTTTAAATGTTAGATTGTGCCTGTGATGAGAGAAATTTCAGCTGTATTTTGTGTAAACTGCTAAGTTTTTATACTTTGGAACTCGGAGGCATGGTCTAATAGCAATAACGGAACATGCATCTTGCTAGTTAATATGTTAAGACTTTTCTTTCCTGGGTCAGGTATTTTTGTTGATGGTGATGCAGTTTTTATCTCAATATGACTCATTTCAAATAACTAGAATTTTTAGCTGTCACAAGGTGGCATATTTATTGTGATGTACTGCAAATGTTAATTTACAGAACTTGCACTTTTATATTTCTGAGTAAAATTCATGGAACGTGGACATGAGTTTGTTTCCCTTGCTCCTCAAATTTCTCTTTTAATTGGTGGCCTCCTGGACGAGATGGTATCAAGTACTGGGACTGCTTCTGGGATGTTAGGTGACTGTAACCAAGTTCTCTAGTCAGCAATTACCTCAGCCTTTGTTCTTCCAGTATAATTATAGTCTCCTGGTTTAGAAAGTGAGTTACACGTGTCATGTTGAGATCAGCCACAGAGTGAACAAGGTTTAAGATGTATTTTTAGGACATCAACTTGACTTGTTCTTTGTTTAAGAACCACACACAGTTGTATTTGCTGTATTCCTACACCTTTGGAAAATGTTTCTAATTTACTCTAAAGCAAGCACTTTAATTTCTTCTCTCTCTGACTTTGAATGCTTGTTTCATATTCCAGTTACGCTTTATTCTTAAATAAAATCGCCCAGATGTTGTATGGAATTGCTCTCCAACTTACAGCAGTCCCGTTTGTCTTTCCAACGGTTGTTCTCATGTTTAACAATTGCTCTGTGACTGTTTGGAGTTTGAACAGGAGCAGGTTGTTGGTTGGTAGGGGGCTCTCCCTGGTGTTTGTTGGAAGGGTGATGATCAAAGCCGTCGGTGCAGCCCAGGCAGGGGAGCCTCTGAAGAGCCCTCACAGTCCCTTTCCGGCCATCGCTGTGAAATCCCAACAGTGGCAGCAGCTCCCTTTCAGGAAAAGTTCTGCCATCCCAAACAAGTATTTTTAAAGGTAACTTGAAGAAGCAAATTTATACTTAGCTGCTTGCTAAGGTAACTGGCATCTAACCAGGACACCTGAGCTTGGGGCAGCAGGGGCTCTGCAGGCAGCCTGGAACACAACTGGAACTCCACTGAAACGCTGGGGTAAGGAGTGTAGGTTGTCCTGGTTTGAGTGAGGACAGAACAATTCTGTTCAGGGATTTGACTTTTCAGGTCAGTCTCCTCTACCCAGCTCCCTGGCTGCAGGCAGCAGCTGCTTC
>WUAM01000143.1:15273948-15286836 GCA_024336885.1 Actenoides hombroni | reverse complement strand
TGCTGGCTCATGGTCAGCCGGGTGTCCACCAGCACCCCCAGGTCCTTTTCCTCCAGGCAGCTCTCCAGCCACTCCTCCCCAAGCCTGAAGCATTGCCTGGGGCTGTTGTGACCCAAGTGCAGGATGAGTACCTGGCCTTGTTAAACCTCATCCCATTGACCTCAGCCTTCTAGAGCACCATAAGGTTTCAGAACAGGAACTGCAGCACATTTGAACCAAATATGATTTGATTTCTTTAAAAAGTAAAAGCATAACGACCACTGATGTGGCAGCATCCATCTCTCTAACAGAGCAGGGCTTGCTTAGCTGCAAAGATGTGAGATGCATATGGGAAGAAATGCCTTGTACCATCTTCATGGTGGTAAACTGAGCAGCTGGAACACTTCAGTGGTTCTGGTGAAGTAAACTGAAGTCAAGAGAAGGCAGAAGCCGTTCACCCCTGGTACTGCACGTGCAGTTCATCTCCTGGGTCACAGGTAATAGCCGCTCAATTCCAGAGCACACAGCCAGGCATTTGCTGGAGGCTGGGCTGTAAGCACAGTCACCTCATCTCTCCCATGAAGGAATTTCCCACCCACTACCTCACTAGTGTGTCTTCAAGGCTTGTAGGGGTCAGGACAATGTGCCCCTCCTCCAGTGACTACCAACTTCAATAAGAAGGGGAGGGGAAAAACTAAGTTTGCGAGCCACAGGAGACCCAAAGCAATCAGGTAACCGAGCCAGGAAAGTGACGGGGGAAGGAGGGGGCTGGTTCTCATCCAAAGCAGCAGACCACTGTGTTTCAGAACTGAACTGGTGTTTTACTCGAGACTACTGGTCAGTCTGTAAAACATTAAGTATTCAACACGAAACACCTTCAGAAACATCAGGGCTCCACTTCTAAAGTGAGCTTAAAATGATTTAAAAATAATGACTAGGTACTTTGGAGAATTGTCTCACGAGGGAGGTAGACAAAGTAAGAACCCTACTCTTCTGTGGCAAAGCAGTTGCTGTAGTTTACATCAAAGGTTACCTTACACTGCAGAGTAAGATCCACAGCTGACCTGGGAACAGGTAGGAGGGTATGCATCCCCCCCCCCACTCCCCCCTCAAAGCACAAATCTTCCTCCACACTTGATATCCATCCTTTGGAGGGAATTGCACTTGGCATTTCTACTACAGAGATCAGACACTAGGAAATTTCTGCCACAGCTTTAGAAACATCCTGGAAAACAAAAGAACTTGGAAAGGATGTCCCAGGCAAGTGCTGAGCAGGTCTCCATCCAGTGTCTGCACAACAGCAGCTGAGGAACCTGGTGAATGGTGTCTGCACTAACTATACACCCTGAAAAGCACTGCTCTGGGCTGCCCCTGGGAATTCCCTCATTTCCAATACCAACTGTAGGTGCTCTGAGCTACACCTCAAGCTACTTCAGGCACCTGGAAGAACACAGTGTAACTACCCCTTGCTTTGAATCTGGTGATAGCTAGAACCACTCTGAATTCAGGAGAAGAGGGAGGTGCAAGGCTGTCCAGCACTTAACAAGTTTACTTGGAAGCATTACAAAGATGTTATTTTCCACCAGTTTCAGGGCAAACAAACCCAAACACTTCAGGAGAGCAGGCACAGAAAAAAAAAAAGACAAAGGCAGACATGTCCAAACCTGGGACTCTGGGATGATGGGTGACTTCATTTAAGAAAACCAAAACAAAAACAAAAAACAAAGAGTGATTTATAGTTACAAACAAACATTTTAAAGATACTTCATCCACAGTGTCTGGGTGTATTAATAGCTGGTTAAGAGGGAAGAGATGAAGCTTGCTTACTTTTAAGTGTTTTCTGTGAAGACACTACAAATTTCTTACTATACATTTACATAGATCTTGTCTGATCAAAGTAGATTCATTTGGTTATGTTTACACAGCTTCTACTTAGCTCATGTGTAAGAGCTCCCAACTGACCCCTCTCATCATGTATTAAACCCCACCATCCTGGCAGATCCCTCAAACTCATTCTTCCCTTAGCTCTTCTAACTTTTGCAGTTAGTAACCCTCTCAGGAAAGGGACAATGACTTTGATATCTAGGTGATAGTCATTTTAGCTACCTGAAGAGTAACTATGAATTGGAAAAACAGCATTGGCAGCACGCAGCAGCTGATCCGAGAAGTTGGTAAGAAGGCCAGAAGCTATCAAGTTCACTGGAGGAAACACCTCCTCTCTTTGGCCAAGCGTGCAAATTTGAGGCAATTCTAAACTATTGAGCAACAACAGCCCTTAGAAGCAGCTGTCAGTGGCAACATCCTTGTCGTGTCAGAAGCAAGAGGTGCTCAGAGAAGACACCATGGTTTGTGCGCAAGCCCGACGCTTCTCTGGGGAAGCACTAGAGCCTGCAGGGACCAAGGCTGCAAATACAAGTGGTACTACCAAACCTGATGATGCCAGCTCTCCATGCTGACACAATACTGCTCACCACTGCTGTGGACTGGCAGTTCACCTCGATGTTCAAAGCTTTTCTCCAAGTACAACACACACACACAGAGGTAAGCACACTGACCTCGTCTTCCAGTCCTCCTCTGACTTGGAACGATTTTTGCGTGCGGTCCTTTGTTTTTCTTCTAGCCTCTTCTTTTCTTCACTAGCTAGATCTTGAAGGAATCAAAAGACACAAATAAAAATACAGAGGATGTTAAAGTGTAAGATAAGACAGGGCCTTTACTCCATCTGACCCAGAAAATAAACAACAGACACCGTAAAAGTTGTCCATTTCGAAAGCCTTCTACGTAAGAAGAGCTTCTGGTGTAGGCCAAGAGTGAAGCCAGGCCAGCTGTGGCACAAGATCAGCCAATGGAATTCCAGTTTTTAAGACTGCTAAACACATGTTATCCGTGGCCTAAGGACCCTGAAAATGTGTTTGTGTGACAGCAAATGTGAACATGGGGAGGTGGCATAGCTGGCCTTTATTTCAGTAGGGAGAACAATTAAGGTATCTTGGATTTATTTCAGAAGCCTGACCAGCCACTTCTTTTCAAGGTTTGGGGTAAGTTGCTACTAGTACCTAGTTCCTGATCACCAGGGGTTTGGAATATTCATTTCCAAGCCACAAATAATTGTCTCTCTGCAGCATCCCTCCAATTTTTTTGTTAACACAGTAAGGTAGCACAGGTCATGATCCATAAACAAGCAGAGCAGTTGCTTCTATTTGTCAGAAAGGATGGTGAAAAGGGGTGAGGAGGAAGTCAGACTAAGCAGCAGAGGAAGTGAAGAGCAATCTCTTTCATACCTGAATCCTCAACAAGTATTTCATAAGTACCTTAGTCTTCCAAAAAGTATTTCCTCAACTACTTCTATCAGCCTCAAGGGTCTGCTCAAGGGCACTTAAAGAGCTGGCAGAAGTGCTCACCAAGCCACTTTCCATCCTTTACCAGTAGTCCTGGCTAACTGGGGAGGTCCCAGTTAACTGGAAGTTAGCAAATATGATGCACATCTAAAGAAGGGACGGAAGGAGGATCCTGAGAACTAGAGGCCTGTCAGTCTTACCTCAGTGCCTGACTCGAGGGGAAGGGTATGGAGCAGATCACCTTGAGTGCCACCATGTGGCATGTGCAGGGCAACCAGGTGATCAAGCAGTCAGCCCATGGGTTTATGAAGGTCAGGTCCTACTTGATTAATCTGATCTCCTATGACAAGGTGACCTGCTTAGTGAAAGAAGGGAAGGCTGTGGGTGTTGCCTGCTTGGACTGCAGTAAAGCCTTTGACATCATTTCCCACAGCATTCTCGCTGAGAAACTGGCTTCTTGTGGCCCCTTGCTCCCAGGAGGACATTGAGGGGCTGGAGCATGTCCAAAGAAGAGCAACAGAGGTGGGGAAGGGTCTAGATCACAAGTCTGGGGAGGAGCAGCTGAGGGACCTGAGGTTACTTAGAGAAAAGAAGGCTGAGGGGACACCTTATTGCTCTCTACAGCTACCTGACAGGAGCTTGTGGCAAGATGGGGGGTTGGTGTCTTCTCCCACAAAACAAGCAATAGGACAAGAGGAAATGACTCCAAGTTGCACCAGGGGAGGCTCAGATAGGGTATTAGAAAAAATTCCTTCACCAAAAGGGTTGCCAAGCCCTGGCACAGGCTGCCCAGGGCAGTGGCTGAGTCACCATCCTTGGTGATGGTGAAAAGGTGTGTAGGTGTGGTGCTGAGGGACATGGCTTAGCGGTGGACGTGGCTGTGCCAGGTTAATAGTTGGACTCTATGATCTTAAAGGTGTTTTCCATCCTAAACAATACTGTGATTCTATGAGCTACACCAGTCACTTAGCAATCCTGAGAAAGCAAGAGCCCCCATGCTTTGAGTCTACAAAGCCAGCTGGCCTGCTTGAATATACAAAATGCCAAAGAAAAGGAGCCAAGGCAGTCCAGGGGAAGGCTATTCCACACCATATTGAAGTGTTGACCACCAAGTCAACTGTCAGAAGACCAAAAGACACTTTTCACACTGTGGCAGCTACATTAAAAATCTCCGAGGTCTCCACGAAGCACACTATTTCTACTCACTGCAAGTCTCATACTGTATCTTTAATTCCCTATCCTAGGACAACAGGAGTGTTCAACTCCCAGTGAAGAATAATTTTGCCTCAAGGGAATTTTTTTGGCATGCAGTTTCACTTAAATACTTCAGGCTGCATTTCTCAGCACTGACACAGCAAAACTCTCCTTTTGAACCAGGCTGATGGCAACAGAGAACTGAAAAGTTCAGTGACTTTCTTTTGATGCTCAGAGGTTGTCTCCTTAGAATAGTTAGCAATTATAGGGCTTGACTGCAGGGCACTGAGAGGGTCTCAAGCTAAATAAAAACCACAGCATCGTGAAGTTTCAGATTCTTGCTTACATGGGAGAACATAAGTAGGTGGTGTGGTGGGTTCCTGGCCAGCAACTAAGCACCCACAAGCCACTTGTTCACTCCCATTCATCCCAGTGGGTTAAGGGAGAGAATCAAAGAGCAAAAGTGAGGTAAAAGACAGTTTAATAAGTGAAGGGAAAGAAAAAAGGAGGAGAAAGTGATGCAATCACTTGCTACCTTCCACCAGCAGGCCTGCAACCAGCCAGCCTCCCAGCAACAACTACTTCCCCTGATACACAGGATTTACTGCTGAGCATGTTCTATGGTAAGGAGTATCCATTTGGTCAGCTCGGGTCAGCTGTCCCGGCCGTGTCCCCCTCCAAACCTCTTGCCAACCCCAGAAACAGAAAAGACTTTAACACTGTGCAGATGTTGTTCAGCAACATCTAACACTGATGTGTTGTCAACACCGTGTTGGTCACCAATCTAAAACACAGTGCTGTGTATCAGAGCATCATAAAATGGTTTTGGGTGGAAGGGACCTTAAAGAAAAAAAGCAGAGCTGCTCTCAATCTACTCATGGACCAGTCTGTATTTTCCTTGGGATTGCCCTGCCCCAGGTCAGGACCTTGCACTTGGCCTTGTTGAACTTCATGAGGTTGGCATAGGCCCACCTCTCCAGCCTGTCAAGGTCCTTCTGGATGGATCCCTTCCCTTCAGTGTGTCCACCACACCACACAGCTTGGTGTCATCCAGAAACTTGCTGAGGGCGACTCAATCCCACCATTCATGTTGCTGACAAAAGATGTTACATGGCACTGGCCTGAGGAACTCACTGACTTGAACGCAGCTTGTCACTGGTCTCCACTTGGAGACAAAGCCACTGACCACATCTCTTTTGAGTGTGACCATCCAGCCAGTTCCTTAGCTACCAATTGGTCCATCTGTCAAATCCACATCTCTCCAACTGAGAGACCAGGGTGTCGTGCAGGACAGCACTGAATGCTTTGCACAAGTCCAGGTAGATGATGTCGTTTGCTCTTCCCTTATCCGCTGACTAACCCCATAGCAGAGGGGCTGCTAGGAAGGAAATTACCCCCATCCCCAGCAGCACCAGTACAGATGGGTGACACCTTTCACTGGAAGCACACCACAACCTGCAGAAGGCTGCAGTAAAGCTTTACCTGTTTCGCAGCGTGAAGGAATGTACCTTTATGAGTAGGTAGTTACTCTACCAGTTCATCTAACAACTTCAGTGTGGAACTCACTTTTTTCCCTTGTCCCTCAGTTTTAACAAAAAACAGAAATACTTTTTCCAATAGAAGGAATTACCTATTTCTCCATTTTCCATGGCTCTGATGTCTGGTCGTAGCCGGCAGTCAGTTTTGGGAATGACACTCTCCATTTCTTTGTCCAACTCATTCAAAGCCATAGCAAAGCTAGTGAAATTATACATCTGCAATTCAGAGACAGGGACAAAAGGTGACTTGATGTCTCTAGCTGCTAAGTCTTGCTACAGAAGAAAGCTGCTGTCTGAAAACAAAGATGCAAGTGGTTTGTTATCATTTAATCCCTCGAGATAGGAATACTCGAGATACCAGCAGAACTGCGCTGTCAGGCAGCGTGGGGGAGACCCTTGCCATTTCTGTTTAAGGAGGCCAGTGTCCAGTTACCCAGTGAACTATTTCTCTCTTATCTTCTTTTTCCAGTCCTACTGGTATTTGCCCTATCTCTGCAGAGAGATCATAGAACCATAGAATTATTATAGTTGGGAAGGACCTCTAGGATCATCAAGTCCAACCTTCAACCCAACATCTCCCTAACTACTAGACCACAGCCTCAAGTGCTACATCTACTCACTTTTTAAACACCTCCAGGGATGGTGACTCCATCACCAATCTGGGCAGCCTGTTGCATTGCCAACCCCTCCCTCAGTAAAGAATTTCTTTCTAATATCCAATCTAAACCTCCCCTGACACAACTCGAGGCCATTTCCTCTCGTCCTGTCGTTAGTAATCTGGGAGAAGAGACCAACAGCAGCCTCACTACAACCTCCTTTTAAGTAGCTGTAGAGAGCAATAAGGTCTCCTCCAGACTAAACAAGCCCAGTTCCCTCAGCCACTCTTCATAAGACATTTTCCAGATCTCTCAGCAGCCTTGTTGCCATTCTCTGGACCCGCTCCAGCATCTCTAGGTTTTCCCCAAGACCCACTGACAGCACCTATTCTTGTTCCACTTCTTTGTCTTCCCAGCTGCAATATTACCTTTGTATCCACTGGCTCTCCAGCTCTGCAGCCTCTCACACACCAACTCATGCTACACAGGCTTTGCAAGTGTCTGTCCTCCCATAAAGCCCTTGGGAAGACATTTGTCACAGGGTGGAGAGAAGAGGCAGGGAAAGCCCCCATACTGTGAGCTACATAAAGCATCTCATTTTGCAGAGAAATTCCACTAACTCCAGAGTCATGCCTGTGGAAATTATCCCTCCAATCCTCCCATTACAGAGTTTCAACTGTAGTGGGAAAGTTTGCTGCAATAAACAGGCAAATCCAGGCTTGTTAATGAAAAAGACGCCGAAGGGATTTGCTTTGTGTTGATGATGCAGAATAACAAGATAGCAGACACTTTATAAGCAGAAGAGTAGCTGACCTGTGCTGAATTTGGAGGTCTTGGAGTTATCTTCCAAAGCAAAATACTTCCAGGGATAACATAGACACTCTCAGAATCTGGCAACGGCATCTCATCTGGTTCCTCAGTATTGCCCACCTAAAGGCAGCACGCAAAACAAAACAGGAGGAGTTCTTTGGAGTGGTGAACCATTTACACCCATCCATTCCAACACTGAAACTTACAGAAAAATTATTTCCTCGAGCAAAAGTAAATCATTTCAGCAACAACAAAACTGTTCTAGATGCTTGTCAAGAAGGGTAACAGCAATGACACAGCGTAACTATTCCCAGGGAAAGACTACCAATAGTTTCTTGCATCAACAGCTTCACAGATACAATCTGGATGTTCAAGGGTTAAGAAATGTCAGTTTTTCCACCCCAGAGATGTCCCATTTCCTCAAGCACAAGCACTTCCATGCCTGATATTTAACTTCATTATTGCTTCATTAAAGTTAATGAATAAGTCACATTCCTCATCCCTCCACGTCCAAGAAATGCCAGCACATAATGCAAATGCTGTCTTCAGTTGGGGCACACCAGAAAGCCCTATGCTACTAGAGGAACCTTCCTTTCCATCGACCACTACACTGCTGAAATGGCAAACTGGAAATGTTAAATGTCCTAGATTAAATAAATACCCTAGACTAAATAAATCTCCTAGATTAGCTAGATGTTCTGGGAAGAGTATCCTACAAAGGCCGAAATCACAACCTGAGGAGCTGCAGCCACAGCTCAGCACCATGGAATGTGGGGTTTCCCCCCGCCCCCCATAAAGGAAAAAAGTCCACCCAGGGTTGCTAGGGCAGTACAGAATAACTGGTGGTCACAGAGTAGAACTCCTAAATCACCACCCTTTTCATGCAGAGCTTTAAAGCAGCTGGATCCAGAGCTGCTGTGCCACACAAGCCCGTGTTACAAAACCAAATTAACACCAGCTAAATAATGAATATGGCTCTCCCAAGAAAACTCAGTGTCACTACTACAGCTAAAAATAGCAGAACACTTTGGAGACCACTGAAGAGCAAAGCTGAACTTAATGGCAACTAAAGCTTTAAGTGTTTTGGCTACGTGCCAATGGCTTTAATCCCGCTGCTAATAAGCTTTCCCTCTCTGGTAGTTGCATCAGATAATACAGATTGATGTTTTAGTGAAAAAAGAAAATCCTGTCCCCAAACTGGACTCGGTTGTCCTCCAACATGATTAATGTGTTATGCCTCCAAGAAAATGAGGCAGCATTAAGGCTTCTGCTTCACCGTGGAGCACTCGCGTAGAGTGCTTTTACTAATGACTAGGTGGCAAAGTAACCAGAGCAGTGTGCAGAGCAGCTTCAGTCCCTCAGGTACTAAGAAGATAAAGTGGGCTTTTAGCTGACTGCATCTGAACTGTGCTGGCAACCTGCCATTCTGCCCTTTAAAGGGCAGGGATCAATCTTTCACAAATTGGGAATCTGAAGCAGAACAGAAAGATACCCTTCTATGAAACCAAAGACAATTCAATACCAGCCTGACAAACTCCACAGCAACTTCTACAGAAAGGCTGAAGTACACACAATCTGTGCCTTGTTGGACACATAACCTTTAAAATGTCTCAGAAATTACAAAGAACTAGGCAAAAAGTGGATTTTCATGTATTCTTGCCACAAGGATCCATCCGTATTTCATGGTCGACGCTGCTCAGCCTCTCAGGCTACTGGTGGGGGGGTAGCAATAAACTTTGCCAAAGCAAGACCTGTGGTGTCTGTAGGTGAGGCGTGTGAGGGCAGTTGCTGTTGCCTTACATTATGCTCTTCCATACATCTGCACTGAAAATTCCACAGGAAATGCTCAGCGTGATTCAAAAAGGCTCTAGTTTAGTTGGAGCAGAATCATCCCGGTCCAACCCCAGGTCTACTGTAACTCTAATGTTGCTAAAAGAGCCACTTTCGCCGACACAAAGGCTCGTCTACCTCCCTGCAAAATTATTTTTCCAACAGTTTTATTCCTATAAAAATCAAAGCAGGGAAGATGTGGGGCAATCTGCATTTAAGTGAGTCCCCTAAAGGGAGGCAGAAGTGATTCTTCACCAGCAGCAATGCAGCATGCAGGAATAGCTGGAAAACAACTAAATAAACCTGAAAATTCTAATTAGGACAAGTTTGAAAGGCCATGTACTTTCATGCCTGAATGAATCCTTCAGTACCATGAAGGGAGAAACCACACCCAAACATCCACGAGACTTGGCTCACCTAGATCTCCAAACCCATGAAGGATCTCAGCTCCTCAAGCACAACACAAGAGGGCAGTGGGAATACACATTCAACAGAGAGTCCCTGCTTGGTAACCTGCATTACAGAGCTTTCAGCTTGCTACACAGAAATAGTTCTGGTAAACGAGTAGGAAAAAGCACTGTTTTCTAGAGCCTGAGCAACGTTGCAGCTTGAGCTTTCTGCAACAGGATGCTTCATTTTGAAGTGAAAAGCACAAATCATCTTAAACATTGTTGGAAAATGTGAAGTGGTAACTGAACAAAGACACGGGGAGTGTTTTTCTTTTCTCCTTCTCCCCAGAGCTCACGGGGTCAGGCTTGAAGAGAAGCAGTAATCCCCAGTGCTTCAGCACTCTCCTGATGACAAGCACTGGAGCAACCTCAGATACAGCAACAAATCTGAACCAGCACAGGAACAACTGCTTTTGGAGCTCTCTCCCTCCGTTAAATAAAAAAGCTACCAACACCCAAACCAACAACAAATCTGGCTTCAGTCAAAAGGGAACAATCCCTGTTTTAAGCTACAATGTGAGTTGTTATTCTTCATCGAGCTGTATGTTGTCACCATCACCATTCACCTTAAACAAAAAGAATATCGTTGACCAAAAATCTGGAAGAATTAAGAATGAGGAGAAAAAAAACCCCAACCAAACAAAAGCAATTGTGGAGGGGAAAAAAAAAGCAAGCATTTCTATAGTCCTGAGAATTTAAAAGAAAATGATACAAGAATCCCTTGTAGAAGCTAGAAAATATGTTCTATCAAGATGAGAAACTAGTCTATCCTGCCTCTAGAAGTCCAAATCCTCCTATAAGAATATATATTATCATATATAATCAGGATCACGGTCCTCCTAATGGATATGCTACTTCCCAAGTGACCTGGGAGGAAGAGGCAGGTAAAGAACCACCCAGTATTAAGATCACTCCAAGTTTTGGGACATCTGAATACAAATCCTTGCAAAGGAAAGCATTTTATCCCTTAATGCTGACACTCATCCAATCCGTTTTGTGTCCTGCGAGGAAAGAGAGAATAAGTGTACAGAAATCTTAAGGCTCTTAAATACTACTAAAAGCTGTTGTATCAGGCTTTTGAGATACTGCTTCTTGATGTGATTAATACCTGTTTACTGCTTTTCTTCTCTTCTGCATTTTTCTTGTCATTTTTTTTGTAAGCTTCGAACGTAGCTGGGTCAACACTGTACAAACACTCAGTCCACTTCCCGTACAGAGCACAAAGTTTCTTTTTGCTGTCAAAAAGAAAAAAAGGACAGTTTACAAAGGAGCTTAGGGGGAGTCATTTCAGGAAAAACTACCTGCAAAAAGAGCTTTTGAGAGCAACCCTTACAAGCCCATTGCGGGTGTCACCATCGCCACGATCCGTCACTTCGCTGGTGCGGGCTGGTGCCCTCGGCAGCCCACGTTAAAGGCATGATGTGCTAAAGCTGCCAGCACAAACAGAGGGCTGCTGTTTGTGCCCTGTTACCTTTTGTCCTGAATGTAGCCTTCAACTTTGTGCAACTCCTTCCCAAAGAGGCCACAGGGCTTGAAGCTGAGGACACACTTCTCGCCAGTTCTAAAGGTGGAACAAGAGGGCACTAATTACTTTCAAATGCTTTCCCCTCTTCAGACCTGCAAGGGAAAGCACTCACACTCTTAACTTACTTATGGTTAGTTATTTCCACGTTTCCATACTGCTCAATCCAAAGTTTGCCCACGATGATGTTATGCACACAGCACGTCGGGTTTGTCCACGTGTAGGCTTCGTTGTGTCTAAGGGAGGGGAATAAAGATTAAAGTATCGTAGCTTCGGACCGGATGCTGCTCCTGCAACAAACCATCAGCTACAGATCACACCAAGGCTTGAAATGGGCATGGCACTAAGTTAGGAAGCCTAGGAAGTCTGTTAACCTAAGGCTAGTGATTTTCCTAACTCCTTAAAACAGGGACTTCAGCATAGTCACTGTTAGCACTGAATGAGGTGGGGAAAGCCAACAGAGCTCAAGCAGGCCAGTGCTAGGAGGACTGGTGTCCAAGCATCTGCAGATCATACAGACACAAGCCCCATCTGCTGCTACTATTACTATGCAGGATATCAGGAGAAAAGGTGGCAGTTCCTTTCACCTCCTTGTCCCCTCCTCCCCCCAAAGTGATCTACCATCAAACACCAGGATGTGGGTAGTAGACATGTCCATTCCTAAGCCATGAGACTCAAGTGCACACTAATCATTGTGGATGCAGCCACTGCTCCTATGCAATTATCACTTATCAACTTACTCAAGCAGCTCCAAAGTCATTGTGCCTTTCGGTTCCGCTTCCACGCTCTTGCCCCAGAACTTGAGTTTAGGATAAATTGATCCATGAAACACAAAATCATTATTTAAACCTTCAGCATAGAAAGCACTGATGGGTGGATGATGGCTGACTTGCTCCGAGAGAAGTCTAAACCCCAGGTCATCTCTGCAAAATAAAGAAAACCAAAAGCATCTATCTACATATCAAGCACAGTGAAGTTACAGCTCTTCTCCAGGGTGAAAAAGAGTTGGACCCATGCACAGTTGCCATACTCAGTGCAGGAGTTAATTAAAACCCTCAGATGAAACAAAAAGAGATCAACTAACACACAGAACATCCTCGTTCTAAATAACTGAGGACATAAGGTGAAAAGGTAAAAAAAATATTCAAGTCTGATCAGCCAGTATGTTTATTTTTGATAGGGAAATCTTTCTTAAAACTTTTGCATAAACACAGGCCAAAACCTCACACAAGGGGGAAAATCTGCCCTAAGTGCAGCTGCAGACTAATAGACTAACATGGTTTATTTGTACTCTGGACACCATATAATAAGTGCTACAATTCTATGTAGCATGATGCTTTTAATTCAGGAAAAAAAAAGTAATTTTAAACTTGCTAAATTTCATTTGCCAACTCCAAGTTGAAAAATTAAGTAGTTTAATCCCTGGAAGATGCATTGCTGAACACCAACACACACTGCAAGCACCTCCAGCAGCTGCTGGGAGAATGGGTGGAATCTTACAAGCTGAAGAGCAGTCTGCAAGCCACCTGACAAGTATAATCATAGAATCACAGCATGGTAGGGGTTGGAAGGGACCTCTGGAGAGCATCGAGTCCAACCCCCCTGCCAGAGCAGGGTCACCCAGGGCAGCCC
>WUAM01000143.1:15261564-15273394 GCA_024336885.1 Actenoides hombroni | reverse complement strand
CAGGACACCAAGGTCCCTCTCCATGGGGCTGCTTTCCATCAGGTCTACCCCTCACCTCTACCGGTACAGGGTGTTGTTCCTCCCCAGGTGTAGGGCTCTACACTTCTCCTTGCTGAACTTCATTAGGTTTGCCTTTGCCCAGCTCTCCAGTCTGTCCAGGTCTCACTGGATGCCAGCACAGCCTGCCAGAGTATTGGCCACTCCTCCCAGTTTAGAATCATCAGCAAACTTACTGAGGGTGCACTCTGTGCCTTCATCCAGGTCTCTGATGAAGATGTTGAATAAGACTGGACCCAGCACTGACCCCTGGGGCACACCGCTAGGCACAGGTTGCAAAACAGGTGGGCAAAGGGATGCAGTACCAGTTACACAGACCACCACTCTGCACTCTCCAGCACACCTTCTGTTCCTTACCTGATCAGTTCATACGTCTCTCCCAGCAACGGGTTGAAGGGCTTCCCTGTGCGCTCCCACTGCGAGGCTACCGCAGAGACGGCGAAGGCGGCAACGCACTGTCCAAAAGAGCGAGAGCACACCGATTGCCTCTGGAATTTCTGTCTTGATCAAGTACCAACAGCAGGCACGGTGCTACAGAACGATTCTTCTGAAGCAGCTTAGCAAAGCTCTGCCTGCGAGGGAACAAGCTACAGCAGCGAGCCTTAGGAAAAGCAGAATGTTTTCCTAGAGGAGCGAGACGGGCGAACGAGTCAGCGAACCCCCCCACGCAGCAAAGCACGGGAGGCCAAAACTAAAGAAGTTCCCAAGCATTCCTCAAGAGCTGGCACTAATGAACCCCAGCCCCAGTACCTGCATTCGCTCGGGCGGGCTGGCGAGCGAGCTGGCCTTGTGGATGAGGTACGTGTGCTCCATGTACTCGGTGAGGCGCTGGAGGAAGCTGAGCGGCTCGTTGAAGATCACCGGCATCGTGATCTTCGACAGCTCCTGAGGCACAAATGGAGTCTGTGTTACGAACCCACCCGGGAGATCCGCTGACCTGCTGCAACCCCGGGGCTTACTGCAAAAAGAAACGGTGGCCTCGGTGCTAATGCCACTGTGCCTGACCTGGCTCTGCTAATGCTGAGAGGAAAGAGCCCTGTACATCCCTTAGGAGCTTGATGAGCTTATCTGTGGTGAAATAAAGGCTATTTTTAAAAGGAAAAGAAAAACCAAACTTAAAAGGAAAAGAAAAACCAAACGGGGAACGGACTTCCTATCAACAACTGCATTAAGGAGGTGAGATGAAACAGTGGAATGAAGTGTTAAGGTCCCTTTTAAGCACTAAGTTATTTCTCTTAAAATAGATATAGGCCATCTTATTATTTAAACGTATTATCTTTTTTTAGAGGCAGGTGAGGGGGAGGAAGATGAGAAAGGACAGGGAAACATGGCAGCACAAGAGGAACAACAGGGATTCTGCACTCCAAAGAAAAAGGGAATGTTTGTAACAAGAAGAAAAATGTAAAAGCCCTACAGTTTTGCTGGTGTTCATCCTCTTTCCTATTTTTATACGGCAAACCCTCGGAATGCATAACCCAGCAGTGCTTTACACTGCCTGCAGGAGCACATTAAAAGCAGGTAATGTGGCCACTGGCAATCTGCTCAGTAAAGAGCACTGTTCTTAACCACAACAGCAGCATCTGGCACTCAGCTCTGGCAGAGACTTCAGTACAATCCACTCCAAGTTCCACCTGCCCCCCACCAAACCCTCCAACTTCTGTGCAGCAATTCCTGCAAAGCACAGTTAAGACTTCTGTGGATTTTTTTTTTTATGGAAGAGAGGGTTTCAAGCCACTCTGTATTTTAAGGCTTTAACTTTTCTGCTAAAGCCACTGTGAGAAGCCTCAGGTGCTTCCCAACAACTCAGGAGAGTTGGAGCTGCTGACAGATATTCCCCAGCATTTCCACATCTCACTGCTTGGTGCTGTTTGTAACTCCAGCAAGGGGAGGAGGAGAAAACAAGAGTGACTAAAGACACACATTCCCTTCTACAGGCTACTGCTGCAGGCTGGCAGAGGTTGGTCAGCATTAAGTACTTTCAGCCTACTGCAGGACCTAATGGAGAGAAGAACTCTTCTCAATTCACCCTTATCTGGAACCACATTAGATGCCAACCAGCTAACCTCTGATCTGGCCACTGCCTACTCAGTAACACTGTGGGCAGGAAGACTGAGATCCTAAGAGGAAATGAGAAAAGCAAAGCTACAGTAGTTGATTTTTTAGTTGTGCTTTTTCGCAGCCAAGTAAAAACTTTTTGCGACCACTAAGTACTTCAAGGGTTAAAAATCAAGAGAAGATGCTTTTACTGAAGGACTATTGCTCTGACCAAGCCTGACCTTCTCGAGTTGTGAAAACAAGTAAAGCATAAACAGCAAGTTTAAAAAAAAAAAAAAAGGAAATTAAAAAAAAGCCCTCTCCCCAAAAAGTTTTCAGTTGGGCCACAAAGGGGAAAAAAAAAAAAATTAAAAAAATCACTTGACATGTTTCTGGTCACCTACCATTCCAATGCATTTTCTTAAGATACTCCAGATACTGAAATCGTTTCTGGAAAACATCGGAGATGGCAAGCTCGTTCTGCAGAAAGGAACAGGGGGGAAAAAAGCAGAAGTCAGAGAAGTTTTCCATTGCTGGGCATGACTGAGAAACCCAAACACTTTTTGAAAGTAACATTTTTTCGATTTTTGAATTAAAAACCAAGGTGGGGGGGATGACAGTGCTACTCTGAAGCACCAAAACTGCTTTACCTGCACAAAACCCCCAACCAGAACCATTCCCTCATTTTGCATCAGAGCAGTGGAACAAAATTTCTCCCTCAGTTACCAGAATAGTACTTCCACAATGGCACCGTTAAGACATTTAGTGTTTGTGAGAAAAGGCAAGTTCTTTCCAAGTAGGTACACAGGTATGTTTGCTGCATCTGAACAGATCTGAAGGTTAAACACTGGGGTTGGCTGTTTTTTTTCTGCTGCTCACCTGTATATCGACAGTGAAGGGCCGTGACATTTACTGCCTACATTAAAATCAGCCCTTAGGAACAACAGAAAAAGCAGCAGCATTAAAGAACTGAGAGCACAGCAGCCTGTTCTACGGGGCTGATGTATTCTAGAGCAAGTCTTAAACATCCTTTCCAGACCAACACTCAGGCTGAGCAATACAGGCTGCATTTCTCAGCTTTATGAGAAATCGGGGAGAGATTTTGCTTAAGTGTTCTTACTGCTACCAACCAGCTCAACTACTAATCCAATTTACCTATAGAAAGGCATAAATATAGGTCAAAGCCCTTTGGCCACAAGGACACTAAAATTAGTGTTTGGATTATAAAGCTATTACCAATGAGAAAAAGTTTCAATAGATAAAAATTACCTACACACTGCATTAACTTCCTGAATTTCAAAGCTTAGTTAACTCCATCTAAATGGTTGTGTTGTCCTCCTAACCAAGCAGCTCTGCCCTCCCCTCAAAGTAATTTTTTTTCTAGAGAGTGTGAACAGGCTGTAGTTGCCTCCTCCACCCCACTCTTCTGATGAACAGAAACCTTGCCAAGAGAAAGAAAATATCATTAAAAAATAACAACCTGTCCAGGGTGAGTTGCTAGTTTCAGTAGCCCTGCTTGCTGTGTCACCTCCCATACTGCCCTGCTGCTGAAACACCCTGACCAGGGCTGGTGCTTTTGTTTCCACAACAAACAACAAGCAGCCCAATCCAATTGAAAACCTCACCTCCTCACAGTATCAACCTATGCTTTGGTAGCAAGCAGCTAACAACCTGTCACTGACTTGTTTTACTCAGCTCCCCTGCAGGGGGTGAGTGCGTAGGAGGATTTATTTTAATTGACCAACATGATATGATATTACTCCTTATTCTGATTTTCCACTGATACAAAAATATTTTAATGAAACAGATCATCTTGAATAATATTCAAATACTTCTGTGGATGCTTTGATACAAATGTCCAGGAGAGGACAGTGTCCACCAGTTATTCAGTCTTATCTTCATTTGTAGCCTTTACTTAGGGTTTTTTTCTGGGTGTTTTTTAAGGAAGGTAGTTAGCAGAGCAGGTGTTTGTGTTTATGTAAGTCCTTCTGCACATAAAACACAACCCACGTGCCTCTAGTTTGCTCAAGTATACACAGGGATTGCTTTCCCTACATATTAAAACTTCAGTGTTTAGTCAACCTGTCCTACCATTGAACTTGGTTAATGACTTGAAAGTTGGTATTCAGTTTTAGCCACTCCCCTCTACTTCTTACCTCTATTAGCCAAACCTGATATGGGAGTCAGTTCTTTTCTCCATGTGACACACTCAAGAGAAACAAAGTAGTCTTAAGCCACCAGGAAAGATCCCAGGGACAAGTGAGGGTATGTGGAAAAATGAAAGGCAGCAGAGACTTGAAGCCTACTAACCTTGACACATTCCCTCTGATTAAGGGAATGATTTCTGAATGCAAAAATTTCCTGCCAGATGTCAATTTTAGAAACAACTTGGGAAGTTAATTTTAGCTTTAAGTGGCAAAAGCATCTGCTGGAATTTCTGTGCAGTAGATCAGATAAGATGTATTTAAGATCATTCACTTCAAACCACTTGCCCAAAGCATTACCTAGAGTAGATGCTGCAAGAATCCTGGGGGGGGAAGGCAACATATGGTGTGAAAAAGGCACATTCAGCTTGCTCTGCATGTCACCCTGATGGAATAACCTCCCAGCTCCCAAAAAGCTCAAGACAAACACATCTGCTTTCTGAAAGGCTCCCAGCAGAAGGACCACAGGGAAAGCTGACTACAAAAAAACCTCAGCAGTAAGAGGGAAAGAGCAGTGACAAAGGGACAAGTGGCTGTTAGATGTTGGCAGCTGTGACAGAACATTTTGGTCAAAGTGTTTTTTGGGGTTTTGGTTGGCTGGGCTTTTTTTTTTTATGATGAGGGTGTTGGGTTTTGGTTGTTTTGTGGTATTTTTTTGTTAGTTTTCTTTGACTTACGGTTTTGGGTTGGTTTTGTTTTGCTTTGTTCAGGTTTTTTTGTTTGGTTTGGTTTTTTTCTTTGCTTGGGTTTGATTTTTTTGCTTGGTTTGGTTTTTTCTTGGTCCAAATTCTGGCTGAGATTAAAAATTTCCTTCTTATAAAGAAGCGCTTCTCATGCTGCTGGATTATTTAATGTACTGTTCTCCTATCTCTCAAATCCTCCCCCAAAAGAGTTCTCAAAAATTAAGTCCACTCTCAAAACACTCCATGAACAATTGGTAGGATGAAAACTACATTTTAAAAATCAGGATAAGAGCAGATTGTGAGTGGCCCTGGCTTCCCCTCTCTTTATAGGTACATCCCAACTCTTCCTACATCTCCAAACCCAAACCACACCTCCCCTTTCAAAAACTGACCTCCACCTCCCTGTGCAAAGCACTCGCCACTCAACTAAGAGGCAGATCAGAGGCCAGGTTTTCTAGATGAAGTAGGAAATAGTCTTATTTATACTGATGGCTGAAGTGTTAGGTACTCATGTGCAACCCAAATGCAGCTGCAGATTCTCTATTCATCTGAGGAACTACAGGAAAGCATTAAGACTTTGAGCAAAAGAAATTCATCTCATCCCTTCTGAGTGATTTGTTTCCATCTGGCTAACACAGAGTTAAACAAAAAAGTTACAGCCAACCCAAGGGTGTAAGGATGGAATGAAGCGCTGTCAAAACATCCTGACCCCCTCACTTAGCACAGCGTTGAGAAGTTAAGGTTTCTGCTCCGAAAAGGACACCAGTGACCTCACAGACAATGCATATTGGACCACATATCCTCTAACCAGCTCCAAACCTGAGAGGCACAAACTGCAGCCAGCAGCTCCATCTGAAGTCACATCCAGCAGATGCTGTACCAGGCCAAACATCGCTGCCACCAAGGGCCTCAGAAACGAGGCCAGAAACACCACGCAACTCCCATCCCCTGAGTAGGTTCTCTTGGAGATAAAATTTACATTGGCTGAGTTCTGGGGAGGAACAATTTGCATCAATACATTTGTGGACAACTCCCAGTGTGTCACCAAGGTGCCAGGTAAAACAGCCTGACGTTACAGCTCAGCTTAGAATGTGCTCTCCAGCCATTTAGTCACATAAATTATGACCACACATTCTTATCTACATGCAAAACAGATCTTTCCACCTTTTTTTTTTTAGCAGTGAATTATTAGCCAGCCAAATTCTGCACTTATTTTAATCTCCCATCCTATACTCTCTTTACTGCTAAAAGACACAAGTCAGAGAAACACCTTACGCAGAGATACTTGTTTATAACTTCTCACTCCCCTTTAAAAACCAGCAGATCTTAAATGCTCCTCCAGTCACCTGCTCCCTCCAGTTGTGACAGCACAGAGAAGACTTAGGGAAACTTGCCAAGTTATTTCTTCTATTTTTTTTTACAGTAAAGAGAAGATCAATTCCTCCCGTGAACACTCTTCAACACGATGCAGGTCAACACACATCACCTTTTTCACAGCGATCACGAATGGCCTCCTCTCTCCTCATTGTTCCCAAGGCATTGGCTGCAATTCAGATGTCCACCTTCACCTAGTGCTTCCCCCCAGCCCTGAACTTCCTGCTCTAATTAGGAAAGGCACTTAGCCAAGGCTATAAATACTGCTGTGCTAACAGGGCAAGAGCGCAGAGCAACAACACTTAGTCAGCTGCTTTATGTTACCTTCCCAAACCCACACCATTGCTCCACCCAAGGCCTCATTTGCCTTCATCTTTGCCTAGGATGGGAGGGATACACACGCAGAGGTTGAACCTTGAAACATCAGGTCCCTGACATGACCACGTGCTTTGGTAGTTTGGTTGGGTTTTTTTCATGCAGTTTAACTATTGAAGATGCCAAGTCAATAAAGCGTGTCTGGCTTGCCTCTGTAAAATTAGCAGTGTCCTGGTTTTACTGAAGTCTGGTGTCCCCCTGCACATCCAAACCACTTCCAAAATAGTCTTTTGGAAACACACTGAAGTCTGGCTTGTTCTGTAGCACAAATATTATATTGCCCTTTCACTGAAACTTGAGAATAGTGGTGTCTATTACATCTCATTAACTCTAGATCTATTGTCCTCCTTTATCAGCAAGGAAACAAAAATGGATCATTTGACAACACAAAATAAGCACATGAAACATGGATGAGACTTTTAGAATAAGACTCCCTTTGTCCACATTTGAGTTTCTGATGCCAGGCTAGCAATATTTTTTCATTCATTCCTGATACCAACAGAAGGATCAAATGACTGGAAATTAAAGAGGCAATAGGAGACCTAGGTCATTAAAGATACATGAAGGAATTAAAATAGACATAGATTTCAGGAAGATCTGTTAAAAAACAAGTGTGTCCATTTTTACATAGCACATTAGATTTTATTTTCATTTATTCAGGTCGCTAAAACACAAGATGCAAAGGAGCACACAAGCCTTGGAAAAATATTCTTTGTAAAATCGTAGCACAACCAACTACTTGTCAACCATCCCTAACAAAGTTCCCAAAGTTTTCCCTGAGTTTTCAGAGATTCCTGTGGTCTTTCACTCACCATTAATGCAAATTACAACACCTTAAGAAGGGGCAACATCCTACCTGTGCTTTTTGATTCCGTTAGACAGCGACTCCCCACTGCCACAGACCTTTTCTTCAGGCATGCTTGAAGTTATTGTCTCTTTTGAATCCATGCTGTCCTCTAAGGAGTAGGCTGTTGTTGTTTCAAACCCACTTAATGATTTTTCAGATTCTGAATCTGCAAAAGAGCAGGTGCATGTTAATGAAGCTACCACCGGTGCGAGGCTTCAGTCACTAACAGATCTTCCCTCTTGGTACAAAACTGAAACCTAAGTAGGCTGCTGTGTCCTGACGACAGCATCCATTTGGTAAGGAACTAGTACTGCCACAGACTGCTGCAGCTCTCTCTAGATAGATTCTACATGAGAAGCAAGAAAGTATTATATTAAAACACCTTCTATCGAACTCAGCCAAAACCTGACATTTTTCTTCAATTGAAGCTACTACAACTTGCTTGGGACAAGTGCCAGTGCCACACAGATGCCAGTACCTTACCTAACTTACCTCAATATTCAAGCACTGACGACTCCTCCTCCATACGATTCCAGTTTGGTCTCAATTCTTAGCCGCTTGGTGCTGTTCAGCAACCTTCCCTTCCCAGCTCACGGCACAAGTACCAAAGAAAGGGAGGAGGTACGGTACGCAGTGGATTACACTAGCCACCTAAGTCCCAGCAAAGTCTAAATGATAAGCTCACCAATCAATAAGATAAACTTTGTACTGTGGAAAGCAGGTTAATAGTACAATCCACATCACATCTAAAACTAAAGCAAACATCAGGGACACCACCTTATTTTCCCTTATTTTGGTCAGGGAGTGCCTAACCAGCCCTGCAGAAGAGACAGTCGGACCCCAAATCTGACAGTAAAGATTTCCTGGCATTTCCTGTATTTGTGTTTCAGGATTTTCTTTCACACCTGACAAGACTGTCAAAGGATTATCCAGCTGCAAGTTCCAGGAAGCAAGGGAACAGCTCAAGATAAAGTTACACCGATTTCTATCCCATTTGGGAAACCCTTCAGCAGAACCCAAATATAGCACTGAATGGTAAACAGCTCTATGCAAGCCTCACTGCTGCTGAGAAAAACCCCAATCCAGTCCAGACTGTAGTAGACACCATTTACTGCTATGCACTTCTTCCAGCATCATCTACTGCTATTGGCTGCAAATATCCAGAGAAATAATTGCAAGGTTAGTCACTCCCTGACACTCTGATTCTAATTCAAAACTAGCAATCAAAACCTGCTGAAGTCCCAGCCCATCCAAAAGGATCTCTCAGTCACAGCTGCCCATTGCCAGGTGCTTTCTTGTTCTCTCCTCAAAACCTCTACCAGTAGCTTCTCCAGACCATGTTAATTATATGTTGTTTTGGTGAAGGGGACGGTGACAAGAATCCACGTGACAGAAGGGTCAAGAACAGCACACAATCCTGACGATGAAGACATCGGGCTGTGCCAATATCTCCATCCTCTCTAGAGAAAGATCTAGAAGCATAAAGGAGAGCTTTCCTTTCATGAAAAACATCCATCCCTATCCTCATCAAGGCAGTACTGAAATTAAGCCAGTTGCTAGGGAATGATCAGAACTGCCAGCTGGTGCTGAGGAGATGTTAAAAAAGTGGACTGGCACTCCAGAGAATCTTCTCACAAGTTTCCCCAAATTTGTCAGTCTCGTTCTCTGCCAAATTATGATATAACATATCAAAGCATTAGTTTGGTGGGTACTATATATAACAAGTAGAATAAGGAGAGACATTTTCACTTGTGGACAAGTCTGTTACATAAAATACAGACTTCTCCAGAGATCAGAAGCCCAGGTAGTCAGGAAAACACTGTTCCATATCCAAGTATCACAGAGGAAGAAACACTCCAGAACTGTAACACAAATTGGGCCTCAGCAACCTGACCACACGACAAGCTTTGAATACCTTCTAGGTATTTACTCCACCTTGTTATTGAAAGAGCTGCTCAACTGTGCCAACTGTTACCCTGACAATTAAAGCACGAAACAAACCTGGCAACATAAAGCAGAGTGCCTCCTGTAAGGCTCCTTTCTTTCCCCATACCATCCAGGACTGTCGTGTCTTCAGACAAGAGTCAACACACAAACTCCCCCAGCCTGAGCTTCTGCAACAGACCTAGGACTCCAGAGATGAGAAGGGAGAGCAGACAAGCTCCACCAGAGCCACTGACCACTCTGATACGCTTCTCAGTGTAACAAGGATTTGAAAACATGACCAATTCTCCCAGTAGCTGGTCTTAGTGCTGAGAGACAATTACAGATGGACTGAGCTCAGCAAACCTCTCCAGAGCTGCAGACACAGACCAGTCAGCCTTCTCTAGGGCATACACCTTCCTGCCTGCACAACAAGAGCATGCTACACAACGAAGGGTGGTAGGAGAGTGGAACTAGATGCTGGTTTAAGAAATTGCTCTCTAGAAACATCTCCTGTTTTTCTGAGAAATGGCTCTCACTGAGTCCACCTACATCAGCTCCTGCCAACCACCTCAATCTCCAATCCCTAGCCCTCAGCTACCCCTGACCCAAGGAGTTGAATAAGCTTTGAGAGTTGGCTTAGGTGTCAGTGCACGAGCCTAGTTCCTGTAGAGCGAGCACAGATCAACAGGCAGCTCAGCCTGAGCTTTTCCCTGTGGACTTGCAGCGAACTCTTTTCTGAATTAAGATTTGCATACTCCCCCGGCACTGCAAAAAAAGATTTATATTCACAAGTTGCTACAGAGCAGCTGTCAAACAGATGACTAGGAGAAAATGAGTTGGGTTGTGGGTTTTTTTTTCCTATTGAACTTAAGGGGTGTGGGCTAAAGAGAGGGGAGAAGGAATAAGAGTCCCTGTTCAGAAGCCAAGATTTTTTCAGTGATCGTTGAGACAGACCAGGCTGACTAGGGAGCTCTACAGCTCAGGAAACCTGGGCTGTCAGGGTAACAGTAAAAACACCAGCTACGTTTTGCAGGAGTGGGACAGCAAGGGGAAACAGCAGAGGCAATGACAGAAACTTAAGGGAAGTTCATCTCTTACTGCAACGACTGGCAAAGCTTCAGTTCTACATCGGAAAGTTTGGCCAATGTGCTTGATTAATCACTAGACCTGAAAAAGGGCAGTGTTTAATCACTGGCAAGGCTGGATTGGAATTCTGACCAGATGCTTCCCATCCCTCTCCAAGATACCTGAATTCATTCTTTCGACTACATTCAAGGCAAGAAGTGAGCAGTAATCTTGCAGAGGACGTGGAGCATTTTTGGTACACACTCAGAAAAAGCCACTTGACAAAGTACCCTAAACGTGGAAGGAGGGGCACTCAGGTCCATGCCTTTTGTATATGTTTCACTTTTAAAGGAGCTGGTAACTGGAGACAAACTAGGAAGTGGGCAAAAGCAACAGAACTAGTCTGCTACTTCTTGAAGGATCTTTATTCCTATACACAGCATCTCTGTTAGTGGTACATAACTGATGAAGCTGTACTGTGACAGGTTAGCTTTAATATAATCTAAATAAACCTGTAGCTAAGTAACTGCTTTTGTAGTAAGACTGCAGCTCTGTAAAACCATCAATACCTCCCTCAGCACAACCCAAAAGCTGTGCTTGCAGAAAACCCTTTAAAAAGAAAAATCAAGACAGTTCTAAGCTCTCCCTAGACAAGGTGTGCAATTTGCCTATAATCAGGAAATTTTATCTGCAGAGCAAAAATCAAGTACCTTCACCCTTGAATTCTTGACCTGCTTAGCTTTGTTCCAGCACTCGGGAGAGATTCTGCATTTGTCCTCCCTTTTCATGTGCTTCCTGAAGTCTGTATACTCAAAGCTAATAACTTCTGCAGCTCTCTAGGAGATGCCATCAGGCAGACTAAATTTTGCTCCTTGGTTAGTGTGCCTTGCCTTCCCCAAAGCCCTCCCCATCTGCCCCACCCTGCTTTAAAGATAGAAGAGCTGGACACACGTTAAGCATCCAATCCTGAAACCGAGAGCTCCAGCACTCCTTGTGCTGTCGAGTTCAGTTACACATTTCTACCACTCCCATGATGAAAGGCTCAGCACACCAGGAAGCACTGCTCACTGACCTACTGCTATCAGAGTTCAGATTAATCAGAGAATGGTAGGGGCTGGAAGGGACCTCTGGAGATCATGGAGTCCAACCCCCCTGCCACAGCAGGGTCACCCAGGGCAGCCCACACAAGAACAGATCCAGGGGGGGCTGGAAAGTCTCCAGAGAAGGAGACTCCACAACCTCTCTGGGCAGCCTGGGCCAGGCTC
>WUAM01000143.1:15214937-15245431 GCA_024336885.1 Actenoides hombroni | reverse complement strand
GGCCGGGCGGGTGCCGGGGCGCAGGGCGGGGCGGGGACGGGCGCCCGCCCCGCGCAACCCGCGCTCCGCTCCGCGCCCCGGCGGAGGAGGAGGAAACCGACCCGGGAGAGCGGGGCGGCAGAGCCCGGAGAGAGAGAGAGATGGCCTGAGGGGCCGAGCGCTCCCGCTCCCGCCCCTGCCCCGCCGGCGGAGCGGGGCTGCTGCCCGCCGCTCGCGGAGCCGCGGGGTGCGCGGGGCCCGGAGCCCCGCCGCAGTGGGTTATTTTTGGAAGCTCCCCCCCGCCGCTGCCGTGCGGAGCGGGGAGGTCCCGCCTCCTCCGGCACGGGCGGCACCGGCCCCTCCTCCCGCAGCCGGCACCGCAGCGGGGCCGGGGGCCGGGCCGGGCCGCGCTCTCCCGCAGCCGCTCGGGAGCGGCCCCGCCGCTCGGCAAGGAGCCCGCCCAGCCCTGCGCGGCAGCAGCGGGGAGATGCCCGGCTGCGGGAGGGGCAGCAGCGGGCAGAGGGAGCATGTAGCTACCGCGCTCCTGCGCCGTTTCTATTGCAGGCGAACAGCTGGACCTTTAGCTCTTGCTTTTAGTATCTTGATTTATTTTTTTTTTATTAGCAGTTTCACTTGCAGATGGCACGAGTATCTCAATGTACACAGCCCAGCGGCGGGCAGTAGTAAAAGTGTCTTCTCTGAAAGGCAAAAAGCATGTCTGCTCTGGTTGTTACCCTTACTGAAGTTAGCAACCTCTCCTCATTAGTCAAGCAGTGGCTTCTGGTATGCTGACAATTTAAGTTAGAGGGAAAAGAATTCTCCTTAAAGAGGCAAGGTAAAAAGACACCGAGCTTGAGGAAAATGTTGGCTCTAGAAAGAGCCAGGTTTCATGTGACACGCACAATACAGCTGGAAGGTATCATGGAGCAATTCATTCCTCTCTGCTCAGAGGAAGTCCTATCAGGGCATCCCCATAAAACAAGCAGCAGTCAAACAGTCCAGCTGACAACAAGAGAGTCCTAGAGACAATAGGACACACAGGAAAGCAGCTTTTAAGTAACAGTTTCAAGTTTTTCCTGAACATAGTTGGGCAATTTTAAGGTAACCTCAGCCAATGAATTGTCAGAGCAGAGCAGTCTTGGCAGTTGTTCCCAAACATTTCCAACACCTAAGCCTTAACTTCCCTGAGATGATGATCAGAAGAGAAACAAATACTAAAGAGCTATTATTTTTTAGTATTTTAGACAATTGTTTTTATTTTAGAGTTAAGCTTTACTATTTAAAATACTTGGAAAGAATATTAAAGCATTTAATTGGGGTCCTTTCACTTAAATACAGAACCCAACATACTGTTTTTGTAAAGCCAACAGAACTACCATCTAGAAATCAGCACTGAATGGCAAAGAACACAGGGCCCTGTCTTAGAAGGCAACAAAACCAAACGCTGTGGACTTCAGAGCAGTAATGCTCAAGGAACAGAACCTTTTGGAAAGGTTCAAGCCTTAGGAAAAGATTGCTGCTGTAATTGCCCTAAAAGCTTTTGGTGTCTTCCAAGGCTTGCACGATATCCTGGAACTGCAATGGCTTGAGGTTTAAAAATACCAAGACAACACTCTCCAGGATCACACCGTCTCCCTGTCAAGACCAGCTGATTCCCCGAGTTATGGTGGAAATTCAAGTTCACACCTCAGCCCATCTCTCTGCACCCAGATCAAAATAAGGCCCCTCTAACACCTCCTGAGACTGTTCAAGTGCAAGTAAGGTGAAATTACAATTTCACCATATGTTTTGCCATACTCCACTCTGCGAAGCTATTTCGGTCTGGCTTGAAGCAAGATGCCAACACAACTAAGGAATGCTAACTAACACCGTACACCCACTGTTGTAACAATTTCCCCCTCATCCACAAATGGAACTGTCAACTTTAATATTAGATTTTTCTTAAAGAACAAAAAAAAATTCAATGTAGAAAAGCAATGCTTGTTCCACTCTGCTAGAGCTGGACTCAAGTAAGGCTAAAAGACTTGTGACTTGAGACAAAAAGGCTTGGAAAGGAATGGAAAAAAAAAGAAATCTTAACCCAAAGTTAGACAATGGAGCCAGTGTTTGCAGCTCACTGTTAAATAACTAAGACCAGCAGCACCAACACAAACCTTTTCTGAACCACAGCTTACTGCTGACAAGAGCCTGGTGATTACTGTTACCACAGGACAGAAAGGCAAGTTTATTTCATGGTACTAGAGTACCTTTGAGAGGGGAGGAAAAATACCAGATCTCCTACCCCAGGAATTAATAATTTTGACACATATTCCCAAATTGAAGTGCTGGCATTATGTTTAACACCATGCAAGATATTTGTCAGTGAGCAAGGCAGAAGTTCAATAGGCAGCGTTCGCACACCCACTAAGCACATGGTCTGAAAACCAAATTCAGCAGCAATGGTGTTGAACACTTCAGTTAGCCAGTACCAAAAAAAGAGATTCATTTTCTCAATATTTTAACCTTCCAATCAAAGCATCTGCTTTATTGAAATCAAGCATTCAGTTTGAACATTGCAAGCAGTAGTTTGTAAGCAAAGTATCTCTCTCCTCTGAACACTAAGATATCTTTTATGTAGGGGAACTCTGCTACTCGTTCTCTAGAGTTTTCATCAGACATTCAGCATGCAGAAGGACAGCTTACCAAAAATAGCAAGTTCTATGGGTGCCTGTATTTCCATTTTTTTTTTTAACAGGTAAGCAGGAAGTAGCAAAATCTGCTAAGCTATTCAGACCTTTTATTGACCCATGCAGCACAATACGTACCCCTTCTTGCTTTGTGAATAGGCTGAGGCAGGCAGCCAGGGCCTCACATGTTTCCTGGGATATTTCAGAGACCACATCAACTTTATGCAGGAGGGGAGAAGATATTCCTGAAAGCACAAAAGAGTAGTAGCATTAGGGGGACATCATAAACTACAGGATTCTTTTAATTTTATTTTTTTTCCTCCAAGTAATACAAACATAACATTCTACAGGAAGGCTGGAGTGCTGTTAGATCTATACGAGCAAAGGGCTGCAATGAGGGAACCCAAGTTTTCTTTTGCACCTTTTCCCTCGTACTGGTATCAACAGCACAAGAATGCATCAAGTTTCTCTTCCGGCATGGCTTAGAAAGCCAAGGTAGTCAAGTTATGGCAGCAATTCACTGGCAAAGTGACTAGCAACATATCTCCTTTTAACCACTCAAAGATTTAAAAGCCTCAGATGACAGAACTCAAATACAAAGGATACTGCACAGGTTTAATGTCAGTTCAAGTGAGAAATGTAGCTTTTTTTGCCTTCTGCTGTACTGTTGTATAGAAGAGAAAAAGCTTACCACAGTGCAGCTGGAGATGGAGGTTTGAAAAAGAGATGGGGAGTTAAAAGGGCACCAATCGATAAAAGGGGAAGGAGATCTTGTTTTCATGGACTCATTTTCTAAGTAGTAGACCTTACAGAGCAATGCCACCTCACACCCTAACTTCTGTGACCATTTATAGAAGGGGCTGCATGTCTAGAAGCAGCAGGAAACCATCACAACCCAATCCGCTGATAGAAATTTAGTATCCGAGTTCAGCTTTGAAGTTTTGTGACGTGCTGCAATTCCTCAAAAGTCAAGCAAGCCATTCTCTCAGGAAGCACACTTCTTGTGACTAAAATAAGCATCCGTTTAGCAGCAGCAGACTCCAGATCAGTTGACACCATTTAGTAACACAAGTGCTTCAAGCTGATGCCACACCAATGAAGATTAAGAGGTCAGGCAGTGATAGTTCTGCAATTTATTTTGCAACTGATACTGCTTGTGCAGGACAAGATACAGTACATAGCCACACACTAATTGTTGGCTGTGATGCCAAAGCTCCCTGCTGACCAGAACTAGGAGTCTCCTACAGCAGCTATCAAGAACAGATGGGGGGGGCAACACACTGAGTGCACGAGCAGGAGATATCTTAAATAATATACATAAATCTCAACAATACATCCATTTAGAACAGCATCTTGAGACACTTTGGGGGACAATTTTAAATCTCAGGTACCATTTCTATGTTACTCCAAAGTTTTTAGGAGAGCTTTCACCTGGAAGGAAATTTTAAGTCAGGATTTTGCATTTTCTGAAGCCAGAGGACTCAAAAGCTTTAAAGGTACCACATCAACCCAGTGTGAGAACTGGGAGAGCTGCAGCAGTCTTCTATGTTGAGACCTCCAGAGGTTACATACGAACTTGGAAACAGTTCACCAACCCATCAAGTTAAAAACATTCACTGGGAGGAAAATAGGAACTTATTCCAGCTAGCAATAATACACTAGTAGTTTCTAGGAAAGAGATGGTAACTGGTTTTACTTTATTATAGGTTTTAGTTGCTCAAGTTGTGTATTTAAAAGAAACAAACCAACCCAAACAAACCAACCACATCCTCACTGGTTCTTGGAGTCAGCGATGTGGGGTCACAGAACCTGCCCCTAGATCTACCAAAGGGAATTTATTCACCTCATACTAATTTTCTAACTGCTTTTTTTTTGTGTGAAGAATTCAGTTTTATTGTATTATTAATTACAAAGACATCCCAATAAAACACTCCTATGTATTATGAAGCCTTACTTTTCTGCATGAAATAAAAACTTGGTAAAAATTCAGTTAGTGCAAGATAACGTCACATGGTAACTGACACCAGTAGCATATGCAGGAAAAGCTGTATTTTAGACTTTTTTGGGGAAGGCACAGACAAAAAAAGAGGAAGAATTTTTTTCCTCCCCAAACTGTTATTCTATTACAGACTATGGGTTTGTACAGATAAACAACTTGTTTTCTAATTTGAGATTCATAAATTTCAGTCACAAAATGTAACCAGGGCACAGGTTCAAAGGAGCAACAGGGAGATGTTCTTGCAGAACTCCTTTGCCTGTTTAATGTGTGAGCAATTTCTGTACATGTTTAAGGCATTAAACAAGTTCTAGTCTTTAACAACTTGATGCTTGTGCTATTTTTTGGCAGTTATGCCGAAAAAAACCCAGGTACATGTTAATTTAAGAGTTATTATTTAAAATGAAGCCTGAGAAATTAAAATCTAGCATAATACTCATGGCAGGAGTCTGGGGCTATATCCACACTATGCTTCCAGTTCCCTGTAGAGCTTTAGGATTTCACACCTTGTTTATCATGCTTCAGCTTTCATTGTGTTTCTACTCACTGTAAGACAGGTTTTTTGTGGAGAAATCCAGATGACAGCTAGCACTTTGTACCTGTCAGGGGACACTAATGCTCTGCAATAAGCTACCAATCACAGATTTATTTTTTTAAAAACTTGGAAGTGAACCCCTATGTTATATTCCTACAACACGAGTCAGTAAGCACTGTGTCTAAAGGCAGTTTCACTACATTTAGAGCCACTAATAACATTTCTTTCAATGTACTTATTAGTTCTTAAAATCTGAAGTCTTAGTTCTTAGCAACTACTATAACAGTACTATATTTGAATCTTTTTCAATGAGGAAAACAGACCTGTATTTGCAAGCTCCTGAAGATTTAATTTCTGTGAAATTAAAGTATGTGCTGCTTAAAAGCAAAAGTTACTGGCCTGGTAACAAACTACATTTTAGAAGAATAAGTTCTACCTTTTGTGGCATCCAAAGATTTAACCATTGCAAGAAAGTCTGAAATCTCTTCACTGAGTCTTTGTTGGCATGCTTGTGCTTTCTGAAAGACAGCAAGGATAGCTATTTCAGAAGTGCCTTGTTCCAAGGAAAGTGTATGTTTATTCCCTTAACTACAGTGATTTTTTTTCCTCATTTGGAGAGCATTCAGTCTTAAAGATCCACAGTGACAGAGACTGATATACTGAAACAGAAAGACATTACTCTAAGTACCTCAAGAAGACAAAAGCAAACAGAAGATTTATGCAGAATCTTATGCAAGATCTCTACAGAAGGTATTGCTGACCAGCTTTTGTTTCAATTAGCATAGCAAACCAAACCCCACTTTTGCATTCCCACCCGCCCTTTTTTGTATTAAAAAATTTGAAAATCCAGGAAAAGCCATTGCTTGTTCTTTGACAAACCTAAGGCCAAAATAAGCAAATGTATAGGTTAACTGATGTATGGCAAGTACAGCACCATGCAGGAACCCACACCAAGGTCATCTTCCCAGCCTGCATTTGAACTTGGAGACAGTTATCTATCTAGAGACAGTTATCTAGCTATAGTATCTATAATAGTTATCTATCTATAACAGTTATCTATCTGTAACAGTATCTTCTGTAGGCTGCTGGGAACTGCTAGCATCAGTTGTCCTCCCATCTCTGTTCTGCTGTCACAGTCTCTCAAAATAGACAAGGCAGGTACTTGAAATAAAATTCATTGTAAATTAAAATTATTTAGCACTCTGACAAACATTAGTAAACTACAGGTTTGGGTGTCTGTCAAATGAAACTAATACTACACAGCTGACTTCAGCTGAAGTTTTAGAGGCTATGACCCAAAAATGTGCATATCACCCACCCAGTAAGGTGAGGGTTGTCAGCCTCAAGAAGAGTTAAAAGAGCTACTTGGGCAGCATCCTGATGCAAGGGGAGAGCCTCTGACTGCAGACTCACTGCTCTGACCAAGGAAGACTGACTCCATTTATACCCTAGTCAAATCTGATCTGAGGTCATATATGGTCAGCAGTCTAGAAACTTCTCTTCACTGAAGTTTTTCATTGGCTGAGGACCTTGGCTGTCAACTGAAGGGCCTTGCCTTTCCTATCCTTCAACCAATTTGTGTAAGTGACCACAGTCATCAAGAGGCAACCCCTAGGCAGCTTCTGGTAGGCAGCTTCTGAGTTTAACTCTTTCCTTTAAAATGGTTGAGAAGTTTTGGTCTTTATCAGTGCAGGTGCACCTGCCACATCTGCCATAAGCTACTCTTGAGTTCTTGTACCAAAAGGTATGGTACAAGCCACTTGGAGCTCAGTCCCGTGAGGATTTTTGTGTTGCAGTGTTAACTTTCCCTTAAAGTAAAAGGTTTTAGAAGTATCTGTGTGTCAAAAAGCAAGAGTCACAGGCTGAAGGCTAGAATTATCAAGGAAGACTCATTTCCATTGCAGGTCTGAACAATCATTGCACAAGGTGTTTAATGTGACCGGAGGTGTTAAAGGGTCATTTTCAAGCCATTTCATTCCCCGGTTTATACAGGCAGAGCTCACTGAAGGTTAGTTTGTCATCCTCTGCTCTGAGTGTCACCAAATACATTACACAAGGCTCCCTCTCCCGGCTGAAAGTCTCAAGCCACTTTCTACCTTGCAGTAGGTGCTGGTAAAAGCTGAAAAGCATGACTGTGTAGCTATGACAAACATACCATCTTATGCATAGTCTGAATGGGGCTACGTGACAGTAAACAGTGCAAACAAGCAGCACTTCTGCATCCATGGGATGAAAGAATCATTACTTTTAGCTGACAGTAAAGTATTTCAACACAGAACAGTAGTAATAAGCAGCTGCCTAGCTGCATGAGCCAAATAAGTACCTAGCACATACTTTCAGAGTATCCTGTAGGTCTGTAACAGATACTGTGTCATCTTCCTCATCATCACTACTCAGCTGTTCCTGTGTGCAGTAATGAGTGCTGTACGCAGAGTGGTCTTCTATTGCTTCCAACCAACTCTGAATGGGAAAAAAACCCCTAGAGTTAATACACATTTCAAATGTCATCCCCATCTTTTACATACATGCAAAAGAACAAATTAAATTTTTGTGGCCGTTAGTAAAATGAGACACCTTAATAAGCAGAAAATAGATTGTTAAAAATTGCAACATCTACTGAAAATGAGATATTCTGTGGTCAGACTGCCATAGACTTCATTGATTAAACTGTAAGCACAAACATTACCCACCCCTCAGTCTATCCAAGGTCACATAAAAAAAGGTTGCATCAATTAAGAAAAGACTGTAGGGAATGTAATTTGCATCTTTGAATCTCTGTTCAGACAGAGTGACAAAAGTGACAAAGTCTGCCTCTTGTGCATGACAAACTGTGTTATCATAATTAATAGGTAGATTCTCTTCCTGCCCATCACGGAGTGGCTGAGGTTGGCATAGCTCTCTAGAGGTCATCTGGTCCAACCTCCCCTGCTCAAACCAAGCTACCCACAACTGGCATTCTAGTACCATGTCCAGATGGCTTTTGAATATCTCAAAAGGCTGGAGACCCCACCACTCTGGGCAGCCTGTGCCAGTCCTCAGTCACCCTAACTTTTATTTATGTTCAGAGGGAACCTCCTGTATTTCAGTTGTGCCCATTGCCTCTTGTCCTGTCACCAGGCACCACTGAGAACAGCCTGGCTCCATTCTCTTTGCACCATCCCTTCAGGTATTGACATACATTGACAAGATCCCCCTGAGCCTTCTCTTTTCCAGGCTGAGCAGTCCCAGCTCCCTCAGCCTTTCCTAGCACTGGAGATGCTCTGGTGCCTTTGATCATCTCAGTGGCCCTTTGTTGGGCAACCTTCAGTATGTTTGCATCTCATGTACTGGGGAGCCCAGAACTGGACACAATACTCCAGTTGCCTCCATCCCTACTTCATCTCTAGTTAGTACACCACCTATAGAACTACAATAGTAACTACTTCACAAATAGCTCACAAAAAAAATTAAAAAATTATTCTCTTGTTTTAGACCCACCTTTTAAGAAAACAATTTTATAATTTATTAGGTCATGTGGGAGAATGGCTAAAAGTAGAATGTACC
This sequence comes from Actenoides hombroni, assembly GCA_024336885.1. Taxonomy (NCBI): domain Eukaryota; kingdom Metazoa; phylum Chordata; class Aves; order Coraciiformes; family Alcedinidae; genus Actenoides; species Actenoides hombroni. The sequence continues at coordinate 15,236,712 of WUAM01000143.1, read as the reverse complement.
ATTAAACTTCCTTTGGTTTGGGATCATGAACTATGAAAGAAAGTGCAACAGAAGGAAATTGCAACAGAAATTTACCACATGGAGAAGTTAAAGAGGAAGTTAAACTACAGCACATAATACAGGCACAGAGATGGAAAACAAGGTGATACTAATTTTAGAGAGAATAATAAACTGTCCAGTTTTGCTGTTTATCCTGTAGTCATTCTAAAAGTTTCAGTATCTCCACTTTCCTAAGTGATGATCAAGATACTGAACCCACTACTAACACACCCATAGCAAGCAGCATGCAAATTATTCATTGAAGTTATTACATTTTAAAGCCTCTGATAAAGTCATTATTATTACCTCTCTAGTTTGAGAAGGAAGGCTATTTTTAGGAATCTTGAAACGATGAACAGTGTCATCAAAGCATCTGACAGAAAAGAAGCAACTGTCTGTAGATTTTACCTAAAGCAATATGGAGAACACAGTATTAGTATAATGGATCAGCAAGAGAAAAACCCTTAGAGTAATTCTCTACCTAGCTTACTCTTAACTCAAGTTTTTGCCTCAGCTTTCATGCAGCACAACTATAGTTTACAAAAAGCTTGGTCAGAACAGTTTTGCAAAGCGTGCTGTCATGCTCTTTACATCATAAATGATAATATGGAAGTTCTTTATGTCAAATTATTATATTTGCACCAGTTGATTGACAAATCTCAGCAGTGGTGCAAGATAACCAGTATTAAGGAAACTTGTAGATACAGAAAAGCAAGAGTCACTTTTCATAAACTAGGAGTATATAACTGTACTTTAACACATCTTGTGGAGCCAATCTGTAGAACTAGGACAGGTTAGTTGTAGAAAAAAAGTATTGAAATGATCCTATGCGCATTTCCTTAAGCAATTCATCTTGCTGTTTGTTATAAGGAACACTCAATCTGTTTTAGTTCTGTCCTGTTTGCCCTTCCAAAAGGAATTCCCACAAACACAACAGTCACCTTCAGAATGGATCAGTTCTCCAACTGAGTGCAGCTTAAGTTGCACCATCAGTCACAAGTACTCAGTGACAGCTACAAGAGGAACTAGAGCTTTGCTATTCTCCATCACATGCTCCAAAGAGTTGTTTTGAACAACGGAAGATGCTTCCTTCTAGGAAGCCTTATGTTTGTTTAAATCTTTGAGACTTTGGAAAGAAACAAAGGAATTTTATGGCTGCTTTACAGATAAGAATACTTTGCTTGACAAGAACCTGCCTTTCTTGCAACAGCACAAGCTTTTTCCCTTTTTTATAACAAAGGCATGCTTACCAAACTAGCAGCAGCTTTCACTGTCTAGGTATGGAAAACCATCACATAAACCCCCCAGTAGTTACAAGTCATTTCACTTCCTACCGTGCAGACAGCTTGGGTTAGGTGCTTGCATCCCTGACGATGATCATTATTTACTGCATCAGCTCTTTGAAAGAAAAAGACATGTAATGAAGTGAAGATTGGATTTATTTAAGTCACTTTTCAAAAGTTTAAAACCACAGAACTTACTGTCTCCGATACCAGGAAAGGACTCCATGTTCTAGAACTATCCAGTAGAGCTTCCAACCAAAAAATCGTGAGCTCTAAAAGAAAAAAAAACCAAAACACAAAGCAAACAAACAGAACAACAAAAGCCATAAGAAAACCCCAACCAACCCCACACAAACAAAACAAAACCCATCACAACAAAAAAGGCCAGGTAAGATTAACAGCCCAAGAGTTACTGTTCCTAGTAAGCCTGAGAGCTTGAAGGCTATTCCACAAAACTGTCAGTCACTGGGAAAATATTTTAGGTTTCACATATCTTGGTGATCACAGCAGCCTGATAATACTTTGCAAGTAGAGTGTTATTCTCTTTTTTGGAAATAAAACCAAAAGGTGGGGTTTTTTGATCCTGCTATTCAGTAAGAACTGGAATTTTAAAATGCTGCATTTTTTAATAGTTGTTGATCACCCACAATAGTACTTTACAAAAATCAAGTGAGAAACAAAACACACTGAGGTATCCAACAACGTTTTACCCTTCGCAAGCTTTAGTACATAGGCCTGGTTTAAAAACAGTTCCTTATATTACAATTGTGAGTACATACATAGGGAAATTTACACTGAAGGAAACTTCCAAGATTTCATTAAGGAACATAAAAACTAAGCATTCCTGTAGAAATGAATGGGAATTTTTTTTAATAACAATGGAATAAAAGATTCACTTTAGTATCCAAGCAAAACAAAGTTTAAACAACTACTTGACTGACAGCTTCTCTCTACAGTTTGAAATTTCCAGAAGATGAACTTGTGGCAAAATATTAGTCATAGATTATTAAAGACATCTATTTGGGAGAAAACAAATAAACCAAGAACAAAAAACCCCACACAAACAATTTTCCCCACCACAGAGACAATGAACAAAACCTCACCATGGTGGAGTTTTGCCACAAAAGTTACCAAGAAATGGAGAGAGATTTTAAGGATGGAGGTTAAGATCAGAGTGCAACGAACCTGCTCCCCCCTGCCAGCCTGTCTCTGATTTATCCAATACATTACATTAAAGTCAAGTCATTTCACAAATGTATCACTGAGAAGTTCCTTTCTTCATCAACTCTCCCTTGAGTACCAAACAGGATATATTGACGTACTTTGAGATCTTATAAGCTATTTTAGGAAAGGAAATAAGCTATACCTTCCATAGGAGACCTTCGTATCTTCTCAGGGGTTTGTTGATAACCTGCATAGAGATTAAAGCTCATGTAGGAGTAGCTTCAACTAAACAGCTTTGGCATTTTAAATTGATACAAGAGTTCCTACCTTTCCAGTTTTACCTCCCAGTATCAGTTTCATTTCTGCACCTTGGGCTAGATCAAGGGGGGTCTGATCTGTTCAGTAACCAAGATGATGCATGAGAATGTGACGCAAATAAATCTAGATGGATTTAACTTAAAAATACACTATTTAAAAGTGTTAATATTAAAAAGACACTATTTGCCCACTAAAGTTTAGTCCCACAAGTGTCTACGTTGAGTTGGACTTGGGGAACATAAGCTACTCATGGGCAGAAGACTTCAGAGTTACAGCCACAGAGAGGCCCCTGCTCTTACTTATGGTTTGTTTTTATCTCTCCAGCTATGCAAAATAGTTCAGAACATTCACAAATATCAAGATAGAGGCATCTTTAAATCAGGTGACAAGTACACAATTTGCATAACATCAGCATAAAGTTTGCCTGGATTTGCCTTAATTAACAAGCCTTCCTCTGAAGAGTCACTTTGTCTGGGCCACATCTTCTATCTCACCACTTTTTTGTTACCTGTGTCCAGTGTTTAGCATCAAGAAAACAAAAACCAGGAACACTTCATGGTTAAGGAAACCATTTCTAGATCATCTACCTGCTGTCTAAGCTTGGAAAAAATAAAAGCATATGAGATAAGTATTTTGCTACAGTCCTTAAGTCTCTTGCAATTTAGTCAGTGCTGGGCTTCTTTCATTGAGATACAAAGCTCATAAAACACTTAAGATTTTCCCTGGTCACTGAGTGGTAAGTAACACAGCTTACAGAAGCTGCTAAATTTGTCTCCTCTTAACACTTTATATACTTCATTTGGTACTCACCATTTTTGTTTCTTATTTTAGGATCTGCTCCATTTTTTAGAAGTTTCAATGCACAGTGCTTATGGGCACGGTATGCTGCACAGTGCAGGGGTGTGTTCCCCATCTGATCTGTACAGTTGATATCAGGTGGTTTGGGCTTGTTCAACTGGAGAAAAAAAACAAAACAACAAAACACCACAATCTTTTGCTTACTCAGGGCTTATTTAGGAATTTTCCTTCCTCTCCAGATGCCACATTCATTCCCTCGAAAGTTAGCTGTTGATAATTAGGATGCTTCAATGCAGATCTGGCAAGAAAGAGGGCTTGTAGGAAGTGTAATGAGAAGGGCAAGGACTACAACAATCAGGCAAGATGTTCAGCTAGAGTAAGGAAATTCTTAGTTTTTTTGCTTTCCATCCCCCTTCCACCTCCAACACACAACATAGAAGTTTATCCTGCTCCACTGCACAGTGCCAGAGTTGCCCAGCACTGCAGTTCCATCATTTATATTGCTAGAATGGCCCTGCCTGGTTCTACTGTTAAAATCCACCGTTCTCTGTAGAAGACTCCCAGACACAGTCTAAAAGTTAGCACAGCTAAATCCTGAACAAGTGTGTGTGGCCACCCTGTTTCAGAGAGGAAGAACTTTGTACAGAAGGGCAGCAGGCCTGCCAGTCTCAGTGACAGAGTTATCTCAGGCCATTTAGCAGCTCCTAGGACAGGCAGGCTGTTATACAGACAGTTTTGCTGCATTCTGAAGTCAAACTATTGTTACATTAGAGCAGGAGGAAAAAAAATAAGTCTAAAATGGGTTTTATTTGGACATAATATAAATGTTTTGAGAAACTGACCCCAAAGAGAAGAGTCATTAAAACACTATGAACCCTACTAAAATACCACTACACTTTAGTATGTGGCTGCTGGATGTGTACATAAGGGTTGGACTAGATGATCTTAAAATGTCCCTTCCAACCCAGACCATTCCATGCAGTATCACCCATTCTAGTTAAGCTTCCAAGCCAAATGGGACTGCTTAAATAGAAGCTACTGTAAAACTAAGCTACTGTTAAAGCAGTCTTAGGAGACAAGAGTCACAAGTGCATCAGTTCAAGCCTTCTGCATTAACCATCTGCTATCCTAGAGGAATTACTCCATAATGACAGAATTCCCATGGCAGCAATTTAAGTAACCACCTTAAGTGTGCTTCAGAAATAGTCCTAGAAAGGATAAACTGCTACAGCTGTTATTTACTCTTCAACTGAAAAGAGAACACAAGTCAAAAAAGAGGCAGCTTGTGGAACTATAACCTCATTAATACTGAGGTCAAATGCTTCACTTTAGCTCTGACCAGCTGTTTTATCTTTGCCTCCTGATTTCTTGCCTCCACACCTTTTAAGCTGCATGCCTGGGCTTTCAGCAGCTTACATCTTATTACAAGGCAGTATTTGGAGAAATGTTTCATGCATCAACTCATTGAGATAAAAAGCTCTCTGGTGACTTCAGTAAGTGTACATTTTTGAGAACTCACAGGAAGAACACAGTGGGTTTTCCTCAAGTAGACTAAAAAGCCAGAGTTAAGATTCAGCTGCTGAAGGTCTAGCTTTTAGTAGAAAAACATACTGTGATCTAGTGAGAATCCTGACAGAAGAGGAGCACAGAACCCATCACTACCATCTGTTTTCAAGAACCTTCAATAGAAGCAGTTAGAAAGTTAAAGTACATGCAGGAAAAGGAGGAAAAAACCATATGGTCTGAAGTCCAATTAAAAGGTTTAGAGAAACCACACCATTGAATTATGTCTTCATGGCAATTGTGTTGCAATATGCAGTATTTTTTTGTTAAAAATCATCCAGATAAAGGAAAATTAATTATAAAAGTGTATCTTTCAAGTAAGTGGCACTCTGTTCCAAAAGCAGGACAGTAGGGAACAAATTCTGGTCTGTTAAGTCTCAAAAAAAGCAGCTGAGGTTTCATAAGCATAATAGTCTACTAATTAAAAAATACAGTAGGAGCAGAAAATCAGTAGCCAAAGTACAAGGAACTCTCAAGATATAGGGCAGTTCAGAAAAGCTACCCAACTTCTCCACAAAGGCATTAACCTAAGGGTAGAAGAGTCAGGGAGTTTTACACCATAGAGCTGTAAATGGAGAAAGTTCTTCGGACTTCCTCAGGAGTCAGCAGGAGTTGTAATTCAAGGGTCAGAAGTGGAAGTGCTCACTGAAGGATTCCAGGAAAAACCTGTTGTGACATGACTTAAACACTGCCTCAGGGGCAGAAGCGTGGCAAGTACCTTGAAAAGTTTTAGAGGTCAACATATAGCTGTCCTCACATACACAGAGCTCAGTAATACTAAAGCCTAGAAAAAAAGTCCCATAGAAATGAGAATGTTTACAGGAAGATTTACATTCACATGCAGGTTACGTGCCCCATGAGAAAGCACAGCTCTTTAGTGACAGATTTCTCTGAGGAGACACCTTTTTTCTATTTTTCCCCCCCCCCCACATTCAAAGGCTTAGTCAGCAGGCAAGCAACATCAAATGTAGTGTTACAAACCACCAGAATCAAGAACAGACTGCTTATGCCAGTGTACTAATGACAATTAATACAATCATGCCAGTATATTAATGCACTACTCTTCAACAGCTTAAGTACTGTGTACAGCTCTGGTTCTCTTTCCATTCCAAAGAGGAGAGTACAAAAAGTACAACTAAGAATTACAAGGATGACCAAAGATGCACTGATGTACCAAACTGATGCACTTGTGACTCATCTCCTAACACTGCTTTAAAAGTTTCCCTGCAAGAAGCTGTTAGAAAGACAAGGGCTGTTCAGACTAGGAGAGGTAAATTTAGAGGATGGAAATAAATTTTGAATAGGTGTTCAGTCAATTTTCTCTCTATATATTTGTGTATTTTCCATTAGAATTAAGTAGAAGTACTCAGCTTTGATGCCTTAATAGCATCTTTTAGTAGTATCTAACTAGGCAGATGATGTTCTCTACTGCATGCCTTATTTCTAGGGAAACTCTATAGAACTCTCAAAAGCTTGAGTTCAAGCACTGAGATCCTGCTTCAAAACTCAACTGGATATGGTCCTGGGCAACTGCTCTAGTTGATTCTGCTCTGCAAGGAGGAGTTGAGATGATCTCCAGAAACATCCTCCAGCCTCAGATCATCTATGATGTGCTTCTCCAGTAGCCCTACCCCATGGTATTGTTCAGCTTGAATTATTATGAGTGTGCACACACATATACAGTTCTCAATTCTTGCTCAGGGTGGAACTGTGTTGTGCAGATAACTGTCCAATGAAAGCTACAGAGACTTCAGCTGCAAGAGATGCTAATAACAAAAGCTCACTTTCAAGATTTAAAGTAATCCATGCTGTGGTGAAAACTTAAGCACCCAGGACATTAAGGTATCCCCAAAACATAACAAGCTTATGCCAGTAGATGTGGAACCATTACACCTTTTACAACAGACTGAAGAGAATTTAGAGACATGAAGGAAGCTGAAAACCATTGTTCTGCAACTTCCAACAAGGAGGCTGCAAAACCCTTGAGGGTTCAGCACCTTACCAACATAACATGGCACGTGACACTAATATTCTGAAGTCACAGCACTTTGCAATGCAAGGCCTAATGTTGCAGGTTGTCACTTGACACAAAAGCACTCGAATTCTTACCAAGGCAGTCAGTTTCCCTGTTTCCCCCTCTCTTGCTGCTCCTAAGAGTTCTTCTTCCAGTTTCCTTTCTTGTGTCCTTTCCACTGCTATTTAAACAAACAAAAAACAACAAAACAAAACCAAAAACAACCCACAAACAAAATTCAAGGTCAGTCTCAATACAGTTACAAGTCCATATAAACTATAGCATTGAAGAAACTATATCAAAACAAGAGTTTCCAGTATTATTTATTTGACATTGGCATAAATGGAATATTTATACAAAAAAAGTCTTGTGTCAGAGCAAAAATATGTTCAGGACACATAATAGTTGACAAGATCTGTGTGTATACACATGCACATATAAATATTTTTTTTAAAGACAACCTAACCCCACTGCCTAGTAAAAGGGAAAACAGGGGACCTACACAACACCCATCTTCCCTGTGTTCTTTTCAGGTTTTTCTTCTGCTCATTCCTATCTTCCTACAGAAATGTTATTCTCCTCCAACAATCCAGGAGATGAGCAGTGGAAAGGGCTGTTATCTGTGCACTTGAATGTAGAACCAGAAGAGATCACTTCTCACAGACACACACTATGCTGCTGGAGAGAGCTTCAGCAGTATTTAGGGCTATCACATCATAATACCAGGAAGCAACACAGCCCTCAAACTCTCCAAAACTATAAGCAGTGAGACTACATAAGTATTTGGACACCATCCCCCCCAATTTCAACAGCTCTGAGGTAATGCAGGAAATAAGGGGGTGGGGGGTTACTTTTCCCCACCCCCTTTAGATATAACCTTCAAGACCTAAAATTGATCCAAAACTGGGTTGCCTTTGCAAACTGTTCAGACTTTGCTCTTTAATGATTTTGTTGACACAAAGTCACTTATTGTTTTCCCCTCTTCCAGTGAGCTAAGGCTTGGACAGCTGTGTATCATTCAGAGCTGCAGCAAGGACCACCCCAGCAGGACTGAAACAGTTACTTGAATAACACTGTTTGAATTCATGATACTCAATTCTCCCAGTCCCTTGCAGACATATTGGGGAGAAAAAAACCTAAACTAAACCTGTCAGTACTGCAGACAAGAATGAAAAAGCTATTTTTGTTTCCTTTCTAATGACTAAGTTTAAAGAGCAAATTTAATTGAGCTCTATAACTTGTAGAAAAATCAACTTTTAGAACATAAAAGTGTCAGAGAAAAAATAATAAATCCAAACAGACTACAAGCTATTAAAGTTACCTTCCAACATACTCCTTATGTCTTTATCATGAGTAACTTCTTTTGCAGTCTCTCCACTCCCATTTACAATAGAAGTATCAGCATTATGCTGCAAGAGTAACATCACCACCTCCTGGAAAACAATTTGAAAGCCACTGCTTATCTATCTGTGTAATGGCAAGGCCACAATCGAGCTTTCCAGCTCCTGACATCCTGTAAGGTGAGCTGTGTAACAGCTCCTTGCCGCTGCTGACTTACAACAGGAAGGGATGCTTCAGAGAGACTGAGGAGTGGGACAAACTGCAGCCTCCTCTCTCATGTCAGTCAGGATGGAGGAACTAACAGGAAATGATTTATAGTTGGAGAGCCCCACTCAGATTTCAAAGCTAGTGTACCTCGTGTGAATGTTGAGTTTGACAGACAAAATAGTAAGATTGGTTCTTCTGATAAAAGCCAATGTAGTAACTCCTTCAGAAGGCCCAGAGGTCATGCATAGAGGTAGTACTAGTTTAGGAAGGTTGCCACCATGAATCAGAATAGTCTCACATTACAGGCCAATAAAAAGGTCTTTAGTTCTATGAAGAAACAGCACTTCCAGAAACCAAATGGACCACTGCATCCTCATTTATTATTATTTTTCCCCTCCAGAAGACGCAAAGATTAAACCAATGTGGTTTCTCTCTGTGAATATGCAGTTAATTAAGAGGAGCAATCCCTACACCTTTTGCTGTGTCCAACATACCAGGCACAAACACAAATTAATCTGTTGTACTTTAGCAGTATATGAGAGATCTGTACAGTGGTTTCCACAGGGTAATTAGCACCTGCAGCTAGTGGCAGTGCTATGCTTCTGCATTTTCTCTGACATACAGAGGCAACATCAGTCAGACGTTGCTGATGCACAGTGCTACAGTGGATGACAACTACTATTTCTTTCTCTGTCTGCCAGCAAAATCTCCACCAACAAAAAGCTAAAACAAAGATATGACAAAGTACACCAAGGAAAATCATGGATCAGTCTTCTCCCGTCTTCAAGAGATATTTGTACCATGTTATGGTTTTGGACAGTTACACCAGTTAGGCAACCTGCCTAGTCCTTTTGAACGCACTGTACTAAAACAGATAAGTCATTTTTAGACACTGTAAAAACATCCTTTTGAAGTGATCTTATCACTAGTATTTCCTTCAGAATTCTGCAACTGAGGCGTATAAAAAAGCCAACGCACTTTACCTTGCGTCCTGTGAAAGCTGCACGATGGAGCGGAGTGTCCCCCATGTCATTCAGCACATTCACATCAGCACCAGCCTAAACAAGACCACAAGACATCTGAATGTCCTTCTAACAAGGGCTACAGAGCTGTTACCTCTGACTGAGGGGAGGGGGAGGACAGGACACTAAGGAAGGCCTTGGGGCAGATCAGATCAGGACTGTAACACAGCCATCCTGGGAACAATAATCAAGTACATACATACAGTTCATAACCAGTGCTCTAGGAACTGCTGCAAAAAGGAAAAGCCTCCTGCACCTTTTCCAGGCACCTTCCTCACTTTAACTTATTTTCCATATACCTTTTTAACACATGGGATGAGTGGTGGTGGTTTTTTCTTTGTTTGCTTTTTTTGTGTGTGCATTTTGTAGCTTTGCTGCTTTGTTTTTTTGTGGGGTTTTTTCTTCCCTTTCTTTTTTTTAGGGGGGTGTGTGTGTGCATGTGTGTAAGTGTGAGCAGAAAAAACCCAAACAACTTAATGAAAGAAGTGCATATGTACTATATAACATGCATACATATATTACAGATGTACACACAGTTGCATCAGCCTCCCACTGCTCCTGATTTAACAAGGTGTGTTCTTTCTAGGCACCTCTTGCCATTCTTCCACTTGAAGCGAAAACTTGCATGTCAACATTAAGATGGTACCATCTGAAACTTCACCTTTCTTCTCCCTTTTTTTCCCCCCTCCCACTTCGTGTGACAAGAGGAAGAAAGATTCAAGACTGTCTCCACCCCATACTTGCTATCTGAAAGGAAGACTGCTTGCCACGCTGCATGAAGCATTGTTCCAGGAAACCAAGAAATCCTATCCTTCTTTCTTTAAGTATTTCTTCTACCTCACTTTACCTAACCTCTTGAAGGGTCAGAAAGAAGGCAGGACATACTTAACTTTAGCACATACATTTAGAACACACTATTTAGCCAGGTCCCTGCTGCCTGCCTAAAGTTCACTGATGAACTTGACTCTAGTTCCAGAGGTCTGCTTCTAATGTTCCTCCTTCACTAGTTCTTTGAGCATAAAATCTAGGCACAAGTACACAGACACACTAACTTTCAGAGGTGCACAGTCTCCTTTATTATTTGACTTAAGTAATACCCTTTCAAGAGCCCTACTGGCAAAGAAGCAAGCACAAAGTAGCATATACTCTTCCAACCTTGAAAGCATTGACAAAGACATTAAGTGACAGAACTTTACCTTTTGCTTTAAGTAGCCCTCTTGGATTGAGAGCAGCATTAGCTACTGAACAGGTATGTAGGCCGAAGCAGAAGTCAGAGATCTCAACTTTGTTTCCTGCTTTAGTCATGATTATAGCCAGTAGCCTTTATTCTTAATGAAATCCAAGTCTAGATAAGCTACCATTGTATTTGAGGCTGTTTAGCATGTGTCTGCCATCTACAGCAACATCCTTCAGACATGAATAGGGTATAACACAGTTAGGGTTGGTTAAAGCTACCCTGAGAGCTGAGGGTAAAAAAAGAAATAAACTCAGAAACAACTGTAAATGCAGTGCAGATGTGGCTATGGAAGATACAAATAGGTCAGCTCTGACAAGAGAGCTTCATCATTTCAAGGTTCATCACACAGTTCATTATTTCAAAGATACTAGAAAGAAATAATGAGTCTAACTACATTAGCCTGTGCCTGGACAGAAACACACATGTTACTTTGCACAGAATTCTGCACATACTTCTATGCACAACATAGAATTAGATAGCACAGATTTCCTTTTTTTTTGCATTTAAATTTGAAACACATCAGCCTTTCTACAACTCAGAAAGTGAAATTACCTAAATTATACACTTTAGGTAGCACAGGCAGCTAGATGAGGCCCTTAAAGCATCTGCATTACTAGTATGTGGCTTACTAAGCTTGAAAAAGGCTGAAGCTTTCAGAAGTGCATACCTATATACAAAATGCCTTTAATTCCTATGTTCAGATAGTCACATAGACAAACACACACACTCCACAAGAAACTTAAAGTACTGGTAACTGCAAACGCTGTTCAGAATAACAGCTGTATACTACTGTATAGGCTTCCAGTGTCACTGGTTTGGGTCCTTGTAAACTGGGCTGATGGTAATATCACATCTGTCTCATTCCTCAGTTTTAGCAATCAGTTCTCTGTTATATGCAGATAAACTGTAGGAGAACTCTGACTCTCTACAAAGTCACCTTTCTCCTATAACAAAAACTTGAATGAATACTGCTTCTAGCATAGCAAAGAATTTTCTGCCTTACACACATAGACAAGTAGAAATATACCTTCAGCAGATCCTCTACTACAACAGCATGTCCAAAGTAGCAAGCAAGATGAAGAGGTGTCCAACCCATATTAGATTTACTTCTGCCTAAAACACAAAACAGGTAAATTAAGTTTTGGTCACACAGTACAAAAAAGATCTTACCATGTTCTTGAAGGTTAGCACAGTTGATCATCCTCACAGCAACAGAGGAAGAAGGAAGCTGGAAGCATCAATACTGTTCACATCATCTGAATGATTAAATTGGGATGCAGTTTGAGAAGTCCAGATTCAAATCTACCAGACCTTTCAGAAAAGATGAAGTCATGCAATCTGGTGGAGAATATAACCATTGTTTTCATGTACTACCTTGTTCTTCAACAGGAGCAAGAAGCTTTAGTTACTTTCATTCGTTATGAAAAGAGCAGATGCAAGTACACACTTTTGATCAAAAAACCTGTTTGGTTTACTTGATTTTTATTCCCTGCATAGAAATGAGAGGTAGGACAAAACAGAAGATGAAAACCAAAAGGGGTGGGCTGACCTAGCATTAGGGGGTTTTGCTGTCTTGTGCTGGTACTAATTTTTAATAAAGAGAGACTTACTACGTATTGTGATTTGAAGTCTCTGTGCACTCAAACACATCTGCAATCTACAGATCTAAGCCTCTGCAGGAATGGTAAGTACAGGCAGGAAGCAGGCACAGAAGTGACCATGCAAAGGAAACTATGATTTATGCTTTAAAGAGCATTTAAAGCATGCCCTGAAGGACTGGCTGTACAAATGGAATTCAAGAACTGTCCTACAATCACTTTTTAAAAGATACTAAAATATTAGAGATTAGCAAGATAAGTTTCTTTCCAATTGTAGCTCTCAAGTGTATTAAGCAAAGCAGATTTGTGCTTTGTTTTTACTAAGCAACAGACCCACAACATTCCAAGTACCACGACAGCTTTTAGCTATCGTTTTGTATTTGGAAGCAAAATGAAAATAAGGCATTAGAAATTGTTTTGAAATGACTGCCACCATTAAGTTTTCCCCTTTCATGTATCCTCAAGCATTGAGGCTTGGAACATGGACAGCATAAGTCTGCCCTGAGGAGACAAGCCACTAGCACCAGTGAAAAAGAGAACTGCTGGTCTTGCAAGTTCATAATGTTTTCTGCTCTCATATTACCAATTAACATTAGAATGTGGTTCACAGCTGAATATTTCCTCATTTCTTATAGTTGTTCCCAGCTAATCTTTCTGCCCTTTATTGGCTATTTCTTTTGTTATTTGATTCTCTTTTCTTCTCAACAACTTGTGTTGTTCCAACCCCAGATTTACTGTCTTTCCTTCATCAGTCTGGCTTACAACAGTTTGTGCCCCATGTGACTGGTGGGCTGAAGTACCACAGAAGATAAACACTGTGGGGATCACTAACTCTGAGGCTGTGTATGCTGGATAACATACTAAATGGACAACATTCATCCATCAGTTTGGTAGGGAAGAAGGTTCTTTCAGAGAACACAAAAGAGGTCTGAGTTGCACTGAATTGATACAATTAGCCCAAGACAGTCATTAGTTACAGCAATGCCAAGACAGTGCTGCTGCCATGCAATTCAGTCATGAAATAAAACAGTCAGAAACCTGTCCAGATTTGTAGTTCTTAGTGAACAAAGTGTCACAGGCACTTGTTCTACATCCACTCTGAATGTTTGCACTTCTGCTGTTGGCTGGCCAGTTACTTCTTGAGCTCCAGGTGTTTGTTACTTCTCTTCAAGTGACCACAAGGGTTTGTACTTCTTTAAAACTATTACTTTAAATGAGGAAATCATTACACTGAGTAGAATATAAGGATAAGAAGGCAGAACAAACACAACAAAATAATTCCCCTACCCCTCCCACACAGTTCTTTACCTTGATTCCAGTTAATTCCAATGGTAACACTTGAGACTTAAGTTTAGAGAATGGAGACAAACTAAACAGTCATTTCCTGGCTGTGCTCTGCTAGGCCACTGTGCAGTCACTCAAATGTGTGTTCTGCCATATCACACTACTGACCTTATTTTACACAGTTTTCTTACTTTGCAAAGTCCTAGATATTCCATTTTCTTATATTTAAGGAGAATAAACCAACATCGATGGCCTTAGAAAGCATGATCAGTTTGGATGAACCCCAGGTTTAGAGCTGGTTTAACATGGATACCTTCTTTTGAAATCAGTGAGGTGACAAAATTGGAAATGGAAGTTCACACCATTTGGCTGGATTCTCATCAGGCAAGTCTTGCTTATCTGCAGGCAATGACTGGCTACAATCCAGTCACAACACAGCTTGTGAATCTACAGCACAGCCTCAGAAAGACAAGACAGGCTCTACAAGATGTTCAAAGTAGGTTTGACACTTAGGCACATTAACATGTTGGACTTCTGTCTCCCAAGGCACACTCCAAGGAAGTTTATCTCCAGTACAGCCTCCTACCTGCTTCAAAAGTACTTTATCCCCAGCCACATGTCAGAGCCACGTAAGATGCAAGCCCTGAAAGAACTGCTGCAGCATTGAAGACATTCCCTGTACCCTGACTTTCTAGGGACATCTGATTATACAGCCTGTAATGACAGAAGGACAAGAGGCTGTAGGGAAGAGAAGGAAGATTGAGGGTAGCAAAGAGTCAGTTACAGTCTACAGCCTGTACTTTAGTTAATCACCATGTGGTTATGCTATTACTATCTGGTAGTATCTAACTGATCAGGATTTAGCAAGACACAGCAGTTTTGCTAGCGTGGAGGCAGAATGGCAGGGGTGGTTACACTGCAGAGGCTGTTTGGCCTGAATTTGCCTTAGGCTATTTCCAGGGGAGAACTCTATTGGGAGTAGAGTGATTGAAACACTCAGTATCTAACAAGTGACTGTGGAAGAAAAGATTTAACTCTGAAGTTTCACACAACCAGAACAGTTCCCCCAGAGAACAATTCAGCTACACTTGTGTGTCCTCTAGCGTTTAGAGGAATCAGAACTTAGAAAGCAGATACTTCTCTATGTATACATTTCATGTTAAGAATTGTTTAATAGCACCAGCACACTCCCTCTAGCTTCCTACACCTCCCATTAGCATTCATGTATTAGTTAGCTGGCCACGTTTTGCTAAACTGGAAGAGTTAACAGCTAAGCACCATCTTTCCCTTCATTAGCCAAGTCTCTTCTGTGCTGCAGACTTTCACAATACTAACACTTGACTTGGAGGAGGTGCACTGACCAGAGACCAGTTTGCTTGATACCATACAGGACTGCAGATGATGCCATTTCATTCTGCTTTCTTGACTTCAGATAACATTGAAGAACACAACTCAGAAGTGCTGAAATACCTTCCAAGCACAACAGACATCATCAACTTATTTATGGGTCCTGTTACATGAATGCTAAGACACTTGTGTTGCAGCTGCATAGGTACTATACACAACATCATGAGTATTTGCAGAGGACATACTTGTGACCGTGGAAGGCTTCAGCTCCATCAAGGTCTTTCTAGTTCCCCTTTCAACTATGAACTCCCTCCCTGAAGATGAAGTCGGAAGGGTTTGCGGTTTACAACTTGTTTTTCTGAGGTGACTACATCAACTATTGTGAAAACACAGACGTGGCTGAGTAGTCAAACAAAAGGATGAGTAAACTCATTATTAAGAGCAAGACTTGGGAAAGGAATAGAGCTCGTTCAGATAACAGGGTTCCCTGCTCTTCAGGGCAAGGTGCTCCCTCTGCCATGGCTGAGAGGAAGCACAGTTGCTCTCTCGTTCCCCTCTCCCTCTGCAGCACTATCTCCTCAGTGCTGCTTAACAATTAAATGCTGAACAAGTAGCTGTAGGGAAAGAGTGGGACACGTAGCCACTTTTTTTGAAGCAACCAGAAACAAACTCATGTAAATAAAGAGAAATATAAAGCTACTAAATGAATAAAGAAATAGGGCAGCCTGCAACTGCTAGCAAGCTTGCAAATCCAGCCCCAGTTAGAAGTTTTAATGCTCAGCAAGTTGCTTATAGCTGTAACTGTTAGCTTTGGCACATGCAAAACTTTTATGTTGGCCAAGGACTCAGGCAGGTGACTGTCAGTTTTACCTGCTTTTTGCAAGTAACCCAATATACTCCCAATGGTAAAAAGCACACATTTGTTCCAGCCATTACTGCAAGTGGCAAGAGACGTAGCTGCTCCTACTAAATGAAACATGGGCCTAAAAAAAGTTTAAAAATATATATATAAAATACATCACACCTAGTAGAGCACAAATAAATGACCTAAACTTCTCTGCAGTTCTCCCCTGGCACCAGAGTCTGTTTTGGCTAGTGTTACAAAGCTCCAGAGTTGGCATAAATATGAACAGAGAAAAAAAAAAGGTGCTGATTCTTTGTTTTGTTGACATTTCTAGCTTCTGCAAATTTCTCTGAGGTTTGCTGTGCACTACAACTATCTGTACTCTGCTTCTGTGATCTCTCCTGTATGCAAGTATGGCCTTAAGTCACAGGATAAAAGCAGCTGTTTAAGTGGTTTTTTATTACTCTACCGAACACTTCAAAGAAAGTACTGTCAGGGAGTTTCACTATGTGCAACTTCAACAGTGAGATTACAAGAATTTGAGGAAGGTTACTAACCTTTGCAGTTGATATTAAAGCTTATTTCTCCTTTGTCCATGGTATCCAACAGCTGTTTAACTTCTTCAGCATTTCCATTTCTAGCATCGTGGAGAAGTTGCTGTTCTGCTTCAGTACTCATCTCTAATGAAGATACCAAAGAACCAGTTTTGCCATCTGTAAATTATAGCTTAATATTATGTCACTTTTCTCCTTTATTTAATACTAAGGCTGGTATGAAAAAGATAATTATTTCCTTTGTGGAACACATTTAACATGCAAAGTGTTTTCAACAGTCCAGCACTCAGTCACACCACTAAGAGACACTAAAACTCCTCACAGAAAACAGTTAAATAACAAGATACCCATGTAATTCTTGCTTCTCAGTTTTCTAGGTTCTGAGTGTGGCCTGGGAGTTGGAACTGTATACTGCAGATAAGGCAAGCTCTACCACAGGCATAACCAATAAGCATTTACTTTTTCCTCAAAGTTTTTCACCTTTACCCTTTAAGGTTTCCAAAGCAACAAGAACGGGAAAAAAAAAAAAGAAAAAAAGAGAATTATGTATGCCTATTAGCCCAAGTATTTCTTCCGGATTAGCTGAGACTTATTTTGGTTGCCAGCCCTGGGAAACAATTTGTATTCACGTGGAGGTCCCAGATACCCACGAGTGACTGGTATTATCAGCTCTTCAGATACCTGACCCCTCCTATCTTGACTTGAAGGGGAGTCATATGCTCTTTGCAAATTTGACCTTATCTTCAAGAAAGGCGATAGTACAATACAAAGAAGTTAACACACAACTGTAAAACATCACTACCTAATTCTCATCTTACCCTTAGTCTTGAACTATAAAAAAAAAGTTTAAATACATCTTTCAAAAGAAGGGAGAAGCCAAAATCTATTAGCATAGCTATTTTTACAGGTCTCTACTAGACAGGGAGCCTTAGACCTTTAGGTAAGTGATACTGCTACTTACCACATCTCTTGCAGAATACTTAAGTGATCCACATGACTTATTTTATTTTTTTAAACACAAAATAGTCTTTTTCCACACTGACAATCACAACCTGAAGTCATTTTGCCTTTTTTTTGTTTGTTTTGTTTTCTAATGTTATTACAACAACTAGATCCAGATGCAGCACAGCTCAGCACACGAAAGAAACAATTTTAACGTCCTATTTAAACACACTGCTTTTAAGAGGCATCAAAGAGCAATTTTAAAAGCGGCCTCAAAAGACTGTGCTGCTAAAAACAACCATAAAAGAAGTTGTCCAAATTTAGCATATCGAGTTTAGTGTCTTCACCTGGCATGCTAGGCTTACCAGATCCTGCAGAATCTAGATTTCTGAAGTCAGTTAATGATTGCAAAGAACATTACTGGCCTCACACAGTCAGCTTTCCTCCACTAGCAGAGGTTTTGATTAGTATCACAAACTGTTTACACTCCACTGCATCAGACAGGGGGTTTGATTGCATCACACACATAGCTACAATAGATGCAGGGAGCTCTTTGACTACTCTACAATGAGAAGCTACTCAGCAAGAAAAGAGACAGTGAGAACACCTGGCAAGCAAAAGCCTGTGACAGTGACAGACCTTGTAATATTCAAGACAGAGACAGAAGCCTAGAACAGGACAGCCTGCCAAATCTCTAACAACACAGAACAGTCTTCCCCCACCTTTTGCTCAACTAGCAAAAGGAGAGAGGGAACCTGTTTTCAAAGAATTTGACAGAGCCCACACAAGCCCTTTCTAGCATCTTTCAGAAGAACAGACTGGATCAGTCACCTGCAACCTAACACAGACACGGGATTCAAATGCCTTCTCCAGCACTGGTTAGACAATACTTGTTTGTGCCTGCTTTTCAGTTCTGCTAGAAAAAGAACCAAAAAAACCCAAACAAAAAAAAGACAAAACAAAACAGTACTAGTCCTTCTAGTAATCCTTTGAGCCTTGAAGCTACCTTCTCCTTTAAACGGGAGTCTATCTACTTGTCTGAGGCAGCACAGCACAGTTTGTTGTTACTGGAGCAGGTATAATTATCCTCAGTGAAGCAGTTCTGCCGGTGTCTAGAGGAAGATCAAAATCAAATACGTTAACGTATTATCAGTCTATAATACTTTCACTGAAGCAGAGTGATACAGTTTCAGAGGGACTGAGAATCATACAGACAGAAGCTAAGAGGGTAGTTAGAGCTCACTGTGGTAGCCTACCCATCAGGGATGGAAAAATAAAAAGCAAGCAGCTCATCCTTCATTTACACCTCCTCCCACACAATATTTCTTTAGCCATCTCTCAGATGTCTCAGATGAGAGAAACACACTCTTATCACTACCCTCTATCATTTGTCAACATCCCACATGCACAACAGGTACCAACAGCAATGCACTTGCAACACATTAAGAACCTGCAGTTTCCCTTGGGTATTGATGAGAAGGAAGAAAAGACTGCTTGGGAAGGGAACCAAGAAGCTGATCCAAACGCACGACTCTTGCATGCAGCAAGGCCAGTTACACACAGGAGCAGAATTTTAAACAGCTTAAGGCGCTCTTTCCGAGCTGAATCATTGTGTAAAATGACTTGCATGGTTTTGCTCCCTCCAAAGAGGTTAAAAATCAATGATTTGTTTGCACTCTTACAGCAAATATTAGCATGCATAGCAATATGGCTAAGAAAGGTCTGTCTGCTTCACTAGTTTAGTCCCCAAAGGCTTTGCTGTTTAGGCCAAGCTTCTGATTTCAAATACACTTTGTAAGCTTGAAGCATGCAATGATGCAGAAGAATGGCTGTCTGGCTATTAGTCATGCTTAGAAAGATCATTTGTGTGAAAATGTTCCTACAATTGAGGCTGGAAAGTGAATCTGCATGCAGTTACTCATCAGACAAGTGATACAGAACCTCAAGTTTTAGCTAACAAGTTAAATGAAGTGCCTAAAATGAAGCTGGCAGCAAAGGGGCTCTTAACAGAACTTGGAATAATCTCAAAAGTACTGTTTTAAGCAACAAGAACTGCTCTATAATGGAGATAAGCAAGCACCAACAGAAGTTTGAGTGGCAGGTTTAGAGTATGGAAAGAAATCAATACACAGGCACTCAAACTATGTGCTTACAACCACACTCCACAGATGTGCATTCACCTGCAGGCTGAAGTTTATTTGGCAACACCACCCACCACCAAGAGAGCTCCAAAACCCCCATGCCCCAGTTTTGAGGTACTGAGCCAAACCATCAGCACTAAGGTAGAAACTCAATAGTTCAGTTTGGACTTATTAGCCATAATATACTACTAGCAAGCTAATCTAGATACATTGTGCTGCCTACATGCAAAGCTACTTGACATTTAAGGGAATGGACATCTGTTCAGTCAGTGGTGTTGCCATCATTACCTTATTCCATTAATAAACTGGTATAAACTGCCTTTCACAGTTATCTTTATGCCTTGTGCTGCTGAAAGGCTTCTGTGGTAGTCTCTACAGCGACTGGCATACCATGAGAAAACACCACAGAAGAGTATTTAATGTCTCCTGTATTATACAGCAGAGATGTGACTGCAAGGCACTTTCATTGAACTCGTTAGTACTTGACTGCTAATTTAATCTTATCCTTTAAGAGGGTATAAAAAAATAGCACAGCGATGCTCTGCTTCTTCTACAAGACCTACAGCAGGTTCTCACACTATTATAGCATCTGTCTCCACACAGGGGTTGTTTCCTACACAGAGGAGAGCCCAGGTTACCATTCTGCCCACTCAAAAGGGAGTTCTGCAGAATACTTAACCAGGAAAGGCCAGCTAACTACTCATATAGAAACCACACAACTGCTAGGAGAGTGTCCAAGCAAAAAAAAAAAAAGCAGCTTTTCTCACAGAGTGCTCTATGGAGACCTACAGCACTACCCCAGACCATAGGGCAGCACTACTGAAAAGACCCACTTGCTTTCACTTTGATTTCCTCTCCTGTTGAGGCTTCTTGCCACACACACAACCCAGAACAGCAACAATACACACTCTGACCAGAACGTGGCTGGTTTTCACTTTGCTGCAGCTTGATAAGCAGTTCAAGCAGTACTGGCAGTGCCCGACCTTAACGTTAAGGCTCCGAGTCAGCAGCCACGGGTTGCACAGGAAGCTTTCTAATTGTGACAAACAGTTAAGGTTGGCAAAAAGCACAGCACTGGCTACTGTTCCAAGAGATGTCCCTCTAGCAATGAAAACGAGATTCCTGTAGGAAAGGAGGATACTTCCTCAGGAAGGCCTTTACACGTCCCAGCATGCAGACATGATGATGTGATGCCTGTAAAGGAGGAGGACGAGGTGCACCCAACTGCACTAACAGACAGAACCTGTCTACAAACCCACACAACGCGCTGCGCTGACAGAGGTTGTTCCCAGAAGAAAAAAAAGAGCTGCAGTACTAGAAGCACGAGTGATGTTATCTAAAAGTACTTACTTTAATCTTCAGTGCAAGGGTTCTAGGAGTTCGAAGCCGCACGTGTTGCTGTGACACAGCCTCACGGTACTTCACGTGGAAGCACCACCAATGGAAAAGCCAAGCCACTGTTGCTCAGTAGCTCACCCAGCTGCGGTAACACAGGATCTGCTCAACACCACTGCCAAAGCAAGAGCTGTTAAAACTAATCCCCGCTCTCAGGCACCTCCTGGCTGTGCTCTGCACACAGTTTAGTTCTGTTACATCAAAGACTTTCTTTCAGCCCAAGGAGCTCTGAATAATCTTACCCGAGCTAGTGCGAGATCTCAGCGGATCAGCAGGCGAGCGCAGTTCCGAGCGCAGAACTTCAGCAGAACCTCTGGCAGCTCTGTACCTAGAATGGAGCAGGGGGGTTCAGTACGGGCAGTTAAACACGCTTTAAGGCGACGGGCTCACGCATCGCAGCAACCGCACTTCTTACCTCAGGGAAAGGTGCGCTCAGGCCCGGGGCACGGATCCCCGCACCTGGAGGCTCCGGCCACCCGCCCGCAGCTCTGCTGCGGTTACCGGACTCCGGCAGCGAGCGGAGAAAGAGGAGGAGGAGGAGAAAGGGCCCCCCGCGCAGCACAGCGGACGCTGACACCGCCTCCCGAAGGCCAGAGCCCCCCCCCGCTACCAAGGCTGACTCTGCTTCAGCCCCTCAGACTCCAGCCGAGCCGTACTTTGGGACCCCCCCGAGGGACGGGTGAG
>WUAM01000143.1:15193947-15214359 GCA_024336885.1 Actenoides hombroni | reverse complement strand
GGCCCCCTCACCGCGGTACCGCCCCCTCGCTACGGTGCTGCCCCCCAGGCTCGGCCCGGCCCGGCTCGGCTCGGCTCGGATCGGCCCGGCCCGGCCTGCGGGGCTCCGGCCCACGCGTGTGAGTGGGGAGGAGGCGGCGGCGGAGTCGTTCTGCCCGCGGGGGGCCGGTCCTGGGCGCGCCCAGAGCTCTGCCAGCAGAGCCAGGAGGGGTGAGGCCGGGCCCCGCCGAGGGAAACGAGCCCTCGCGTTTTCAGAGGGAAACGATCCCGCAGCGGGGGCAGCCGGCGGCGGCCGCCCTTCCCCAGGGGGCACGGTTACCACCCCTGCGACCCCGGCGCTGCCCGGTGCTCGTTGGGGTCCATCCCGCTGCGGGATGCGCGGCTTTGGCTCCCGCTGCCCCGGGCCGCCCCTGCCGAGGGGAGCTGCGGGACGGCGGCGGGAATGCGAAGACCCCGGCAGAGCGCAGGGGTGGCCCCTTACTGGAGGGTGACCTTGGAAATCGCTTCAGCCTCACATAGGAAGGTGGTGCGCACAGGCACCGCTCCCGAGAACAGCGTGCCCGGCAGCAACCGGAGACAGGCACAGTTTTGGTGCTACGGGCGACAACAAGCAAAGGACCCCCTTGGTTCCAGGCCCTTTGGTCCGCACTGCTGCTCCTATCTCTTCGTCCTGCCCTCGTTTATTCTCCACTACACCTTTCACCTGAAATCAATAGCCGGCACCTTGGTTTATCTGCCTTTAGGTGGGTTTTGCGTTTTGAAAGCTCCCACAGTGCCTTTGAATTTATTAAGGAAGCTTTGGGGTGTTCAGGCATGACTGAGTCTGTGTCATATGCAGAAGTGCTGAAGGGGCAAGGCAGGAGCCACAGGTGCCAGGAGAAATTATGTCGGAGGATTACGATGAATCTTCTGTTCCAAAAGAGAACAAGTTTAAACCTGAGCAATCCTTGTGAAACTCTTGAGACGTAAATAAAGAGGCATGCTTCATTTTTTTTTCTATTGTCTGTAGCTACAAATATCTTTTATTTTTTTAAGAGTGAATTACCAAAAGAAGAACAAGAATTGTTCCACACCTCCAGAGATAACACGAATTTACTGTCTTTGGACATCTGCTGCTTTTCATTAGTTTATCTTACTTACGAGATCTGCTGCTGGGGATGTTTCGGCACTAGGTATATGATATCTGAGAGGCTTCAGTAGACGATCACGCTGACTTGCTTTCCTTAGGAGCAGGTCTTCAAGTTGCTGTCCTTGTTTTTAGAGCACTGTCTGGTTTATGACCACAGTCATATCTTTTCTTACGCTCTCAGCCACTGCTGTCAGTCTGTCTTCTTTCCTTTTATTTCTTCCTCTTGCTTCTGGCTTTGAGCCACCTTTCACAATGCTCCAAGCACTGTAACTGCTCCAAGCAACCTCGCAATAAAGTCAAGCATCCCTCCCTTTTCCTATTTTGGATTATATTTTAGGTACACAAATACTATATAAAAATATTTGTATTATTTCCTCATATTTATTATTATTTTTTGGGGGGGGGGGGTAATAAAATGAAAGTCTTGGCATCCCCCTACTCTATAACCTATTGCAGTGCAGCACAGATTACATCACAGAGCTTTATCCTTTAGCCAGTCAGTTATACTGGAGCAACCTGTTCTGTACCATGGAGTAGGGGCAATGAATTGAGAGGGACAGTGCAGGGGGGGTTTTGTAGATCTCAGTAAGAAAGGCCTGACAACAAATCGCTTAATAAAATTATTGTTTTAATAGACAGAATAGAGAAGAGTAGTACAGATAGCAACTAAATCTTATGTCCCTTCAGATGCTGGGAACCCCACATTCCTGTAGCTCTGGACTAACCCTGGATGGACTTCCCCCAGGTCCCATCTGTGGAAAGAAGCTCCTGCTTAGTCATTCAGGCTATTTTAACTTTCTTACAAGAAAACAGCTATTCATAAAGGGTGTTCAACATGAGAACTTCTTGCTGCACTTCCAGATAACGGCAAGGCCAAGCGGGTGGTGTAATCTCCTGCACCAAGCGCGTGCTGCCGGCCGGCTCCTCTGTGACAAGGAGCTGGTGGAGTTCATCCTGCTGGCCGAGGGCTCTGGGTGGCACAGCACAGTTCTGAAGGCAGCACGGCACAGAGCTGGGCCTGCTCGGGTTAACTGTGCAGTGGATGGCTGGACCACAGACTCCTGGATGTACAGTGGGCTCCTGGTCAGGATCACTACGCTCCCCCTGCTTCCAGCATCTTCAAGGAGTGCCTATTTTTCACCAGTGCTTTTCCTCCTTGCACATCTCAGAGTAATAACACAAGTGCATGTGGGATTTTGAAGGGTGGAAATGAGAAAAACAATGTTGCTGATACCAAGTGTCCTTTCCTGTTTGAGCATATCTTATATCTTTTTTTTTTTATCTTTTCACATTGTTCCTTTTTCAGATAACCCACTGCAATTAGTGATGCAGAAAGCATGAAACGCTTCCCATGTTAGGGCTGAATGCACTGGCAAACAGCCTTGCACAGAGCTCACTGACCTGTTTTGTCAGTGATTTTTCACCCTGTAGTATATTTTACAACCTCTGGTATTCGGGGATGGGGTGATGGGGCAAAATGACTGCAGAATTCAAAGCTATAAAGCCATACGCAGTGCTTCCTGAGGAGAAACTTATTTAGGGAGGGAGGTTCTGCTGGATGTAGTGTGTAATCTTCTAGTTGAATTCATTGCTGCAGGCAACCCAACCCAATGACTAGAAGTATTTCAGCTGGAAGTTTTGAAATCATACCACTCCTCACTGACATTGCTTGAAAGAAAATAACTGCACTCTTGTGGTCGATGTCATCATTAGCAACTGTAGAGGCCAGCACACTGATGGTTTCTCATTTTGCAGCTGAGAGTAGCCAAGCAGCACCTCTCAATGCCCGTTTCTGAGTCTGCACAGTTGACCAAGGTGGATTATCCCCAGTTGAACTAAGGAAGAACATGTCAGACTTGGGAAGAGACAAGAATTACTGGGCATTTGTATTGCTGCCCCCCCCATGAAACCTCACAATTTTATTCACGATACAAATCTTTATTGCACTGACACTGTTTTCTTCCTCTTCAGACTATTGCTTACTGGTCAAATTTGAGATACACAATTTAGCAAGGGAGTGTACACATGGAAATGAGACATGGAAGTGATAAATGATACGTGACAGGTTTCACATATGTTTTCATGCAGTAAAATGTTTAATAACTGTTAGATGACCAACAGTCATCAAATCTGTATGCAGTCCTGGTGCATTTCTTGAGAAAGTTGCTCCTCTGTCTGTAAAGCAGTGCAGCAAGTGCAGGCCCTTGTCATGTTTCCATACTGATTTTATTTGCTAGGCTGGCAAAAGACAGGCACAGGAGAATTAGCTAATGTGCTGTCACTCTGGGATGTGATTCCTGTGGATCTTCTCCCTGGATTACCAAAAACAGCTTCCAGTGAGTGAGGAAAGCAAATTTCCATGTTGTTCTGAACTGCCTGCAATAGGAATTTTTACAGATGCGAGGCTGCTACTGGTATTTATTACTGGTATTTACTGGCATTTATTTCATACTTTGCAGGAAATACCCATGTAATGTGGTTAATTTGTAAATGGTGTGAGCCAGATTAAGTGCTCAGATTAAGAATGCTTTTTGCTGCTCAAAGCAGTGCTGAAGCAAGTTCAGTCAGTTCCCAGAGGAATCCTATAGCAGAAAATAAAAATCTTATAATGGAGAGTTTATTTTAACATGCCCTTTTTACTCAAATGCAGGTATGGCAGGAGAAAATGTGAGAATCCACTGATCTTCTCCTGCCAGGAGGCTTCTAAAACCTGCTAGCATAGAAAAGCTTTCAGATTTCCCTGGCTCTGCAGAAGACAACTGTACACCACTAAAACCAGCACACAACTGAGTCGTGGCTCAAAGAGAAGAAATGTACTTACCAAGGTACAAGTCACCTGTAACTATACGTCTCCTTCACCTTACCAGACATGCAGTCTTAGACCTGGATTTAGGCTTATTTAATGTTTTGGTTTTTTTTTCTTTTCTTCTTCTCGTGATTTAATCAGTTTGGTTTGGTTTAGTTTCAAACATGAAGTAATTGGAGCCGCAAACCTTATAGCTAATTTATGACAGTTTATACCACAGTCTAGCAAAACACATCATTGTGAAACTGAAATCAGCTGAAATACTTTGTGCTTGAAAATGTATATGGTCCTTACTGGATGGCTTAGATTGAGATTTAGATCAGATGTAAAGTGGAACTGGAGCATTAGAGAAAATGTTGTGTTTTGTTAGTAAGGTACTATAGCAAAATGCTCTCATTGAGCTATTTTTAAGCTAAAGCTACAGCACGGGCAGAGCCTCAGTAGAAGAAAATCCTGCTCAAAACCAAAATGCAGAACAGAAGGCATTAACTGGTAGTACATGACATGATATTGTCCATAGTTGTTCTTAATCTTCCTCTTTTTTTTTTGTAAAAAAGAAGTTGCAAATACACCATGTGGCTTGAACTGTTTTATGCAAAATCAAGCAGGGTTATTGATATTTTACTCCCATGTTTTGCTTCTTATATATTCCTTAGTTCTCTATTTTTCACTTTTTTTGTGATTCAATCCTGATTTATCCTTATGTGTTTACAAACTGCAGCTTCAGTCCAGATTTCATGATGTATGCTTTACATGTGATTCTTTGTCACAAATCAGAGTTCTTCACTCCTATCAATCATGTTATTCCCAAGCAACATTTACTTTATGCTATGAAAACTCTCTTACTGTCGTCCTAACATCGTTTATGTAACACCTTCGTTTATTATGCAAGTTGCTAAGGTTTGGAGCATGAAGTTAAAAAAATTACTAGTGGAGATAAAAGAATTTGCCACAACGAAAGGTCGCATGAGCTGAAGTTACAGACACAGGGAGAAGGAGCATTTTCAGCTAGTTCATTTTTCTTTATGGTAACATAAAAATGTGGCTATTTACCTCCCCCCTGTGGGCAGGTTTGGTAGCAGAATGCAAGCAGGATTTCATTAAAAAGCATTTCTGACTTGATTTTTTAATGTCTTCTTTCAAAATCGTTCCTAGCTTTTACATGTGTTGCCATTACATAACATTCCTGGTAATCGTGCTTTCTGTGTAAATATTGCTTCCTTTACTACATGAATATTATCTCTATCTGGTTTAAGCCTTTTTGTGCTCTAGGATTAGATCCTGGTTCCAGAAAGACATCAGTGATTACCCAGTGTATTATCTTGCCCTGACAAGACAACAAAGAATTTGAATTCCCTGTAGCAATGTGGGTCACTTCCTGACCTTCAGGGTCTTCTTTGGCTTACTTGATTTGATTTGAACTTTAAATGCTTTACTTTGCTATCTATAGTTCACCCAGAGAAAACTGATGGACCAAAGGTCAGGTTTAGTAACCGGCTGAAAAATCAAAGTTCATGCATTGCTGTGGAGAGTATCAGTGTGGGAGAAGGCTCACCATAAACAGTGAGGTGCAGTTATATGCTAAAAGAAGACCTCAAATATTTCAGTAAACTCCACTGTGCTGTTCTCCGTACTTTGAAAACTATGTAGTTTATATCCTGCTTTAAAAGAATGTTTATTTCAGACAGAGAAATTAATTAGCTGTTAAATACTCCTATGCACCATATCAATTCAGCTACACTGTTATTAATTTAGTATATGTAAACATGTTGGAGATTCATTAGCCACATTTATCTTTTCACTTAACCACATTATCCATTTCAATTTAGTAAGACTTACCACAAATATAACTGACATTGAAAGGAAATTACAGAGTCCTCAGAAATCTGTCTACAGTCCATACATTTTTGTGATTTATTCTTTGTGTCTTCTTCTTAGCCCAGTGGTAGTTTCTAAAGTCCAGTGCTTTAATATGCAGTACTAAATACCAATGCTTTAATATGCAATATAGACAACAACAGCCATAAAAAATGTCAGTAACAACTTTAAGTTATTTAATAGTAAATTCATTTGTTCAGCTAAGTCGAAACTAGCAACTTATAACACAGAAGCACTACATAGAGATTACTATCAGAATGTAAAAAAACCATGTAGTGTCACAGTTTTCTTTTAAAATTTATAAGGCAATTTAGTATTAGGATGAAGAGATGCAGCACCATCTTTTCTAGGTCCTTGGAGATTAAAGCATTCTATTACATTTTGGTCAGAAGGCACTCATTTTAAAAAAGCTGTTTCTCAGTCTTTCTCACTTTTAAAATTAAGTGGAATATGTGACTTTGCCTGATAAAGTGTGCATTCTTGTCATGTTCTGAGATGGGGGTATATGCTTTTTGTTATTGTTGCAAAAACAATTAAACCAGTTCTGTCCATGACACTGAAGACAAAGAAGAATCTATGATTCTATGACAAGACAAAGGAGCCTCACTAATCCTGGAAAAAATTACCTTTCCAGTTACCAGATATGGAACAAACTTTAGTATTTATAATGTCACAACAGGGAATTTATATATCTCGCTATATTGGTACTAAACCAACATCAGGCTAGACCTCTGTTTTATTTTTCTGTACCTATAGATTGGCTAAACCACAAAAAGATTATTTTTTCAACTCCCACTGCAGTAATCCGAAGGTGGGATTTAAGGTTTTGGGCTCAGGTAGTATCAATACCATTCTTCATTAAGCTCTGACATGCATATAAAATTATGCATGTTCTTAAATACTTTCAAATTCCAAATAAAGTTTAGAAGCCAAACTAGGAGTATCAAAATGAAATATTTTTCTTGAATCTGGGTCTAAATGTGGAACCAAATTTTGCATTCTTTACCATCACTGTCACCTTTTTGCCCTGAAGTTAATAGAAGTAATCTAACTCCCCAAAGAACTACAAGTGCAAGAGCATGTTCATATAAGCACCTTGGGAATTACTGCTTTTGCAGCAATTTATCCCATTTTCCTGCCCCAAGATAAGATTAACTTTGTTCAGGCTGAATTCTTCTTACACTTTCCAGTGATGATGGCTCAATGAAGTCCCCGGCGCTTCGCTTTTCCTTACAATTATCTGAACCTTCCTTCCTGCAGTATAAGGTAACATGTTGCTTATGTGTTTGTCCCAGGCAGTTGCAAGATAAATAACAGAGAGATCCTGAGCCCAGAAGTTTCTCTTCCTTCTTCCCCCTACACCTGCTGCCTTCATAAAAGGCAGAGCATCTCCCTTGAGGTCTGGCTTGCTGCATGAATTGGAATGGCCCCTCTTTAGTAGTGCTTTTGAATTGAGGTAGTAGATAATGCAGAGCAAATTACTGCTTCTGATACCTCAGGTTTCAGAGAAATGGCAGGAAAAGTCTTCAAGGCAAACTGTAATGAACACAAGACTTTTATGTTCTTCCAAGGTTTTTTGTTGTTCTCTAAGGCTGCCCTGGTTTTCCTTCCTCTTCCTTTAGGATATCTGAGAGTTGTGATCTCAAAAGATGTTGCACATGTGCACACAAGAGAAAGTACTCCAAAGGATAAAAGTGCAACCAAACACTTCCCTTCCTATTTTAATTCTACTTCAGGCAGCAATCGAGTACATTATCTCTGTGCACAGTCAGAAGCATCCTGTGGCAGAGGCTGCTGGCAAAAATGGGTTATCTATGCAAGAGAAGTTAATTAAAAGGTTTTATGAGATCTGCATTCAAAACAATATTGACAGAAGTTAAATTTAAAATTGAGGTTTCTCCTGTCCTACTTGCATGCACTACCAGGGGAGTGGCCTCCCTGACTGGAAATGCAGTGCAGTGACTTCTCAGCCACCACTTAGGGAGGGGATGTGCAGTCCTGGGTCAGATCAGGAGACCATACTGGCATCTAAACCAAGAGGTGCACTGGTGAGGGCTGCAGATCCTGCCAGGCAGCCTGGCCTTGTGCCATGCCGTAGAGCTGCACGGATGGTGGGATGAATCCAGATCAAGCAGCAGTGCCCCTGTGCTGGGCAGGAGGCACAAGAACCTTCTAAACGGTCAGAAGCCACAGGTGACATCCTGTGAGTAGCTGGGTAATGGGATTGGGCAGGAGCAGAACAGGTCTGTTTGGTTGCCTGTTCCCCAGGCCACATTTCAGAGTCTCACCATGATGAGGAAAAGCAAATGATGCATCTGAGGTCCAACTGAACACTGAGAATGAATCCTGAGGACCACACTCTTTGCATGCTCAGATCTCCAAGATCATTTCTCATTTAATGGCCTATTTTCTGAAGGTGTCTGCTGCTGGCAATCCATACATGTTAATCATAGACTAAAGTTTCTTTCTGTAATTCCTTCTGCAGCAAAGGCTCAGAGAGGTGCTCTACAGGCAAGGTAATTTTAATAATACTACACCACTTTAATGAAATCCTGTCCCATTAGCATGTTGAAGAACCCATTATCACTGGAATCTCTTGTTTTACCAGAACAGAGTAACAGTTTGGAATAAGGTGATGTGCCCAAATGTAAAATACTGCTACTACATAAACAGAATAAAGTTGGAAAAAAAATGTGACTTTAACGATCAGATGAATCAGATAGAGGAGCAGAAGCCCATCTAAAGGCTAAACTTGATTCATTATTAATTCTAACATGTAGGAGTTCATGTCACTGTAAAGAAAGATAGAAACATGAGGCATATTTATTCTTAATTGCCAATAATGTCCTGCCTGCTATCAGCTGGGCCAGAGAGGTGGGAGGTATGACCCCTGCGTGAGCACCAGTGCTTCTCACAGGAGGCAAACCAGCCCATTTCTGCCTTTCTACCATAACGTGGAACTTAAACTTCAACCTCATTTTTCCTTTACAAACACAGAATACACAGCACTTTGTGTGCTGCTCACACGGGTGTGGTATTTGGAGGTGCTCACTGAGGGAAATCATGAAGGCATGCTATAGACTTTATGCTATAGCAGAGCTTAAGCACATGGTGTTTATTTGCACTCCGGGGAGTGCTCTGGGACATTATGGCCCAGCTAAGGCAGAGTATCCTTCTTCTGTTTTGGCTTTTTTGTTTGTTTGTTGGTGGGGTTTTTTTTTCAGATTTTAAAATACATACTGGGTGGAGTCACACACAAAAAAAGTCGAAGAAATTCCAAGTCAGCCTAACAGATCCTGGAGTGAAGCTGGAGGCAGAAGGTGGCACGAGGTAATCAACAAAACACTGACCAGAGAAGATGAGAGATGGGTTAATTTTCTTGTTTTATCAGGAAGGTGTTAGAACATCAGATTTCTGATAAAAAGCCACACACCTGTAACAGCTCCTCTCCTGCTGCTGCCCTAACAAGGTCGGCTGGAACGGAAATGGGCACGAAAAGGTGACAGCGTTTGAAATGCAGAGTCAAACATCACAGATAGCAAGCACAGGCCAAAGCAGAAACAAATCCCCAAAGGAAAACACAACAAGAAGCTATCAGAGACAAACAGCTGTTTAAAATAAATGAACAAACACGAAAAAGAAGATGCCTTCAAGGGAGAATCTTGAAAGAGCTACAAGCCAACTTCCCAGCTTCATTTCTGAAGCCACCGAACAAATGCATTTCATACCTGTGCAATATTCAGGAGTAAAAGAATAACTTCTCATTGCTAATCTCCCTTTCCAAGCTTCCCTTTGCTGTGGTGGGAAGACACTGCTCCTTCCCATGCGCGCAGCTCTCTAGGTGCATTAGTATCAGTATTAAGTCAAGCCTCTTAAACTAGCTCTCGAGATAAGTAAAGTAGGAGAGAAACCCTGTTTGAATAATTGTATCAAGGCACTTGGGAGTTTTTAATGCCAAGTCCCTGTAATTAGTTTTTCAGCATTTTTTTTTTTTTTATTACTGGAACCATAAGTATTTCTGTCTTCTTTTAAGGCAGGGAGACAAGAAATGCTCTGAATAAGCACTTTTCAAGACACTTGCAAAAATTTTCTCTCATTCTGTTGTTAAGAATCTAATTAAACTCTCTGCTACCTTTGCTTAGCCTAGAAAGAAACTGCTTTGCTTCTTTCATGTGAAAGGTTCTCATTAAAAGGACCCCAAAGAAAGCTTTTGCCCCAGAGGTTAATAATTTGCCTAAAACCACGCAAAATAAATCCCTTCTATTCCAGGTTAACTAGTCCCATGCTGTGGCAGCTGCCACCAAGTTAACATGTCCCATGCAGCCCCGCATTTGGGGAGGAGTGGGAAGCTGTGGTAGAAGTCTCCAGCTCCTTTCAGAGACACCTAAATGCAAGGACAAGATCTTTAGGACAATATCTCCTGGCTTTGGAAAGGCTGCCCGAGTAGTCAGCCCAGCCACCTCACTCACTCGAGGCAAGTTGCTGTCCCTCTGGGGGTGTGGGACAGTCCAGCTCAGTGGAGAAGACCTAAAATCCTCCTTGTACTGCTCTTCTGGGGGATGCTATTTCACCTCACCGGTTATCTACCTGTGGGGGCTCAAGTGCCTTTCCAGTGCTCAAGATCATGGCTTTGATGTCTTTCCCCCCAGGTTCACATGAGCAGGTAAGAAAATTACTCAAGAGCACATTTCTACTACTTGCCTTTTGGTTTCTGAGCCCTTGCTGGGGAGCCACAGGCTTACAGGGACTGAGGGTTTAGGACTGCTTCGAAATGAGATGGTTACCAGTAGTGTTGCTGGGCTGTTGCTCCCTCCATTATGCTTTGCCAAGCTACAATGCCACAAGCACATGAAAAACAAACCCTTGAAGGCTGTCAGTCACGTATCATCCCCACTTGCAGTCCCATTCCCTTACCCAAGATATACACATATAGGTGTGTATGGATATTCTTTCCTCTCTTTGAACTCATGCTTATTATTTAGTTGTTGGGTGGGTTGTTTTCCCCTCATCTCGCTTTCTTGGTCACCTGAGGAAGGCCAAGAAGCAGCATCTAAGAAGGAGTGGGAGCACGGCTTTGGGACAGAAGGGCTGAGAGCTCTGGGGCCTGCCTTTTGTTGCATGAGCTTTGTGTGCTGCTTGAGATGACGTTGCCCATGCAGATGTGGCAATGAAGTCCAAGAAGTCTGTTAAGGCCACTGGAGATGCTGCCAAAGACAGCAACAGCTTGTCTATTAGTTTAACGCTTAAAGCTCTTGCCCAGGAGGCAGAAGTAAAAGCAACTAAACCCTCCTCAACCCGAGGGGGTTTGACCACAGTAAGACTGAGGAAGCAGCTGCATCTTCCCTGGAGTTCTTCCTAATTGTTGGGCTCAGACCAAGACTGGAGTGAGGCCCAGCTCTCCTTCTCCCGCTACTCAATGGGGATCACTGAATGGCAATGCTTTCAGGAGTCTGAAAGTGGAATCAAATCAACAAAGCACCTTCTTTTGTCCCCTGTGAGCTGGACCCTTCTTGGGTGATGGAAGAGTCCAGGGTTTCTGCACTCCCTTGATAGCCCTGAGAGCAGAGCCCAGGAATACCCCTTTCTGGTGGCAGCGTCAGGCTCCTCTCGCTTCTCCCCTCCTTAGTGTCCTGCACCAGCCAGGGTGCAGCTGGAGACTGTGGTCCCACATCCGAGAGCACTTTGGCTCTGAGGGGCCAAGAAGCAGGGAGGACTTGCTGGCTTGCTCCCTGGGCAAGGGCAGCTTTTTTGGAGGTCTTCCTTCAGTAGAGCACTAAGGGCCTCAGCCACGGTGGCCAGAGCACCCTGTTCTGCTGCTCTGGGCGAGGATCCTGTTGGAATAGCTGGCAGTTTCCTGGGCATCCCTGCTGGGACAACACCTGCGAGGTTGTCCAAGTGCCAGGTCAAGTCTTCTCACAGTCTCAGAGGTAGCCTGGGAGCCACTTGCGTCAGTCCTGTGCTCGGGGATGGGAAATCCTGTGTTAATACTTATTAATAGATAATTACTGCTGGAAAGGATCTCTGGAGATCATCTGTCCCAAACCGTTGTCCAAGCTGAGCCAACTTTTGCCTTGTTCAGTAGTAATTTCAGAAGCTCACAAGTTAGCATCCTTTTGCTGATCCACCTGGGTAAAAAAGAGTTTTAAAAAAAGACTCTAGAGCCATGGTAAAATGACCACAGTGTACTTTATTTAATGATTTTGGTACCTTGTGTTGCAATAAAATAAAAAAAATCTACAAAATCCAAATATATAAAATTTTCAAGTTTTCCTTTTAAGTTTTACAAGAAAAATCAAGTTGTAACCAAGGAAATTTGTTAGTATGAAGCACTACTTTCAACTTCATTTCATCACAAATTGCAACTTACTTAACAGACCAGAAGAACTATGGTACTGCAGCACATCAAATACTTCACACACTGTGTTCTTTACTATAGCACATGTAACCTCTGCGGCGGGAGGCAGCGGTCTCTAGCCAATAAAGACACTCTTCACAATCTGAACTCTAAAGGAATGTTTGTATACATGGATTTGGAATATATATATTTACAGGAAGATATCTTTTTTTTTTTTATTTGACTTTTTTTTTTTTTTTCCCTTTTAATAACTATTTTGATTCTTCATTTCAAATAAAATACCAAATACATTTTTACAATGTTTACAAGTCAAAGCACGAGTTCTGCAATGATTATCATTCACCTCAAGTCACTGTGCTTGTACTGGGGGGGGGGGGTATCTACACTGCTCCATAAACACAACTGTGATCTTCCATCACTTTATTTCCGCGACGGCGACTGAGGAGTATAAGCACAGTAACAATTATTTTAGCACAATCAGTGTATAATGCAACAGTTTACAACAGAGAACTGAGAAACTATTGGTCCATTCTGTTTCATTTGCTGTTTATCTGCCAAATGTTACGTTTGTCTTCGTGACATAAATTGTATACGAGAGAAGAGTTAAGTAACACAACTGGAATAGGAAAGAGCACACTTTTTTTTTTTTTTTAAGGCAAATTAATAAGCAGCTTATGGTGGGTTTTGTTAAACTACACCCCAACAGAACCTAAAATTAAAATGTATGTTCTGCAACTGTCAATAACTATGTCTTGTTAAATTGATCTTCTCTATAAATTGATCAACATGGCTTTGAACCTGGTTATTCAAAGTGGAAAGCACACCTCCCCCCGCATCCCCACGTATAGAAAGTGCATGACTTCATATGTGCCAAAAGAAAACAAAAGGCAGCTGAGGTAGTTAGATGTAAAATGTATTTACGAAAGATAACTGAAAAACTAAACCCAGGACATCTATAGTAAAAATTCACTTATTTGGAATTAATTTTATGCAACAACTTAAAGCAGGAAACCTTATGATTTCTGAAAAGAAAAAGATTTTAGTAATAATAAAATAGGAATGAACACAGAATATATACTATTGGAATTTGAATTTCAAGTATTTGAGTCTATTTGCATGTGCATTTTTTTTACAGGCTTTTTATAGTATCAGGAAGTCATTTACTTTTTGTCAGGCATCACAGGAGATCTGATCTGCCTCTGGGACTGCAGCTCCTGGAAGGCAGAAATACACTGCGAGTACCTGAAGATGCACCACCATCTCAGCTTGGGTGACCTTCTCCACACCCATCCTCCACCAAGGCCCTCTGAGTCACAGGGCCAGGGATCCTGTGCCTACATCTCCTGGGGACTGGTCAAATAGATGTCCTGGGACCCTGCCTGGGATGTACCTACACATCTGGTTCCGTGTGGGATGTGCCCATGTGGTGGGAATCCCCCACATGATGTTCCTGCAGAGCCTGTGTGTACACACCCAGCTCAGACATAGGCCCCATGCACTAAGCAGTCCCCAAAGGGAGGATCAACCTCCAACTTGAACCACAGAGTCACAGCTCCTCTTGGACCTTCCTTCCCACGTCCAGCGCCAACGCACTTCAGCCCTCACGGTGATGTTTTCTCACCTGGAGAAAAGGATGGTGTTCCCCCTCCTGCAGATAGGATAGTCTCCAAGAAACTGTTGGCACGAGCCCACTCAGGATAAGCAGGGATTTGAGCTCATTTCAGCCAAGAGCTCCAGCTAACAGCCCCTGGTACAGCCCTAGCCCCAGCTTTCCTTTGCGTTCCTGCCTGGGAAGAAGAGGAGGCAGTTTTCTCCACGAAAAATGCACAACTTGAGTGACCAGGTCCAAGAAAAGACTTCAGGCTCTGGGAATGAATTTCACAAAAGAAGCCTGCTTCTAGGAGACACGCAAATCTGGAGATGTGTTCCTGTCTTCAGCAGCAACAACCTAATCCATCCCATTACTGAATGTGCAACGTGCTGGCTCTTCCTAGTCCTGTTAGATCCCACTGCTGGTGCTCAGAAGATGGGTTCCTGCAATGTGGTGTTACGAATTCTGCACCTGGCTTGAGGAAATCACAGCAGGGAGCATCACAAGCTTTTTGGTGTTGTTTTTTTTTGATTGGACGGTGAAATCATAGGGTTTGTACTTCTGAAGTGTGTGCAGATGGTTTACATATTACTCATGGAAGAGGAAAAAAAGTATTTGTGCCTTCTTTCGTTTTTGTTTTCTATTAAAGTAGGAAATTCTGAAACTTTTTTTTTTTTTTTTCTTTCTCCTCCCCTTAAGTTTACCTTTCTAAGCTCCCTGTAATTTGATTATGATTTTCAAAAGTGATGTGTGGTTTTGACCAACTTCATCTCGGGCAGCCCAAACTGAGGGGTCACTGATGTTCAGTATGCTGAACCTATGTACTTACAGTGGCAGAGCCACTGGTAATTGCCAATTACACTTGGCCATCCTGCACATTGTGGCCTTTAAGTTTTCCTGTTCTTGCCACAGAATTAAGTGCAAAACTAGAAAACTGGAGTGTGAGATTCTGTGGAGCAGCATGGTATTGCAGCTTTCCCCAGAATGTTTGTCACCAGTTCCTGTGCATTTATTCAGGGTTTTTTTGAGGTGGGGAGGGAGTGGGGATGTGAGAATCGCAGTTTCTCAGAGAAGTCAAGGCTTCATAGTTTTATGTAAACCTAAGCAGAGAAAAATATCCTGATTTTGAAGGAGGCAGAAGTATTTTTCAGGCCTTAATTCATAAAACACAAAGATGCTAAAAGGCATACCTTTGAAATGGGTGTAAAAATCTTTTTCTTGGTGTGAAACAACAGTCAAGGCAATCCTTTGTTTTTCCCTAAGCATACCAGTTTGCAAAGGACAGAAAACTACAGACCACATCTTTGAGGACTGCAGGGTACCAGCTAATAAACTGGTTTGTGTTCTTAGCACTAACCTCTACAGACTAGGCATCCAGCTTGACGTGGCAGGGTTTTGGCGTTGTGGGTACTTGACATCCATCAGCATCCCCTTTGCTGTGTCATAACTTTTATTTGCTGCCTTTCCTTTTCACCCAGGCAAGATGCTACAAGCAATATCCTCAAGTCTCAGTACTCACAGACAACATCTGCCTCAAGAAGAAGCAGGCCCTCTCCCCATCACCAGTTCAGCTGGGTCAGTGGTAGTCATCAGAGAAACTGGAAGGAAAGGATCTACCTGCACCTCCCTGGTCCTATCCCCGTGCCATTGAGATGCCTCCATCCCCTTCCTGTGTGACCCAGCACTGAAGCCTGAGATGAGGTTTGTCAGGATCCAAATCCTTGCTCCATTTTCAGGGCTTTCAGTGGTGAAGGCAAATACCATGGTGGCTGTGTCTGGCAGGGAAAGCAAGAGGACTTTTGCCTAAGCTTAGGATAAAATTTCACCTGTCCTCTTCATCCAATTTTTCCTCCACTGCCCTGGAGCCCAACGACTTGGGCTTTATAAAGAGAGGTGGATTTTTCTTGAAATTGAGATGCTTAAAGGATACTTTTCACAGAAAACATTAAAATATAATGAATACATTAATAAGCCATCTGAAAATTTAAACAGATATTTTAATTTATCCTAGAATCCAGCCAGGTATCTTGGCCTCATCCAGTGACTAATTGGAAGACCTAGAAATGCTTTAGTAGCATTTCCAGTGGATTGGGTTTTAGTACAAAGCTGGATGTTCCTTCCTCAGACGATTTCATTGGCTTGGCCTAATCAGCATTGGGCACACAATGACTGGCAGTTTCACTTGATAGTAAAGTTCAAGTGAGCTGTAAAGCAGCCATTGAAGAGGTTTCTTTAAAATAAATTTTACTTAGAGAGGCATTGTGAAATTTAAAAGCAAAATGCCCATATGCTTACTCCTAGGGTTTACTGGACTCTATTATAAAGTCAGAAGAAAGTAATCCATTTGCTATGGTGGACCTTCAGGGAAGCCCTTTATGATTATAAATGGCCTGTAACCAAAGCAAATCCCAGTATAATAAACGTTCCTGTCCAGAGTGCTGGTGCCAGTATGACTTATCGATGTGTCCACCAGGCAGAATTTCTCTAGCAGTCCTTTATGAGTGTCTTTTGGTTTAGGTTTTTTTTGCTTAGCTGTAGATAATTCAAGGAGGTTTTACAAGCACAACTGTTATCAAGCTTGTCTTTTAGGATCGTTTGCTTCACAAGACATTGCTTTGGAAGGTTCACCTGTTTTACTAACAGCCTAGAAACACTTTTGCACACCTTTCCCCGAAAGAAACCAAATTCACCAGTCAATCTGAAAACAAAGTTTGAGTTCTGTATCTTAAGAGATGAAGGCTGGAAGCACACACAAATTACTTAGCCTTATCTGAGTATACATTTTGCTGTAATGATTGGAGAATATGCTCTTTTAAATATTACTGGGCTTATTAATAGCTTTTGTAGGAATCCCTTTGGGACATCCAATGTGAATTAACTGACATGCTCCTTGCACATGACAAATTTCAAGAGAACAATGTATACTGAGGAAGAACGATTAAAGTTGGTTTTCTTTTTATGTTCCTTTTTTTTTTTTTCCTTTTCTTTTTCTTGTTTCTTTTATTTTTTTCTTTTAAATACAAGAACAACACAGAGAGCTGCACAAACTTCTAAAGCCAAGCTGCACTCTGGAAACCTATAAAATCAGTACAGTAAGGAGCCACATTTATTTGTGTCCCAGTGGGTACCATTTCCAAAGCACTTGGCCTACAGTGAGAAGACAACTCTCCCATTTGCTAATGCCACAGGTCAAAGCCAGAAGTCAAACTGTTTTTTTCATGGCTCTGCCATATGAGAAATAACAATTGCAAAGTTAGCATTTGCGTAAAGAGGTGGGTGGGCAAGTGTGGGAAGAAGAACAGAGTCAGCTTCCACTGCTGAGCCAGCTTGTGACACAGAATGTACCTGCAGGAAAATACAGTGATGCTCATTTGTTAAAATAAGTATTAGCTTGTTAATAATACACAACTCAAAGTAAAGATAACAAAATATCTGTCCCTTCAAGCAGAACAAATTATGGAGGGGACAAATTCTGCCCTTGAGAATCAATGGGAATCGATTTAAAGGAACTGCAGTCCTGTTAAAGAAGAACTGCAGTGGGATGGTGGATCTTTGCTTGCTAATCCAACACGATCCCCAGCAAAGTGGCTGAAATGTCAGAAATGATCTCAGAAACAAAAGATATTTACCTCTAGGTTGCTATGGGCATATAGCAAGGCTTTGGAATGATGAAGTAAGATCAGCTGAGCAGCAAAATATGTCATCGATCTTTAAAAATGTTCCTGCTTTGCACTTGATAAAATTACTTCTGCATCTGCATCTTTAACTTGCCTTTCCTGCTCTAACTTTAGAGGTTATCTCAACAGCCACGTGTTACACAAAGGAATTGTTTTGTACTACAACATGAGAAAAGAAAGTCTCTTAGGTAACCTGAGCATTGTCTTCTCTCATTGGTGGGGTTTGCATATGGGACTCATAAGCACAGGAGGGAAATGGAAGCCAGGAAAAAGATCAGAAAAGTATCTGGGAAATTTTGCCAACTTGTCTGAGTGGATCTTTGAAGAAAACAGACCTGTCATGACATGCTGTGCTTACAGATCATGCAGGAGGCTCTGGATGCCTCCATAGTGATTTCTGTTGAATGAGGATGATACAGTTCCTGCTTCTACACAAGCATGAAATGATGGTAACTTCTAATATACCTGAAAGTCCTTCAGCAGTAATTTCCGTGCCGAGCTGAGTGACAGAATACCTGAGCATGAACAAATGCTCTGAGGGCTCATCTGCTCTAAGAGATTCACAGCTGTTCCCCTATTATAAAAAGGCTTCTACCACATCATCTACTCCATCATCTCTGCTTTTTTCCTGCTCTACACCTTTACAAATGCACACATCCCCATGTATGTGCTCCTCCGCTGTGCATGAACAAGCTGTTGTGGGGACTTTTACCACTAACCAACGATGTGCCTGCAAATCCACTGTGTGCTGATGGGTGTACTACTGCATGGGAAACTGAGAGCATGAGAAAATGCACAAGCACTTGAACAACACCAAGTCTGTAATATTTCATATACAGAAAAGCCCATCTTCTGAGCCTATTTGAAACCTTATGGTTTGAATGTTGGGTTTTTTTGGTGGTTTTGGTTGGTTGGTTGTTTTTTTTGTGGGTTTTGTTTTGGTTTTTTTTGCATGTGTGTGTTTTTTTTTCTGGAAGCCATCTGAGATTTATCCTCTGTAAAGAAAATAATGATTAAAAAAAAAAGTTATTTGACCTATCATCTATTATAAAGAGCTATGATTTCTAAATTGAACAATCACTGGCATAACAGCCATACAAAATCCTTCTCTCCCAGGACTAAGTTTGAGACACTCCTGTATCTTATTGCTAATAAACAACTCCTGTCAATAGCAATGAAGTTATATCTAAGTATCTTTCACTTTCTCCCTGTGTGTTCCATTAAGTTTGTAATGTAGCTAGAATTTTCTCGGTCAACATCTTTCCTAAAGGAGAGAGTAATTGCACCATAAATTGGCATTAAGGTTTGTTGGCTTGGGTTTTTTTGCTGTTAAAAGACTCTGCTCCTCCCTTTAACCACTGAAACAACAGGGGCAGCTTCTCCACAGTGTTTCACAAACATCTGTTAATCCTGGAGGAAGAATAATTTCTTGGTTTTCCTGCCTTTTTGATCTTTGGCCACCCTGCTGAGGTTATCAGTGGAGATGCTTCCACAATAAAATGCACGTAGAGATGACTCACTGATGTATATACACGTGCACCCTGTGCAGATGGACTGGAGGGGCTGTGACAGCACCCAGCTTGAAGATGCTACACCAGGAGGGACTGCAGCTCTTGTCGAGTCCCGTGTTGCTGTAACTGGTCCTCCAGTTGGGTTTAATATTAAACCACTCACTTGCTCCTACTCATTTGCAGAAACTGTGAGTGTACAACCTCCTTGCTTATGAAAGGACTTCAGTGCTTTGCTGATCACAAGCCTTTCTTTATTCAGAGATCAGTCTTGGTATAGGCAACATTATTTTTTTGCTTGTTCGTTTCCCTTCTGCTTCACGTCAAAGTAGCTGAAATCACCTCTGCGTTAAAAGCAAAGAATAAAATATTTTCTCCACTCATTCACCCAGCTAATTAATCCTGCTGCTAAATGCGCCGTGTGGTGTGTTACATTCGTGTCTCTGGGATAAAATGTTCCACAATGAGCACAGCCATCTCAGAAATGAAATTGTACTGCTGCCGGGTAGATTGACTTTTTTGGCGACTAATGAAATAGATGACCAGAAGGAAATGTGGCCAGTTCCCCACTGACGATAACAAGAGCCGTCTCCATCCCAGCAATCCTCTTTCAGGTACAACTCCTCGCATGTACAAACCAAATCAAATGGATGAATGATTCATAAGATGAGTGATGAAAGCTTAGCGAGGAGGGATTTACTCAAGTTGCGCCTCTTCTAGATCTCTCTTTCCAGTGTGGGCACCACGCTGAACACAGATAGCAACAGCTTTCTTTTTTTCCCACCTAAGTGATTAATGTTTGCTCAGGGGAGCTTGATTACTGTATTACAAGTCGCAAATTTGCAAGATTAAAAACGTCTGTTGAATTAATTAGCTGCAAATCAACCTAAGCAAAGCTTGACAAGTTCCAAGCTGTTTCAATAAGAATGAAAACGGGAGGAATCGATTGCAGCCACAAACACATGACACTGTGCTGGCACTCGGCGACCGTAAGTAGAGGCAGCTGCCCTCTCTGCTGACAAAGGAAGCTTTTTCATTGTCTGTACAGTGCTGTACGGACCAAATCCTGCCCAGAGCGATGTGGGATCCCGTCCACGGCTGAAGTGTTCTCAGTGAAATCTCCTGCGTGCTCAGCACGAGCAAACGCCCGCAGTGCTGGTGGCGGGACCGATCCCGGTGCGTGCGGACACTGGCCGTGTGTCCCACGATGGAAGCCCAAGGAACAACGTTGGGAGTCGTTAGTGACTACTTTGGAACTTTCTCTCTGTAGCTACTGCTGTTCTCTGACCCAGTCACTGCGACAGTTTTAAGTCTGTCTGTCTAGAAATCATAGAATCATAGAATGGTCAGGGTTGGAAGGGACCTTAAAGATCATCCAGTTCTAACCACCCTGCCATGGGCAGGGACACCTCCCACTAGAGCAGGTTGCTCAGAGCCCCATCCAGCCTGGTCTTAAACACTTCCAAGGA
>WUAM01000143.1:15173789-15185476 GCA_024336885.1 Actenoides hombroni | reverse complement strand
TTTTTTTTTTTTTTTTTTTTTTTTTTTTTTTTTTTTTTTTTTTGCAAATGGAACACTGAATCATGATTATCATTTAATTTACATCACTACGTGCTAGAGCTCCTTACTTCTCCTGAAAACCAGAAGTGAGCTGCATAGGATTTCTGTTGCAAGTAACGTAAATAGATTAAATTGCATTTTAAAAGACTTTGAAATTCCACAGAAAGCAAACAGTTCTGGTAGTATTACTGTTTATGACCTAATTAATCAGAATTTCGCTTATTTTCCATTGACAGCCTTACACACATGACGATGTATCTTTTTAATCAAGAACTATTTTGCAAACCTATTCTACCCTGAATGGTTGATTTATGGGAGTCTTGAAGAGACTACAATGCTCCTATTTTTTTTTTTTTCCCAGAAAACAGTTTTTGTAACAGCAACACTGTGTGCTACAGGTTTGATATTTTTGAAAAGGTTGTTTTGTTTTGTTTGCTCGCTTGTTTTTGCCACTGATTATGGAAATATCAATCATTCACCTCTAAAATAAAATGCACTACTGGCTAAAGCAGAAAGCTCTGGTCAGAGCCTTCCTGCTGGTTTGTTAAGTACTGTGCCGTCGGAGTTTCATAGCAGCAAGGAGTCGTGGGTGAGTTTCCCCAGCTGAAGTTACTGAGCTGTATGTGTGGGTCAGGGTTTGAGGGGGCTGGGGTTTTTTTTGAGGCTTTCAGGTGATGCTGCTGTATCGGTGTCCTGCAGACAGACTGCACACAGTGGATCAAATGATAATCATGATGATAGCCAGACTAGGAACACTAGAGCTTGTGCAGTACGCTGTTGAGTTATTCCTACAGCCCTACTGTCAACCCTTAACTTGGGCTGTAACGTTGGAGGCTTCTTCCAGCTGTGATTTCCTTCCGTTCACAACGTGGTTTCGTATTCCAAGCGCTCCTGGATAAGGGCATCATCTTTATACTGTAGCCGTGGAGGAGCAGGGGAACATTCAAAGGCTAAGATGGCCTTCCTCAGGCTCCTGTCCAACACGTGTCTCTCCCACGCTGGGTACCTGTTCCTGAACAGGTCGATTTTAATGACAGACTCCTCGATCCTGGGCGGTCGGGACGAAGGCGTGGACGGTGCGGTGGGTCTGACCTGGAACACAGGCACACGCCCGTCCCTCGCGGCGAACTTCTGATCCCGCTCGCTCGTCACGCTCCGGTTGTTGGAGATGGACCGTAGAGTGTTTGTGGCCACTTCCGGGGGCAGGGTGAAGGCAGCGGCGGGGTCCTCACAAGCACAGCTTGGCGACTGCCCAAACCGTGGTCCGTTGGGGTGAAAGAAGGCATAGTACATTAGCATAAAAACAATGCCTGTTAAAAAGCTGCTGAAGACTACGCACAGTGCTGGTATGGCAAACGCGTCGGAGATTGGCGGGGCCTTGTACAGGTACCAGAGAGCACTCAAGGCGGTGTTTTCTAAAAGGATCACAAAATAGTAAATGAAAAGCCTACAGCGTGTCCTTCCTTCCTTCACGTTGAACCAGCTGAAGATATAGATTATCCCAACGACCATGTCGAAAACGATCTCCTCCCACTTAGTGATGCAAAACTCCGTCTCGCAGTGGACGATCCAGAAGGTCATGATGCACCAGTGCAGCACGATGAAGATCCCAAAGTACAGCTGGAAAACCGAGGCGAACAGAGCAAAAGTAATGACCCTGGCTGCAATCGTGAAGAAATGCCAGCAAAACTGGATTATAACAGCCATATAACTGATGGGTTTCTTGTCGTCGCGGGAGTCACGGAGGGCCTTTTGGTAGGAAGCCAAAGCCCAGGCCAGGGATACGAGAGATGCTGCAGCAGTAAGACCTAGGAGTAAACAGGAGATGCAGTTAAGGCATAATTAGTATATCAGCACTTGGTTGAAACTGGTGAGACCCTTGCTGTTCTCCATCAGACACCACAAAATTCTCTTCCTGCTCCTTTAGCTCAGCCAGCATCAGGAAATGGACCTCTGATGCTGAGACCTCACTGCCCTTACAATGTTGGATACAGACAAGCAAGAGTGGCTGCCAAAGTACACTCTTGAAAGGCTCCTCTAGCAATTTGATGTTTGAAAGCAGATTAATTACTTCAGAACTTTCAGCAAGTTGGGAATAAGTGTCTGTCAGCTGTGTGATTTAACAGGATCTACAGTGGTTATTGATATAATGATGCTTCAGCTGACTCTATTTCTAAGCAGTTCCTTAACATTGAACCAGTTATCCAAGTAAATCAAACTGAAATGAAGAAAGAGAATATGATTTTTTCTGATTTTGATAAGTCATTAAGGAAGCCTAATATAAAGCAACCACGTCTTTCTAATTGAAATGCCAGCATCACATGCATATGAAACAACATCAATAACCCCCTGAGCGCAAATCTACATTGTACAAATAAACTAACTGCCTTACTCTTGCTGAGGGAAAAAATGTTGCCCATTTTTATATCTCCACCACTTTCAAACGGAATTTCAATGTCAAAATGTTATTTTCTTCCAGTTCAAAATTAAATTAATTTTAGA
Source organism: Actenoides hombroni (assembly GCA_024336885.1). Lineage (NCBI taxonomy): Eukaryota > Metazoa > Chordata > Aves > Coraciiformes > Alcedinidae > Actenoides > Actenoides hombroni. Next base: position 15,182,935 of record WUAM01000143.1, on the reverse strand, counting down.
AATGTTGGAATTTTCTACTGAATTAACATTCTGAGTGCTCCTCAAAGCAGGGAGTTATGATTTAATGTTCCTATAGCCATTCTATCTCCCATATATCACAGAACTGCCTATTTATGATGCCCTGAACTGTGATATTTCTGGAAAGCATGCAAAATATTTTTCACAAAATGAACTCAATATAAAATTATTTCTCATGAGATTTAAAAATACTATTTTTGTGAAAATAATTCTTATTCAATTGAAATACAAAAACCATAAAACAAACTTCAACAAAACCCTTTCTATGCTTATTTTAATATGTATTATTCTTTTATCCTCCAGTGAGTTTGACCGTTGTTGGCAGATAAACTTAAAAAACAATCTAATTTTTAAACTAATCTGTCACTTCCATATACTACCAGAAAAATACCTTACATTCCCATTTAAGAAGTAATATAGTTCATCATACTATTTCAAATAAATACTTAACACACACAGCATTCTGTTAGAAATGAATGATAATTCTTCTTTACTTGAAAATTAATTTTTATTTACTTGCAACTCGTATCAAGCTACTTTGGATGGAAATGGGAATTCAATTTGAAATGCCTTTCGAGTGTATTTATTATTTAAATAAAATTGCAATAAATGTGTTGTATACAGAGGAAGAAAGTATCACACATTTTATACTTAAAATTGTTTTTTTACCAAAGCAAATTTTATATACAGTTAATGAATGAATTCATAAGTCTCAGCATCCCAGACTGAGAATTTATTCATAGACCAAAGATAATCATGGTTCAGCTGACTCTATTTCTAAGCAGTTCCTTAACATCGAACTAGTTATCCAAGTAAATCAAACTGAAATGAGGAAAACATTTCTTTTGTCTGCTGTTAAAAGCTGTTTAATCATTTCAACAACCTTTGGTTCTGGATGCATAGACAGTATTTTTCTTCTAGCTTTCTTAAGAACATCAGAAATACATTACTTAAATATTACTTAACTATCACTTGAATATAAATTTTATGCCAATTTGTTTAATGCAGAATACTACGTTTAAGCCTAAAGACTTGTTGCTATTCATCTTTGGGAAAAAAAGTTTATTTTAAAACAGAAAAATGTAGGATATGGAAATAATACTTGATTCTGAAGGGAAAAAAATCATCTTTTTAAGCAATCCACCTGGTTTAACAGAGGGAGATCTCGCTCAGTAAGTAGTACAGAGGGATTCATTGCCTTCAAGAGGGATTGTGTGTGCCAGGGTTTCTTCCTCAGTCACTGGCAGGGTGCTAATTATGTTGTGAGCTCCCATGAATCCATGAATATAAAACCCCTTTTGTCTTAAATATAAAAATAAGACTAAACAATCAGCAGAAATCCAGAACAAATATAGATTCCAGGGAGAATTTTAAACACAACTTCATCATTCTTCCCACGCAGATGGGAACAAAAAAGCAACGTTACTTCTGGAATCCTCCTTCACGGAGAGAATAAACTATCAGCGATGAAGACAGGAAGGAGACATGATATAAATTGGTATTTTCATTTCTGAGACATATATTTGCTTTTCACGCTCGGCTGCCTTTCAGTGACCATTATCTCTGGAGACAACACTAACAGCTGAAAACGTCAGTTTTCCTGTGGGAATGTTTTAAGTACTGAAAAAACACAGTTCATTTCCCTCATGAAATGAAAAGTGTGGAAAGGTAGATGAATAGGATATAGGATAAGGAAATCTTCCAATATAAATAAGCCAGTCTGAATAAGAGCTCAAAAATAGCATTATCAGCACGGGCAAGTATAATGTGAGAGAGAAATCTATACACTTTCTTTGCAAATCGAACTTTAATGACCTCATACGCTCCCCCAGAGGTTTGTGGAGATCTCATCAGTTTTGCATTAGGAGGTGTAAAACCATTCAATAATGCACACAGAATGTTCCAAATGAAATCTTAAAATTCATTGGAATTTCCAGTCTTCTAATGCTGATTAATTCATAGTCATTTTCTGAGACGGGACAAAAGCAAGTACAACAGGAATGTACATCTGCTATTTAAATAGTCATTAATAGGGAAACATCCTTTGCTTTTTCAGAACAAACTCGGGGATAGTGGCATACAGGGGAGAAAAGGAGACAAGGGAATGTGGAAAAGGAGAGAACTGCCAGTTAAAATACCGTGTATCTGCTCTTGCTCTACTGGGTACAGAATTAAGATAAGGCTAAATGCTTCAAGGGCACTATCCAATTTTCTAGACCAAGAAGTAAAGAATTATTAGAAGGATAACTAATAATGAGAACAATAACATAAAACTGATGCAAATGGCAGTTTGCTAATAAATTCCACTGTATAACTAATTCACTGGGAATGGTTAGAGATAAAGTGAATTATCGTAGCACTGAATGGATCCTTTGTGTGTTAGAACACACTGATGCATTTGCAGAGTATGTGTTCCTATAAACCTCTTTATCCCTAGTCTGAAAGACAAACAGAAATAGATGTCTTTTATTATCAATGCAGAACGAGCAGCACTAGTGTGGAACCAGGAAAAAAAGGATGTCCTATAGACCTGATGGAAAGCAAATAATTTGTACCAATGCAGGCTTACTTGTCATTCAGAAACAACCAGAGATGTTCATAAGGAACAAGAACCAGCCTTCCCCCTTGCTCTGCTACACTCTCTGAGCAGTTTCCTTGTGTATTTGTCAGTCTTGTATATGAGAGTCTTGAATATAGGGTCTTGCTCTTGGAAATTAAGATTTACTAGCCATTCTCAGTGAATACACACTCAAGAAACTATATGCTCATCCATTATAGACTGGTAAAGTTCAAGGAAAGCAGGAATTCTGTAAAATGGCCTTGGGAAAAATGAAAGCATGTTCCTGTTTCTTCTCCTAAAGCTGAACCTTCACATTTTTTTTCTGCAGTATATGATTTGGTCTCTAAAGTTGTGTTCTGAAGAGGAAAGAAACACAGGCTTTGCACAGAGAAAAGATCACTTCACATATTGCGTCAGGCAAATGATGCTTTTGATTGTTTCTAAAGTGGACACACTGTGAATGGCAGCTAGTGGGGCGTGCACCCACCCACTTCCAGCCCCTGCAGCTTAACCCATTGACAACTGCCTTCCAATACCTGAAGGGAACCTACAGGAAGGCCGGAGAGGGACTCCTCACAAGAGTGTCCAGCAATAGGATGAGGGGAAATGGTTTTAAAGTGAAGGAAAATAGGTTAGTTCTTCAGTATGGTGAAGGTTCTTCAGGTGGTGAGACTCTGGAATAGGTTGCCCAGAGGAGTTGTAGATGCCCCTCCTGTAGTAGCCAGGGCCAGGTTAGGTGAGGCTTTGAGCAACCTGGTCTAGTTGAGAGAGGTCTCTGCCCGTGGCGGGGAGGTTGGATTAGAGTATCTCTAAGGTCCTTTCCAGCCATTCGCTTGATTCCCTGACAATGGTCTCAATAGTGAGACTAGCCTGTAACACCTTGCATCGGGGCGACTTTCTGTCCAGAACTAATTCGGATCTGGTTTGGGTGAAAAAGACGATTTAACCTTTTTTATTCTGCTACCAGTTTGCGTTACTTAATTATATTATTTGTGCAAAGGAATGACAACTTTGAAATTACAGATGAGTTTCAGATGTCCTTAAGATAGTGCAGTTCCTGGCTGAAGAGAAAGCACAGAACTGCCTTGATTGAATTGTAATTTAACTTCTTCCTCTGGAAATGATTCATTTCTCCTTACAGCAGTGATGTTCTTGCATTTTACAGAGTGCAGCATATCTGTACTGGTACTTAAATATAATACATAATACACTGCAACAAGCTACACCTTATTAAAGGCAAGATTAAAAAACCACAAACGTGACTTCTGCAAGAGAAGGAAAAAGAGAATGTATAGAGAGATGGATACACTCACAAATATAACATTACTTCTACCAGAGAACCAACGAAGTTCTCCTCAACAGCAGTTGTGTGAAATCTGGCTGGAACATTCATGAGTAACTCAAATAGAATTGCTCAGAACAGAGAAGGGGGCTCCCTATTCCACCTCTGCCTGGCAATTCACAACTTCGTTGTATCCTGCTGACACTTCTGCCTTTGCATCACGGTTCTGCCAAACATGCTCAGTTTACTTCACTTTGGGGAAAGCAATTCACTGTCTAAGCAGCAGACACGGTTTACTGGTCTGCATTTTACTCCCACTCCCACAATATAATCTTTAGGCTGGGGTGTAATTGCAAACAATATGGGTATCTTTCTCACACTAAGTTCAGCTTACTCCTGATTTGTACTCGAGAGAGGAAAGGCATATTTAGGTCCAGAAACTACTTTTTTATCTAATCGTATCAGTCCTCAAATCCTATATAGAATAAGTACAGAACACCTCAGCTCAGCTGAAAACCCTACAAATGAATGAACTGATCAGAAGTGCTCCTTGACATTCAGCCTAATTTCAGAAATCAGACTCCTGCCAAGGCTTCTGTCTCTGCTTCATCCTCCTTTTTAAACTTATACTCATCATTTCCAGTAAGTTTATGTAAGAGCAGGAATACCAAACTCAGCAGCACATCTGAGCACGACAACCTTGCCTGGGATCTGGGACCATGAGACATTTCTTAAGAAAGCCTATTTTTACCAGCTTCCTACCCAGCTGGAGGAATGACATTTTCTGTGTCCAAGCTTCCAGGTGCTTCTCTGAACCAAAGCCAAGGATGTCAGACATTCATAGTGTCCCTTAAGATCTTCATCCTGTAGGAAACAGTCAACCAGAGCTGCATCCCTCCAGCTTCAGCAAATGGCTTGCTATATTTACACAGTTTTTGCCATGCTGCTCTGCAGGTTCAGCCACAAGCTTGATGTTCATGTGGAGGTCTCGCAGGCAGCTTGACAATAACCTATGGGTTTCTGCATGAATTCTTTCTTGCCCATACACTGCTATGGCAATGTATACAACACAGTGCTTCTGCATGTGGTTTAGCACACGGGATGCTGTGCATACTTCAGGGGCAGCTTTTGATCCTATCAGGGATGGTGTGTCCAGGTTCCCAGTACATGTCATGCTCATGGGTCACATTCCTTGGCCAGTGCTGTGCGATGAAATAGAGATACTTGTAGTGACACAACTTCCAGCTGTTTCTTTCATTTGTCTCTCCACAACAACTTACCTTTGCCCTGGAAGTCTAGAAACATTATATACACTTTCAACCTTACTCATTTTACCTACTTCTGTTTGGTTTTGTTTGTTCCAGCAACGGTTTGGACTCTGTGTAGAGAACCAAAGCCAGCTGACAAAAGTTTGGCTTATTGTAGGAACCTCTAGCAGATTCTTGGGGTCTGTACCAGACACCTGCCTAATGATTTGCCTCTTGCAACACTCAAGGTCATATCTACCTTAGCAAAGCTCTTAGACATACCATTAAGCTGCTTCTGCTGAGCAGAAATCCTGGTCATAGCTTTAAAGAGGTCCACAGCTGAATGGTGGTCGTAATTTTATTTTGAGGTAACATCAAGAACAATTTCCCTTTGCCTCTCCCCCAAATCCGAACTAAATCTTTGACCCAAATGTTGTTAATATCTCAGGGGTTCTTTTGGAAGCTACGAATAAAATCTAATATGGATAAAGAAAGTCAACATAGCACACAGGGACCACAAGAATGATGAAATTTGGACCTTTTCTGTCTTTCAAGAGACCACAGTCAGTAATTCAAGTCTGCCTTTCTTCATGGACAGATAATGATGAAAGGGTTTTGGGGCACAACAACCAAAAGCTCTCCTACCTTCTCACCAATCTGTAAAAGTAATTGACTCCTTAAGATATCTGAAGTCACACTGCCAGAATATGTAAGCTAAAGCCAGTTACTAGCTGAGTGAGCATCCTAGGTGATCTCCTCCCTCACAAGAACATTCTCCTAATATTTATTAGTTCCTTCCTCTACTAAAGCCACATTATATTTCTAAGTAACAATTCAGGAGTCCTTATTAGCCACTAATCAAGTCCAGTCCTTCATGGGCAGTGACAACTGTCAGGCACTTCTGTATGCCACGCAGTCTGTGTGCTGCCAGGATTGGCAAGACAGCAGGAGATTGTTTTTTGCACGTTAGGAAGCTGAAGTTAAGAATCCTGTACTTTCACAGCGAGACTCCTTGCCCGTTAGGCAATTTGGTATCTTTATATTCCAGCGAAGTATGCGCAGCATAAACATACCCACTGACTCCAGGCTCATTTCCATGAGTTGTGCATTTCTTTTGGGCAAAAAGTGCTTTTGATGTCTTGAGGTTGCTGCAAGCAGCTCGGAGTAATCAAGGGATTAATCTGGAGACTGCGGCAACCCGAAGCAGAACGAAAGCCCTGCCACTGCCTCTCGAGGAGAAGCAACATCACGAGAACACAGTGCTAAGCTAAAGACCCAGCCCCATCTCCGGGAGAAGGCTCCAGCTGCCCGTCTCAATCCAATGCCCTGCACACCTTCCACAAAGCCAACTGCAGAAGCAGAAGTGCTTCTCCCTGCTGCCCAACGGGAGGAAGAGATGTAGTCTGCCAGACACAGAAAAAACTCCTGTTTAAACAGAACATTTGAGGAAGTGCCTCCCTGTCAAGCCACATTTCTGTGATTTTACCTTTATTTTTTCTGTTGAGCTTTTATATTCTGTTGCTTATGCAACTTCTGGACAAAGTTTCTTTTGGTCTGTTCCACTGATTTGGAGGAACCAGCCAGGCTGGTAACAAGATCAACTGGAATTCTTTTATTGGAAACAGCTTGGAAAAACATTCATCTAGTGGGGGGAAAAAAAACCAAACCAAAACATGTACACACTAAATGCCATTTAGACAATTTCAGTCTTTTATGAAAACAAAATATATATTTTTTGTTTAGGAATATGAAAATAAGTTTAAAAAAAAAAAAAAAAAAAAAGACATTGTACCTTGTCTACAACAGCGTCCAAGCATGAACAGGGAGAAAATTAGTATTTGTTTCTTTCAGATAGCTGCTCTGGTCACCTGTCCAAGGTCTGGGTGCCATCCTTCCCAGCTCGGGGCTGTTGCGGGTGTGCTCTGAGCCTGTGCACCACAAGATGGCAGGAAAGTAAAACTCTGGAATAACAGCCCTCAAAACAGCAAGACAAAAGCCAAACTGAAACCAGGGCCTGCTTTGGAGGCTAACCTGTTGAAGTGAAAACACGCTGGTGCTAGAAACACTACTGGTGTCCTAATCATCTCTGTATAAAACTGTTTTCTAAGGGTAGTGGGTACTGGCGGTGGCCTCTGTGAGGAGAGGCCAGGGGCTGCCCCCTGCCCAACACGGCCAGTTCCAGCCAAGCCACTGCAGGCCCCAGCTGAGCCTGTCACCCAAGACAACGGTGCCTTTGGGAAAACACCATTAAGAAAGGCCAAAAGCACCCGATAGGCAGAGGTGGGGTAGAAAGAAGAAAGAGAGGACAGCAGTGTAAGCACCAGGGTGAGAGAAGAAGGAGGTGGAGATGTTCCAGGTGCTCATGAGAGAAGAGAAGGGTGGAGGAGGTATTTCCCTGCAGCCTGTGTAGGACCATGGTTGAGGATCTCTCTTGAAGGCAACTGCAGTCTGTGGAGAGCCCATATTGGAGCAGGTTTATCCCGAAGGAGCTGTATCCTCTGGAAGGGACTCCATGCTGGAGAAGAGGTGAGGAGGAAGCAGCAGAAGAAACAAAGTGTTATGGGTTGACTGCAACCCCCCACCCCACTCCTCATCACCTGGAAGACAATTTTCTTAAACCTGAAATGAGCTGGTGAGAGATGTATGTTCTTACTACTAACCAAGCCTTCTGATGTGTTTTCCACCAGCATCCCACAAGCAAACCAGTTTGAAATGACCATAGTGGCTGCAATGTAGTGGAACATATCAGAAATAGTATCTGGCAGATTCAAACTATCTCTTCTAAGTGGGTTTTTTTGTTGTTGGTTTTTTTTTTCAGAGGGACTGAATAATGTAGAATACACACAGCAGTATCACAACACTGGCTCTAGAAATGTCTGTTGAGGATTTGGAAGAAGAAGGGCTAAATCAATACTTCAATTACAGCAGAGATCGATTGATTGATTGGTTGACTGATTGAGATATTGCACTAACAGTGGCCAGCATCCAACACAGAAGGCTAGAAGCCAAGACGTGTTTTGGCATGAAAAATATCCAAAATACCTTATACTAAGTCTTGTTACAAATCAATAGCAGGGGACCAGGTCACTGGCCATGAAACACTGACTTCGTGCAGAAAGAGAGCACAGGGCTGTTACTCCCCTGAAATCTCCTTAAGCTGTAACCTCAGGATTGGATTTCAGTGGTTCATGGGCTCATATTGTCTTTCTGAAAGGGGATAAATTTCAGCCTCGTTAAGCAACTGATATTTCTCCCACTTGCACTTAAAGCCATTCTGAAGTTAGTACCTTATTTGACACACTTTGTCCAAGAAATATTTTATATAGATAGCAGTTTTCTCTGTTTGCCTTTTAAGCTTCTCTAAGCTTTTCAGCTCTGAGGAGATGCTGAGGATAATGCCTGATAGGGTGCTGAGGGACAAAAGGCAATTAGCATCCCTCTGGAAAGGGAATCGATTTAGCATTTGTGCAATCCCTCTTAGCAGAGGGAACACTGGAGCTGTTAGCTCTGCTGGTACATGATGTTATTCGAGTTTCTTCAGGATCAGACTGAAATATTACAGTTCTCACTTTTTGTTATGTCTCTATCACATCGAAAAACTTCAAATACATTTTCACAGAATCACAGCATGGCAGGGGTTGGAAAAGACCTCGAAAGATCATCAAGTCCAAACCCCCTGCCAGAGCAGGGTCACCCAGGGCAGGTCCCACAGGAACAGATCCAGGGGGTTTTTGAATGACTCCAGGGAAGGAGACTCCACAACCTCTCTGGGCAGCCTGGGCCAGGCTCTGGCATCCTCACAGGGAAGAAGGTTCTCTTTATGTTTCCATGGACCCTCCCGTGTCCCAGCTTGCACCCGTTTCCCTGTGTCCCACCATTGGATGTCCCTGAGCAGAGCCTGGCTCCAGCCTCCTGACACTCGCCCTTTACAACTTTATAACCATGAATGAGGTCACGCCTCAGTCTCCTCTTCTCCAAGCTGAAGAGCCCCAGCTCCCTCAGCCTTTCCTCAGTCTGGAGATGTTCCACTCCCTTATGT
>WUAM01000143.1:15158517-15169959 GCA_024336885.1 Actenoides hombroni | reverse complement strand
CTGGGTGACCCTGCTCTGGCAGGGGGGTTGGACTCGATGATCTCCAGAGGTCCCTTCCAACCCCTACCATTCTATGACTCTACGATTCTATATCCTTCCAGCGTCATTTTGCCAAGGCCACAGCACAATACCCCACCTGACCAGATATATTACTTGTAAAGTCACAGGGTATAAGTAAAAACCCAGGTAGACATGCCCAGCTTTCCTTCTGAATTACCCTAATGCAGAGGAGCAGAAGCAGCAGCAATACAGCAAATTGCTTCACTTATGTACAGCCAGCTGGAACATCAAACAGGAAACCCAGGAAACATTTTAAAAACCTTGTCCATGATTGTGACAGAGATGAAATTACTACTGCCCTTTTACTGTTTGTGATGGTCTCCTGCAATCCAAAGGAACACTGTGCCAGAAATTAGTTTTCTAAAGAAATTTTGGGTTTACTCAGAAAAATTCCAAAAGATATTCAACATACTCCAGGAATCTTCAAGGTTAATTGTCAAATTCAACAGGACACCCTGTCAACTTCTCTCTGGTAAATACAGGCTTTTGATCAGCAGACTGTCAACTGTATTTATTTAGAAGTCAAGTGTTCCTAAAAATGCATTTAAAGGCTACATTTAGAGGTTGTGCCACAATATTGCAGAGCTGCAAAAACTGGTCACACATGGAGGCAAACAGTTCTCAAAGGTTAACCCTCCTCAGCCGTGATGGCCTCTGACACCCTGTGAATGCCAACTGGCTGCAGACAACACCAGAGAGGAAGAGCTGTGGGGATGTCAGGAAAGGTGACAGCTGCTTACTTGGATGAAAATTTACAGCTTAAAATGGTAGGATGGAAAATCTGCAGGGTATTGTAGGAAGGTCAATGATATGGATGTTAAGACTGGGAACAGGCTCACAACTGACTCAATCCTGAGTGAGTTTTGTGCCTGAGATCATGAATATTTATTCTAAGTAATCCATTATTTATATTAGTATGTAAGTATATTTGTTATAAATATCTTCTAGATACAGAATTAGTTAAAAAACAAGGCATCCGGCACAGTCACCCTAGACAAGCACGCAAAAATTCTCCAGAAGATCTTCAAGGTCGAATTTAGTGCAGACGTAAAAATAAACATGTCTCACACTCATCTGTCCTGAGACAATCTCCCGAGCAAATATGGGCTGAGTGTCAGTAAATCCAGTTTGTGGTGCACTCCACTTCCAGCTAATACAGCCTGCACTGTCAAACAACCCACTCCATTAAAGCCTCCTCAGTGTTTACGGTTGAACCTCAAACACCCTTGTGAAGTATTATTATGTCTCTATTTCCATTTTATAAATTAAAACCTGAGACGTACATAGACTCCTCCAAGAAATGTAAGCAGCTTCTTTGATACTTTGAGCACTGATGAACCATCAACTCATCCCATTCTCTCCAGGTATCCAGATTAAGTCTTGTTAGAAATGAAATGCCACCTGACCCCAGCCTTTGGGCTTGCTGTAGGATATGTAGGTAAAACTTAATGGACAGGGATATACAGACAGTTGGACCTTAATTTCTATGAAACTGCAGCTGCCCAAACCTATAGAATGACCTCTGGGAAAAGCTGCAAGATGAATCCATTTTCCCATGTCTCAAGTCCTTCCTTTTCTACAAAGCCTTCCTTTCCTTCTTTCTCTATTTTCTTTTGCTAAGAAGAACAAATAATTCCACGATCAAGAATATTTTACAGAAAGCATCATAATTTTTTCCCCTTAAACTCATCAATAAATCTTCAAAAGCAGGCAGTGCTTATTTCAGTGGTAATTTCAGTAACTGTATTCCATGGAGACAAAAAGATAAGAATAAAATGAATTAAAAAAACCCCACCCAGCAGATCTGGTGTAACTGATAATATCATTCACATGGAGTCCAAAGGAAAAATACATGGCTTTGTTAACCTCCAGGGAATGAAAGAGCAAATGCTGTAGGACAGTGCTTATATATCCTTATTCACGCTTGACAGCACTGTCCTGTTCACACAGGAGCAGAACTCCTCAGGATCATTTATCAGGATACCTAAAGCTACGCTTAATGAGTTAATATGCTTCAGAATAAGGAATAATCTTTTTCACAGAAATGTGGCTCTGGGGAGACCTTATTGCAGCCTTCCTGTACCTAAAGGGGACCTAGAAAAAAGCTGGAGAGGAACTTTTTACAAGGGCATCTTGTGACAGGACAAGGGGTGATGGCTTTAAACTGAAACAGGGTAGATCTAGATTAGGTGTAAGGAAAAAATTCTTCACTGTGTGGGTGGTGAGACACTGGAACAGGTTACCCAGAGAAGCTGTGGATGCTCCATCCCTGGAAATGTTCAAGGTCAGGCTGGATGGGGCTCTGAGCAACCTGGTCTAGTGGGAAGTGTCCCTGCCTATGGCTGGGGGGGTTGGAACAAGATGGTCTTTAAGCTCCCTTCCAACCCAAAGCATTCTATGTTGACAAAAATACAGCTCAGAGAGGAAAACCACCTGTCCATGGCATGTTAACTCTGCAGAATCAGATTGTTCAACTTGCTTTGTTATATAGAAATGTAATAGGAATAAAATTTGATCAATAAACATAGTGATAAAAAAAAAAGAAATCTGAAAAAAAACCCCACCTGAAAAAATGAGCCATTCACTCATGTTCAAATCTACACACTTTTTTTCTCCTTGTAGGCTGTGTCTGTAAACAGTCTAAAAATAAGAGTCTTGTCAAAAAGAAGCCTTGAAGGAAAATGTTGCCCTTAAGGGTTACTAAAAGAGAAAGTAAATTCAAAAGAAAGATGTTCTGCCTTGTGCCAGCCAAAATCAAGAACCAGCTAATTGCATACAGGCAGGTGCAGGCTTAGCAGTGAAGCAAAATCATCTCTAGTGTCTTCTTTTCAGACCAGCCAGTATGGTGTGGTCCTGCACTGCAGGGTATGACTGAGGCTGGCAGCTCTGCAGCACCTTTTTGCTGCGTATAGAGGTCTCCCCACCCTTTGCCTAATCCTTCTGGCAAGCGATGCTGGTCCACCTGGCTTCACATGAGTGTGGTTGACTCCATGACAGTGTTGAGGGAGCATCCTCCAAGATAATGGTCCTGACAGGACGATTATTAAGGTTAAGATAAGTTTCAGGTGGGTGATGTAATTTCTGCAGGAGTCCATACCATCCTTTAGACAGGGCAATTAGGGTGATGGGAACCTAGGCCTTGCTGTTGAAAGATGGTAAGCATTGATGAGCCGTGCAGGAGTGGATGTTTGCTTATTTAGTTGACAGAACTATTAGAAACCATGTCATATTTTGCTGGCTGATCCAGTAGACATGGCCACCAACTTGGTGACAATTTCCCGCTTTGTTAGAGTCTTTCTAAAGTACCTGATCACCTGCAAAGGACAGAAGTGATGACTCCTTATTTTTTATTAATAGCAAAGCAAAAGAAACCCCTCTGTCATGTACAAATACCAATGAAGAAAGAGTAAAAGGATAGGAGTTGCCACACTGGCTCAGGAGCCAGGTATCTCTGGAAAAGGCACCTAAGGAAAAGGACCCAAAGGGGACAGCCATACTCCCTTCTTTCCCCAAACATGGATTTATGCTTTAGTCACCTTCCATGACTGCTCCCAGCTTCTCTTTGGACTTTTTTATAATATTTATCACCCAGACCACCCTCCAGCAAGAAGCTCCACTCCTTCAACACACCCTCTATGAAAAGCCACATCTGTTTATTCATTCTGAACCTGCTTACTTTCCTTCTTCATCATCAGAACTTGTACCAAAAAAATCTGCAAACCACTGGTCATTCCACACTGCACTCACAAGTTCTTATTTGATACATATAATTTTAGCTTTCAGTTTTCAGAAGAGGCTGGAAACATGCCCCAGATGTGTTCAATGTCTTCACTGTAATAACTTATCATCCTCCAGAAAAGAGGAAACGAGCAGCCACTAGAAGAAAGAAGAGACTGCAGGGTTGAATCAGGCATCATAGGATTGGCTCATCCTTGGTGGAGGGAGGACAAAACCAATGCTAGGTTTTTCCTGCTGCATAGTGGGCTGTTCCAGTCAGAAAGATGAAGGAGAAAATGATACATCTTTTCAGTAAACTATCTGAGGATGAGATCAAGACAAAACGTCTGCGTGCATAATACTTTTTTATTCCTATTTATTTACCAATCTTCAATTTTATACACTGCAATCAGCAGTGAAATAGTAAACAAAGTTGTCTCAGTTCAATATCTGGAGGTGTTTTAATTTACTTCATAAATATTGGGATTAGGAACTTCAGAAATAATTGAGATTTCAGAGAACAAAATGTCAGCCTCAAACAAGAGCAAGTTCCCTTCCAGCTCATCTGAACTGAGCTTCTGGCAGGAGCAGCAGAAGCTTTAATGTGAGATTTTTCTTACTTTATTCTGAGTTTCTGAGTCTGTACAATTCTCACCACATGCATTAATACATCAGACACATCCTGTTGATGAGGGAAGATACTGGAAGAGAATTAGGTCTAAATAGACCTAGTAGTCAGTAGACCCTCACATATTTCTCAGAGAAACAAGAAATAAAATGATGAAATGGAATCCAGCAACACACCAATTGCTCAGTATCTTTATGCTATCAGTATTGCTAAGGGTATGATTATGAGCCAATGAAGTTTGAGGCATGAAGCCTGCTGATGTAATTTATAGGAAAAATCAAAGAAATTAAGGAACCAGTTAAAAAGAAACACATAATTTGAACATGACCTTTGCAACAGGCTTGCATGGAAGGCAAAAAGAAGCTATTAAGCCTGCTTACCTGAACTTCTTTTATTACTAGCTTATCTTTTCATGTTCCCTCCAGAAAATAAGAACAAAGTCTGCTTGTAAGAGGAGCGATTATGTTGAATTGGTTGAAGAACACAGTGAAGTCAACAGCATGCGTACAGGACCTGCCACCCTCAAAGTCCCTAAATGCTGCTTACTTGGACAATTGTCCTAGAATCAATTTTGGCAATTAGGCTATTTCTGTAAAGTGTTGGCCCCAGAGCTGTTATGGTGTTATATTCTGAACCAGCAGATACAACTGCCATTGGAAAGGGCTGGTGACATGTACAGCAGCATTAGGGCCCATGAAAGCCATTATTATTTTCCTCTAGCAGTTCCACACATGTATTTCTATGGGTGGTACTGGAAACTTCCCTGCTGGCTTGCAGAGTCATATATGTACATATATGTCACAGGGACTGAAACTGTCCCTGGTTTATTGGCAAGGCTTGCCAGCTTGTGCATTGCTTCGTGGAACATCATGGAAGGTGACATTCTGCAAGGAGAGCAATGTACAGTGTAGTACACGCTCCCAGCTGAAAATATGTACAGAGAATATATATATATATATTGAATATGTTGTACTGTTATAGCACATAGAAATGTACCCTAAAACAACTTTATCTCAGCAAGCCTTGTCTGTAACTCAGGTTAAAAAGGAACCCTCACCCTGGAAGAATTTCTTTTATTATTTTCCACCTTACGGAGTCTGAACGGTTTGCTATTTGGGTAGAATATAATGCTCACCTTAGTTATGGCAGCCACTTGCTCAGCACAGCAGTTCTATTCTTACAATGAAATACAGTTCTTCAGCAGAGGAATTGGCATGTTTCTGATCTACTTGCACTGCCTGAATGACATACTAGATGACGTAGAAGTTCTCTCTTTCTTTACAGTGACCGAGTGTAGCGATCAGAACCTTTGTATTAAGGCAGGTTTAGATTCGTTATCATACAAGTCCTGACATGTTTTAACATTATTTCACTGAAGGTATCTTTTAGAAAGGTAAATTTTATTCTGTTTCTTTATTTTTTTGCCAGTAGTTGATGGCCAGGCCAGCTCTGATTCAGAAATGTATCTTTCAGTCAGTTGATTGGACGTGTTTATATCAAAAACATACGTAGGATTCATTGTTTTATTAGGAATTATTAATTATTGCATTTTTTAGATTGATAGCACACATAAGTCTCTGCCCCATGGTCTAGGTATATTCATGTCATTTAACTTCACAATCAATCTAGTCGTGTGTGTCCACCAACAATAAATGCTCTGGCAAATAAGAAATTAAATACAATCCTTGGCACTATACCTAGCTCCCTCTATAAATACCGTATGCTAAAGATGAGCCTTCCAGAGAGTTTGTCAGATCAATAATACAGGCCTTAATGGATCACGCAGGGGACACAGTCTAGAGCTCAGGAGTTCACCATGAAGAGTGTTTCATGAATGCCCTTACTCATGCCAATGGAGTTGCAGTGCTTACACCAGCTGTGACAGTAAGAAATGGGCTCTACCAAATTTACTCAGCTTAGAAGTGGTAACAGCTGTTGTTCTGGCGTGTTACTTGAAAGAGAGAACATGGCAAGGTCTCGTTTCCTGAGTTATTTTGGTATCTGTGCCTGCTGGGTGGTGTGCAAGAAGGTGAGAGACTGAACTCAGCAACGGCAGCCAGAGACTGCACTTCAGTGGTCATGTAAAAGTGAAAGAAATTTGGTTAAAATATACACTTGTGGTGCAAATCGTGCCATCCTTTTTGCTCATATCTGTACAATCTCTTGCCATCTCTGCCACCTTTTCTCCATTTATCACCGTTCAGTCCGGATTGATTCGTACATCCCTCCCACAGAACACCACACAGCTGGGAGTACACCACATCTACTCATAATCCATACTAAACCGACAGGAGAGCAATTAGCTATAGGACTCATTAGGTCCTGCCAGAGAACAAAACCAGAACAACGTAAGGACCGTCTTACCTGCCCTGTTAAGACCTGCAAGGTCTCTCTCATAATAACAGTTCACAGCTTCTCACAGATGTAGAAGAAGCAGAGTCTGTCACTCGTTCCTCCTGCTGCCAGGAACGGGTGAACAGGTTCATGCACCTTCTCTTCCACAATCAGATTCCAATCAGAGAAGCTGCTGAATCTGTGAAAACCAAACGCCAAACTAACCTGGCACCTCCTCTCAAAAAACTTCCCTTAAAAAGGGGAGGAAGAGCAGTTCAGAGAATAGTCAAGAGCTGAATCACGAAATGTCAAGAGCTTTTGTGCAAAGCTGACCAGATGAATCCGTTCCCTTTCAGGAGAAGCAGATGCTCTCCAACAGCCATAGGTACACGGCCTTCAGAGTCTGATAAGTGAAAGACATTCTAGAACATTCACTGATATACTCTGAAGTCAACTCAGTGTCTGTTGTCTTTCCAGTACTGTTTTTAGGACAGTATAAATCTGAGATCTCTAATCTACAAAAGAACTAAATGAGGAAAATCCAGCTAACGACCATTGGGAGCAGTCTTCCAAATCACTTTGTCTGTGAGCGGCAAAGGAAACCATACTTGATGTTGTGAAGTGCTGATGCACGTACTATTTCCTCTGACTTCATCTGCAAGTCTATGAGGAAGAATAAAAGACAGAAATGACTTGTAGAAATGCTCAAGATAACATCTTACTGCCTATTACTGAGGCAAATAGATAGAAAAACCGCTCTCATTCTCCATCCTAATAACTTGCCAAGAATATGGCTTTGATACGCAGATAAACCTTGTACTGCTGCTTTCATGGCCAGTCAACTTGGGATTTTCTGAGTTAACTGGAAAAAAAAAAAAAAGCATAATCTCAGAGAAAACTCTACCTCTGGTTGCGCGAAATACAAGATTAGAGGGGCTGTGGTTAGGAGGTCCAGAGAGGTTCTCCTCCCCCTCTACTCTGCCCTGCTGAGGCCACAGCTGGAGTGTTGGGTCCAGTTCTGGGCCCCTCAGGTCAAGAAGGACAGGGAACTGCTCAGAAGAGTCCAGCACAGAGCCACAGAGATGATGAGGGGAGTGGAACATCTCCCTGCTGAGGAAAGGCTGAGGGAGCTGGGGCTCTTCAGCTTGGAGAAGAGGAGACTGAGGGGTGACCTCATGAATGGTTATAAAGATGGAAGGGCAAGTGTCAGGAGGCTGGAGCCAGGCTCTGCTCAGGGACATCCAATGACAGGACACGGGGCAACGGGTGCAAGCTGGGACATGGGAGGGTCCATGGAAACATCAGGAGAAACTTCTTCATGGTGAGAGTGACAGAGCCTGGCCCAGGCTGCCCAGGGAGGTTGTGGAGTCTCCTTCTCTGGAGACATTCAAAACCCACCTGGACATGTTCCTGCTCTAGATGACCCTGCTCTGGCAGGGGGGTTGGACTCGATGGTCTTTCGAGGTCCCTTCCAACCCCAAACACTCTGTGATTGTGTGATCTGGATTAACTCTTCTAATTATGACCTTGAAATGAAGGGTTTGAACATTCTGTGTTTGTGCTTATGTGGTTGGGTTTTCTTATTCAGGTAGTTGCTCTGGAAATAATCTGGGCTGATAAAAACAGCAATGAGGAGTTGGGTGATTTTAAAGTAATCACCACCATCTTGTATTATCACAGCTTCTTAACTCAGCCAAAACCCACGAGGCTTCTGCAGGGTTTGAATAATACTCTGCCACAGCATTCACAAACACTTCTTCAGGAAATATGTTTCTGCTTGGGTCAGAGCTCACCCTTAGCAACAGAGAACATCACAGCTTGACTTCTTAAAAGCAAAAGCAGTTATTTGAGGAAAATTATTGCAGAGAATTAGCCGTATATGAACAACACAGAAGATGAAAAAGGAAAGATAAATGCTATGTACTCAGCAGATAATATTTGGATTTCAGCTTTACAGCAAAGCTGAAATAGCTATTTATACCACAAGAAAGTCATGAGTAACCAAAAGCATTTCCTTTTAGCATAGAGTTCTACATGTATCAAGTAAGTATCTAAAAAAGGCACCATTACTTGTGACAGAAGTACTGGAAGAGCAGGTTTGGCATATGAACTTGAAACTAGGAAGGAGTTAATCCTTTCTTCTTACTTACCTTTCCACACATCTCTATCTTTAATTACCATTTGCTGAAGCTTGCACAATTCACAGCAAAACACAATAACAAAGGGTGCAGAGGAGAAACCAGTCAAAAGAAAGAAAACGTGCACTACCTCCAATCGCTGTATCCTTCCCTTGAAGAACATGAAGAGAGAAGAATTTGGATAAGCAGATTCTTTCTTTGCCAGAATTTCTTTTGCCTCTTTTAATCCTGCCTTGTTATCGCTGCCGTCGAGGGCAAAAAACGGACGAACAACTGTGTGGTACCACAACAGAGCTAATCTAAAAGAAACAGAAGAGCAAAAAGGATTACAGCTTGTAAACAGAAGTTTAAAGGTAACATTCTAGACAGGCAAATTTTTAAATGATTCTGAAAGATTAAGAAAGATATTAATGTTTTTTTAATACAACCTGGCTTTAAAACAAACACAATACCACTGCCATACATTATGTACTCCTACACTGCACCTGAACAGACAAATTCAGTGCACATTATGCAAAAGTAAAGTAACCATCACATTCATAGCATCCAGGCACTTATGCTTTTAGAATTCTTTAGATTTTTAAAACAGGAAAACTTTGAAAGCAAACTGTTCATTAGAAGGGAAAAAAACAAACCAAAACCAGCACCAAAACTAAACACACATCAGCAGAGACACTTGAAATCCATGTCAAAAGGAAATGCATCCGGTGTTCAGAAGGGCAGACAGCTACATGACCTGTATTGCTCCTGGAAACAAAGGCAAAGCACAAAAATTCCCAAGGAGAAAACATCACCCCCCCAAAATAGCATTTTTCTTCCCCAGAAAGGAGAAAGAACAAATCAACTGGAACAATTAACCTCGAACTTTCTGAACCAATCAGAAATCCAGTTCTACTCAAGCAGAAGAGCTCTGCTGACAGTGCTTCAAAGGTGACATCTGATGGTACCTCCAGTAGGTCCAGTAATAAAAGCATTAATTTGGAGAGAACAGAATAATAAGCCCGTTTATGAGGGTAATTGAAATTAGGTCTGGCTAACCCTTCACCTCAGAAAAAGACCCGAATGCAGCATGAAGTCTGAAGAAAAACCAAAACAAAAGCAAAACCCACTCCTTTTCTAAAAAGTCTCTAAGGGAACATCCCATTTTACTCAGATGCTAAAATTAAAAATAAACTGGGAAAGCTCTTTGGCTAATAGTAAAGATAAAGAGCTAAGTGAGATCAATGACTCATAGAGAATAGCATTATGGTCTGCATAGCAGAGAATGTAACTGAGGTGAATTCACTCAGCCTTCAGGGGGGTGCTTTTACTTATGCTGCTGGCATATAAATTACTAGACATTGTAGTAGCAGGTACTGAAGAACACAGCAAAATACTGACACAAACCCCAAAGACATGTAATTAACTAACAGCAGAGAGATCTCCTACATCAGTAAGTGACAAATTTACTCAACCATGGCACGTTCAACAACAAACTACAAGTTTATTTTACCTGCTGTTGTTTCCTTTAAAGCAACAAGACTTTTTGGTTTTGACCTTTTTTCCAGTTACTTACTTTTAGTACTAAGTTATCTACCAAAGCATTTCAATATAGCTACTCACGTAGCTAAAGGGGCCTTCATGTCCTTACTTTCACTTGCATACATCAGTGAAGAAAGCCCCTGTAGGCGGTCTCCAGGAAAACCCAGCAGGTTGATGATTTTGAGCAGGTTTGGGGGCACCATGGATATGCAAAGATGAAAAAGTCCATATCCAAAGCTAACAGCACCTTTCAGTCTGTTTAGTGAATCCTCCGTTACACCTTCTGCAGCAATATGATTATCATTTGCAGCATCAGAAGTCAAGGATTCCTGAGTTGTTTTCCTCTGATAGATTTCCTGGAGTGTATTAATGTCCGTATAGCACTTATTGTAAATTTTCCAGGCTTTTCGGAGTATCCACCCACCTTTTATGTATGCTAAAAATCAAGAGAAAACAAATATTTCAATGATGTGTTTCAGAAATGGACCACAGGTACTAATAAATGTTATTTCACAAACCCTAAGCTGCTCCCTCCCTTTTCATTAACTTGTTGTATAAAGCATTTTGTAGTAGCTACTGTCCTCTCAGAGAGATCTTTCATGCTGGGCACTACAAACTTAAGTGTTTTTACAACCAGCAACTTTAAAACAGCCTACAATGCAAAAGGGATTTCTCTTCAGCTACAGAACAATACAACTGTCAGAAAGAAATGGAGAAATCAAAGAACTTAATGCCAGATTCTGCTCCACGAGAGAGAGGAGGTGAAGCGGCTGCCTGGCAAACAGAGAAGGAAAACTCAGAGATCACACCTCTTAAGCCCAAATGATGTTAAGACAGTTGAGGGGAAAATACTAAGAGAACAAAACTTCCTTTGGGTTGGATAGTAAGATTCAACATCACAATTTCCCTGCCCCTCAAATGAACACAACACCTGATAATTACGAAAAACAAAAAAAAAAAGGGGGGGGGGGGGGGAGGAAAAAAAAAAAAAAAAAAAAAAATGGGGAAAAAAAAAAAAAAAAAATTCGAGGTTTTAAAAAATTT
>WUAM01000143.1:15135796-15158507 GCA_024336885.1 Actenoides hombroni | reverse complement strand
AAAAAAAAAAAAAAAATTTTATAGAAACACGAAAAAAAAAAAGAATAAACTCAAAACCCCAGAAAAAAAAAAAAAGGGGGGTTGCGGGGGAAAAAAAAAAAAAAAAAGGAAAAGAAAATTAGGGAAAAAAAAAAGAATAAATTGTATGGTTTTAAAGTATTTTTCAGTTGCCTCACTTCCTTGGTTCCAAATGCAAGCTGGGTACCTAAATTTCCCTAAGCTTTCCCTAAATTTCCCTGGGCTTGAGCATTCTCAGCTGAGAATGAGACAATTCTTACTCTCATTACAGGATGGTAAAGGCAGGACACCAAAAGCCAAAGAGGTCTGATTTGCCTCTTTGCACAGCAGTCAGCCTTGGATAATAGCAAGTGGTAAAGAGAAAGTCACCACAGAATATACTCTCATATATTAACTGTAAAGGAAGGCACCTGCATTTTGTCTGTGATAGAGCCCTGAGAGTTAGGAACTGCAGTGACAAAGGTGTTAACTAAAACTGAGAGAAAATAAAACCATGGTTCTAGCAGCAGTGTTCTGAACAGATACCACCCAATTTACAGAGATCAGTGTTGTAACTGCTGCCAGAATTAGACTGTAACAAGTGGGGGGTGTCCAAGAAAAGGAAGATGCAGAAAAGGAAAAGGCTTTTAGTACCAAACCAATCTTCTGACACCTCTGACAAAATCCGTCCAATTACAAAAAAAATAACATTTCTAGAGAAAGTACCATCACAGACTAGACTACCCCTTTGAGGATTTCTGTTGTATGAAGAGGGGATGAAGCTAGCTTGGTAGTCATCAGCAATCACACTGAAAAAGGCTGCAAAACTTGGACTCTCAGCTGTGACATGAGCTTCAAGCAGAAAAAAAACCTCATTAACCCTCTATCTTAAGTTCTGTATTAAAGTGTTACAATAACAAATGTAAACCCCTGCATTAGAAGACTAACATTGCTTCAGTTACAAGCAATGAGGTCAGTTTTTGGCTGCACAGGGTATTTTTCAAGCTTCTGTGGTTCACCAGAAGATGAATGCTTGTACAACTGCACACAGCAATGGGGCAGACAAATAATAAGGAAAACCCCACATTTTACTTATCCTACAGAGAGAGTTTCTGCTAATAGCAAATTACTGTGTTCTGATGCAGGTATCAAATGGAATAGGTATGATATGAAAAAAAAAAAGTATAGTTTTAGGCTTTATTTCCATCAGCATGCTGTCATGAGCAGTTCACTAACACAGTGTATCAACTCTATTCAGGTTGTCTTTATAATAAGGTTATGCTAAATAAAACAATCTAATAAATTAAAATAATGAATTTCTGAGTTTTTAAACATAAAAAAAAAAAATAATCAAGCCCAATCACTGAGCTGATTTCCCAGCAGGAACTTCTGAAAGTAGTCAGATACATGACAGCAGTGGAATCAAGAAGAGGCAGGTCAATATTGCTGGGGGAAGCTAATGGAAGTTGCTGTGTCACTGACTTTGTGATGGAACTATTTGTAATAGATCCGTGAGGGTGGAAAAGAAAATCTCCAAAAATGTGTCAGGCATATGAGAAAACAGCTTGCACATCATCATATGTTTCTTGTCAAAGTGTTCCAGGAAGAAAAACACAAAAAAATTTTCAACCATCCACTGATTAGAAGTATCTGCTTGCTTCTGAAGAATGTTTTTGGGTTTTTTTTTCCCTGGAATTACACACGTCAATAATCTGTTTGCTATTTCTGTACAGAAACATGATGAAAACAAGAGATGTTTTTAGATAATCAGAGAGACAATGCACTCAAAAACCTGAAATACCCAACAGTTCAGCAACAGCAGTAACTAGCAGGCCCTGAGGTGGCATTTAACCACCACTTGGTATTCTAACTAAAGGTTTCAGGTATATTTTTTACTCAGCAGAATAACCCAGATGTACTGCACTTTCCATGGTGGTCTGCTACCCACTTCAGGTCTCTGAGCAGCAGACCAGAGAAAGGCAACAGACGCTACACTCGGTTACAGCATCCAACCTACTTATGCAGCTGAAAAATATATACTGGAAGAAGAAAGCAAGCTTGGGGGGGGAGCCCTCACAAATGAAAACCCAGAACTGCATCAAAAATGAGAAGAAAAATCTTTCTGCAGCACTACCCACAGAGCAGAGAAAAATAACCCTTCGATTTCTCCAACATAGTCTTGATGTCATGGCTTGGAAGAAACCATGCTTACACATCACAGAAAGCATTACATCCTTGACTGCAGAATATTTTACTGTTATAAATAATCTGAATGTTATTTCCCCGATTCCTTTTGGCTGATCAGCAGGGTTCTCACTATCTGGTCTGACTGCCATCTCTGTGTCTTCATTCCTTTGGTAAGAACCTGGGAACATCCTCGTTTTGTCTGTAACCTTGACCATAGTTTCTATCAACTCATTGACAAAGGCATGTTTTAAGGTTACACAAGAGGTCCAGGAATGGGAGAGAACATTAAGAAACAGCTCTGCAGCTGAGATGAGGAGGTCTGTACTCAACGAGACAGGATTAACCTCATTGGCATGCAAGGATGTGCTCTGGTGACCAGCAAATAAGACCTGATTCAGCAGTACCATCTTCAACACACTTCATTTCAAATTACTTTCACTGTCAGTTTGCCATCTCCCCAAGTTCTCATGAGCATAATGGATAAGGGACATCTGATTGTCCCACTGCTCTGGACTTACAGCCTCTATCTTGCAGGCTACACAAAGCATGTAGATGATATTCACCTTCCTACCAACTCCTCAGACATCTCTACGGGAACATGCAAAGCATTCCAACCTACCTAAGGAGAATTAGTTGAATATGACTATTGGTATGGAGAGGGAGGAAGAAAAAAAGAAAAAAAAAAAGAAAAAAGCAAGAATTTAAAAAAAAAAGAAAAGAATGGGTGGAGGTGTGAAAAAAAAGAAAGACTTTAAAAAAGAAGGCAAAAAACCAAAGCAAAAAACCAAAAAAGGCAAAAAAACAAAGCAAAAAAACCAAGCAAAAAAAAAGGCAAAAAAAGATAATCTGCAGCACTAACTCATTTTATGATACTCCTACTAGGTAGGATATTTCTGCAAGTGTACCAGTCTTGGACTGTTTCAAACTGAACTGTGCTCCTTCTTACCAAACACCTTGATCAGTAATCTTGCTGCCACTTTTTGATTAAGCTTCATTAATAAAGACATCATGCAAACAATCTATCTAAACATTATAGCCCCAGCACACCTGACAACTCTTGTTTTACGAAGGAGAGCACGGCCAAGTAGACTTGACAGTCGGCCACGATGATTTGTCTTTGCAGACGATCTATCATGGAAAGGGTGGATTTTCTTCCATCAACCTGTTTGGAATATACACACACAGAGCACAAAAATGTTAGCAAAGGTAAGACAGAATACTAGTCTAAATCTGACAAATGAAAAAAATAAATAAATTCCAGAATTAACTGCAAGTGGTAGCACTGCTACTAACTTAAGTCAACATTTTGAAGTGCAAAGCTGTGCTACAATTTCCAGGATGGGTCACCAAGCAAGATCCTTTCCTACAGAGAAATCTGACACATGTGCTATCAACTATTTTTCTTAAAATGCTACCAATATTCAGAGGAGATTTAAGTTTCATTTGATTATTACTAAATGTATCAGACATGCACCTAAAAGGTGTTAGGTAGGATAAGCACAGAATGGGGTATGTGACACCTGGCAGGGAGAATACACTGCCTCTTAAGTATATCAGGTTTAATAGCTTTTACCAAATAAAGTAAACATTGAAGAGAAATGACATCTTTTTTCTGCTGTAGGTCTCCTATTTCACACTGGGCAGGCCACTAACTGGACATTTCTGTACTATTTACTACTTTAACTAGTTCTCAATCTGCTTGCTTTATTCTTCCTTCATTATTTAGAATAAAATACAAAAAGAAAGGAAAATTCCCTAGGAATATGTCTGGCACACAGCACCCTCAACGTCACAGCTCCTGAACATTACTAAAGCAGGTGTGAATTAAAGTTAGCCTGAATTAGGCTACAATTAGGCTACAAGCCTCCTGAAGCAATTTTAATAGGTCACTAATTTGAGGTGTTAAGAACTTAAGTCACTGATATGAACACAACCTGCTGCTTTAGGGGAGGAATTACCTGCCTCTGAGTGCTTTATGATAATTAGAAAATGGAAGGAAAGTATTTTACTTAGTTTTTAAGTTTATTAATTCCAACTGCTCCTCACACATCAAAAAAAATCACCTAGTCAAAAAACACAAATAGGACAGAAATGAAGTTTCCAGTAATATTTCTCCAGTACAGAATTACATATTTTATAAGCAATGTTCTTACATTCTTTTTAATTTTATTCTTGATTGTTTCTATAACTCCAGCTTCTTCACTTTCACAGAGTTTCTCTGTAGCCTTTAAGTCATCACACGCCAGTTGCATTTTCTCTTCCTCAAATGTCATCATGGCATTCTAACAAAAGAAAACAAAACCAAACCAAATGTCTGAAGGATAAAAATCACATTTTTATTTCTACAAAAGCTATAGGATTGTGAACATTTTCAAAAATGCCTTGACAATAAAACGTATCTTTTAGAAAAAATTATTAATATACTTACACAGCAGTACAGACACTTCCACACAGACACTCCAAACCAGAGATCTGAGAGGGCTTTACCAAAATTTCAAGACAAACCAAACATACCAGATCCTGACCCCTTGTCTAAAAGCTTCATATGCACTCAAACAGAAGGTGCTGTCACATCAGGCAGAAGAAAAAGCCCTCATATTAATTTTTCAAATTAATAACCACAATTCCTACATACGTAGGAAGAAAAGAAAATAAATTGCATCCCACTTCAACTACTGCTGAGCCAATTTAGGAAGAACTGCAGAACAAGTAACTTCTTCTCTGGCTGGTTCAGTAACGAAAGCTCTGAACAACACAAGCACCCAAGGTGCTGCTGCTATGTTTAGAACAGTAGCTAAGCAAGAGACTCCCAAGACCCACCGATGCTGCACTGTGATGTTGCACTGGTTCAGCACATCAATTCAGAGAAGCAAGCCTGAGGAAGTCTTCTTCTTTCCTTTCTCCTCTCCAGTGACTTAGGAAGCAAAGCATATGCCCCAAGAGGTTTCCTAACCAATATATTTTGCCATATTGCATAGGCTACAGATGCCAGAGAGAATTCTAATTCATTTCATTTACAACTTACCTATTTCTGGCATACTATAATTAATTCTGTCTTTAAAAAAGGATATTACTGTAGCTAATTGTACAACAGGTGCAATCTAAGATCAAGCAGCAAAGTCTTACTCTTAAGGACAATCTAAAAAATAAGATCTAATCTGCTTGGGTTTTATACAAGATGTTATCATTGTTCATACATTTAAAACAGGAGAAAAGCAGGTAACAAACCAAACTTGCTCATTATGACTCTTTTAGTCAGTCAACATTCTTAGTTCTCATATACTCAAAAAGGAAGCTGAGGGAATGGGTTGAATGAACACCTCTCAGCCAGCAGGACGAATGGAGAGCGTTTCAATAGTAAAAGCTACAAGGAAAAAAGATATTCCTGAGTATTATTTTCATACCATCTCCACTGCTCATTTAAGAGAGGGTTTTAGTATGGCTCTTTTAATGGAACACATGAATATTTCACACATTTGAGAAGCTGAATCACAGAACCTTTACTTTCTATTTAAACCACATAAGCAAACAAGCTTTATATAACATAATGACTTGTTGTCTAGCTATGCTTAATCTAAAAGTCTGAAATAACATCAAGTTGCAGAAAAAGAAACAAACCAAGAGTATCCACCATTATGAACATGCAGACATACAAACCAACTGCAAGGGAAGATGTGTATACTCTCTGTCTACTCACCAAAAAACTGACAAAACTGGCTCCAAAACTCATTAACGGGCTCTGGTTTCTGTAAAAGAAACAAAATGTAGTTACTGTTAGTTGCACCTATTTCCTAATGGAAAGAACAACTATGTATTTCTTGATTTTCACTAACAAACCTTGGGGGGTTTTGTGTCAACTTATGAACAAAGGCATCATTGTGTAATACATGAAGGAAATGGAAAGCCAAAGGCTTCATTATTTTTACTCAGTAAAATGTATCTTAAAGAAGATTATTTTTTCAAGCATTAAAATGTAGATTTTTCTTTTTTTTTTTTTTTGACAGAAACCACTGCCATCAAACTGCAATCAGTACAGGTCAAAACAATGTAAAAGCTACAGAAAATTTAAAATCTGCTTATTCTCTGCTTCTCTTTGGATCCATCACTACAATTTTGACCTAGCAGCCAAATGGTAACTGATTCTATTATGAGATTCCCACTTCTCCCCGTTCCTGTGAATTTAAGTCAATATATTCAGATTTCTTTAAAAATAAATAGATATACACACACACACACACACACATATGCCACACAAGTTTCTGAAAATACAAAGTTCTTACAAGGCTCATGGTTTTATATCTGCTTTGTTTCAAGCCCAGAATCCACATCTAACCACACTATGTGGAATAATTTGAAGATGCTTCACCTATTCCGTTTGCAGGGGTATTCCAAAAGGGTGAAATCAAGGGCTAGATCCAAAAATGCAGGCAAGCAAAAATCTTACTGATACATGGAACGAGTTCCAAGCCTCAGGACTACTGTAGTCACACAGACCATGAGGCTTCAGCAATGTCACACAGAAGGCAGTGGAAAAAAATAAATGGCTAAATCAGGATGGCAGAGGTACCACTGATCCACACTGAGCAGCTGTGGGCTGCCAGGTTACAGAAAAACACTGACTGCCAGGATTTAAGAAGTGATAAAATTCATGTTACAGGTAGATACGTTGCTACAGTACAGTACTTATGCTGTTTCCAACTTATTTCTGTAAATGGGACAGGTGCTTTAAAAGCGTGGAGAAAGTAGTGTACTGCTCATCACAACAAATTTCTAGTAGTAAACCTGTATTGCAATATAGGAGGTTTGGGTTAAAAACAAAAGGAAAAGGTAGCCAGCAGTATTAGTTCCCCACAGAGCTTCTCCTCACTTTTTGCTTATAGATATTTACGGTAAATCAAGGACATGAACAAGAAGAAAAACAAGGAAGATAAAGAGAGTTAGAGGAGAAAAACCTTCCCTTTTTACGCACGTCGCTTCATTCTGGATATACATATAAATGTAAGATCAACATAATTCATCACATTCCCTTATTTGTTGCCAAAAGAAACCCAGCTTTGGTATTTTCCCCACTATTGGCAGGCCACCAAGAAGAGCTGCCAGTCAATGCCTCTGCTATTCAATCCCTGGACCGTTCTCTACCAAGAGCCGTGTTACACAGGGCAGGAGGAACCAGCTACCCGAGTTCCACTTGCTGCAGTTGGCACTCCCAGCGTGTCCTCCTGCTGCAAAGGGCACCCTGCTCTCTCAGCATCCACTTCTCAACTCGTAAGGCATGGGGGACCCATTGAGCAGCCAGTGTCACCACCCTACCCCACAGCTCAATCTGCATCACACGGGGCAAGGTCGCGACTCCTGCGTTATCAACACCCAACAGACCTACAATGTGCAACAAACCAGCACAAGAAATTTGCACGTTTAGAATCAGGATAGTTTTGGCTGCAACAGACCTTCAAGATCATCAAGTCCAACCTTACTCCCAGCCCTATCTAAACCACTAAACCCTGTCCCTCAGCACAACATCTACCTGGATCTTAAACCCCTCCAGGGATGGTGACTCCACCACCTCCCTGGGCAGCCCATTCCAATGCCTGACAACCCTTTCTGCAAAGAAATGCTTCCTGAGATCCAGCCTGAATCTCCCCTGGGTCAGCTTCAGGCCATTTTCTCTTGTTCTGTCACTTGTCACCAGGGAGAACAGACCAACTCCCACCTCGCTACACCTTCCCTTCAGGCAGTTGGAGAGGGCAAGAAGGTCTCCCCTCAGCCTTCTTTTCTCCAGGCTAAACAGCCCCAGATCTCTCAGCCTCTCCTCATCAGACACATGCTCCAAACCCTTTACCAGCTTTGTAGCCACCTCTGGACCTTCTCCAGCACCTCAATGTCCTTCCTGGAGAGAGGGGCCCAAAACTGGACACAGTATTCAAGGTGCAGCCTCACCAAAGGCATGTCCTATGCCTTTCTAAGCTCATCTTTCATCATCTTTCACTGCTAAATTAGAAGGCTACTGGGTCAGAGAAGCTGCTTTCTTATCTGCCTGTGAACCACCAATTCCAATCTACCTCCGTACCAGTGTTATTCCTTAACATGGGGTTCAGAGGTCACCCTCCCGGGCAGCATTTGCCACTGGAATGGAGCAAGATGCCAGTATCCACTGAACTCTGCTCTCCTCTCCTCTGCCTTGTGTGAGAAGAGAACGAAGAAGGGTTGAGAAAGGGAGAACAAGAGAGAAAGCAGGGAAAGAAAACAAATACCATGGAGAATGAAGAAAGGACAATAAAGAACAATGGAGATGGAAAGGAATATGGAAAGAGGAAAAATATGAAGGCGGACAAAGGAAGGAGTACTGGAAGAAAGAGAGGGGAGAGACATAGAAAGCTGAAGTAATAGATTGCAAAGGAAGACAAGAAAAGCAGAAAAATTAAATAAAAAAGAAAGCATAGCAAGAGGAGAGATGAAGGGAGAGGGAAAGGTGATACAGGAGTCCTAGAACCTGGTACCGTGACTATGTGTATTATCTGAATTTAACAGGACTAAACTACCTTTGTTTCAACACCTAATTCCATGGAGTAAAAATGCAAAATGGCTTTAAAGTTACGGCCATCATTTCCAAGTTGTGTTAGTAAAACTAAAACACGAAAAGCAAAGATTAATATTCATATGAATGAATATTAACAGTCTCACCAGGCCCTACAAAGTCCAGCCTGATCTGTATAGTCTCCTTTCTGGAGACAAACCTGTGTTTGGTATAACAAAACGTAGGCAGTTTATCACATAGTTCACTGCGTCTCCTAAAACAATCCATAAAAAAAAAAAAAGCAACTGACAATACTGTGTTGCACGATAGGATGGAACCTGCATCACGGAGCAGCTTTATGATACCTTTTCTTTGCACTTCCTTCCAGAGAGATGCACTGACTTTTACCATATGTACCACCACAGGAACGGCTCTTGCCATTTTTATTTAATTAATTTAAACTGCTGCAACTTCTTTTTAAGATGCCATAGCTCATTGGGAGTTTAAAATCTTTATAACCTGATTTTTTTATTATTTTTTTTGCTCCACTTAACAGAGCAGTTGGAACATGAATGACAATAAAGAAATCTGGTATTTTCTTTTCTACATTCTCTCTAAGCCTAAGCAAATGAAATTAGAGAATGCATTTTCAAGTGAAACACAATGTCGTGTATAGATGCTGCTGCATCCAGCTGGAAGTATTTGCATTTAAAGGAGATTCAAATCTACCTGGAGGAAATTTTTTTAATAGACATATTTAGAGGAATAGATACTGTTACATTGTGGTATTAAAAAATACCAGCTGAAACTCTGGCAAATTAAAGAGATTAGTCAATCATGGGGGAAAAAAAAAAAAGTGAAAGTTTAATTCAATGGAGAAATCTAACTTCATGTTAGACCATCTCTTGGTCTGTCTTTCTTCTGCAGACACACTTTGCTCATCATCTCTGTCATTTTTGGAGGGTAAAGCCAATTCAGCCTGCCTTCCCATGAAAGTCTCTTACATCCTTTCAATAAAGTAATAAGGGTGAAAAATCACATCCTTCTCCATGTTCAGACTACATGCCTTTGCCGTGGGTTCACTGTTTCCTACCTACATACTCCACCTCTAACTTCTCCCACTTGGAAGGGCTGACTACTTTCACCCTTCTGGCTGAAGCACTGCCTTTCTTCTTGCAAGGGCAAGGACACGGACATCGATTCTGATCAAGCTTTAATTTAAAGAGGACAATATAATGGAAACATTATGTGCACACTTGTCTGCTCTCAGCTCCATGGTTCACCAGAGTCACAGAACATGTAATATGTGTTTTCTGGGTGAAATAAGAGTTTAGGGGGTTTTGAGGTTTGCCCTGTAGGACATGGTAGACAAAGAAACAGAGATTAAACAAAAATGGGGTTAAGGAAGAATCCTAAGTGCATCAGTCTCCTAGAAACTTTGCTGTCACTGCTTTTCAGAGGTGACCTAACATAAGCTACCACAAGACAGGAATTGCGTCCAGCTGATCCTCGTGCCTGCTTTGTGAGCAGAAGGTGTGGGACAGGGAAAATCTGTTATTCCTGGAAAGCAAAAAGCCAATAACCCATAGTTTCCAAAGGGCCACATGTTGCTATCGGGAAGAAGGAGATTGCTTTCTAGATATTATCTCTGAGGGTTCAGGAAGGAGAAGGGTAGGACGAGTAAAGAAGAGAAAAATGTTTCAGAGATCAGTGCATCAACATTACATGGCCTGAAATAAACTGGACAAAAGTATTCTATGGAATTTGAAAACAAAATTGGAATTTTCAAAAGCAAACTCTGGCCTCAACTTACTTTTAACACTTAAAACCCCATCAAGGCCAGTACAGTTTAAGACAAACAGGAAACAGGGCCTGATTTGGTTAGTCTTGTCTGATTTTTCAAAAGAAAAAGAAGAGGGAAACGTGGCTAAACTGGTGTGGATAACACACTGATGTTTTGGCTGTGCCTGCCCAGCACCAAGGCTTTCTCTCTTTCTCTTTTTCCTACTCCACTTCCCCTCTCTCCCCCCAGTGAGCAGGCTGGGGCTGAGCAAGAAAGCTGACACAGCCAGGACAGCTGACCCTGACTGGACATTCCAACCATATGCTCAGAAACAAAAACTGTGGTAGAGGAAGAGGGAAGCTAGGGATTTTGGCTTCCAAGGTGCTCAGAGACTGGCTGTGTCTCGATGTGGAAGCTGGTGAGTTGTTGCCTCTGCATCACTAATACCTATTTTCCTTCTCTTTCTTTCACTTATTAAGCTGTCCTTACCTCAACTCTCAGGAGTTTTCTTCCTTTTGTTCTTCTTGTTCTCTTCCCTGTCCTCCTGGAGGAGGGAGGAGGAGTGAGTAAGCAGTTGTGTGGGTGCTTGGCTGCTGGCCAGGGTCAACCCTCTCACGACACTAGGATTTTACCCCAGCCTTGTAAAACTTTTACCAAAGCGGAAGGAATTTGTTGTGAATATTCTTCTGTCATGCATAGAAACACATAAAATACCTATTTACAATACTATTTTGTTAACAGAAAGGAAAAACAAATAAAGAGATGATTTAACAGCCAGCTTGAGCTAGAATTTAATATTGTATTATATCTACTTGTAATATATTTACTTATTGATACTGTCACATGCCTTCAGCCAAAGTTGTCTTCAACTATATCGCCAAATTCAAAATAAGCAAACACCACAGAAAAGCTACAATTCCTAACCAACCTTCTACCTCTGATAGCAACACCAATCAACACAGCCAACTCATTGCGATGACCGCCTAGAAAAATTTTGCCGTGCCCCATCTGAAACAATTTTTTTCAACAGCGATTAAAAACCTTGGATATCTAAAGGCAGAGGTAAATTTTCGCTCCAGTTGCTACTTGCTGTAAAGACTCAGGCATAAACTAGAGAAAACGAATGTCCTTCCTTATCTGAAAATGTAATTCTCAGGGTGACTGTATTTTTTGGACCAGATACAGTGTCTTTACCTTTTCATACTCTTTGTGAAATTAAGTTTGTACATACTATACCTTTTGCTCAATTATGTCTTTAATCTACAATTATTCTATTAATATTATTTTCTGCTTCTAAAATCGTGTTATGGCAACGATTTCTGGAACGAGACTGGAGTGCTGCTGTGGTTGTCCTGGTAGACCAAAGAAGCATCATTTGCAAACCATGTCCTACACAATGGATTGGAAAAGCCTAAAAACCTCTGGAAAGGGAAATTAATTTTCTCTATTACTGCAAAATAGTTATGGCCTGTGATTTTTGTTTTAAACAAGCTATAGTGGCAAGGGACCCATTGTCCATTTTTCAATTCAGGAAAAATTGCACAGACAAAATGTCAAGTGCAAAGGATGGATCCTGGCTACAAAGCCACGCTGCCAGTTAGGTGAATGCTCAGAACTAGCTTCACACTGAGACCCAGCCGTGGTTGTGAGGACAGCTCTTGGTTGGCAGGTATCTGGATGGGGATGATGCCTTTAGCATTGCTTACAGAAACAAAAGTGCTTCTGTTACCAAGGTATGATGAAGGGAAATCTAAGGCTGTTGAGGGTGAATAAATAAATGTAAAGCTGGGAGAGCTGCCCTCGTGCCAGTGCTCAGGCCACAGGGTGAGGCACTCCAGGGTGCTTTAGCTTGCACTCAGCTCTTCAGCTCTTGTAATGCCGAGTCTCTAAAGTGACTCTTCACTTTTGTTCCTTTATCCAGATCCAATCAAACTGTGGTCAAGGGGTCTGCGGTGCTAGCCAGCTCTAGCCACCAGAAAAGACAGCAGATGGTAGCATGGCTTGGAGCCTTTCTCAGGAAAGCCAGTGTAGTTATCACTTTCACTGCAAACCCAAAGTACTTGCTCCCTACTCCAGTGAACTTACCATTTCTTGAGGACAAGAACTGTCACATTCCTCCCTGTCACACTGCCCCTCATAACTGCCATCATGATTATCTCCTCTACTGTCTTCCACTCTCCTCTCCGCTTTTGCTTTCCCCAAAATACAGCTCCTCATTGTCCACTGGCCCACGTCTTCTTGGTGCTTTTTGGAATCTCTCTGCTCTCTTTCACTCACAGCAATAAAACACCTGAATTCAGGACAAAACTATCCTCTTTTTCATTCTTCCTCAAATCCCATCTCCATGATAGGTAAGACAGATGACAACCAGTGAAACTGTTTAGTATATTCAGCGGTAGCAAACAAATTGTTTGTCCTTTCCATTTTTTTATGTTTCCACTTTGTCCTCCATTGATTTTTAACTCACTGTTGGTTAGTGCTTTCTGTATATGCAGGGATGGCACACAGTGCAATTTGGCGAGCTTGACAAGTACCTATAAATAGCCTAATGCAAAATACAAATTAAAGAGAAAGAAGTTCTTACAATAATTTCTATATATTTCTTTATGTACCTTGAGAGAACCCTGCTTGCTTGAATGTTCTTCAGCCTTCTGGTACCTTCCTAAAAAGACTGTTAGGGTACATTCTTAGATTCCAATTTCTTGTCTTTATGTTCTCTAAGTCACACTTTGAATTTCAGCTTCAAAAGACAAGACGTCATGAAAGAGACACTGTTGAAATTGTAGCTGTAGTAGCCCAGTTGTGAGAAGAAAACAGGATGCTTTAATGTATTAACTTATTTGACACAAATGCTCTGTTCCGTTCTGAATTCACACAGTTTGAATCAAACCAGGAAACTAGAATTTTGATTTAACAGCATAAACTACTCCAAATCTCCTGAAAAAATCTGAACAATAGTGATCTTTTTAGCTGAACAGTGCTTGAGTCTGGAAAGCAATCAGTATTTGAGTTTGAGTTTGTTATGCAACCGGGAGCAAGAGCAGGCGACTTGAATTTTAAAGTGAACAATTTGCATTGTGCTGTAACCACTTTGTTGCTGAATAGACTAGTGCTCCTGCATACCACTGCTCTCTGCATCACTGGGAGCCTGATTT
This sequence comes from Actenoides hombroni, assembly GCA_024336885.1. Lineage (NCBI taxonomy): Eukaryota > Metazoa > Chordata > Aves > Coraciiformes > Alcedinidae > Actenoides > Actenoides hombroni. The sequence continues at coordinate 15,144,871 of WUAM01000143.1, read as the reverse complement.
CTCATTGCTTCCCATCTCTTGAAGTGGTTTATGGCCGTGTAAAGTGGGTATTTAAAAAAATACCATTTTGGTTTAATCATATTTCATACCTACTTCGCGCAGGACACGGAGAACAGACTATCTGTCCCTCCAGCTGTCCATTACCATAAACATCATGATCTCTTAACTTGCTAAATCTGTCGTATTTGGAAGCATAAAACCCTCTTATGTTTCCCATACCCATTTCAGGAACCAGTGCCTTGATGCAGTAAATGGACAGCTTTTACGTAGTTAACTTGCTTGGCCCTTGCACCCCCACCTCCTTTCCCCCAAATTAATATCATAAAGGGAATATAAAGAAGTTTAACTAGGCCAGATGGCACCTCTGGGGCTGAGGGGATACCCGGCCAGCGTGCTCTTAAACCACTTACTCTCAGCTTGTTATATGGATGCTGGAGGTTCCTATATTCCAAAACGTGTAAACATGGCAAGCACCAGCTGGTTCCTCAGGTAGTTATTAGAAAAGACAGAAAATACAGAAGATCCTGAATCTCAGTCCACCAAATCATTAACTCAACTAATTCATTTTCATTTTTGCAGTATCCAGACCGTTAGATGACAGGGCAAGATTAAAAGGAAAAAAAAAAAAAAAAAAAAGGAAAAAAAAAAGAAAAGACAACTTTAATCAGAGCTTTGTGAAGTGTGTTAATTATCTACAGGGGACAAGATGCTACAATGAAAGTCTGTGGTTTAAATTCCCTTTTCTGAGACTCTGGAGCTTGCATTTGTTCCGAGTGAGCAGCACGTTGTGCAGCAGGGACTCTGGGGTAAACCTGGAGTGGATGTGTTTTGTGATCAGTGGACTGTGTAATGAAATACTGATGCAATATATTTCCCCTTTTTTGCAGGGGAATCCCTCTGGGACTGGATGTAGCTACATTTGATATTATAAAGAATTTAAAACTGGCAATAAACCGTGTGCATATCTTTCCCTAAAAAACAGGTATGAGTTTTGATGCACTGGCTATTTATTATGTGTGGAGTTGTGGTTTTTTTTTCCAAGCAATATAACAAATCTGCTTTGCTATGCTTTCTTTTAACAGTTTGGAACTGTATTATATGCACACCATGTACCAGCAGCCCCAGCAAGCAAGCTGAAGAAGCCAGCAGGGATGAGTAAAATAACCCAAGCACTGCAAGCCTACATGACTACTCCTTTGCTCCAGCTCAGTCTTCTCCGTACCCAAGTGCTTTCAGCTTTTCCTTTGTCCATCTGTACTACGTGTTTCTGGCAGTGTATTTACTCAACGGAGGTTTCTGGTGGTGTATGTACTACCAGAGATGTGAAGGACAAAGTTTGGCCTGAATTCCCACTTGTTTTTTTTCAGCTTCATAAACTCCAGGTTATATACTCAGCAGCACCTATTTAGTCCCCAGCTGTTCCGACAAAAGCCACCAAAGTGTTTCCAAGTCTCTCCTGCAAGAACAAGCCGAACGTTCCTCAGCATCTCGCTCAAGTATGTGCTTAAAACAACAAAGTCTACGTTTTAAACTGCTAGAACTGTCCCCTCCTCCTCTCTCTCCTTTATGTTCTTCAGAGCAAACAGCTCCAGCTGTATAACTCCAGAGCTGGACAGGGCTCTCAGCAACCTCCTCTAGTTGCAGATGCCCCTGCTCACTGCAAGGGAGTTGGACCAAATGACCTTTAAAGGTCCCTTCCTACCCAAAGCATTCTATGATTCTATGAAAAGTCCCCAAAACAGAGCTGACCTGTCAGACAGACCTTGTTCTAGCTGCTGTAATCATTTCCTCCATCTCAGCGAGGACTTGGGGCCACCACCCCGCAAGGAGGAGGGTCAATCAAAGCCCAGTCACCTCTAAGGGGGAACTCCTTCAAAACGCATCTGAAGGACACTCCCAGCTGCGTGCAGGGGACCTGGGGCTGCAGAAGCAAAGCCGGGCCAGCCCTGGCCGAGGCTGACCCGGTGCGGGTGGCAGAGCCGGTGGCTCCCAGCCCGAGCATCCTTCGCGGGCACGGTGCGGGCGGCAGAGCCGGTGGCTCCCAGCCCGAGCATCCTTTGCATCCTTCGCGGGCACGGTGCGGGCGGCAGAGCCGGCGGCTCCCAGCCCGAGCATCCCTCACTAGATGGCACTGCGGGGCCGCTGCGGGGGAACTGCCGCCGAGCAGCCGGCACCGGGACGGTTCCCTGCCCGCTGGGCCCGCAGCTTTGGCTGAATGAAGGCTAAGCGAGCTATGAAGGATTTTCCGTACATTTTGACAGCGAAAGAAAAATGGGTTCTGCCAGCTGAATAGTCCTGTTCCCTCTCTCTACAGCGAATAAAGCACCGCGAAGGTTGGTTTGGTGGTTGTTTTTTTCCCCCTGGGCTGTTTCTTCTAGCAGGCATGAGGAGAGTGATGGTTTCTCTCACCTAAGAGTCTCTGTGGCCCGCAGGAGTGGCCAGGCACGCTTCACGCTTCGTTCTGAATTGTACAGCAAAGTGTTTAGGACATCCTTGTGCTCACAAATTCTTTGCACCCTTCAAAAAAAGCCGGGGACAATCTTTTCAACGGAGGGACAGGGTACTGGTTTTAAACTAAAATAAGGTAGACTTAGATTAGATATAAGGAAGAAATTTTTTAAGTGAGAGGGGTGAGACCCTAGCCCAGGTTGCCCAGAGAGGTGCCAGCTGCCCCATCCGTGGAAACATTCAAGGTCAGGTTGGCCAGGGCTCTGAGCAACCTGCTCTAGTTGATGATGATCCTGCTCAGTGCAGGGGGGTTGGACCAAATGACCTTTAAAGGTCCTTTCCAACCCACAGCATTCTATGATTCTGTGAAAATTCCCTAAAATAGAGCTGACCTGTCATAGAGACCTTGTTCGAGCCGCTGTAAAAAAATCCCCTCCCAGCCTGAACAGGCACATGCAGCGGCTGACAAACAACAGCATCCCTGATGTAATGAGGAGGCTGGAAATTCTTGACTAAGCCAGATGGACACAAACTGCTCATTACAGATCATGTCAGAGAAGCTGCATGAAAGACAAGCTGGAAACAGATGAAATTTTGTTTTAATTGGAGAGAAATCACCTTTGGCTAAAACGGGGCACGGGGATGCTAAGTAAACAATTGTGCTAGAGGCAATACCAGCCTTTTTACATTCCAGTTCTCCAAAGTGAAGAAATAAATATACTGTATTAGTGAGGCTTTGAGTCTCAATATCTGAAAGTAGCATTAATCCCTCAGATGAATTATAAATTAATACACTGTTCAAGCATTAGAAAAATATATGGATTTAATTGCAAATGTGACCTGGGATCCTTGGCCTGGAAGCAGTGCTTAATGAAACTCCTGGAAAAGGCTTTGTTTTGATAACCAAGCAGCACTCTCTGTATGATAAATAAACAGTTCAATAGCAGAGGTGGATCATATTCTGCCCAAGATTTCACTTCTGTTGACCTATTTGGCAAAGACTATGAAAAGATGGTTTTAAATCCATACTGCACAGGAAATTTAATTGCCATTATGGTAATTTTTGAGGATGTTCCACCTAATTATGGGTCTTCTTTTGAAGGAATATAATGCATCGCTCACAAGAAAACTTCTAATATTAGGATGATGACTTAGTATTTACACATACACATACATGTGTCTTTGTGAGCCTGTGCTGGTGGTATGTGCGTGATTTAAATCTAACTTTTTTAGGAGTTTACTCATGGTAAAGAGATATTCTGAGCTAAGGTAGGAAGGTCAAATGATCTTTGGAAGGCCTATGGTCATTTCTCACAAGTGAGCTGACAGGGAAGGAGTGGTCACAGTTGTGAGAGGGAAGCAGCATGGTGTTTCCTCACCCAAAGACAGATTTTAGCAGATCTGAGAAAGGTCTCGCTGTTTCCTGAACTCTGCTTATTTATCAGAGCTGTCACAACTGTTAAGATGAGGTTTAAAATAAGCTCTCATTATGTAGTCACGTAAAAAAAAAAGCCAGGCCAAAGCAAGCAATCCTGGGCAACCTTCACAAATGTCTTCCTCTCTACAGCTTCTGTATAATTGTCACGCTAATCAATACCTGAGTAATTGAAATCCTCCAAGATCACAGTTGTGACCTTCTGACTGCCCTCTTTCCTGATCTCCTTTCTCTAACTGCTGGAGAGGAGGATAGCAACGCCTGGAGTCAGATGATTGCCTTTGTTGTCCTAACTGGTCTGCTAACCAGTCTGCCTCTGCTGCGTCATCTCCTCCTTACAAGCTCAACAGCAAGTTTTCCTTTTCTGCTTCTGAAATCTAGGTATCATTTTACACATTAAAAAGGAAATAACAAAACTACTGGTGTCTGTACATGCAAGATGAAACTGCACTTTTTTTATCATAAATTGAGCAGACTTTTTTAGGCTCGATAGCTAGCTTTATAATTTTGAGGAAACAAAAAAAGTAATAACATCATGTTGCTACCCATCCAGTCTCATTTCTTATCTGGTTTTGCTTCTCCTGGGAGTGAAATCCTGGCCACAATGTGAGCAGTGGTAAACTTCAGATAAACTAACTCCAAGATTTTTCCCTGTAAATTTTTTTTTTTATATGTATTTAGATACAATTAGATTATTTTGAAAGCCTGATACTAATAGTAACAGTAATTAATTTTCAATGTAATAAAATAGAAAGTTTTGAACTACGCAGTTCATTAACAAATCACCATGAAACTACTATAAAATAAAGAGTTTTACCAAGTCTATTTCAAATGTTCAAGGCTTTGTAATTGAGAATGTAGAATTTTGGAGTCTGTACTTGATGGGTTGGTTTTTTTGAAGCTATTCATAAGCCTTAAATGTCGAAAATTTTCTACTCAGATTGAGGAATTAAGCAGATTGATGGTCATCGGAACTTCTTTTTCCAACACCAGCCTTAAGTGTGCTTTTTTTTCCCCCCTCCTTTGTCCTTAATTTATTCTTGGCACTTGAAAAAATCAGATCTTTTGATTAATCAGCTTGAAGCTGCTGAAGTAAGGAAAGTTAGGCCTCTCCTTTCAGAATTACTTAATGATGGGTTTTTCCATTATTTGTGTCACTTGCATAATCTCTCGCAGTAACAACAGTATCTATCCAAAACATAAAAGGTTCAGCAGGCAAAACTAGCTCGACATAATCCAGGCTTCCTGGCACCATGTACCTTCAATTTACTGATTAGTTCTATTCACTATACTTCAGAAACACCTTCACAGCTCAGGCCTTCTTGGCTCTGTTAGCCTGCTTTTCATTTGATTTGAAATCACTCTAAAGGTAAGAAATCGAGCTAGCTGCTAGATACTATCTGTTAATTGCTCCTGCAGATAACGAGCACCCTAAGGGGCAAAAGAAGGTTACAAGGCCTATAGAGACACATCAGAAATGCATAATTTACGCTTTTCCCAGCAGTTAACATTGCCATGTTTCTGTGCTCACAGTCGATCTTACGCTGTTCAGCCTCCAGCTTTTCAGACATTTCATGGTTCACCATTAAACAAACCAGTGAAACCTCCAAAAACCTCCTTAGGGCTTTTTCCTCCTAAATCCTCTTCTGTCATATGCCTCAATTATTTGATGGGGAAGGAATTTCCATCTCCCTGCTCTTTGTTCCTCTCCCTGCTTCCCCACTTGCCGTCCAAAATAAGTGCCAAGTGGTGAAAAGTGTTTAAAATAATTAACTTGGCATCTCGTGCAGCGTGATCGCAAAGCAGGAATTATTAGTACAAATAAGCAATGCCTGTAGGACCTTTGATGTAATTGGTGTTTTGTTTATGCTGACACAGTATAATGTTTACATTTTGTTACTCAATCGCTATTAAGATCTCAGACAGTGAAGATGCGTCACCAGTATACAAGAGGCATTTTCAATTACTCGAACAAGAACTGCAAAATGCAGTGCAAGACCTGCACACGTCACGTCTGCCTGCGAGAACCAGGGACCCAGGGGTCAGGTATCTCATCATTCATTCCAAGAGAACCAGTTTCTTTAAGAGTGCCCCTTCGATAAAGTGTTTGCAATAAGGCACTTGCAGTCGAGTGATCTTTGCGCGATTGACTCTTCACCTTTGCCCCAACAGTTCTCTGAAGCAGCTGTTGGATGCTGATGGTGCCTGTGTTAGTCTACTCAAACAGTCCCTCTGATGAACTCGCATGTATTTTCTGATCCACTGAATTCAGATTGTGTCTGCCAGTATGAATTAGACAAGCCTGTTGTATGAGGATACTCCCAAGGTATCGTTGTAGCAGCATTGGCTGTACAAGGCTGCAAGGCTGATCTTGTGGCAGGTGGAACAAGCTGTTTCTTCCTCAGAGAACAGCACTCTGTCATTTTTGTGGGCAGCCTAGATATTATAACTCACTGTACGACCTGTAGTGTAATTAAGTCACAAACATTTGCAGTGTCTCTCATCGCTCCGCATTTGACACACAACTGCCATAAGTTTGACCATGAGTTTTTTAAGTGCAGCGTTCTATTTTCCTTCTAAACCAACTTTTAGCTTAGTCCTGGGTGACGATGCAGGAACACTATTAGTGATGGGGGAACTGCAACTTTCTCAGATTCTAGAGCAATGCAAACTCCTGGTATGTGCATTGAGACATGTGACAGCTCTCTCCACAAGTTTTTCAAGCAGCTATCTTGCAGTGAAAGGTGTAGAAAAAGCAAATGTGTGTCCATCTCTCTTGATTTTAGCCATCTTAATGTCAGACACTGAAATTAACTTAATTACCTGGGCTCTGTATCTAGTCCATGAAGAGAGGTGAGCAAATCTATAGGGTAAGTTGTCTCACCTCTATTAGATGTCCCTCAAGAAAGAATGTCCTTCAGGTGCCTCTCTCTCTTAACTGGCTGTAAAAGTAGCTTAAACAGGACATCTAACTTTTAAACAGACCTAGAGCTCATGAGATTAATTCCACCCTTAACATGCAGTTTCCACACTTCATAATTCAGCAGGGTATTTAAATACATGCCCAGCTTTCCACAGCTGAATAACTCTAATCACACGGACTGGCTTAAGTATCTTGTTATACCAGGACTCAAATGGTTTCTTGAACTGAACGCTTAACACTCTGCGTGGCTGCCTCTGTTAGACTCCAGGCTGCTTGTTTATGACACTAATTCTCTTTAGCTTTCTTGAGCAGTAGCGTTGGCATTTTAGAGGGCAAATGGGAAAAAAAACCTGTTCTAATTTCTTGGTATTTTTGAAAGAAGTACATGGCATCACTTACTGCCACGCGCTGTGCTGCACGTCTGACTAAGAGTTTGAATTATTTCTGCTTTCTTTTGCCCAAACCTTTTAAATTTATTTATTCTCTGCTGTTATTTACTGAGACTGTTTTATCTAACTCTGTTAAGTGTTCTGGGACACAGATGGTATGAAATGCTCCACACATAATAAAGACTCATTGTTCAGGCAACTCCCATGGCAGTTGATGGTAGAGATTACAGTACTGGGCCATAAATTGTATCAGGATTGTGTAAGCAGGATAGTGGTGACACGTGATGTTCCCAATTAAAAAACAAAACCAAAAACCTTCTCAGTTTTTTGAGCAGCTTCCAATGATTTCTTCACATGAGAATCTAGGGAGCATATATAGAGAGTTGGCATTTCTCCATTTGGTGTAAACTTTTCCTCTACAACTGCCTAAAGAATATCTAGTTGAAGACAGTTTTTCTCTCTCGTTGACCTAACTATACATGTTCTTGAATAAAACTCCCACTAATGACAAGAAGAACTGGATTTTCAGAGCGGTATCTATAAGAAGCTAGAGGTATCTATAAGAAGGACCAAAAGCCCACTGAAACCAATGGAAAACCAAGCCAAGAATGTTTAGCCTGGAGAAAAGACGACTGAGAGGGGATCTTGCCAATGTTTATCAAGATCTAACGGGCAAATGTCAAGAGGATGGGGCCAGACTCTTTTCAGTGGTGCTCAGGAGCAACGGGCCCAAACTAGAATCCGGAAGCTTCCATCTGAACACGAGGAGACACTTCTATCCTGTGAGTATGCCAGTGCCCTGGATCAGGCTGCCCGGAGAGGTTGCAGAGTCTCCTCTGGAGAGATTGTAAACCCACCTAGATGTGATACTGGGCAACTTGCTCTGGGTGACCCTGCTTTAGCAGGGGGGTTGAACCAAATGATCTCCAGAGGTCCCTTCCAACCCCTATCATTCAGTGATTCTTCAGTATACTGTTGCAGAAGACAGTTCCACAATGCCTCACAATGCCATTGAATGAAGCTCTCACAGGAATGAGAATTAAAATGTAAGTTGAAGTTTGGGGGGTCAGTTATCTGCTTGCACTCTGCTGGCCAGTACCTTTATCTATTTGCCTCTTTCATCTCCTCTCCGAACAGCACATTTCTGCTGTTTCAGATATAGTTTTTCAGTATCCTTGGGTTACAGCACTTCATGGCAGCAAGAAGGTATTGGGTTAGCATATTTTAGTTTTTATGCCATGCTGCCTCGATCTGCCTCCTTACTTCCCTTTGTTCTTTTTCTTTTAAGCAGAAAGGCAACAGAAACCAGGCACTGAAGAAAATTAATACTGCTCCCTGACAACAAAATCTAGAGCCAACTGTTGCAGTCAGTTTTAATTTGCATTCCCTGGTGAAACCCTGAAGCTTACTGGGACATGGAAATACACAGGATAAAGCAATTTATGATCATGCACATAACCACTGCTTTTTTTTTTTAACTTATTTTTTCCTTGCAATTGGTTAAAGACAAAGCTGCAGACTGTTTCTGCCAAACCTATATAGCCTTTAGGATGTCCATGTTCAGGGGGAATTCTCAGTGCAGAGTGAGGAAAGGTGAGCAGCTGGAGAGCAATACAGATTTAGTGCCTGTATCCCTAGGAATCTCCAACCTCAGTCTTGAGTGTGTTGGGTTCCACACCCCACCCCCCTCCATAAATACATGAACTATTCTGGGCAGTTTGTCTCACTTGGGACACAGATGATGTATTGCCAATTTTTGGTGATTACTGTTTTGTGTTTTTTAGATTAGTGTCATTTCATCAAAGAATCACAGCATGGTAGGGGTTGGAAGGGACCTCTGGAGATCATCGAGTCCAACCCCCCTGCCAGAGCAGGGTCAC
>WUAM01000143.1:15104634-15117495 GCA_024336885.1 Actenoides hombroni | reverse complement strand
ATATTGTTGTATATATTTATTTTAATGTGTTTATATATACCAAATATTTATAGGAGTGCTTTCTAAATTTAAAGTGCTCTCCAAGCATTGATTAACGGGGATGAATGTAAATAATCTCACAGGGTTCATTCCCCAGGAGTTGGCAGCTGACCAACCTAATACCTTCCTGCAGGAGCAAGGGAGAGCTTTTACTCAGCAGACTCAAATCCAGGAGAGATTTCAAACGCCTGGGATGGGGATGAGTTGCCCTTTTCTTGCATGCAGCAAAATCTCACTCCTTTCTCCCTTATCCTTAGGAAAGTGATAGCCTGTCCTGAAATTGTGGATAAAAAAACCCTTCTTCCTGAATGTGTGGATAGAAACACCTTCTTTCCTTCTTGCTCCAGTACAAGTAGGCAACCAGATCCCCTCAGAATACTTTCCAAATAGGAGGCAACTCTTCAGAGTCAAATAATCCTGGAAGAGACAGTTGAGATGCCACTGGCATCTGGGATAAAAGTTTCCAACCTGGCTACTCTTGCAAAAGGCCTTCAGTGAAGATCCTGGTATCGCTGACAGCGATGGCCATTTGTCCTTACCTCCTTTCTTCCAGTCCACAACTTAACTACAAATCTTTAGCGAAAAATGAAGCTTTTGGAGATTAGGAAGAGTTCCATTCAGTTGCTCTGCATTTAGATGGTGAGCACAAGTGTGCACACATCAACCCCAGAGCCATATGCAAGCCCAGACTGACTACGGCTCCGAGCGCTTCTCGCTACAGATTTCCACCTTAATGAAACCATCCATCTGATGGTAATACACACAGCTCTAGCAAAAAAAAAATAAAAAAATAAAATCTTCAGTGTGGAAGTGTCAAAGACTCCGTTGCTACCATGTGCTTAATCTAAAAAGTCCTTAGGACGATACACACGAATGAGAGGCCATTTGCGTTCTTCGGAAAAATGAAAATGTTCCGATTTCATGCCTCATGTAGCCCTTATTTATTACAATTGCCTAAGTCAGTGGAGGACATTTGCTTATGTTATGTATCTACTGAAACATTTGTGAGAAGATCAGCAGTCATTAATGGCTGGTTGCGGCAGTCCTAGACATTTATTCTGATGCCTAATTTCCCCCTGTATCAAACAGTACATTAAACAATTTAGCCATACCACAAACAGTTGTTCTTTCTGTGTTTGAGGTGTGGAGAATAAAAATCACTACTGCAGAGCTAAAAAACAGTAGAATAAACAGCAATTCAGATAAGTGGTATTTTCTTTTGTTGCTTAGTTACCAGAGAAAACTTAACTGTATTTGTATCTCAACAGTATTTGCCGTGTTAAATAACAACAGATTGTTCTATTTTGCTTTTTATGTGCCTTTTTATTAGGTGTGCCTGAATACTTGAAAAAAAATAAATAAAATATTCAAATTTCTTTAGCAGGAATACTTCCTTATCAGTACGTGCTAATGCTTATTCTTTGTGTTCTGAAGAAATAGACAAGTCCTTTTTCTAGGAAGGAACAAGCAGCCAACTTTTATTTTCCAATCAAATTATTTTTTGATGGGAGTATTAAGGTTTAATGTGCAAAAGGAAACTGCAACGCATTCTGTAGCACAGCAGTGACCAAAGCCTGTCCAACCAAGCACGGTTCTGGCAATTTACCAGCAGTCAAAAGTCTGGGTTTAATTTACTTTAAATTATGTGTGCAGCATCCTCATCTGTGTCACTGAGATGAGATCCATGTGAGGACAGATCCCACTGGGGAGTATTTCATCATAAGAGATGTTAAAAGACTTATTTCCAGAATATACCTCCATTACAAAGATAATAATAATAATTAAAAAAAAGCCAACCTCAACTTCTTGTAGTTAATTTTCCCTTGCAGTATTTAAGATATCAGAGAAATATCTTCTCTATGTCCTTTATTACAAAGCTTTATGCCCTTTATGAGCATAAACAAAATTATTACATCTCTTTCATTACGACCTATAAAAGCATTCCCCAGCATCTTTCATGACTGGGTGTTCCTTCCCAAATAGCCACTAGTCACATTACAGCAGCATTTTATGATCATCTAAATTTTTATGGCCATCTGATTTTAGCAGTGACCTGAATTCCCCAAACGCAACCAGTCATCCCCAGCATTCTCCTTCCTTTCTTGACGTGGCCAAACTGTGGACCTTCAGTGTGTGAGCCACTGGTGTAGGGAGTTGGCAGGACCCAGTAGGACTAGGTTTAATGAGGAGAGGACAGGATGGTCTAAAGAAATCCCTGGTGCCGCCTGCTCCCCTCAGGCTACAGTGGGATTCAAAGCTGCCTGAGCTGACAGCTCCACACCGTGCCCATCACAGGGCTTGATCCCGTCATGGGGTGTGACACAGCCATCGCCCGCAGCTCCTCGAGGTGCTTCCCCAGTGCTTCTTGTCAGGAAACCTCAGTGCATTCTTTTGCACTATCAACTCTGGACTAGAAGTAAGAAGTTGAATGAAGAAGCGAAAAGAAAAAAAATAATTAAAAAAAATGGATATTCTTAGTGTGCTGTAGCTCATGTCTCATAGTTTCTTCACCAGGCATTGCCACTGGTTCTGCAGAACCGCTGCCTTTCCTGCTTCAGTCAGGGGACAAGGCCATTTAGACATGTTCAGCAGCACAACTAGAAGTTTTACTGCGCTCTCATTTCCCCTAAAGCACCACGCACCGACTTGCTTTTGAACTATGGCCACTGCTGCATCAAAAGCTGATGAAATCGCTTCGGGCCTCAGAGGCACCCTCGGTTTCCCCCTGTGGGAAACACTGGAGTTTCTTACGTAGCATCAAGGCTGCAGCCCTGGAAGGGGTGGCCATGTGTGATGAGACTCCTGAGGGCAAGGAGCTTCCCGAGAGAGCAGAGATCTGCCCTGCTCTGTGTCCTCTGAGAAGCTGAGGGCTTTCCTATCGTGTTGGAAGGGCTCATACGGGCTTCCTGAAGCAACAACACTCAGCTGAAACTGTCAGGAAAATCTGGCTTTATTGATAAATGCCAGGACACACCAGAGAGCTAAATTAAAATCCTGATTCACAGTCTGCTGTGTGACTGTCTCCTTTTGGTTTTCTTCCCGCAGACGTACACACTTTAAGGATGCCCAACTGGAAGGCTGTCTGCGCTAGGAACTGTGCTGAGCTCCCCAACCAACAGTGGTTTACACTGAATTTCTTTCCCCTCTTCTCCCTTCCTCTCCATGCCCTATTTTCATTTGCTTCTAAGCCTGTCTGCCTGTTAGTCATCCCAAAGCACTCTGGGAACTGAATCCTGGTTTGCCTCTATGTCTCAGTCTGGAGATATCTTGAAAAATCAGGGAGCAGAAAAGCACAGAATCTTCCAGGGAGCTTCAGGCATTCCCTGGAAAGACAATTAGTCATGGCCAAGGATCCGTACCATGCATCTGTCACAGGAATATGATCATCATCATAGGCATCCTCACTTCAGCAGCCCCTGGGGCTGCAGCAGGAACTGAATTGTTCGCCTGTTCCTTCCCAGCTATGACAGAATGATGGTGATAGCCCTTGGAAATGGTCCCAAGACCTGCCTTGTGAGACTGGGGAGGAAGATGCACCTGTCTCCAGACCACCTCTTTGACCACACTTGAAGAAAGGACCAGTGGGAGAGTGAAGAAGTGGGCACAGCTGGAGAACAGTGCCTCTGGCTTCTTCTCAGCTTGGGCACCAGATGTATTTCCCAGCTTTCTGGAGAAGCAGCTGAGCAGCTGCTAATCCCATCCCCACATGAAAGTTCTGACCAGGACAAGGCATCCAGAACCCTCTGCCTTCTTAACCACCTATTAGTTTGCACAGGAGCAAAGTGCACAACAGTACGCTCTGCAAACCAGCGTCCCATGGTTGGAGACCTTGCTGGCTGGAGACAGGCTCTTCTCCTGGGTACCGGTGTTTATTATTCACACTGCACGCAGGGAGATGCTCAGGCCCCTCTGGGAGAGCTGAGTCTCTCCCAGCATCCCTCTCTCTGGCCATCTCCAGAGGGACGTGGGCTATTTATCATTCTGAGCAGTCCACAGGGGAGGGTTCAACGTGGAGGTGGAGTGCCAGAGCAGCTGGGGTAAACACCCTTGAGCATTCCTCTGCCAGTTCCTGGCTACCTTTGTCAGGAAGCCCTTCAGTGGTGAGCTCTTGAACTCGTGGTCACGCTCACCACCTTCACGCCGCTCCTCACAAGAACCCACCCCCCCGTTGTTTGTTGCTTTCTCTGATGTTTCTGATGAACTAAGTAGATGAATCTGCCTGCAGAATAAGCAGCTTTCCCAGTGTCAACTTCCACAGAACAAGCACGGGTCATTTCCTTGGTCTGGGAAATGAAAGAAACGCCTTTGTAAAGCAGAGGAGATGCCTGCAGTATCTTTTGCAAAAGTCAAGAGAAGCAGGAGTAGTACAAATACCGGAGCACGAGGATGGCTGGGGCAGAGGCTATATTTTATCCCCACAGACACAACATAATGTGTTTCCTTCCATATACACATCTTTCTTTCATGACCACTGGTGTGTGCCAGGATGAATCTGGGTTGTGTCACTCTGGGGGCCTAGCACATAATCTCACACTGTGAAACAGCAGGAGCTAGCTGCCTCCACTAACCAGTAAAAATGAACTATTGCCAACCTTTCCCTTTCTCCCTCCAAAAAAAAAAACCCTTCCAAATTGCTTATAAGAGCTTTTATAGGACCTGCCTGCTCTTTCTGGCCTCGAGAAAACACACAACTGAGAATTCTGCTTGGAAATATCTACGCTGTAAATAACTTTTTATTCATCCTATTTATATAGCAGCCTATGCTTCAGCTTTTTCTTTTGAAGTACTCGGGGAAAGTTATTAGCTAATCCTCTGATACACAACTCCTAATAAGTTGAATGCTCATTGTTTGGCTGGAGCAATCTCTAAGCAGTCAGGAAGCACTGTGGGATTAGTCACTCATTAAGATTTGGACTGACAGTGCTCGTGTGATCTTTATGTGATATTCAAATGGCTGTCGGTGTTATTCAACAGGAATTCAGGCTAGCTTCCTGTTGGTGCTTCTAAGTGGTCCTGACTAATGGAGAAAGTGCTTTAAATGTTGCCCGCTTCAAGACTTTTATATAAGATTTAATTCAAAGACAAATTTGCCAGCTAGTAGTATTAGTGGTGCTGAACAGCGTCTCACACAGAAATGGTCCCGAATACCAAGCTGAAGCCCGCACCGTGCACTAGACCTGCGTGCTTTGCAAATGCAGCTTTCAGAAATCTTTGCAATAAAGTTTCTGGCTTGGGTTTTGCCTCGGGGAAAAGCTCTAGGGCAAACAGCAGCGTTTTCATTTCAGCCTTTCATCGATTCCCACAGGCAAAGTCCAAAGGGCGTCAGGGAGAAAAAGACCTGGAGAAATCTACTGGGAATTCTGCCGACTTACAGACCTCCCCGTTTGCACCCTTATCAATATATTCTACTAAAAGATGAAGGAATGTAAGAGGTGACATGCTGGCAGCAAGACACAAACCAAAGGACAAAATAACATGAGCTGGCAAGGCAGCAATTACATTTAGGGCTTGAAAGCAAACGGTGGTCATTAGAGAGCTACAGTTCTGAGTATAACTGGAATTCTCAATTCCAATATTAGTTCCACCTTAAAATATAGCTCAAAACCCAAGGAGCACTGAAGGCTAGTCAAACGCCTACGAGAACAAATGCTTCAAGGAATAGCTTGTATCAAAGGGCATGAATTTATAACAAATGCTGAGACTGGCTGTGAATTCAGCAGCCATTCTGCTTGGGAAGTTATTCAGAGAAGAAGGCAGCGATAACACAGGCATGCAACAAGAAGGAAGAAAGGCTTTTTGCTGTGGCAGGAATTCCCCTAGACAAACAGGAGAAAAGGGACCTGAGCACATCAAGCTCTTCAATACTGTATTTTGAGAAGGATGACCTAAAGGGCAGATAAACACAATGGCCACCGAAAGAGGCGGCATAAAACAGTCAGGGGTGTCACAGCCTTATACACATACTACGTGTCACCTATTAGCTCAGAAAAGACTTATTCCCGTGCAGCAGGGGCAACTCCAATGAAAAGTCTATTGAAGAAAAAAATTACTTTAGAAAAATCCATATGAGTTACATCTATGTGGGCAGTTACCTCACAGAATGCCTTTGGTTGGAAGAGACCTTCAGGATCATCTAGTCTTTGACCCAACACTGCAAGCTCACCACTAAACTATGTCCCTGAGCACCAGGTCCACACACCATTTAAAGGCCTCCAGAGCTGGTGACTCCACCACTGCCCTGGGCAGACCATTCCAATGGTTGAGAACCCTTTCAGGGAAGAAATGTTTCCTAATATCCAGCCTAAACCTCCCCTGGTGCAGCTTGCAGCCATTCCCTCTGGTCACCAGGGAGAAGAGGCTGTCCCCCTCTCCCTGCAACCTCCTGTCAGATAGTTGTAGAGAGCAATTTAAGCTCCATTTAATCAAAAACATAAATTTGAAACGGTTGAATTAAGCACTTCAACTCCTGACTTACAGGTGGCTTGCTTTGGTTTAGGACTGCTGAAGAGCCAGTTTAAGGCAAACTCAGTAGCACTGAGCTACCGCAAACTCAGTAGCTCAGTAGCACTGAATTAGTCTGACCTGAAGGTGTGAAAAACGTAGCTCAGGTTTGACCTGTGAATACTTTTTCAATACTATTTTTATGAGGGTGTAAAATCAATAAAGGTTTGCAACACAAAACTCAACCATATTTGCATACAGATGCATATGTATGTCACTCCCTTGTAGTTTAGGCATCTTATTCCAGTAGAGAAAGACATAACATCAAAGAGAAGGCTTGTAAAACTTAGGAGCCCACACTGCTGAAATGCTACAAATATAACTAAACAAACACAGAAATCTGTGTGAAGTCCCCAAGTGTTCTCTGTGTGTGTATGAACAAAGAGAGACACTTTAAAGAGCAAGTCTCAATTCATTGCCACCCTGAAAATCAGTATAAATAAGAGCCTGATGTAGCACCAGAGTGCTTTCAAGAGGGTGAAACTGGACAGGAGGTTGCCAGCAGCCATAGGGCCATCTGCTCCTCCCCAGGGTGAAGTGCCCGAGCTGGAAGGCTCATCTGGGACTTGTGGAGGGAACACTTGCTTCCCACAAAGCATCTGGAACCATCTCTTTGCTCCTTTGATGGTTCCCCTAGACACACTGCAGGTTAACAGAGCTCTGAAGGGTATCTCCAAATCCTACTTTAGCCATGGTTATGTCCACTGAGACTGGCAAACTGGTGATCTGCTTCACCCTTCCATTACAGGCAATATCACAGAATGGCTGAGGATGGAAGGGGCCTCTGGAGGGCATCTGGTCCAAGCCCCCTGCTCAAGTAGGACCATCACCTAGAGCTGGTTGCCTAGAAGCATGTCCAGACAGCTTTTGAGTATCTACAAGGTTGGAGACTCCCCAGTCTCCCTGGGCAACCTGTGCCAGTGCTCAGTTACCCTCAGAGTGAAAAAGTGTTTCCTGATGTTCAGAGAGAACCTCCTGTGTTCAAGTCTGTGCCCATGGCCTGTGGTCCTGTCACTGGGCACCACTGAGAAGAATCTGCCTCTGTCTTTTTTGCACCCTACTTTTGGGTATGTAAGATCACTCTGAGCCTTCTCTTCTCTATACTAAACAGTTCCAGCTCTCTCAGCCTTGCCTCAAAAGGGGGATGCTCCAATCCTTTTCTCTTCTTTGTGGTCCTTTGCTGGACTTTCTCCAGTAGCTCTACATCTCTCCTGTACTGGACAGCCCAGAACAGGACACAGCACTCTAGGTGTGGTCTCACCAGTGCTGAGTAGAGGGGCAGGGTCACCTCCCTCAACCTGCCTCAACACTCCTCCTAATGCAGCCCAGGGCACCATTAGCCTTCTTTGCTGCACAGGCCACATTGCTGGATGATGTTCAACTCAGTGTTCACCGGGACCCCCAGGTCCTTTTCTGCCAAGCTGCTTTCCAGCTGTGTGGTCCCCAGTGTATACTGGTGCCTGGGGTTGTTCCTCCCCAGATGCAGGACTTGGCACTCTCCTTGTTCAGCTTCATGCCACATGCTCCAGGTCTGATGCTCAGCCTAGACTACAGATTACGACTTCCAGTAATATATGATGTGTGTCTTCCCAGTTCTTTGCACAGTGAACAAAAACACTCTCAAAATCCTAAGCACAAGTGAAGTTATACATAATGCTGATAATACTACTGTTGATAATAATAATAATTATAAGGCTGTTTGGCATTACTTGCTTAAATTGAAAACCATTTATTCAAATCCAGACAGCAAACTGCATGAACTTCCTTCGACCTTTGCAAACCATTAAGATGCTCAGTAATTTTTGGCTAATTATGGTTGCAATTCATGGGGCCTGCGCACCTTCTATGTTAGCTAGGTAAAATACCAGGGTCTCCATGACATTTCCTTCCTCTGTGGATCCCAATCACCCAAGTGGGTCTTCCTTGTGCACAGCAGCTCTGAAATTAAGGAGTACTCGTGGTGAAGGTGGGAAAGGTTGTCAGCGTGCCCGAGAAAGGAGGTAATAAAAACTAGGAACTGCTCTTCTCAGCTTTTCAAGAGTATAATTAAGAACTTGCTCTATCTATAGCTGAGACCAGAAGCTAAAAGAGCTTTGGGAAGCAAGGAAAAGTCATTTTTGTAGGTTGGGTTGGTTTTTTTCTCATGGAGAATATTACATAGAGAAGTTTTCTCTTTTTAGACCTACCAGTTTCCTTTCTAACAGCAATCTGCCCGATTGCTTCTGGCTCCCAGGCCACACATATGCCCTTGGTTTCTAGAGGAAATGGAAAAAAGAGGGCACATAACCCAGAAGACTGCTTCTATAGGCAGAAATGTGCACATACAGGAGGGGTAAAGGAAACGTTACACCGAACACCTCCTCCTGGGTGCTCCAAAGAAAAACGAGGGACTCGTGATAGGTTAAGAGGGTGGAAAACCATGCAGATGGCTTCCCCACACGCACAGCCACGGCTGGTCCCTACGTGTCCCTCGGCACTTGCACCATATTGAAGGAATCTGCAGCCTTCTGTGCTCCACTGGGAAATAAATTAGGTCTAGGAGGGATTACCCCAGCTAGCTCTACCAAAGACCTGTGTCTTAGTGTTCAAAGATGCAGATCATTTCCTACAGCTAGAGGCAGCCATTTAGATTTGGCAGATGTTATTTTATTTGGTCGGGCTGAAAGGTCACTATAATTCTGCCAACTTTATTTTCCGTATTTAAAATGTCACCCCAAACAGGTAGCTAAGGTAACGCATTTGCTTTCTACATGTCTTCTACCATTCTCCATGTCAGAGAAGGTCTTTTATGTCTTAGGAATGCTAATGACGTTTGAGCACTGGTCTTAGAAAAAAAAAAACCAACTCAAACCACTCGAAGGAACGAAGCAGCTTTTTAAGATGATTGTCTCAGTTCCAAGGGTGTTCGATTCTATTGTTTTTCTAAGGGCTTTGACATGTTTGCTTCTGGCAGCACTTCTCCGCGCTCTCAAAGCATCTCTTCATGCAAGAAGACAATTATAATGATCTGAAAGGTTTCCTGCTACTGGCCTCCATTTCTGTGCTCACTTGTGTCTGCAATTTGCACCTACAGAGATACATGACAAATTTGACCCTGTCCTTTGAAGGCCGTTTCAAAAAAAGCAATTAAAGCCATCGCTACACGGGAGCCTACAACCATCTATCTGTTGACGCCCACTCTCCACAAATCCTGGCTCTGCAAACCCACTCCCTCCGTCGTGTCAGCTCCTGCACACGGCTGAGTCTGTGCTGAGCTCTTTCAACATGCCACACGTGTCAAGAACTACCCCTGGCTTTCTCCTTTAATTGTGGTTAGTTTTCGGGAGAGGCAAGAGAACAGTAAGCCATAGATCAAGGCAGAAGGGAAGGTGGGACTGCATCACCCAGCACTGGGAGGAAGTCCCATTGCCATGGCAGGAAAGACCTCGGTGGCTGCAAGGATGCAGTTTGCCCATCCATATTTCCTTCCCCAGGGAATGTTTTGCTTCTTTTTCTAAATATAAATCATTTCACGGACATTCGAAATGAAGGTAACTAAATTCATTTCAACCGGCACGCTGGTCAAACATGGTTAACCATGCTCTAGAAAATCCTGTTTGCTTCTTAACTAACTTACACCAGGCACATTAAAGATCTCTCTGTGCATTGTTTAATTCAATGCACTGTCATTTTGTTTTTAATTTTTTTTTTTTTTAAACTGCAGAGTTAAAGTGCTTGTTTGGTGTTAGAACTGGCTTGAAAGGAAGATAAAAACATTCTGGTATTTCTGAATGGTTTTCTTCATATATTCTATTCTCCCATCTTGCCCTTGTCAAGATGGACATGAAAGCAAAAAAAAACACCCCCAAAGTCTCTACAGAAGAATACCTATTTTCCTTGTAAAATACATTAATGATCAACACTGTCTCTAAGGACCTGTGATTCTTTCTTCCTTATTTTCGTGCACGTTCTAAACCAAACTGCAGACTGGCATGACATCCTTGTGAAGCACTGAAATCCTAGGTCAAGATAAAGGCCATCGTTCCCTCTTTTAATTTGCTTTTGAAATTAAGTTTGAAAAAGTCTGCAGAAAACCTGTTCCTGTGCCAAGGGTTTCCTTTTGTACCGACTGTTTAAGTATTTTCACAAATGTTTTTATCTTTTTCTTTTCCCCCCTTCCTGACCGCATGGTTTGAACATACAGGTCGATGTGACCTTACAACTTCCTAGGGGAAAATTAGTTGCAGAGAGACGGCACGCAAAGGAAGAGACACTGACAAAAAATCAGAGGGTTTTCTGCAAAATACATTTAGTACTTCTTGGCACTCTCTGCCCTCAACTCCCACCTTTGCTTTAGCAGCATCTGCTGTGATTTTATCTTGCACCGAGCAGTCCAACCAGAATGTCATTATTTAGAAAGTGCATTCCATTCACTAATGTGTATCTGATTAAACTTGGCTCCAGATTACCTTAAGTTAGAAGCACATTATAGCTACATCTTCACAGAACACTAAAACATCCCACTTCCCAGAAAGCATTGGCAGGGGCCCAAATCTTGCTGAAATCACCAGGGCTGAGACCTCTAGCTTCCTCTAACTATTGGGTCAGATGGATAAAATTGGACAGACTGAAGATATATATGCAGGCATACCCATATAGGTATGGACACACGTCCCCTACATACACACACACTATACCACGCTATTATACAGCTGCTGGACGCTCTACAGGAGTCTGCATGCTTGTGACCTAGCTTTTCATCCCATAAAGCAGACCAAGATTCAACAAAACCATTTGAGGGAAATAAAGGCAAGGAACTGAGGCAAAGTCAATAGAAGCTCTCCCAGCTAAAGCCACCAAAAAGGTAAATCCAGGTAGTTGAGCTAAAGCCAAAGAACAAGCCCCAGGCTTCTTCTCGTGCCAGCCCACCTTGCAAGATGCAGCTCTTCCTACGGTCCCCAGGCTCGTGTGTTGCTTCCCTGGACTAAATGAAGTCCGTGGTTCCTTCCTCACGTTACAATCTGCTGTCTGACTGCAAATGTGTCTGCTGCACCTCATGCCCCCGCAGAGGTGAATCTGGCAATCAGCATTAAATTGCCATAGCCAGGCTCAGACCGCTTTGTCTAAGAGTGGATTAAAAAGAAGTGAACCCAGTCTTTGCCATTCAAAATGAAAACCAAGCAAAAAAAAACCAACTAAAATCCCAGTCCAAATCCCTTCTTTTAGCTGTCTTTCAGTGGTTTGGGTTGGTTTTTTTTTTCCATACTCTTGGACTTCAGCGTATCAAGCAAGCCTGGAAGCTGATGAAACAAATTTCAGCACTCTGGGAATCTGGCCTATGTTTGCAACGAGTGGACCTTAACGAGGCCCGGCGAGTGCCAGACGTCATAAAGAAGACTGATCCTCTTGAAACCTCCAAATTAATTTTAATGAACTGAGGAATTTGACTAAGCTCCTGTTAAGCTTTTCACATTTGAAACTGCAGTTTCAAGGCAAACCTGTGGGGTTTCATCCATCTCTATCTTCTTGGCTTGATTTGAACTGTATCCTGGTGACAAGGGGGAACACTTCAAGCAGGAGGGAGGAAATGCTCTCAATGATTAGCCTCAGGAGTAAGGAAAATTCAGTCTTAATTCTCATTCCATATATCTCTCATAAGGTTGCAGAATCACTTAAGTGGAGATAGGCTAACAACATAGTACAAAAGATAAGACAGAGATCCACAAAAAGCAATTGTGCTCGTGGAGTTGAAAGCAACTTGATTTAAGCACCTACAGCCCAGAGGCTGATGAAAATCTTTACTACTTCTGTGAGGAACAAAAAAACCCCTCCAACATGCTGGTATCTCCAGTTTCATCCACGAGGAACACCACAATTATGGCAATGCCCAGAGCTACTACCACACTGGCCCAGCTGAATGGCTCAGCATCTCCTCTCTGCTCTTGTCCACACAGCATGTGCCAAAATTTACTCCAACATGGACCCCATCCTGGCTATAACCTCACTCACTCCTGCACACAAAATGCCCCTTGGTCACACACACTATTTTTCAGGCACAAACACACTTAGTGATCAAAGGCAGAGTGTGTTCTTATTGCAAACCTCCCCTGTGGCCTTCTGGCTGAGGAGCTCCCATGAGATATGAGAGTGGGGCTTGATTCCCTGTGGGCTGCAGAGGACCTGCAGGAAATGTGGTCTGGATGATCAGGTAGTGAGGTGGATTGTGAACTGGTTGAAGGGAGGGAGCCAGAGAGTTGTGGTCAATGAGACAGAGTCTGGTTGGAGGCCTGTATCTAGTGGAGTCCCTCAAGGGTCAGTACTGGGACAAGTACTGTTCAATAT
>WUAM01000143.1:15058859-15073437 GCA_024336885.1 Actenoides hombroni | reverse complement strand
AGCTGTGGCCTCAGCAGGGCAGAGTAGAGGGGGAGGAGAACCTCTCTGGACCTCCTAACCACAGCCCTTCTAATCCAGGCCAGGATGCCATTGGCCTTCGTGGCCAGAAGGGCCCATTGCTGGCTCATGGTCACCCTGCTGCCCACCAGGACCCCCAGGTCCCTTTCCCCTGCGCTGCTCTCCAGCAGGTCAGTCCCCAGCCTGTCCTGGTACCTGGGGCTGTGCTTGCCCAGCTGCCAGACTCTGCACTTGCCCTTCCTGTGTTTCATTCCATTTCTCCCTGCCCAACTCTCCAGCCTGTGCAGGTCAACTTATGGATTTCAGGAGCCTGCAAGGAGATACACAATCAATGTGCAGATACGTGCCCAACTGGATCCGCTCAAACAATTGAATGCATCACACCCTGAGTCCCATGTGCACTGTGAAAATGTGAATGGTTGGCACTCAGGCTATCCCCATGTCTAGTACAGATGCAAAACCATCACAGAGTAGAACAGTAATCAGGACAGCTTAATTTAGTAATGAACTCTGATTTACTCTGAGAGCTGCAGTCAGCAATTTCCAATTTGACAAAATATTCATGCATAGATGTTCCTACCACTAACCCAGTTTTAGCATAAATGATATTTAATGAAAAATGAGTGATGAGCAGTAAATATTGATAACAGAAACTGGAAGGGATGGAGGAATACACAATTAAATTTGTGATAAAGTAAAAGCAAGTAACCTATTTTTACAAATTTGTTTTTGTAGTTGTTTGTATTTTTTTTCTCTCCTGTGTGGTGAGAGAAAAATCAGCAAAAGATCCTAAGAAATACCAGAAGCTTTGGAACGTTGCATGTTGAAAGGCCGGAGGGTCACTGCCATCCTCCAAGCCCTCTGCAGACTTTTGATAATTTGATGCAATCTGGAAGCACTTCAGTGCCAAAGAAGAGCGGCTGCCTTCCATCACCTCAGTCTACTGAGCTGGTTCACAGGTTCAGTGATTTAGCCCTAACTCCTGCACATATTCTTCTCGAGGAAGGCCTTTTCTTGACTGTGATTACAAGTGAGTGTGTAATTCAAGGGAACAATTCAGCCCCATGTTTACCTTGCAGAATATCTGCAAGCAGATTGTCATTCCCTTTCAATTTAGAATTCAAATGTATTCCATGCGTTGGTTTGGGGTTTTTCCCCCCCCCATTCATTATTTACTGTATTTGATACCTGAATTGTGCAGCTTCACTGGGTTGGTCAAACAAGTCACACAATCTTATTTCAATCTGTATCGTGGTGCCAGATCGATACCGGTGCCAGTGTTAAAAAACCCTGGCACGTGACTTGGCAACAATGCTTTTGAAGGGTGACAGGGGTAGAACTTCATTCCTTGGAAGCTGAGGAAGGGGCAAGGGAAGAAAGAAAGACTGACATGTTTCCTGAAAAGCTGGAACAAGTATTCAGTGAAATACGTACCAAATAGTCATAAAAGGTGGCATGTAGAAATCTTAGTCCAAGTGTTTGGGAAGACTCCAGCAGAGCTGCCTACCAACATGGCAACACCAAAGCTCCCTGGGCTCTTTCAGGTCAACGACCTGCCCTGGAGGCTGGAGAGCTGCAACTGAGCACACACATAAGTCCCAAGCGCCTCTTGGTCTGGCTGTGTAACTCAGTACAGTCAGCTGCAGCATTTCAGCTGCAGCATTCAAACCCCCCCAGCAAATCTGCCCTGCACTTTGTTGATTGTGTGTGTGTGTGCGCGTTGGATGGTTTGGTTTTTAGTTTTGGTAATTTAGTTTTTATTGTGGGTTTTTTTTTTTTTGTTGTTGGTTGGTTGGGGTTTTTTTTGTTTGTTTTTTTGATTTTGTGGGGTTTTCTTGTTTGGTTGGTTTTGGGTTGTGTGTGTGTGTGTGTGTGTGTGTGTGAGAGTGTTTGTGAGTGTTTCTTGTTGGTGTTGTTTGGTTTTTTTTCATTGTTGGTTTAGGGGAGGGTAGGTTGGGTTGGTTGGGGTTTTTTTAGGTTGGCAAGCTGCCGGCAGGATGAATTTGCCCCTTCTGTGGCATCTCCAACACCTCCCTCTCTCTGCACTGCTCTCCTGGGGAGCGAGGAACAGCACTGGCAGACAGAGCTGTGGCTGTGTGGCTCTGGTGCTGCCACCAAGGTGATGAATCTGGCTGAAGTCAGGGGCTCGTTGGCTGGGGCAGTCCTACTGGGGCCATGCTGCCTGCAAAACCAGAGCAAGGCATCTGCCTGGGGCTGTACTAAGTGATCAGAAACCTCCCAGCAATGGAGCTGAAGGCATTTAGGCACCAGCTAGTGAAAAGTTCTGCGTGGTGGTGGGAGCAGCAGAGAGGTCACAGCAAATCTGTGGAATTCTACTGAATGTATGAACCTAAATTCTATCACATCACACCAGTGGAACCATTACTGTGTAAGGCTGAATATCACTGTGCATTGGCCTTCATTGACGTTTGACCCTGGACAAATCACAGACGTTTGCAAGTTGGAAGGAGTTTTGTCAGACTAGCTGCTGGAAAGTCCTTAATGCTTTAGAAGAGTTAGCAATCATCTAATTAAATCAGAGAATACTACTGCAGTGATGAGAAAAGGTAAGGCTAAGTTCCTTCAAACAGGGGGAAAAAAAAAAAAGATGCCAAGATTGGGGTAAGTACATTGCTCTACATATTAATGAGCTCTCCTCTAGCAGACTGTAATCAAGCCCTTAGTATAAATGTGGGTTTGGCACTTGTTTTAGCAAAGTTGACCAGCATACAGTATTGTTTCATCGGGGCACTTCTGCCCCTGGAGCCACAGAAAGGGAGCTCATGCTGAGTAAGATGAAAGCTGCCAATAGGCACATACCTCAGGCACTGAAGGGGCAGGGCATCATACATGCTTAAGAACCAAAAGAACTCCGAGGACACGCTTCTATCATTATGGATTTTGTGTTTTCATCCTCTGCCAGGATGTAGAAATGTGTCATTTGCTTTGTCAGAGTAAGGGATTCTAAAGAGTTACTCAGCACCACACTATAGGACAAGCATTCAACACTTCAATAGACTGCTTGCTCACTTCAGGGTACCATCTTCCACTCTCTCTTATGTATGTCCTCTCCAATTGCAGTCCTTTTGGTCTTTCTCAGGAAGGAGGTATCCTCACCCCACTGCCACCTCACCAAGAATTTCTTGTTTATTCCTTCCAGTTCTTTACTTGCACTTCCATGTTGCCCTGACATCCTTCCTTCTCCCAGTTCTGCCGTGCTTTAAAAAAAGGAGTAGGAATCCTTTACTCCCAAGGCTGTGCACTACCAGTGGTACTCCAGATTTTTTTTTTAGCTTTCTCCTTATTAGTGACTATAGTACAATTCCTTTTTTTCCCCTGTGTACGTTCACTGCACCCGTAACTTACACTTTCACAGGGGTGTCTCTGGTACACAGAAGCAGCAGCAGCAGGAAGACTCGGGGTGACAATGCAAACCGGTTCACAAGCATTATTCCTATCGAGGAGATACTCCTTCTCTGCTACCTGGTAGTAGTGACAGGGTTTAGTAATACTCCTGCCAACAGTCAATTTCTTGGCAATGTCTACCCCTAAGTATAATTATTCAGATTTTTTAAATCTTCATTAAATCAAACACTAGGTATATTAAACAGAAATGTTGGCCAAATACAACACTAAGTAACAAGCACTCTATCACTTTTAGGAATAGAGCACTTGTAAAGCTGGTTCCTAAAGTATTTGTTATGATGAGGCAATACATTTTTCCTTTAAAAATGCAACTACTGCAAAAATATCTATTTTGTGGAATTACGTTGACCGACAAGTTGCTTTTCAAAGGAAGGAAATCAGAAGTAAAATTTTGATTGTACTTGATTCATGCTTTTCAAGCTATTAAGCTTCAATACTAATTAGGTGCCCACGGCTGATGTTATTTTTACATTTTATATAGGATGTTGCATTAATAAAAACCCCAAACCAGCAGCGCTCATGTTGGAGACAATCAATGAGGAGAGGAAGGAACGTCTGTTTCATGAGAAACCGAAATTTGGGGTTTCTTTCCATTTCATATTAGCACTTAGCTGCCACTAACCTACGCTCCAAATGTTGGAATTATGCACAGATTTGAAATGCCTGCTTCCTACCAACTCTGGTTTCTACTGCTGTGCCAGTCAAAGCATTCCATTCGCTGGCAACTGCTCCATCCACAAGAAACAGCCTTAAAGAAATAAGGAAGTATTTCACAAGTAACAGGAGGGGGACCTCAAAGGCAAGCCTAACACCGAGACCAGCTTCTCTTTAGGCACTCCCTGCAGCCAAACTACTGTCCATCAGGAATGTCACCTCCCAGCACATGAGATGCAGACAGAGCTGGCTGACGAGCAGGGTTCCCTGATGGCAGAAAAGGGATCTATTTATTTTTTTCCCCCCGTCTCATTTTGGTTAAGATGGCATTAAATGCAAATGTTTTGCTATTTCCACAGAACCAGAACTGCCCTGAGCCTTGCAGCTGCTTGGTAAAAGTGACTTCTCCATCAGACTTGCTGCTGATGCCATCGGGGAAATAGATGCTCCTCTGAACTCTGCTTTGGTTTTGTGGAAGATTTTATCAAACGCAGCACACTCTGAATCAGAGAATTCTGCCCCCAGGAATGAGCACTTCAGGATGAAACTTTGTTTTTATCAGACGTTTCCTGCACATGGTACTCAGACTCCCAACGACTGCTGTATTATATGAGTGGGAAGAAGCTTTATCCAGCAATCAGGACCCAAACTCAGTATTTGCACTTCGTCAAGTTGAACTGCGGCATCTATTCTTCGCTGCCTTTATAATCATGGTGTGCTGCTGTTTCCTTCACTAGAGATTTTTCATCTCATCTGGTCACTTTTTCACCAAGGCTACTTTTACAGCATAACAACGTACTAGATTTGCCAGTTAATTTGATCCTGAATACCTGATGCCTCTTCTGGAAAAATGCAGGGTGTTTCACACATAAGGAGATGGTAGTCAGCTTAAAATGGGACTTTGCAAAGGTCAAGCATTTTCTACCATCAGCATATGCTGTGAGCCTCACCACCATTTCCTTTGCTACCAACACACGTTAGGTAGGCACAAAAGTGCATTTAAGAAGGATGTTTTCACAGATAGCCTTTTGCTTATGGCCATTTTAAGCAGAAATCTCTCAGGCACTAAGGTGCAATCACTTAGCAGAAGGGCTTTCATTGTCCTGGAATCCTTAGATATACCACAGAGTCTCCCAAACCCAGTAAGCTGTCACTCAATCCAAACCTCAAATTTAACTCCTAGGCATAAATCAGGGGTTCTCAACTTACAAAATATGTGCTTCTATGGATTTAATGTATTAACATGCAAGTGTAGAAGATCAGGATGAAGAACTTTGCTCTTCAGGGTAACTGCACTTCCCAGCAAGGGGCTGCATGTCAGCAGTTCCCTTACAGATAAGAAGCATCCTGTTACCCAATAGTTAAGAGTTGGTACCTGGTTTAGGTTAAGTTTGTTAGATTAAGGGTTAAGGAAGTCCTATGAATGCAAGCAGACAGAAGAAGATTGCAGATGAAGTAGACAGAAGAAGATTGCTGTTGCAAGTAGACACAAGAAGATTGCAGAGGGGCAGTAAACAAATAAAGAGAAATATTGCCCTTGCTGTGGTTCCTAATCTGGAAAGCAAAATTGGGCTTGTAAAAGAGCCTGGTAACAGAATTCTCCTAACACTATCTGGCACTTCAATTTAAGCCAGCAGCACATTAGCATGGGAAATACTTTCAGATGAAAATAAGCCAAGAATGACACTTATCACTCATGTTATTTCTTTTTATCTCCTTTGTTAATTTAGTGCCATCAAACTTGACTTGGTGTCCAAGATCAGAAAACACCTGTTCCTGGGCAGTTTACAATCTAAAATATTCATCTGTGAAATAAACAGGCAACAGATCTTTTGTTTTATCTGTCAATCTTCCATCAGAAACACAAATGAGATGAGCAGTATCTGGAGTGCAAAACGAGGATGACAGGCAGTGTTGCCTGCACTCAAACTGGACAATATCCAAAGAGCCCATCTATTATTTGGAATAAAAAAAACTTTTAACCAGTCCACTTCTTGCAGGGAATCACTTAGTGGGAGTTACAGTCCCCTTCCTGCAAGCACTGGGGATGATTTTCATTGCAGAGTTTTTGCATAAATACAGGGATTGATATAAGCACAACCCAAGTTTGCCTCTTGCAGCACGACGGAGGTTTTAAAACCACCTACAAAAACAGAGAATGATGGTCCTCTCTTAAGCATCATCAGTTTCTCATAGTTTTATTCCTTTTATGACCTTAGGATTCTGCAGAGACATACAGTTTTAAGCGTAAGAAGCCTGTCCATCCTGAGTGGTGATTGAGAATAAGAAGTAAAATTAATGCTGCGTGCACTTCAGAGGCTTTTCTAAGCTACTAAATTACACACGGGACTAGCAGGGAGATGTGAGTTTTACCTTTGAAAAACCCTTGGCTGTATTGTCTTGTTTCTGAAAGCACAACAGGGGAGGGGGGGGTGTGTGTGTGAAGAAAGAAAAAGATAAAAGAAGGGAAGGGGAAAAGGGAAGGAAGAAGGGGAAAAGGGAAGCCAACAAAACCACAGGAAAAGGCAACGTAGACTCATCGAAATAAGACAGCACTAAAGGTCTGGCTAAACTGAATTCCCATTCTGCTGTCATCCCTTAGACAAAGATGACCATGGCAGGAATGGACCACAGCCTGCAACTGCAAATCCTGTTATTAACAACAACAGCTACAGTCCTGTTGAAGAGCCCTTTATTTTAACAGCCATCCTACTCCTTTCAATAGGGTCTTGACAGGACCATATGCTATTGCAGGCGTGGAGGTGGAAAATGTAACAGTACTGTCTGCAAAAGGTACAGTTCCCTGAGAGGAGTTCATTGTGTCCAGAGGGTCACCACTGAACTACAGCCAGAATTGCTACCCTGTCAGAATTTTCTCAGGTGTTTGCCTCTGCCCATAAAAAATGCATAGGCTTTTATCTCAGCCCCTGAACACAGGAGGGTGAACTAAGTGTGCTTTTCTCATCTAGCAATAAAACTGAGAAACACATGCTTTTCCATTATAGAAGCAGCATATTATGCTCTCTACACCATCCCTGGTAACTCTATGATAGTATCTGACTGGTGTCGAGGTTATTTAGCATAAGCAATCACAAGCTATCCATTCTGCTAAATGAATAATAATCTCTTCTGGGCTATGAAATGCTAGAAATTCAGAGTTCCATAGACTTTGAAGAGTTTTTTGCTGATACAGCAATATGAAGTTCCACAGTTGAAAACACAGTCAACTTTAAGTGGACACTAAAAGAGAAGAAAAAAAAAAAGTAGATGTTGGTCTCCTCCTCCTTTCCCTTCAGGAGGAAATTAATTTAGCTTAGCAGTCAAAATAATTTCCTGTCAAAATGAACACGTAAGGATGGCCACGCGCACACTGTTTCTTCTTGGCAATAACTAAAAAGTCTTCCATCTAAGACTTGAAAAATACCCCCTGTTTGATCCAGGGTGCATTGCTCTCAAAAGGGCCAAACCCCTCCCCTCTGGAAAGGATGAGCTTGATTGCACCTCTTCATCTCACCGGAGAAGCTTTTTGTGAATACAAACCAAAACCGGTTCATTCATCGCCGCGATAGAAGATCCTGTCAGATTTCATTGGCTTGGATTGTGCACGCCTCTGATGGCTTCCCCAGATGGCACCAGGAAGCTTCTCTTCCCATCGCAGAATAACAGAATCACAGAACGTTAACGACTAGAGATTGGACCCCTCAGTCATATTAAAAAAAAAAATGAAATAATTAAGAAGCGAAAAAAAATAATAATATTCAAGTTCCTGAGACTGTAAGAAGCTGAACGAGAACTCTGAATGGACCAGCTGTTGCTGATACATAAAATGAAATTCAATAACCCCCATTAGGGTTCATTTATAGTAGCTGTTGATAACAGCTATTCTGTATTTAATGAGTGTTGGCTTCTTTTAACACATTAATCAAAATCTAGTGAGTCACCCTAGGTATGAAAATAATGTCAAGTACCAGCTTTGTAGAGCTACATATCCCAAAAGTAGGTCTTTTGAGGTGCACACCTTATCTCGCTGCCCACAACCCACAACATAAATAAGAATGGCTAAGCAAAAAACATTAATCTACAAATATAGGACCAGCATATGTTAAAAAAAAAAAAAAAAAGAAAAGGATAAAATTTAGTCACAGCTTGAGTTTGCAGTATTACAAAGTGCAGGGCAATTAAACCATTTATATGCAATTTTAATTCTGCTTACAGAAGCTGAGTAGCACAGCTGGAGCCATGTCTTTGTAACTCTAGCACAGGATGGCTATGCTATATTAAATAAAGAAAAGAAAAAAAAAACCATTAAAAAAATACCTTGACTTTCTCAGAGTATCAGAGAACAGTAACTGCTTCTTCCAAGAAGGCACTTAGTCATTTAAACCCAGTGACACGGCATCCCTAAAATGAATTAATTGCCTCAGCATCATCAATAGTGATGTTCAGAACCCACAATTCCCATACTGTTGGTAAAGTCAGTATTTAAGAAGAGTTTCTTTTCAAAGTGGAAAGATGCTTTCTCAGAAATGCTTATCAGGGGAGAGAGAAAGAATATGTTGGTCAGATTTTCCCAAATTCAGATAAAAATAGAGACCCTAGTTATGAAACGTTGGAAACGAATCCTGAAAATTTGACATTACAACTCCTGGTAATCTCAGATTACCAAATAAAAACCCCAACCCTGAAGCACATGAAGCATTCATCCTAGTGAAAAAATATGCAGAAATCAACATTTTATCAGGCTAGTATCACCTGTCCTTCTGCAGCCAGCACGAAGCTGACCTAAGGCTATGAAGCTAGCCTAAATTAGACACTAGGCAGTTCTGGTTTATTTGGCACATTTACCTCCTGGTCCAGCCCAGCCTGGGTGTGCAGAACCTAGTCTTTAGCACAGCTCTAATTCCCAGGCACCTCAAGGTACCCCAGGCAAAACCCTGCTCCCCTCCAAACGGCTCTTGGGCTCGGAGTGGTCTCAAACCCAGGCCACCCCTAAGCAGAAGACCCCAGAAGTGATGGGGAGGGTTTCTGCCAGGCAAAGCAATGAGGAAGAAACCAGGTCCAACTGGTTGGATGAGCATAACAGCCAACGGATGCACTACTTCAAAACACTGGGTTTCAGTAAGTAGCCTTCCCCATCCCTCCTCCTGACCCTCAAGAGCAGAGCTTATTTCTGTTGGAAAGACCAGATCCAAGAAGTGTGCAGAGAATGGGTGACTTGGCTATTCAATGAACTTTTAACATAATCCCTCTCTGACTGTCAATTTGGTTTATAGAACAAATCAAAAGGTTAAGGATCAAGTGAAATCGTGCAGAGAATTACTGCAAGGCTCACAGCAACATCACCAGCACTTTATACAAAAAGGGAAAAAGCAGCAAAACATTCTTTTAATTTTAAGGGTCTGGACAAAGGATTACTTTAACCAGCAATCATAAGTGAATTCCACCACCATAAAAAGACGTTAAAACCTTTAAGAGGCATAAAGGTCAGTCTGGAGCTACACGACCTGCCAAATCTTACAGTAATGACTGGTCAGGAGCAAACAGGGATGTCAAATACTCTATACCAGAGCCGTTAAGTGCCTTGAAAAAACAGTGGTAAAACCTTGGAGTTAAAATTCACCATTAAAAAGAAAAGTGTAAAAATGGGAGTGGTATGTCCTAAAAGTTAAAGTTTTTGGATGGCTTCTCCATAATGTCACGTCAAGGCCAAACCTCAAAGAAGGTTCTCTCCATTGAAAGTGAGAGAAACCAGCCCCCAAAATGAAAGGTTACCTATATATAAATATATATATATAAATAAAATAAATTAATAGGGCAATCTTTTTTTCTGATTGGAAAAGATCCTCAGTATAATGATTTTTTTTTTTAAGCGTTAGAGATTATCACGTATTGCAAATTATAATTAATTTGCATCTTCCTCCTTAGAAATAAATAAAATATATTGTTACAAGGAGCTGGGATAACAAGAGATTACATGAATGTGCTCACGGGTTAGAATGTCACTGTCTGAAGAAACAGTATAAAGTCAAAATAAGAATGGGCTTTTGCAGAAGGGCAACTACTATTCAAGTAACTCTGGACAAAAAAAAAAAGGTTAAGTATTTTTCACAGCACATAACAATTCACAGATAAAAGAAACGTTTCTCACTTCTATCCAAGGGACCTGAGAACAGGAAGGACCACGCTTGTCCTCGGCGCATGAAAGATCACCGTACTTAACAATTTCCATCTGAACACGAGCAAAGCAGCACCTGCCAGCTCAACTCCAGACACTGAGCGTGCACTTGGTGACCCTGGCACATACCCAACGACTCCAAAGGAATCTGAACAGGCTCCGTTCAGTAGGTTAGGAGACGCTTTCACCCAACACCCCTCGCTGCGAAAAAAGCATTTCGTGAAGTCCACGTGGGATTTTACAAATAGGTCAAACGGAAGAAGGTTTATACAATTCACTCCCACTGACTTACCCAGTTCCTGGAAACAGAAAGCACAAAATTTGATGCTTAATGGGGAAAAACAACAGCACTCGCCCCACCTCCCAAACACACACAACTCCTCCTCCTTCCTCAACCCCTCCTAAAAATACAGCCCTGTCTACGTGCGAGTTGTTCATGCTTTTAAGCAAGTACTTCTCTATACCTTAGGTGAGCAGTTATTTAAGAACAGCATTCAAAACCAAGCCATTGGCTTGTGGAGGTGGTGTGATGTATCAAAACGTGTCAGAGCCAGATCTGGTGCTCTCTGTCCCTGAACATCACGATAAACTGATGGCAGTGAAACACAGAAATGTATCTGGATCCATCCAAACAAACTGTTCTCAAGCTGTATTGCTCAGACAGAACAGTACGTTAGCAACAGGGCAGAAGGAATAAGTAGGCTGTTGCACCTTCTGGACGGAGGAGTTCATGTAGAGTCTGAGAAAAGGTTGTACGTGTGACTCCTCCCTCCAGCAATAAGGTTCATTATACAGAATTTCTCCTTGGCAAGGGTAACGTGAATTTTTGCCACTCGCAATATTCATACCGCAGGAGACTCATGCCATTTTCATTCAACCATCTGGCCACAGAACATTGTTTTTCAGGGTATTATCCAGGCTGCTCAATTTTAGATATTGCATCACCTCAGTTCTACGTGTTTGGCGAGGGAAGGCAGTTCAGTTTGCCCAGCTTCTCTACAAGTCAATGGAGAGATTCAGGCACCTTTGAAGACTTGCAAAAGTATAGCCAACCTTCCTAGCTTACGTATTTCTCCTCCTTTCCTGCCAATTTATGGAATTCAGGCATTTCCAGACATCAACCCAGTTTGCTTCAGCGAGGGGTTCATCTCTCTCACTGAGATCACAGGAAGCTAAAAGAAAATTTTGGACGGCTCCATTCACTTAGTTCACAGAGTGGTGGCACTTCACAGAACAGTGCTGGCAATAAAAACGTGTGAAAGAAGGGGAAGATTTGGATGCCAGGCTATCTTCAGCCCGATCAGAGCTGAGATCACGTCTCAGGAGAGTGACCTAGTGAATACTCTACCAAGAGCTCTTTAGACACCATGTCACTGTGTCCAGCACATGGGAGGGGAGGAAGTGCTGCAAGAGCTCAAGTCCAGTTTCTTAAAGTATTCCGCTGTGAGAGGTGTTACTTATTTACACATTTCCCATTAAACCACGTCCTTGTCATCCTGCTTATCACCAGGGATGGAAACTTAGATCCCTTCCCTTTCCCCCTCAGCACTGTCCTCATATAAGGTGAAGCCAGACACAGACAGCACACTATCTAGTACTGGGGGCTTCTGGGTTCAGGTACCTTTCTGCTTCACTTTAAATTGAGATCCACCTTTTGGCTCTCGGTTCCCCAGAAAGAAAGACTCCTCAGTGCACACAGACTGACAAAATGTTAGTGCCTAGGGAACACTCCGACTACATGGGAGGCATCTAATGAATTTCAATGCCTGATGGATTTAATAGCCTTACTAAGTAAGCAGGGTGGATCAGTGTCTAGGATTCAGCAGGGTTTAAAGCACTCTAATTCCATTGTAGGCAGGATTTAGGCAGACTGGATCATAGCCTCACTTTTTCATGTCCTTAAAATGAGAAGTAGCAACGAATACTCCAAACTGCAGTTCAGAAAGGTATTATAACAGTGACAAGCTTCACCAGAATCCAAGTTTCTGACTCCATATGCGTAGATGTGTTTGCTTAAATTAACAGCAGTCAGAAGAGATCTGATGTGAACCCTATATAAAAGAAGCTGACAAGTTTAAGGGTTAAGAGACTCCAGAGCTATCAAAGACAACTTGTTCCCACTCCTCTAGTGAGGCTACAGAGCATGTTTGCCATGGTTAGAAGCTTGCATATCAAAAGGATAAAAAGGAATGAAAAGTTCTTTTTATAAAGGCCAGACACTGGTGATAACTGGGATACCACTGCCTGAGACAGAGCTCTAGTGTAGAAGGATAAGGGAATAAACCAGATCTACACATGAAGGTCTATCATTCCTGGAAAAATCTGCCATGTTATGCCTTGCTCACACTCTTTAACCGAATGATGCTTTCCTTTACAAAAGGCACACTGTTGAGCCCACCTCCCAAAAGAGAAGACTCAAACACAAAAGTGATCAAGCCATAAAGCTGCTGATTTAAACACCTTTGCTGCACAAGCCACTGAAGATCTGAGCTGGAACTTCCTTCTGTCTATGAACGCACCCCCAGGAAATGAAAGCAACAAGCTTCATACACAAGTGGTAGCCACTTTTAAGGGAACAGAAACTCAGCTTGCCCTGTAACTCTGCCATTCTCACCTGCAGTACTGTACCCAGGGCTCGTTACTCTTTTCAAAGAGAATATTGCTGAACTAATGGAGATGCTTAAGGAAAAGAAATGAGAACACTTTTCAGAAAAGAAAAAAACAAACAACTTCTGTCCATGAGTATAATTGAAAAATAGTGGTGCTGTCAGCTCAGTAAAAGAAATGGGAGCGATACTGGTACAGAATACGTAAGTAATTGATATATTGCTTCTCCTGCAGAACAAAGCCTCAAGAACCAGGTAAGGCCCTATAATCTCCGTTCATTCGTCAATTCTGTGATTGATACAAACAGAAGAATTCGGGTCTTACACTCTTCCTTCCCTCTCAGTGTGTATCAGATTGAGTTAGGGACCAACTTCCAAGAAGAGAAACTCAGATAAGCCCTTCCCAGCAGGTTGTGCAGGCTGGTGGTTAAGGCATTCCTTTTCCAAATGCAAGATACGGGCTGAAATCCTCCCACAAGAAGAGGGATTTAATCCCAGGCCTTCCAAGCTCTGGTAACTATTGCTCTCAGTTACTGTAAAACAAAGAACCACTGTTTTGCAAAAATTAGTAAATGAAGCAAAACACTTTTGGAACGACCCATTTTTCAGTTCTTTTCAATTCACATTCATTAGAGTAAAGCTGAACACAAACATACAAAATAATTCAGATGGAAGAAAAGGTAAAGTGAGAAAATAGGAGTTAGAATTCATAAACTGAAAGGGTACCCAGTGCAACACAAAAAATATCATCACTGAATGTTCAAAACAGTTGGAGGAAAATGCTTTTTTTTTGACATGTTATGCAACGAAACTATAGGAGCAATTTCCCCCATGAATTCTTGAGATCAGCAATATAAGATCCAAAGAAAAACCATTTATATAGGTAACAGAATATGAAACACTGAGGTGCAATTTTTGGCAGAAGCATTGATCCTAAAATTTTCAGATTCAAGTCAAATTCCCATCAATGGGAAGGAAACTGGAAATATTCTTCACCTTGGTCTTCACTGGATTCTCACATGAAAAAAATTGCCCTAGATAGTGTCTGAGAATAATCAGACTTTCTTAACATGGGGTACGACATAAAATAACTACGTCTATGTTCCCATAAAATTCTGCTGTGAAAAATACCATAAAGAAAACTTCTAGCTCATTTTAACAGCCAGAATTTTTCAAGACTAAATTTTGTGTCAATAGCTCCTCTGTAGAAGCAGCCAAACTAGAATCACAGCCCTGCTCTATTTCGGTGCCAAGTTCTCTGTTTCATGACCATTAGTTTATTAAAAAATAACCACCAAAAAACTACCAAAAACCCAACGACATAAAACAGCAAACCCAAAAGGAAAAGGGGGCAAAGGAAAAGGGGGCAATGGAAAAGGGAGGCAAGAGAAACCAGATTGTGGCACATGTAGAAGGCTAGATATGGTGAAAAACACCACAGCACATCTGATGCTACAGAGCTACTCTCCAGCCCCATCTAGAAGTTTTATACATTTTCACATCTTCTTTGCAAGGATTGGTTGGACTCAATCTTAAAAGCCTTTTCCAACCTAACCTATCCTCTGATTCCAATGGCAGTCTGTTAGACACACACTACACCTGCCTGAGCTGGAGGTAGTTTTGCCCCCAGCAGCCCTCCCAGTGCTGTGCTTTGCACTGGGAGCTGGGAAGGTGCTGGGAACCCCCCTGTGCTGTGGCT
>WUAM01000143.1:15038150-15052004 GCA_024336885.1 Actenoides hombroni | reverse complement strand
TAAAAACTTCCAAGGATGGGGCTTCCACCACCTCTCTGGGCAACCTGTTCCAGTGTCTCACCACCCTCATGGGGAAGCAATTCTTCCTAATGTCTAACCTGAATCGACCTATCTCTAGTTTTGATCCATTATCTCTAGCCCTATCACTACCCGACAGCGTAAAAAGTCCCTCCCCAGCTTTCTTGTAGCCCCGTTCAGATACTGGAAGGAGACTATGAACTAATTATAAACTAACACATTTTCATGAGTAAAAAACCATTGCCACATAACCCTGCTGCTAGACCTGCATGAGGGCTAATCCACTAACCTAAAGGGAGTATCAAGCACCTTGTATTTTGGCCTGAATTTTGCTTGAGTAACTTCAGTTCTGTCATCTAACCCTTTAGCCATATTGCTAAAACTCAATTGCTGTCTGGTATATGATTCAAGTTTTATCTTTAAGGACAAAATGCCGAGATAAGAAGTTCATTGTTAGAATGACAAACATTGATGGCTATTCTTTATTGTGGAAGAGAAACAAACACCACTGGATGGACTGCAGTCGTTCTTCGGGAGGTTCTTATGACTCCAGTATGTGAGAGAAGCACAACACAGAACCATAAAGCATAGCACGTTGATTACAAGCAGCAAAGCATTTGTATTTTAACGTGCAAGAAGCCTATTTTTAGCACTATGAACAATGCATGATTATAAACATGATAAAAAAGATGACTATGAAGAAACCCTACTCAAAATAGTAATTTTCTGTTTTCTTCTTTTCTGTTTTTAAAGAAACACTATCGAAGCCCAAACATCACAAGTGCAAATGCAGTGCTGTAGATGGATATATCAAGAGGAAAGGAACTTCGTGGGATCCCAGAAGAAGGGCAACGACACGAAGCTGGCCAACTACACCAGTTAAAATGAGAGGAGGGCTGCTGTGAGTGCCTAAGACAGCCTCTTTTCTAAAGAGTTACTGCAGAAACAACTATTTCAAGACCCAGACTGTCTTTGTGCATTTCTTTTTCTTTCCTTGTAAACAGAGGAAGCATGTTTTGGGGTTTTTTTTAAGCAGGAGCAGCTATTCCAGGGACAATATATACTTTAAGAAGCTTATGTCACTGTAAATAAAAGTAGCAAAATTAATTCTTTTTAGCCTATTTTAGCCTTTTCCAAAGCTAGAGATATACAGATCACATCAGATAATAGTGAGGGGAAAATGGGAATGATGCCTGGCTGTTATAGAAACAGGATGCTCAGTTTACCACCAGCGCAAGGATCTTTGCCCATGTAGCAATCCGAACAGCTCAAGATCCAGTAAGACCAAGTAGCAACAGCCTACCACAGATTTCTTGGCACAGGTTGCCTCCTGGAATTGCTACACAAATTACATGCAAAATTACAGATTATTTTGCTTCCTCACCAATTACACCAACATCCCTATTCCTGACTGTTATTTATTAATAAACATAACCTTGCTCTACAGCCTTTTATTGGCAAATCTCAAAGCACTTTTCTGGGACT
Organism: Actenoides hombroni; assembly: GCA_024336885.1. Classification (NCBI taxonomy): domain Eukaryota; kingdom Metazoa; phylum Chordata; class Aves; order Coraciiformes; family Alcedinidae; genus Actenoides; species Actenoides hombroni. The sequence goes on along the minus strand of WUAM01000143.1, from coordinate 15,050,501 downwards.
GGTATTTAGTTAACTTTATTTTTAGGACCGTGAAGCACGGGATAAAGTGATTTTTTTGGTTTCTCTAGCAAGACACAGAAGGGGGAAAGAAAGAAAGAGGGGTGACTAAGGAAGTGCAGTATTAAAGACACTGAGTAGCAAGTTGTTTAATTTCAACGTACAAACCATCACCTTTTCATCATCCCTAATGGAAACCCTCTTAGCCCTCCTGAAAGAGCAATGAAAGCCCTGTCAAATTTCTACCTAAAAACATTCAGTGTCTTCTAGAAGAGTCCTGCTTTACTTAGACAATTGTAGGAAAGACAACGTCTAACCTTTTAGCAGTAAACACATCAGATTTACAACTGAGCAACAATAATCTAGGAAGAATTTGTTACCATGGTTTGTTTTTAGTGAGCCATACAGAACCGTATTGGAGACGTACAGTATTTCATCACCCAAATGAACTCTAGCATGTGTCTCATACTTAGAATCCTATAATATTTCAAAAGATGCCTCTTGCCTAGGTTTATTGTTTCTTAGTGGTCACAGATGAAGAATATCTTAGTCATAGAGGCAGCTTCTATTGTCAGTCCTGTAAATAAAGGCTGGAGTTTGAAAAGCAAGCTGTGCTTCTTGCAGTCATTCATCAGCAAGATTTTGACATTCCCAACTTCATTAAATAACTTTGCTGGTGACACAAGACAGACCAATGTCGTTCTTATCCTGCGAAGCATCATCACTATCGGCATCACTGAACGGGTAAAAGGTTTCCAGAAGAATGACTCTTCTTATTAAAAGGAAGGAGCTGCAGCTCTTAATTCTGAATACACAGCCAGAGCAGACCAATGAAGAAAAGATCATTTTTGAAAGCACAAAAAAAGCCACCATCACCAGCCTAAGCCCCATTTAAAACATAAAAGACACTATTTAATCTTGTTCCTGTGGCAAACAGTACCCACTAACTCCCATCACAGGTTTTTTGTGACATTAAAGACAATTCCCACCACAAGGAGTTTATAATCTAATGTATCACAGAATCACAGCATGGTAGGGGTTGGAAGGGACCTTGAAAGATCATCAAGTCCAAGCCCCCTGCCCCATCAGGGTCACCCAGGGCAGACCACACAGGAACAGATCCAGGGGGGTTCTGAATATCTCCAGAGAAGGAGACTCCACAACCTCCCTGGGAAATGTAGACAAAATGAATGAAAATAATGTGGATCAAAGAATCCCATGAAAAAAAGCTACTGTTTTAACTAAAAATAATACAATAAATGTTTCTCATATCTGTTTTAGATGTATAGTGAAGTAACAGTCTTGACAGCCAAATGAAAACAAAATTGTCTTCAGAAAATTGGAGGAAAAAGAGAAGCTGTGGGGGTTTTTTCAGTGCAAGGGAACTACAGTACATTACAGCAAAAGATTTAGCTTTATTCTTTGATACTAACCAATTGCCATTGCGACAGGTGACCAAACACCCTTATTGTATTGCTTTCCTAGCATACAATCTATAGGCAAGAATCTAACCAAGTCATGAACGTCTTCAGGCTATCTACACTCAGGCATACACAAGACTGCTAAAAATAACAACAGTGGGATTGTTAGAACACACACAATTTTTAAAAGGTTAGTAACACATTGGATTGAATGGCACATGCATTTGCACAACTATAGCATTCTCTCTGTCAAACAGATGTGAAATGCTATCTGAATGTACTTACCTCGCTTGGAGGCTTTTATAATCTTTTTGTTTATTTTTCAGATATTACGTTGGATCATTTAATTTAATTCCAAACACAACAGAGAAAATACAATGCCATGACATCCCTAATATCTGAATTTAGCACAAACGCCTTCTGAGATTAGATTGCCACTATTTTCAACTTCAAAGAAAGCGAGGGGACACTCTGCTCTTGGATGTGCAATTGCTTCTCCTAATGATTTCCAAAGGCATGAAAAACTGAATCAGTGGGAGCTACGTGAGTCAAGAAATAAAGTATACCTATGTGGAACCTCTCCACCTCCCAAATCGCTCATGAAGTGCAAGAATACTCGGAGCTAACTTTTCAGAGAGGACCAAGTGAAGCTACAGTGAGAGGAGACTTCAGCAGGAAAGGAATCCATGCTGGACACCAAACTTCAACACAAATTCTCCTGAAAAAACCCGGCCGTTTCTCCTGTGTCTAGGGGAGGGTGAACTTCTCTACAAACTTGGCCTCTTTCGTGCCTGCAGAGTTCTTCTCAGTGTTTTAAGCAGGGTAACTGGAGGTAAGCACTTGGCTCTGCAGCATGTCACGCTCATTGAATGAGACTGTGGAGCTGCTCCAGGGTGAACTCACTGACTGAACTAAATATTTGGGATCAACTGAGAGTAACATATTTCCATGTGAAACACAGCCAGAGCAGACCTGCCAAGTCTTACACAACCTGCATTCAGCTTGAGACTCACTTCTATTTGTTCTGTCTCCTGATATAGAATCACAGAATGGCAGGGTCTGGAAGGGACCTTCAAAGATCATCAAGTCCAACCCCCCTGCCAGAGCAGGGTCACCCAGGGCAGGTCCTACAGGAACAGATCCAGGGGGGTCTTGAAAGTCTCCAGAGAAGGAGATTCCACAACCTCTCTGAGCAGCCTGGGCCAGGCTCTGTCACCCTCATTGTGAAAATGTTTTTCCTTATGTTTGCCCAAAACCTCCTCTGCTCCAGCCTGTACCCATTACCCCTTGTCCTATCACTGGATGTCACTGGGAAGAGCTCCACTATGGTACCAGCCATGGAGGGGAATGTCTGCCTCAGTGTGACACGCTAAGTATGACTCCCTGACTCCATCCTACTATGTAGTACTAATGCCCACTTCTCCCCTGGCTCCTCAAAGGACCCAATATACCAGACGCAATTCTTCAGTGAACTTCGTGCTTCATAGGCTGTTTTCCAAAGCTGCACACACGTGGCAGATGGGCCCTGCTGTGCTCCAGGGGAGAGGTGTGACGATGTGCTGAAGTGCAGCAGAGTGCAAACTGGCAGGGCTCTGTGCCCAAAGAAACCCCAGGAGAACCCAGATTTTCCTTCTGCTACAGCCTAACTTGCTGACCCCTCTCCATCAGTTGACCTTGTTTGCCAGGTGAGCATTGCCACATACATGAGGTTTTGCAAGTTGAATGAGAAAGAAATGGAGGTCTCTGCTTAAAGTCAGAAATCCATTTACAAAGCAAAATCAAAATCATGGAACTACAGAATAACATCAGTAGGAAAGGCCTAACGGCAGGCATCTGGTTCTACACGGGCCCAACTCTGCAGTTGGATCACGTTGCTCAGGCTCTTGTCCTGTCACATTTCAGATATCTGCAAGAATGGAGATCCCATGAGTTCTGTGTAATCTGCCCTCATGTTTGACCACCCTTAAGGTGACAAACTTGTTCCTTAGGCCTGGCTGCAACTTGTGACCATTGTTTCTTTCAATGCACAACTCTGAGTCTGTCCTGTACCATAAGGTAGCTGAAGATAGGAATTAGATTCTTTTCTCTTCATGTCCCAGCACCCAAACACAGACATAAAACAAAACAGCATTAACTGCTGGTCCTATTTCTAAATGGCCTCTATGATACAACTAAAGATACAGCACAATAGAAGCAAAAATGTTTCACCAGTGCAAAGTCAACTGGAGTAACTGTACTTTTCTCATCGCATACTTACGCTGCACGATGCACATTTGTGCTCGCATTGGCCCTACATTTGTTCCTGGGGGACGTTGAGATTTTTGCCAAGTTCTCTGAATTATTTCTGACTGACCTGCAGAAGAACTTGTCTCTCCTTCCTCAACACCCACAGAATCACAGAAAGAAAACAAAACTACCAGTACCGGGATGGAATTAGCTGGTGTCTGCTCTACCAGGCTGTTATGCTAACATGCAACAAACCATCCTACCTCGAGTTTCAGCCTATACTTCCTGATGTGCTTATTAACTCAAATTAAGAAAGAGACAGGGCATTCAGCGTAGGGTTTTTACGTAAGGATGTAACTTGCATTTCAATAGTCCCAGATTTCATTTTGAAGAAAAGCAAACACCACATGCAAAGGAAAAGAAAGGCTCCAAAATTAATCTGAAAGGCTGTGCAGACAAATGGTACTTTGCAGTTTTGCTCTCTGTAAATGGTCAGGGACAAGATCTGACTCTTAGATTTTCAGACTGAACTCAGAATTTCCTAGTTTGGTCCAAGCAGTTAATTTAGAACCCCCCAGTGACTACAATGTAATCTGCAGCTTTCATTTTACAAGCTATTACACAGATTGAAAGCTATAATAATTTTTCTTCGCAATATGTAGGCTGCTAGTAAGTAGATTTTTTTTTATTAGTTATGCAGAACTGGAGAGGTGGGGTGGGTGCTAAAAGACATTTTTAAACATTCTTGATAAAAACCCACTAAATCACGCGTGCTCAGTACACTTGTATGGTAAGGAAGGGCTCACAGCAGCTCTGCCACAATGTACATCACAACTTAATAGTACCAGAGAGGGTACATAGAGTGCGTCCCAGGATTTAAGCCACACCCCAACAGATTTAATATCATTTGTTTTATTCTAATAGGGAATCTGGCACAGGTAATTTTCAGATGAATTTTCTAGCCAACACAAATTTCAGTGCAGACCTGCAGTAATTTACCTGGCACTGTGCAGAACAGCCATTATTCAGCAAGAGTTCAGACTTTTATCTTGTTCCACGGTCCACTCAGCTGGGTCACAAGTGCAAGCCAGAGCATCTGACAAAAAAAAAAATCCCCTACAGGGTGCTAAGGCTCTGCCCCAAAGAGCCAGTAGAAAAAATATATTCCAGAAGGGTCACGAGAGGAGAGAAAGAAGATAAGGAAACAATCGTCTTTATAAACTGAATGTTTAAATCTTCTTCCTCCTGGAAATGTAAAATGACAGTTCGGGTGAATGGCTTTCACATGATGCTGTCACCCTTCATGCTGCAGCTCCAGCTGAATGACGTCTAACAGAAAGCTCTTTTCACCTCACCTTCAGGGATTAGATTTTTGGAGCGTACTTAGGTAACTTATCATAGACCAATGTTAAAGGCATCTCAAATCTGTAACACAAAGAATATTCTGACCAGCGCCTCATGGTTCATTCCTGTATAATGCTGATGCATGGCAGTGCACAGTAGTAACTATCAGCTTGTAAAATCTCGTTACATCACAGAATCACAGAATCTTAGGGGTTGGAAGGGACCTCTGAAGATCATTGAGTTCAAACCCTAAATCAGTATCAATATGCAATAAATCACTGTGCTTTCTTACTAGTGAGAAAATGTAGAAATGAATGCATTTTATCTGATATATCATCATTCACAGCACTATCTATGTATAGCCTAGTCCTAGTATGTCTAACCGTCATGAAATAGCTTTCCCAGCACAGTTTTCAGGACTGGGTTTCTATAGGGCAAGCTCTTTGGCAAAGGAATTTATCATAGGTGTAGTGTTACGTAGAGTAACGTAGTTGCTATTGCTTGCTTGGAGTTCTAGCCATTTAAAAAGTAAGTTTGCTTCCATATTGCCTTGTACCATATTTAAAAAAAAAAAAACAACAAAAAACCCCCAACAAAACCAGAAGCAAACCCTACAGATCATACCCGCTCAATGTGTGCTAAGTCAGCTTCTCATTCTGCATCACGATCACATCAGCCTGACGTGCTATTCAAAGTTCTTCAGATAGACAGCAGAAAGGCAAAGCAGAACAACACACGGCCACGCAGAGAGAGCAAACTAAAGCTAAATTAGAGTCTCTGCACTCTAATTGCATTAGCATGACCCTATGATAGCCTAACAAACTTAGAGCTGGTACAGCTGTGATTCTTCCAGTACCTGGGCAATCCTCTACATACGCTACGTGGTAATTCTTGACCTGGAGGGTTCATGGTCTGAAAAAACAAGCCTGTAACTGGAAGACTGGAAGAGAAGAGCAAAACCCTAGTATTCCTCAAGCCCATGAAGCCTGCCATGAGCACATCAGCATGTTCTAGACCATCAAGGGGAATAACAGGAATGAAACTACCAGGATAATAGCAGGGACAGGTTTTGCTAAGCTCACGCCATCGTGCTTTAGTTGGGATTTGTGATGACTTTCTATATTGCTTACTAGGCCAAGGACACTGATGAAGACTAAAGTGATGGTGAGAGTATTAAGAAGTAACTTAAGCTAGTTACTACTGACCAGTATTACCACATGGTTACAAAAAGTTGTGTCTGTGTCCTAGGTATAACTATTCTGCAAACATATCACAGGTATTTCTGTACTACTCAGATTCTTCGATAAAAACATCACTTTTTGAACACCTCTTCAGTACAACTACAAGTAGAAGGTGCACAGACAATCCTTTCAAAAGCCAGACAAGCCACAGCCAGCATCTTAGGGAGGAGGATAGTTAGACTCAGTGGCAGGAATGCAAAGGTATCAGTTGCCAGATCTAAGTTAAGCCTTAGCTCAGCAAGTTTTACCTGATCTCAGGAGTGTCTAAATACTGCAATTAAAGTTTCTAAAGCAACAACAAACATTCGAGTCCCTCTGCTGATCGAGCCTTGGTGTTTGCTACTGGTAAAGGTACACTGTTGTAGAAAATACTTGTGTGGATGCCAGCATCCACTCTAACATCAGAAAGAAGTTTTGTTTGTTCATATGCTTCTGCAGAAGTACTTCTACGTGTTTTGCAGCTATTCTGGCACTGAGATTACTCCCTCATAATAAAATGGATGGATTATTTAGAAATTTAGGACATTTGTGGTGGCTGGAGAAAAAAAAAAAAGCTTTGCCTAGGTCTTGCTTAGAATTTTACAGCCCTAAAAATAAAAAAAAAACCACAAATCAGAGTTATTAAAATCTTCTAAAAGGAGCTTCTTCAAAATTCTAGATGTAGAGGAATGCACCAAGTGCACACAAAAGGTCTTTTTCCAGATGGTAGCGTGTGATTGAAACCCTAATTTATCACATATATTAATACTTGGCATGCTACACAGCATACATTTCCCAAACTCAGAACATCACTGTAAATTATTAAGACAGCTCTTCAGGTAAGTCCGTTATTGCACCTGGACACAACTGTATGTGACAAGGGGAGGATGGCTCCCTTGTGAGCAGGATGACCTTGCCAAGCTGAGCAGGTCTCCCTGCTTGACTTGTTTCCCCAAAACCTTGGGGAAAACGGAAGGTCACAGGATTACTCTGGCTCTGACAACTGCCATTGCTGGGCAGGGCTGTGGCAACTTCCCAGGCTATGTGAGGCTCCTTACCAGTAAAAGAAGAGCAGGGCAGGGGGTTTGAGGTCAGCTCTGCTCAGTTTCATTCAATAAGTGGAAATGGGAAGGGAACATACACTCAGGAGAGGGAAAAAAAAATACAGTGTGGAAAGCTCTCAGCAATTATAACCTTCCAAATTGATATCCAGTGCCCCTAAGAATTCTTTATCTTTGCTCACACAGATATTAATCACACCACGTTAGCAATACTGCAAAGTCAAGGGTAACAAGTATACCCCTAAAATATTATAAACCAATTTACATGATATATAGTCCATGTATATAGTAATTAGTTACCTGTCTAAATGTACTACGGTTTGGGTTTTGTCACTTCCAAGTAAAATTTTTATTGGTTTGGTGGTGTTTTTTGGTTGTTGTTTTTTTTTCCTGAGCTGTTCTACTGAGGATAATAGGACTTTTTTTTGTTTTGGTGATCTAAAACATCAGGTGAGTACAGAAAACCCAGTAAAAACCTCAGATAAGTGTTTGAGGGGTGGACAGTACCACTCAAAATAAAAGCGTGTACTGTGAGTTGCACACCACATTTTAGTCTAGATTAGCAAAGTTTCACCTGACCCCAGTCTGTAGGTTTTGCCAAATGACCCACTGAAAATATTTTGCCTGTCTCAGCATCTCGTCCTACTTTCTGTCCTGTAAATCCTAGCTATGCTTGTGTCCAACAAGAAGATCTGAACTTGTCTACTGGATTTACACCACGGTCGCTTATTAAAGCCCAATCTTGCAATCTGATCTGAGCTAATGACATGTAGACTCTCTCTGAATCCTCCTGCTGTGACGAGTAGGGAGTGTTTGCTCTGCATTAAATCTCAGGATCAAGAGACCCAACGTTTCTGCTCCTACTTCAGGAGGGGGTCTCAGACTGGGATAACCACTGCTGGCTCTCTGTAACCTTGGGCAAATCTCCTCATCCTTGAATGGCTCGTTTTAATCTTCTGTTAAACCTGAATAACAACACTGGAGAGCACTTTTATGTCTTTGGATGAAAGACTTAATATAGTACAGAGTATTTGTATTTAATATCAGAATATAGCTTTCAGAGTAACATCTTATATGGAGTGGAAAATTATGATCTTATATAATCAGTTGTATACGGGCACTGACAGCTTATCCTTGAGGGTTTGGCAAGAAATAACTATGAGAAGGTAATGGCTGTGAAGAATATTTTTCTCTAGCCATGACATATCCCCTAGGACACAGAGGTCTCAGCAATTAGTTTTGTTCCTCTTCTGAGAAAAATACATTAAGCAATATCAGGGAAATCCTGTAGTCACTTGGGGCAAATGTACCCAAATCCCAAATGCTGTTCTGTTTGGGCAGAACTTTTTCCTCATTCCAGGCCCTAAAGAGACGTGTCAGCCCCTTACAAGATAAGCATGTTAAATGGGACCATAAAGAGGCACTATTTTGTGTTCGTTTCCTCACAGGCACAGAGGACTCATTTGGGTGGTATTTTGACCACAACCCAAGCAAGAGCTCAAGCTCAGTAGACCAGTATCAGTTACTCCTGTGCACGCACCCAAAGCAAACTGCTGAATGTTGGTGGGGTGGAGGCTTCACTCCTTCCATCTGGGTGGGAGGTGCACACTCAGCCTGACCCACACACCTCTGGGTATCGTGCAGGAACCATACTGGAAGGGCTCTTCCATATTATGCTAGAAAAGCAGAAGGAATTTATAGCACAGCAGCTTTATACACTCATTAAAAGTAGGTTAAAGTTGCAGAGCGCCAACTGCCTTCCTTCAACACTTATCTGGGGCCAAGAACTACTCCATACCCTAAACCACCAGCTAGAATTGATGAACAGGTCCCCAAGTCAGACTCCATCAGCACGGGGAGTGTTGAAGGGAGGTCAGGCTGGAAACCCCAACTGAGCACACATTCATGGAACTGCTTCACCCTACTACGGCGAGACAAACAGAGCAACTCCTCGGTGGGTACCGAGCACATATTTGCAGGTTGGGGGCTTTAATGAGCTGTGGGGTTTTTTGCAGTGTTTCTAAGTCTTGTCTTCAGAAAATGTCTCTAAAGAGAAAACAGTTTATAACCCAAGACAGCAAAATATTCTCTGGGAATCTGAGGTATAAAAAGCAGACAATAAGACAACAAAAGCATCGAGAATGTATAAGAAACTGCCAACTCTTCTAAACTAACCACACTGCAAACACTTTCAAGTTGAGGCTGTGCTCCTCTAGTGTATTTCTAGATACACTGAAGTGTCTTGGTGATGAAAAATGCATATAAAATAAAAATAACCTTTCTGAATGCACTTTCTCTCTAATAATATAATCAGAAATTGGGCTAGAAGAATAGAAAGCCAGGTCAGAGATGTGTTAATTTAGAAAATGGCAAGAAACATCTTAGAAATATCATTCTCTTATTTGTGATTTTTTTGTTTGTTTGTTTGTTGTTTTGTTGGGGTTTTTTTTTAATGCTAATTTTTGGTAGTATTTTGGTTATCCACTCTTCACCTCCAGCTGCCCAAATCCATAACCTCCATGGGTCACACATGGGAGAGCTGATAAATAAACAACTAGAAGGACTTAAACTTAATGTCAGCTTCTCCATTAAAGAAATACTCCAAGCATGGGAACGCAGAAGAAATACTGAAGGTTGAATCAGAAGTGTAGTGACACAGCTGGTGTTCCACAAATAAATAACCTAAGGAAATCTGCGTCTACTCAAATGAAGAGATAGTAAATAAATATTATTACCTGTAAATAAATCTCTTGCAAATGCTTTTGTAAAACAAACAAACCTTTCCAACCCAGCAAATGCAGGCGTTTACTTGCATGTTGCCGAAGCCAAAAATCTTGAATAATTTGGGCCATTAGAGTGTACTTACTCTGCCTCTATTTGTCCTTTCCTTTAAATAGAAAGCTCATACCCCTTTCTCCCTTGAAGGCTTATTAGAAGATAAAATGCCAAAGGATAAAACAAACACAAATTAAATGGTGGTAAGAATCCCAAAGGAAGAGTAATTCAGTTTACATTTTGGGGGGGTTTTAATTGCTGGTAAATTACACTTCTGAAATCGTGTTCAGAGGATGAAATGGTTCCTGCTCTGCTTTGTAAACCATTTTCACATTTTTCAGGCATGAAGCCAACTGACTGCAGTGACATATAGAACTATAGAACTCATAGGATCTGCACTGACCATGCATTCATTGGCTTAAGAGTTCCAAGCATGCAATAATATAAGAGAAAAAACAACTTGCTGCTTATATTTTTCTAGCTTGCCTGAATGCCCCCCACAAAAAACACCAAACCAAAACAAACATCCATGGTAAACTGATCAAAAGCAAAAAGTAGTAAGCAAATTAACCGAAAACCTGACCATACCTGACTGCATAATTTCCAATTCAAACAAAAAAAAAGAAAAAGTAAACTTGTAATTTTTCAAAAATTACTGTTGCTTCTGCAGTTTCATCCCCCCCACCCCCCAAGGGAAAAATACTGCAAAGTATTTAGTGAATGGCATTTTTCTGGGACACAGCCTCATTTTCTCACTTCACTCATAACTGATGCCTTACACTTTAGAACAGGATTTCACTGCTGTTAAGGTCACCTTTCAAGCACCAACAGTGGAGCATAGGTATTTTATTAAATCCCAAGCAAGTCACAACATGTAATGGCTACAAGAGCTGGAAGGGAGAAAGGTGAAGCTATTTCAGCGTTTGGTAGCTCATGTGATAGGCAATCAATAATAATAATAACAACTGTGCTGAAAGGGAAACAAACAGTTTGTTATACAGAAGAGGGGGGATTATTCTTCCAGCATCTGCATCTATCTGCAGCATTTCAGTGATAGGCTGGGATGTGCTGAATATTGATAGAGGTCAGTGAAAACAAACCTTTCACCACGCTTAATGTTCTTAGCTCGAGTCCTCTCTCGAAGGATTAGAGTTGGGCAGTGCTATAAATGAGGGCTGTTCTTAAAAGATACATCCCATCGTTCTTACAAGCGAGAGCCACACCAAGGTGGATCTTACGACGAGGTTTTGCCTTCAGTCTTTTCCCTGGTTATTGTTACACAGAATCAAAGTACTGTTAGTAGGGCTCAGTCACGTGAGTGCTGAGGAGGATCGTGACTCATCCTACTCACGGCAGGGAAATTAAATAAATCAAAGTCACAGGTACCTCGCTGACAGCGGAGATGGTGACGAGGTAAAAAAGCATTGCCCAGGGGAATCTGCCACAGCTCTGCTCCCACAGCTTCCCAGAGATCAGGGGACAGAAGCGAGGAGCAAGAGTTTTTAAGTTACCCTCTCTCCTCTCTGGGCACAGTCCTTCTGCTCCTAAGACCTCACTAATTATGGTTGGTTTACACACAATTGTTCAACCAGAATTTACACACGATTGTTCAACCAGAATTTACACACCTCAGCCATTAAAAACAAGCAATGCAAACTGCTTCCTCCCCCCGCCCCAAGAACAGGTATTTATTTTGTTTTAAATTGTTTTATATAAGTGAAAGGAAGCTGAAAAAAAATAAATATTAATATTGCAGTGGATTAAATTCATTGCCCTTTAACCATGTAAGAATTCCTTTTATCCCATAGCAGTATTTGCTGTTTTACTGGCATTATGAAGGGATGGCAATGTTTATGCTAATTTACAATGCACAGAAGAAAAGGTCTTTTGATCAGAGCTTTATTTTCATCACTTTGATTGACTGTCAGCTATGCTAATTATCATAGAACCATTGATCAGCCTTTGCTACTAACTAGGAAATGTTGATGTTTTCTGTGGCATTATTTAGCATGCAAATTTAAGAAGAGATTGTGTTAGACCCAATAGGCAGAATTCTCATGTCCACTTCACATAAGGGAGACAGTCAATAACTACTTAAGAATAAAAGGAAGTTAAATTGGGCAAAGTTCCTGGAAAAAAACATAGATTAAAGAAATGAAGATGCAGAACAGAGATACTTCCTATTATTATGAGTAAATATTGCTATTAAGTCATTCTTTCTACAGCTTTCTTGGTGAAATCCAGTCACTACCCCAAATTCAGCTCCTGGAGGAAAAAAAAATGAAGAATTTAATAAAAATAAATCAA
>WUAM01000143.1:15004945-15030467 GCA_024336885.1 Actenoides hombroni | reverse complement strand
AGGTGGAACTTCCTGTGCTCGAGCTTGAATCCATTGCCCCTCGTCCTATCACAGGGCACAAGTGAAAAGAGGTTGTCTTGCCTTCTTGACACCCAGTTTGTATGTATTTATAGACATTAATAAGATCCCCTCTGTCTTCTCCTCTCCAGACTAAAAAGCCCCAGGTCTCTCAGCCTTTCATGTTTCTCTCTAGCCAGGAATAAGGGAAGGTCCCTTGCTAGGAGGGCCCATTTAAGTGGAAAGACCTCAGAATAATGAGATACCTCTGAAAATCCCCCTTGGGGAGCTTCTCTGAAGGAAAGAGGCTAGGAGGAGTAGAATTTCCTCAATGGCAAAACAAAGACCAGATGCATTGCTGGGTTTTAGAGGCCTCAAAGCATGAACAACTTGAAAGGAACTGAAATTCTCAATGTCACAGGAAAAAAAAAAGGAAAAGCCGACAGCTCTGCTGCCTGTCCACAAATATCTCCTGTAATTACCAGACCACAAATGAGGGAAATCGGCTACACAGAGGAATAAGAAAGTGTCCTGGGACTCAAAAGGAAATATCAAGGGAACCAGTCACAGATCCCAGGCTTGACTCCCACTAACACTAATCACACTCAAAAAGCGGTGAAGAAAATAAGGAAAACATGTAAGGATCTGCTGCTTTGTTCATGTGTACGCACCACTTCTGTCAAAGAGGATTCCCTTTCTCCTCAACCAAAGGTTCTTTCTGGTCAGTTCAGCTTACCCATGAACATGAAGATGACCACGCTGAGGGGGCTCTGGGGGCTGTGCAGGGTGTCCTTAGGTCTTTTGGCTTTGGTCGGAAGCACGTTTCTAAAGGAAACATCCCAACTGCTCCCACTTACTTTAAGGAGGCACATTTATGTTGATCATAAAAAGATCTCAGGGATTCAACCAGATGCAACCAAAGCCCAAAGCTGTGCCACAGAGTGCACCTAATCCACCTGAACTGCTAACAAGCTAGTCCAAAGAGAAACAAGGGAAACGCTGGCAGTCTGGGCGTGAGGACATCTGCAATATTTCACCTCAGAGACCAGCTCCTCTTGCACTGCCACACTAGCTACTGCAAGCACTGCCTTCAGATTGCCGCAGCCAGAAGACTGATGAGGGATGCTCTCATTTCAGCTCAGGGGTAATGCTGGGGACTGTGTCTGAGGAGCTTCCCCAGACTCCTGAGAACTTAAAAGCCTCGAGTGCAGCGGGGCAGCGACCTGGCGTGTGGCAGCTGGCAGCACGTGCGTCCAATTTCTTCTAATATTTCCACCTCATGGCCTTTAGTTTCAAATTCACCCATGTCAAAAATTCCACTCCTGTGTTTATATCTCGCTTGATTTAAAAAAAACCAAAACAAACCAACCCAAACTATTATTTTAGATTTAATCACAATCTCCAGAATAACGTAATCCTTACTAAAATACACAAATTCTGAAGATTGTCAGACTGACAGCTTGGTAAAAAAAAATACCCAAGGGAACTCTTCTGTGGACTAAGAAGAAAGGATTACTGAGACTATCCATCAACATAAATTTAAGCTGTATAAATATTTTCACCTCGCAAGCTAACTCGCCAAGAATTAAGTGTTCTTCCGCACCAATCATGACAGTACATTTTATTCAGAGTTTTGTTAGGTTACTTCATTTAAAAATTTTCTTTCAGAAGCCAACAGCTAACTTGTTCAAGGAAATTTGATTAGACTTAAGTGAGCTACACGTTATTTCACTACAGTGCAGTATTAATGGGAATAACATAAAGGATAATGGAATTAAGAACTCGGTAACAGCTCAAACAACATCCCATTACATCAGACTAATTCCAGTGTGTTTCTGTAGTAATCTGTTCTGCACCACTCCAGTGTGCTTATGCAATCAGAGCAAAGAGCTGTTACCAAGGAAACCAATCAACCCAAGACCCCTTGTGTGTGAAAAATGCAGATATTTAACACCAAAAATCCCATATAAAATAACCTCAAATAGAACCCAGACTGGACCTACCTCTGACATTTATAAGATCATGCAAATCTGACAATTGCTGTTCTAACCTTTCAGTTAAATCATTTTGCAGCTGTGGACTGAATAAGAAAATTTCTCTTAACAAGAATTTAAAGTGTAGTGAATCAAGATAGAGCAAAGTTTATCCAATGTTATTAGTTACAACAAAAGTGCAAACGATGGAATTGTGTCCGACAATTAATTCTCCATTGTTTTAATTGAGTCTACAGCAAAAACACCTGCACCTGCTCTCAATGTTGGCCACTGGAACAATAATCCTATTGCACTGCATCAACTGATACAAACCCTTCCTATCAATGGACAGGCTACTCATAAAAAACAAAACCCAAAAACCCACAAAACACAGAAACAAAAACACCACAAAGAAAAAGGCTTAACTTTAACTCTACACCTTCTTTAACTCTTCACTCTTCTTTAAGAAGCTTCCTTCCAAAGCCTCTAGTCACAGTTAGCTAATTAGCAGGTGGCAATACCCAAATTCATGACCTACGTATTTATTGTAAGTGGCACAGGGCTGGATAGTGGATTAGCTGCGTTCCCCAGCAATGTACAGACCTGGATGCTACAGAGTGAGAAGCTGAGACACAAAACCTCCTGCTCATCAGGATCCGAGTTCTTAAAATTACCAACTAGTTCTGCTAGCAGCCGTGGCTAACTCCAGATGCTCACTAACAGTGGACCTATGTCTGTATGCACTTAGATGAAATTCAAATAAACATTTTTAGGTTTTGGTTTTCTTCTACACTCCCTTCAAGACTGTTTTTGGAGATACTGTCTGCAACTGTAAGGGCTAAAATTCAAAGCAGAAGTTTTCCAAGCTGCACAGCTCACGGAACTGGAGCTTTAAGAAAAGCTTTTTGCTAAGAGAGAGAAACTGCTGCCTGTAGACACAGAGTTCTCAAACGACAATTAAATCCTCCAGATGTAATTTATGAAAGCACAGGAATATTACTTTCAATGTACATATAGGAGGTGCAGAGCTACTTTACTAAGTCCATTAGCTTTGTGGCACAATCTTGAAAATGAGTCTGTATTTTAATATGTACAGCACAATCTACCGTCTCCAACGGCCACTAATACCATCTTGTTGGAGGACTGTTCCTGTAAAGGACACACCACAGACAGAAAGATTAAATTGGAAATTAATTCCTTACTGAACAACAGACAGCCTAAAATAGAAAGATTCCGAACATATGGAACTAACAAATACTAATCAAGCTTAACAAAAATTTGCATGCTTCAGGGGATTGAACAATAGCTCTAAATCAGTTGTGTTACTAAATATGCACACGCCGCTTTACAGAGATATAACCTTCCAGTTAACTTCATTTGTGCTAATAGAAGTCACAGCAGACACGGCTGGCCGCCTCCATGGGCAGAAGGAGACCCCAGAGGTAAGAGGCAGCTACACAAAGCCCCAGATCACCTTTTTTTTTTTCTTTTCAGTGCAGGAGTGAGAGAGTTTTTAGCCAGATACCCATGATCACATTTAGAGAGAGAAATGTCCCGTCAGGCAACGATTCTGTGCTTCGTGAACTGCTCAAACGGTTGATTTCTAGTTTGTGCATTTCTAGTTTAACTCAAGCCAAGGTTGCAGATGAGAATGTTCTGTAATTGTTCAATTTAGTGCACGTAAACACAAAGAGAGGATCCGTCTTAAAGTTTCCCTGAAGCTATGTTGGCCCCAACTGCTCTTAATCTACTACGTTCATCAACTCAGAAAGCTTAAGTGGTTATCTAGCAGTAAAAGATAAATAAAAGCCATTTAGAGGGCATGGTTGATTTTTATCTCCTCCTCTTCCCCGGCAAGTTTTACTTCATTCTGTTCTAGCACATATCACGGACCAAACCCCGAAACAGATTGCCCTGAACTATTCTGCTGTTCGCACTTACAGATTCTATAGGGTCTCAAAGCAGCAGTTCTCCCCTCCTGGTCATGCTCCAACAAAATGTTTGGACCTGGCCTTCCCTCACACACAAGCCTTCTCAAGGAGTTCAAAACAGAATCACAGAATGGTAGGGGTTGGAAGGGACCTCCAAAGATAGAGTTCAACAAAACTAGAGCAGAACAGATCTTAAGGAAACCACCCTGACTGGTTTTACACCAACTAAATGAATTTCTAATATTAGGAATCCAACTATGATCTGCCATGTGAAAGAAAAGAGGAAACTCAGGGTCTGGAGCCAAAGGAAGAGGTTCCTGGGGGAGTATTTTTGCTTGCTGGGGGCTGGAGGCATGATTTCTTTTAAGAAGTCAGACACAATGCCCCGTAGAGAAAGGGAGATCTGCTGCAGTTCTAAGACAAATCAAATGATTCGTATCTCTCTCTTAAAAACACTAACTCTGAGCACTTCTAGAGCATTGCTAAGAATCTAGAACAGAATCTCTGTGAAGTGCATTTGCCAGGCTTATTTAGATGTTCCTCTTCCTCCCACAGCCAAATGGAAAGTGAGCTAACTGGTAGTCTGGGGGCTCAGCAGATGACTCGTGTGTTTTATCAGAGCAGTAAATAAAGCACCTTCTCTTCTGATGCACACAATATTAACTTTTACCTTCCTTTTTGAACTAAAATTTCTCCGTGCACTGCAACAAGCTGCCCAAGAAGAGAAGGAAATTGTCTTTCATTGTGCAAGCTTGGGCTTTTTGGGGGTTTAGGGTATTTTTGTTTGTTTGCTTTGGTTTGATTTTGTTTTGTGGAGAATTTTTATTTTGCTGGGGTTTTTTTTATATTCAAGCTACTTAAATTAGATCAAGCACCTCACTGCTGCAGTGTGCAGTAGCTAGGTGTATCTGTAGTTAAAGCTGTTCATGCTACCTCAGCTAGAATGGAATTCAATACACTCCCTTGTAGTTTAATCAGTCCTTCCATGCTACCACAAACTGTAACAACATAAATTGATTTCAGTAACGTAAGCAGATGACTCCTGGCAGCATGTAGCGAGTCTATTAATTCATCTTTATCACATTTTATGCTTATGCTCCTTCTTACTTCCCCCCCCCAAGCAAAAGCCAATGGCAGCGTTACTGCAAAAGACATCCTCACGCAAAAGTGAATCAGCAAAAAACTATCTACCTTGTCTCTAACAAGGCTGTGCGTTGACAGAACATACCCTCAGAGCCATCAGGCATTTTCCATCTCATCCATCTCCTCACAATGCAAACAGGAACAGATTCCCATCTGCAGCCAGACTCTGCGAACCCAGGTTATACTCTGCAGTGCCTTATTACATGGGAAAAAGGGTAACGACTTCCCTGTGAAGACAGCATCAAAGAAGTGTCCCCCTCTGTTAGCAGGAATATCATCAGGGCTGACCTGTGTTCACTGAAGGTGTTAATGGAAGACACAGCTGCAAGTTGGGGTTTTTTTGAGCTCACTATGTTAATAGCGCACACATTTGGGTCCATTAGAAGAGTATCAGTTTCCATCAGGCTGCAAAGGAAATCCCAAAGGGTGAGAATTCGACGCTTTTCACAGAAGTCAGAAACTTCATTGAAATATTTTACAGCAATGCTTGCAAAATAAAAGCAAATAGTGATTTTTTATATTAATGACCATTCATTTACTAAACCCTGGTTTAATAAGCTATGGTTTATTATATTAGAAGACGATGGACTAAAGAGGAAGCTTTAAATAAAATGCCTGATAATGACTACGTTCATTTTTTAGTGACCAACTGGATTAAGAGCATTGACATCATTAACTGACTTGAAAACTCAGTCCTGAGGCTTTTAAAACCAGGCTTTGACAGGTGTTCCTGCTTTCAGTAAAAACTCAAGTTGAAATACTAGGTAAGACAGTACACATTAAGGAAGTTTACACAACATAGACACTGGATATAATGGGAGATGGGTTCACAAGAAGACTGGAAGTATTATTTACTCAGCATCACTTAAGACCAAAACCTAAGATTTGTTTGTGTGACTTAACAGCACTGAGTAGAAGTCACTGACCACCATTGAACTGGTAAAGCTCATTTGTTTAGTTACATTCACATGGGGAAATTCTTACAAGACCGGCTGAATCACAGACTAAAAAGTGTCCAAATCATCATAGGACCATAGGGCAAGACTTGCTTTTTGTATGATAGAACAGTAATTCCTGTAATATGTACTCACCCTCTACTGAAGAATCCGAATATTTTAATAACAATACTGGAGGTACGATTCTTACTAGTTGGTGAAAATCCTGAGCAAATAAAGTTCACTGGCATTTAAAAAAAAATAATTTAAAATCTCATCCTTAAAATTTAATTCTGCTGTAACACAGAAAATCAACAGAAATTAAAGAGAGATAATGAAGTTCCAGGGTACCTGAAGGAGGATTTTAACACACACCTGCTCATTACAGAACGCATGACAGCTCCACCACCACACCGGGAAAACAGGACTTGCTATCGAGCCAAGAAATATTTTTGTTGGGATTTGAAAGAGATTGCACAAAATAACTAAAGACAATAAAAATTATTTATGCCAACTTTTACATTACTCTGTGCGGAATCAGTGAGCACATCTGCTTGCTTAATAGTCTTCTCGAGTTTCTTTTAAGTGTTCACCCAGGAATTTACATTGTTTTTATCACTCTAGGAAAGCTTTCTTCAGCATTAGCCTAGTTTTTACACCGCATTGCTTCAAAATGTTAAGTCAGATTCATAAAATGTAATGGGTTTAGAACATTTTGTCCATATAGATTTTTCCCAGTGTTATATCAAGGTACGCAATTTGTATGCAGTTTATGTAAAGCAAACTTGCAGTCTTGATTGGCAAAGCAAATCTCTACAACCTTTACAAATTATGAACTGCCTTTTCAAGAGCCCAAGATTCCACTATTGCCTTCTGGTGGTTCTGCTGAAGAAAATCAATTGTAGGTGCACTTTTGGAATGAAATCCTAGATGTAGGGGTTTTTTTTAATAATATGCATGTATTTTTTTAATGTGGACCCTTATTTATACAATGACCTTAGTCAACACTGAGATTAAAAATATTAAACTAAATATATATACACACATCCATATGTCTGAATGTATAAGCACAAACATATATACATTCAGACATACATATCTATATGAAAAGATATAAAAAGACCTGAGCAATCAGGTGGAAATAAAAGATGCGTCCGAATTCCCTGCAGCTTGTTTTGACTTCGGAACATGTACAAACTTGCTCTTAGTGAGGGCTTCTCTAAATTAAAAATGCATTCATGGTATTTAACTTGCTGCTGCCACTTCCGATGCAGGTTTTTGTTTTGACCAGGAAGCAAAGAGCTGAAGCATCGCTGAAGTCAGCAGAAGTCTGCAGAAATGGCAATCAAATGACTCAGCAGTTAATAGCAGATGACTGCCAAGACATTGCTGACCTGAACCAGAAGACGAGTTAGAGATTACGTAGCTGAGAAATAAGAATATTCCTCTTGCAGTGGACAGAACTATTCCTTTTGCCACAGCAAACTGTGCAATTAGCCCACAAGAAGTGGAAAAATCACAGTGAGGCCAGCCTGATTTTTAGAATGAGAAGGAAATAAATGTTATTTACTCATTCTCTTTGCCATATACAAATCAAAAGGTGACTGTCTCTGAAAGCCCATAATTGCACCAGCCAAATAATCTAATTTAGCCATAATATCAGGGTAGCATATGCAATGACACTAAAACTTGCTTTACAATACCAGTATTTTGCTTTCACCAGTTACTATGAGCAATCACGACCTCGGGTCAGAGGTCTGTCTAGCCCCAATGCTTTTTTTCCATCTCTGGCTGGCTTTTCAACAACACTAATAAATTCCTCCATTGATAACTGCCACATGGACACCTGTCCACTTGGAACTCGATTAAGAATATTGGGTTCGTTTCATAAACCATTGCAAATTCATCATATATTAATGATTCTGGCTACTGTCAGTTTGGGTGGCTTCAAACCAACAACCAAAATGAAGTGAAAACCTTGACCTCCTTCCATTATGTAGGGCCACTAAATTAAACTGAATCTGTCGGCTGCGGAGCTACACAGCAGTTGCTGGGAGAACATCCAAGCCTTGGAAGTACGACAGCATCAGATAACTGCAAGAAGCAGCCTTCTACGCTCGTAACTCACATCACTACTCTGGCATATTCAGTGCTGACAAGGGAGAATCTCCTCCCCTCAAAAAGGGGCAATATCTCAGAGGAAAAGAAAGGAATAAAGAAGAGGAGAGTGGTGTTTCTGTATTTAACACATTCTAACCACTTCAACTACATGGCACACAATTGCCCAACAAAGGGAAGGAGCTAGAAGGGTAAATTTTCATCGTGGAGCTCAGGGATTTAATTATACGACTCCCATAAATGTTAATGGGAATCACGTGATCCCATTCTGGTACAGTGCTATTAAAATTCACCCTAGAGTATCAATCATTCCTCAGACCAGAAAAGGTGGCTTAACACAGCTAAAAACTGAGATTTAAAAAAAAAAAAAAAAGGTATGCAGAGAGGAGAGAAGCACTGGATGTGAAGGTTGGTTTGGGAACATGCCCAGGGTAACAGGAAAAACTCATTTCTGTCATAACCTCTAAAGGGCTGACGTGAGGACAAAAAAAGAAAGAGACAACAGATTGTTAACAGGTAAGAAACCTTGGTGCAAATAGTCTCCACGGATACAGATTCAATTTGGTTTAAGAGTATCATAGCTAGGAGAATAGTTAGGGTGGAAATAGCAAGGAGGATCCTGAAGCCTCCAATACTGGATTTCTGCTGGTTTACCCTATGTAGATGGGTGAAAAAAAAAAAAAAAAGTAGCTTGAACTGTGAATGCCAAGGGGCAGCTGCTAATTGGGTGTATGTTCAAACCAGCTTCTGAGCCCTCATGCAGAAGCCTGCTACTGACTAGCTGCAACTGGTATGAGCTAAGAGAAAATTTCCATAACACTGGGGCTAAACAGAAGTAGCATGCCCTGAATCCTCCCGTTAATGAGACATGCGACAGAGTCATCAATTAGGAGGCTGATCTTGTTGGTGCTTCTTCACAGAGAGTATTTAAACTGGGAAATCAGGGGGTTGGGTTCTGGAGAAAACCTGCAGCTGCCAGAAAGGCAGGCTGCTGAACGAAGAAGGTGGTCTCAGAAAAAAAAAAAAAAAGGGCCTGGAAAGGAAAAAGTCAAGATCATGGCTGGAGGAGAGATCCTGGAAGACAGGGAAGACCCTGGAGATCAGATCACTTGAAGAAGATGAATGCTGGGGGATGCTCAGGTTCCTTGGCTGGGGACACTTGAGATGGGCAATGGCAAGCAGCAACACAACAGGAACCAACATGACTTTCTGCCCAGCCTTCCCAGGACAGCGGTGACCCTTCTGTGGAGAAGTCAAGACCCAGGGAGTGTCACAGTGCGGGGAGAGCACCCAGTGGGGCTGAGAGCCAGTCAGGGAGGGTGAGAGTTCTGCTGTGCTTGGCTTGTCAATAAGCCCCACTATGGGTTACTCTTTGTTCTGCCTTGTCCACGAGAGCTGGTTACTGCACATTTCCATCTTCACGTTAATACAAGTTCAGAGTCTGCTTCAGCTGTACTGCCCTCTACTATTCAGGCTAAAAGAAAACTTTTATTACACATGAATGGAAATGCTATTTGATTTCAAGTGGTAAGTGCCTGTAGTTTCTGGTAAAAGAGATCTTGAATTCTATTCTAGCTTATGACTCTAAAGTCAAGACCCTGCTGTGTAGTGCCTGGAAGAAACAAATCATTGGAACCAAATCACTGTGAAATCAAAGAGGGAAGACTGAAAAGAAGAAACTTTTTTCTTAACCTTACAATGCAGGGGGGAAGGAAGCTAGATGAGAAAATATTTGTTATTACTTACCTCAAGTGGATAATGTTACTTTCTGTGAATTAAAGTCCTTAGAGACAGGAAGTGTTATAAAAGTATAAAATAGTATATTAGAATTGATTATAAAACGTATATTAGAGGCGAGCCTTAGCAAAACCAGTTTAGACATTGAAGGGATGAACTCTGAAATCAGCTTAGTGCTATTTTTATTGTGATTCCATAAAAATAGGCAAGAACATGTGTATTTTCATTGTCACCTTAAAAATCTAAAGCTAGGTAGTAAACAAAAGTCCATAAAAAATGTGAGGTTTCAGAAACTGTATTTATTCCACACCTACGCACTACAAAAAACTTGCTAAATAAAAGCTGGGCAAGGAAAGGCAGGAAAAGGCACACAGGATAATTAAGCAGCTAGGGATCTCCCTGGAGCTTGACTTGATAGCAAATAAACCTCCTCTAGTCACTCTTGTTGGAATCAGTTGGTTTCCTACTACTAGATGAACATTTCAGTGAGCCAAAAATAAGCACACAGGTTCTTCTCACCACTTCTAGACCCAGCCTTGCTTTTCCCAGCATCATAAGCTTTCACCTATATGAAGCAAGAGAGCTCCAAGGGAGGGTGGAGGGGAATTGGAGACATTTTACAGTGTAAGGTAGACCCAGATTCATGCCCCTACTCTGCTCAGGTCTCTCTTTGATTGAGGAAATGCATATAAACCTTTTCTGTGTCTAACTCAAGCCAGCCAGTTGAACACAGATCTACAAAGTGAATCTGGATCACTGTGCTGTTACTGCTACTAGCTATTCTTGCTCTTCATCAAGAACTTCATTCTGGACTTCAAAAAAAAAAATCCTTAAGAATTTTCTTCTTTTTAATGGGTTGAGAAAGTGTTCCAGATTTTACCAAAGCAGCTCAAAATCTTTTCAAGAGGTATTTCCTAACAAGGTTTATTAAAAATAATCACAGAAGGGAATGGAAGATAATATACACAAGACAACCAAATGCAACAGATCTTTTTTCCCCTTCTGTAGAGATCAGGTGACTTTCCATGACAGGGATAAAAACCAGCAAATTGGGATTACTGGATCTTGTTGTTGTATTCCCCCCCCTTCCCCTCTCATAACAGTCAGGAGGTCCTTGGCTGTTACTTGTGTTGTGTGATCAACTCTGGGGAATGCCAGAAATATCAGAACCCATGGAATGCCAGAAATATGAAAAATTCAATGGGGTCGAATCCAAACAGTTAAAGCAAGAGCAAATCCACTTTCAAAACTCAAAGCAGAATGAGGAAAAAAAAACCCCAAAACAAAACAAAAGCAACAAACCACAGGGATGCCTGTACTTGTAACAAGAAAAAAAACAAAAAAAAAACCCAAACCAAAACAAAGAAAAACCCAACCAACCAAAAAACCCAAGCACAAACAAGTCCTAATTTCATCAGAAATGGAGAATTTCTGTAAGGTGCTGAGTACTTGAACTTTCTACTACATTGACCAGGGCCTGATAGAATTCAGCGACACCAAGACCAAGTGCCCATCTGCTAGGAAGGAACTTCTTCCCTTCCCAGAAAGCTCTCTCATTCCACCTGACACAAAGTGTCACACTTAAGCAGAACAGAAAACTTTGCATGAGGTGCTTTAGGGAATCCACGAGGAGATAGCAATGCAAACCTTGACATTGCCAACATCTGTCAGTGGTGGTGAACCCTTCCTATTTTAGCTTCCTGTCTTGCATCCCATAACGATATCAAAACCTTTAACTATAAGCATAATCCAACCTCTCAGTCTCCAGCTATGGTTTTCAGTACAGGTAAAGGGTCTCAAGGCTTCAGGATTCACCAAGTGCCATAAGTCAGGATTTAACTCGGAGCATTTGCGTGACTGACAAACAAATGAGAAGCCAACAGAAGAATGCAAAAGCTGACAAATCATTATTAGCTTTATTGTATTACCAGTACATCCCGGGGTGGGGGGGGGGGGGAGTTCCAGTTTAGCTCTTAAACACACTGCTATTCCATCCTCAGACAACGCTGAGGACACGGGGCACTACACATTATCTCACCAGTTAGGAGATGATGATGATTCTGGGCTCCATACATTTATAAACTAAATTTCCAATATTTTTCAGTGCCTATTTGGGATGTTCACAAAATATGCTAACAGATATTATGTGGGGCTACTCCCCCTAATTTTTATCACCTCTGAACATACATGAACAGGTTGGACAGGGCTTTCAGCACCCTGATCTAGTGACAGATGTCCCTGACCATGGCAGGAGGGTTGGTTGGAACTAGATGATGTTTAAAGGTCCCTTCCAGCCTGAACCATTCTATGACCTGAAAAGTGACCCCAAATTCTACCATTCTTGACAATAACTGCCTGGTTCCAACCACTGACAGAGCTCTGCAAATACAGGAAAATATAAGAAATTTTTGTGACCACTCTTTAATCCAAAGTGTTATGTATTCTCTATTTCCTGAGTATAAATAAGAAAAATATTTTTAGAAGCTCTAAGCAAGCAAAAAAAGAAAAAAAGCAGAGTATTTACTGACACAGATATTGCATATTTTTCGTGAAGGTCATGAGATAAAATTGGCATCATTTTAAAATAGCTTGTGCTTTGATTAGCCGTTTTCCAGCCCTGTCTTCCTTCACACAGATTCATTAATATACCCCTAGAACTGTCATTATCCCAATATTCAGAAGGCTTCTTTTTTTAATATTTAGTATTCTAATTCCAAGTTAAATGCATTCAGCATCTCTGTTCCTTCAGCTGGAAAGGGACTGCAGGGGTACATACATTATTTTTTCATAAATATTTTGCAGCTGCCTAAATTAAGATATTTTCCTAGTCCTTCTTACCAGAATACCGACTATTCACAGTAGAACTGTAAGGATCTTCCAAGAAGATCAAATACCTCAAGAAATGCTCACACAACCTATTCTGGCTGCTTTTCCCCTTCATTACCACAAAATACCACCACCAGGAAGGAGATGCACCACTTCTTGGGCAAGGCAATCCTATCCTTCTTGGCCATGGAGAACAAGAGATTACTTTGTCTTAGAATAGCTATTTGGAAGACAGTTACTGGTCTTCTATATCCTTTATCTTGACAGGGTCCCTGAATATTTCTGTGAACTAAATACTGAAATAAAATCATAAGCAAGGCAATAGCAGTAGGTCTAATAACTGAGGATATAGGCAAATGTTGTTTCAGGATCAACAACCTCATGATTACAAGGTACAATTCACATTCCACGCACCTTCAGAACATCTCAAGTGCCCTTACACTGCCTTGAAAATACTCAGACACTGGAAGTTTTTCTTTCCAAAGCTTTAATATTAACACAACCCAACAAGAGGTTCTCAAAGGCCCTGAGCTCCAGTCTCTCAGCAGCTGACGTTAGTATTTTCACTGAGTGGACTGGGAACCCAGCTCAAAGATGAATCTTCCTGGAGACTGCATCCTGAATTATCATCTTTTGATCCACAGACTACTAATTAAATCAAAATTTGCCCTTTCCGTTGAGCTGTAATCAGGAAAGCTTTCTGAATGTGGACATGATCTCAGTGTAAACCTGCAGTATTATTAATTAAAATCAGTTATGAAAAATAACTTAAAAGTTTAAATAACAGTTTTTAAGTTGCCTAGAATTTATGAGAGGATAAAGGCCATCACAATTTGGTTTCTTGCGTGCCACTGTTCCACTCAGTCTAAACCTTGGACAATAAAACCATAAAGACAATAAGTCAAAGTATGTTCCAAAATCAGGAAAAACCTTCAGCTTGCCAACTGCAACACGAAATGAACACGCAAACTGAGCTGTAAGCCATTACTCATGAGTTTTCACAAAGATATGCTGCGGTGCCTATTTTGAGAGGTATGAATGTCACCTTTAACAGATTGCTAAAGACTTCTGTGAAGAGCAGTAGCGTGTGAAATATGAAGTAATCCAAAAGCAGCATTAACCTGGGGGTTCTCTTTTGTCGGCGGTGTATCTGTTCTTTTCATCACTCCTCATTAGACCCACAATGGAGAACAGAAAATCCTGTCACATTATTCTCCGTGAGCTTTTAAGAAAAATTTAAGATACTTAAACGGTCAGCAGTCAGATTCTCATTGTGAAGGAAGGGGTTTCTCAAGCTATCCCCCACAGAAGAGAATTCACAGAGCAGATTAGTCACCTCAGTGCTGTGATATTACCATGTGATACACCGCACCATACCACGCTACGGCTTCAGCGTTGCCAACTCATGCAAATCACACAATAATTGGTATTTTCCCTAAGGCCGGTATAATGAGATTACATAAAAAAAAAATAATACATCTTTTAAAACTAATACAATTCTGAGCCATATGCTTAGGGAAAAAAACCAAACCCTAATCTTGAAGTTATTGTTCTCCTTGATCTTAAAAAGCCGACAAATAGAAGGAAAGAAAGTCTGAAATTCTTTACAGCTAAAATTTCACCATTTTTAAGTCAACGGAGATGACCTAAAGATCAAGTTGGCAAAACTGCAGGAATGCCAGCACAGTTAACAACCCCATTTCCGTGCCACAACTGCAGTACCTATTTTCTACTTACCTCACCGTCATGTATTACGTGGATTAGAGTTTAGTTATCTTAGGTACAGAAGACAAGTTCAACGGGTGTCTTTAAGGGTATAAAAAAGAATGGAACATTTTAACTTATTTATTTTGATCATTAACTGAACACTGTCTGCAGTTGCCTAACCAGTGAAGGACTACAGGGTTGTGTGTATTGTCCCTCTGTGGTGGAAGAGCATGGAGAGCCATTGAAAGGGCCACGTCAGCGAAGGATTGAGCGTGTGAGAAGGGGCAGTCAGGGATTCACCACGCCAAGGGTCTGGGAGAAGCATCACTGACTCAAATCTCAATTCTGGAAGGAGAATTAGTGGGCATGAGCTAGGGCACAGCAGTGCTGACAGCACACAGTGACTACTGAAAGTGTTTTGCATCCATCAAACGTTGCTAGTGGCGGTTTTGCTTCTGTGCTGTGCATTTATCACACAGGTTTCTTCACCTCTCCCAGAATTGCTTAAATTTCACAATTGAATGCATAACTACATGTATATATCACTGCTCTCATCCTCTACACAGTCACATTGTTCTTACAACCTGCAGAGATGCTGTTAATTTCCTGGAAGCCTTTTAACATGACTGATCACTTAATTTAAGAGCAAAGCAGCACCAAGTAACTAATTCTAACTATTCGTGCCATGACTCTGCACATTAAGCTACTAATGCATTATGCCTCGAACTCGTTCAGAAACAAAAAGCTAGTAATTCATGGACATACCTATAGCATGCATATTGCACAGATACTCTCATGTATATGTCTGGAAACCAGTAAGAGGCCAGTACAAGGTAGAATGGGTATTCTGTACTACAGCAGACACAAGTAGAATCATTTCAGTTGGAAAACACCTCTAAGATCATCAAGTCCAAACATTAACCCAGCACTGCCAAGTTCACCACTAAACCATGTCACCAACTGCCACATCTACATGTCTTTTCAATCCCTCCAGGGATTGCCCACTTGCCTGGGCAGCCCGGTCTAGGGCTTGACAACCCTTTCGGGGAAGAAATTTTTCCTAATATTCAACCTAAACCTCCCCTGGTGCAACTTGAGGCCGCTTCCTCTTGTCCTATCAGCTGTTACTTGGGAGAAGAGACTGACCACCACCTCACTCCAACCTCCTTTCAGGGAGTTGTAGAGAGCAATGAAGGTTCAAGGGAAGACCCCTGTACTTCAGGTCAAACAAACCCAGTTCTCTCAGCCACTCTCCATAGACCTTGTGCTCCTGACCCTTCCCCAGCTTCATTGCACTTCTCTGGACATGCTCCAGCCCCTCAATGTCCTTCTTGTAGAGAGGGGCACAAAATGAAACCCTGTATTCAAGGTGCAGCCTTCATGAGTGCCAAGCACAGTGGGATAATCCCTGCCCTAGTCCTGCTGGCCACACTATTTCTGATCCAGGACAGAATGCTGTTGGCCTTCTCGGCCACCTGGGCACATGCTGACTCATATTCACATGGCTGTTGACCAACACCCCTGGGTCCTTTTCTGCTGGGCAGTTTCCAGACACACTTACTCAAGCCTGTAGTGTTGGTGGGGGTTGTTGTGACTCAAGCGAAGCACCCAGCACTTGGCCTTGAACTTCATACCATTGGCCTACAGCCCATCGATCCAGATCCCTCTGTAGAGCATCCCTAACCTTAAGCAGATCAACAGTCCTGCCCAAACTGGTGTCATCTGCAAATTTACTGAGGGTGCCCTCGATTCCCTCATCCAGCTCATTGGCAAAGATGTTAAACTGAACTGGCCCCAATACTGAACCCTGGAACACCACTTGTGACTGGATGCCAACTGGATTTAACTCTTCATTGCCACTCTTTGGGCTCAGCCATCCAGACAGGTGGGTTTTTTTTACCAAGAAAAAAAGTATGCTCATCCAAGCAAACAGTAAGATAAATTGATATAAAACTGCTTTGTCCCCAAATGACCAGAGAATTGACTTCTCCAAATGATTCAGTGTCAGCTGGAAGCAGCTGAAACCCGTAAGCTGAAAGGACGCGCTTCCCTAAGCCATGCCCTCAGAACTTTCTTCCAGTGTGGTCCCAGCTTTCCCTCTGTCAGGTCAACAGACCCAGTTCTGCCAAACCCAGGGCATGCTGCAGGCTAGAGCATCCCTTCTGAGCTGAGCAGAGCAGGGTGAGAGTTTAGAAACGACTGTTTCCAGGCTTTGATCCTAGTTGTCTATGCACAAAGATTGTGGTAGACTTCGGTGTATTACTGTCGGCCTGTGTTTAATACATGAGCTGTAAGTACTTCAATTTGTCAGCAACACAGATTAAAACCCTAGAGTAAGATGAGAAGTGAATATTACACAGGTTTTCTCTTTTTTTATAGGTAGATCCCAAGACCTGGGGGCACAGCAGAGGGTTGGTTTGGACATTTTTCCAGTGCTAGCCAAGGAGCAGCAGAGAAGCAGGCATTCGGAACTTGAAGTACTTAAATCAACAAGAAATTATTTGCAGTTTTAAGAATTTTCATGGCACTCCTAAAATAAGTTCAGAGAGATGCCTTACAAAATTCATCTCACTGATTAATGCTAGACATGTATTTCTTTTCTCCTTTGTCTTTCATACTACTTTTTTTTCTACTGATACAACTGCATGAAGCTGGTCATGCTTCTGCCCTACTCGATACGTAAGAGAGAACTTCATCTGACTAGGAAATTCTAGAAGAATATTCAAGAAAATATCTCAATCGTTGTTGTTTTTTGTTATAATAAAATTTGGAATTGAGTTTCCATCAAAAAACTTATCTGCTTAAGAAGATGAATTACTGTATTTAAGTCCTTTTAGTCAGTAATTCATTGTTTCTGAGTAAATACTGTAATTTTTAAATTATTATAATGAGAATTTAACTACCTTTTATTAAGTAGTAGCTAAACATTATGCAAACAGATTATTCCACGCTGTTGGAAGCTGTCTCTCTCCTAAATCTTTTGCCAGTCACACGCTACCCTTAGACATGACTTACGTGTTCTTGGCAAATCTCCAGCAGAGTAGCTGCACAGAAAGGGTCTTCCTAAGGCAACCCACTCAGATTTTACCACTTTCTGCCTTGCCAAGTATTCCTTCTCCTGAGAAACTGGCTAGAGTAGTGGTCTCCAAACTTTTCTGATCGTGAACACCTATCAATAGAAACATTTTCAGCAAAATAAACATTTCCTAAAGTACTGATATATTATGCATATTGCAAAGCATAAACAAAAATAAACCAAAAAGAGTGAAAGATGAAATTAATAGTATTTAAAAAAAAACATATATTCTTTTCTTGTTCTGTCTCAGAACAGCTTCTCAGAAACCATAGGAAGATGCAATTGGAGAAAACACTGACCCAAAGGCCAGGTCACATCTTCCCTACCTTCAGTGTTCTCCCTGAGGCTCCTGTCTGGCCATTCTGAGCATGGCCAATTTTGTTCAATTTCGTTCAGGGAGCAGGAATGGAGAGTTGTGATCATCTTCAAAATTAACTAGCTCCCTAATTTTTCTCTGCCATGCCAGCAGAAGTGCTGTCTAAGGCCAATGCCCCGTTCCTCTGCATGCCACTTGACTCGGGCAGAAATTAACTCGTGCAAACCAGGTACAGTTCAATCGCCAGATCAGCCGGGGCACATGGAAGCCATAAGAGCTTCACAGTTCATTAACAATTTTTACTGTCTGTTGGCTGTGACTGGGAGTGTGAACACAGAACCCTCAGAAGCTGCAATTCACTCTTCTAGAAGATATAAAAATTCGGGCTTTCTGATAAGCCCTTTAAGCTGATTCACATTTTTCTTTAGGTATCCTTACAAAATATCAGCTAATCTTTCAAGTGAGTACATTACAGCCATACAACTGGAAAAAAGATTAGTCAGAAGTTGCTATTGCTAAGTATTAGAAAAGATTATGAACTCCTAACAACTCAGATATGGTGCATTTGCTCAAAATCCATCTCATTAGAAATGCTATGTAAAACTCTTCATTCCTGGAATGCCTCATAAAGAACACATTCTAAACCATTTTATAATCAAAGATTATAATCAAGCGGTTTTAATCAACGTGGAAATTCTAGAGAAAGTTCTCAAATCACACAGCGTCTCCATGCCAGGATTTTACAGGTTACACCACAACTTCAAACATCTCCTCAGCACTTCTGGGAGTCTCCCGTCACATCCCAGGACCTCATTTTGCACCAGATGGATCTGTGTCACTACAAAAACTGACCCTGCAAAGACCCCCTCCTGATTTCACCAAGCCTAGAGCCCAACAGGCAAGGAATAATCTTGGCAGTAATGTGACTATCAAATGTTTTTCTGTGACCAAGACATGGGTTTTTTTGAAACCACAACATTATCTATTAATCCATTATCTATAGGAAGCATTAACATAAAGAATCAGTGTCCAGATTTCTCTTGTGTCCTCTTGCTTGCTTCAAAGCTTCCCTTTTAGACCAATGGATCAGCAGACTAACCCTAACAGCAATTCCCTTCAACCACCAAGTGAAAAACTCCGGACTGGATTGTCCCTTCTGTTCTGTACACACATGTCACACAGAAATCCCCGAGTGTCCTCTCTTAGGTGCACTCGTGCCACTTGCACACGTCAATCTACTGTCCTCTGGACTCAGGTAAGGAAGGGGATGCAATGAGACATCTTCGCTCAGACACCTCATTTTGGACTTTGATGTCTTTTAGATGCTCAGGCTAAATCTGTTACCCACACTAACACATTTTCGAGCCTTATTCATACCTACCTACACATGCCACCATGTCCCCACAAGACATCAAGTAAGTCGCTTGAGATTAAGTCAGATGTGCTCTGAAAATAACAAGAAATTGGTCTCCACACTTCCATTTATCTTGGGTCGAAAAATAAAAGTCTCTGGGTCTAGAAGCTGTCACCCTCTTGCACCCATCAGTGACTTCTGGTCTCCAGCCCATCCCCACATTCTACTTCAATATTAGCTGTTTTCTGAGATGATGCAATCTTTCCACAAGACCTTCTTATTTCTAAATATATCTCTCAGATACACATATTTAAAGAAAAAAAAAAAACCCACCTCAAAGCATCCAACTCTTAAGATCCTACACACACACCTGAATCAACTAGTCTTGAAAAGGGTCTATAAATTAAGGAAATGCTCTCTTTAAAGGGTGAAGAGTTCCTCTTCCAAGGATTAGCACTTATATTTCCAGTGGGAAAAATATTTGGCCAACAAGACAATGTCTGTTATCTGGAAAACAAAAAAAATCCTTCTCTTTAAGGAGGATGCTATTCATGTATCCAAGCCTCTAAAAACAACTTTGTTGATGACCATTTGTACGGTTTTTGTGTCTGGTTCATAACGCAATGAGCTTTTAATGCAGCAGCATTTAGCTTAGCCTTGAACGGGTGCTCAAGAAGAGAAGAGTGCCACTATTTACCAGCATGCAACTTCTTCCAAATCACAGATATCTGAAAGATAAAAGCTCAGATTCACCCCACAATGCGTGAAGTGCCATCTGTAAGGCTGCCAACATAATTGCTCACAGAGCTCCCCAAAGAGCCAGATGCCACCACTTGAACATGTTCCCAACTTAGTCATCTGAGTACTGAAGACAGGAGGGAATAGCAGGAAGTTGAAGGGTCAATGGCATGCCATTTATATTCTGAAAAGATGAAACGGATTTTTGGAGAAAATTAAACTGAAAGGACGTCATGCCAAACAGAATGTGCTTTAGCAGCACAATTTAGTACTAGAAATAAATGTGTGTGTCATTCTGGAGTTTTTAGAATATGAAAGGCATGAAAATTGTGCTCTGATAATAATACAGAAGGAAAATGTGGCAAAATTTCCTCATAATTAAAAGATGTAGTGAAGACACTCATGCAACTTGGTTTTGATTCTCTGCACTTTTCCAATCAGGGCTTTGTATCCAGAGCTTATTCTTGCAGTAAAATTAAAGCAGGCATTTAAAAATCTCATTTTCTTATGCACCTGTTTCTCCATTTTACGAGCAGTAGCTGCTGTAATTTCCGTAAGCTCTTGAAGGCTGGTATTTGGTCCTAAAGGCTCTTGCAAGGGAGGCTATAGAACAACAGTGGATAACCATGACAAATGCTCTAAAACAATTAAAATGTGCATTTGCTATTGTCTCAGCTCTGGGGCTTCTTTCTATCACGCGACTGTTACACAGCACCAAGTCCTGAGGTCTTAAAGAGTCCACAAATTGCTTATCACAAAAATGATAATAGAATAGCAATCAAGAAAAAAAAGTTGATCAAGATAAATGTGTTGAGTGTCTGAGTCAGTGGAGAAAGCACTACTTCTGCAAGACAACCACTGAGTCGTTACCTCTCTTTCCTGATAGTTTTCCTATCTCATCCCCGTGGGGCACATGCTCTTCTGCACTTTGCTTGGTAGTACTTTGGTCTTGTGTGGTACCGCCTTGGCTCCTCCTTATATGTTGTTCTTCATAATCATCTAAAGGAAAAGGAAGTATCTCCTTCTCCGTGCCTTTAGTTGAGACAGTCAACAAGTCCAAACCATCACAGCAGTGCCAGGAAGCATGGGACAGATGAACATGATGGCTATGGGCATGGCTTCGGCTCATCACTCTTCATCATCTCTTTCACCCTAACTTTAGCCCTGCCAGATACAGGCAATGCTTTATAGTTAATTCAGGAGACCTGTAGCCCACAGTTTTTGCACAGGAACCTTCACCATCAAAAGAGATACCAGTGCTTCTCCACTCCCCTCTGCCCTGCCATGCCCCTCTCCATTGCTGCACAGGTACCAAGCCACATTCACCTTCTCCACCCTGACTGCCAGCACTCCAGCCATTCTTAACTCGCATTATTTCATCGTGTAAAGCTAATGATTAATTTCCTTTTTCCATCTACCAGGACAGTGCCCTCCCCTTCACCTCCTCATCCCAGTGATTCCCTTCCAGCTTATACTCAATAGCTGATAGGTCCATGGTTTGTTTGGGGTTTTTTTCCAAATGTAAAATGTTATCCAGACTTCTCTCTCCTCCTCACCGTTTGAGAAGTGCTTTTCTGTTCTCTAATACCAGAAATACTGGGATCTCCCTGCTCCGATGTTCAGAAATGTATCATATATAGTAGCCTCCTGTGGCAATATCAACTGCACCATAGCGTGCAGTTCATTTGAAGCTGCACAATTATTTTCCCTTTCTTTGACAGAACAAATTTTGTCCGTGAGGAACAATTTCTGGCCCAAGAAATAAAGCTGCATCTTGATTGAATAGAAGTTGAAGACAAAAAAAAAATAATTTAAAAAAATAAAAATCAATCAAGTCTGAGCTGCTAATCATGATTACAGTCGTCTTTTTTTGAGTGCTACCTCTCAGCATTGCTCACTTCAACTGTTTATCGAGTTGCCAAGGGTTTGCCAGTGCAAGGGTCATTCAAGAAAGTTAATCTGAATTAATTTTTAAAGTGGATTAGTCAAAACATATTAAACCTCTGTGTAGACACTTTCATTCAAACTTACAGCGCACTTAATTAACTAATTTGCTCTGGAAATTAAGTTAAATTGAATCAAGACACTTTTAATTCTGATTCACAGTATCCACATGAGAGTTTAGTGTCATTTAATTAATCCGCTGTGGATTCACACTTCTATTTCATTTGGATTACCTTTTTGGAGGGTTCCAGTACACAATAGCTGTGATGCTGGACTTGGGCCAGAATTTTCATAATATAAGAATTTTTCATTTAAAAAAATAAACCACAGGTCAATTACACAATTAAAATTCCTTCTAGAAAGCCATCCTCGTTTGAATTTTTTTCTGTCATTTGTGAAGTGTTAAGCTTGAGGAGTTCAAACAAAAGCAGACATTTGATAAACACTTTAACTATTATATTTAGAACCTGGAATGAAATTCAAGAGAAACTGATTTATTATCAACATCAATAGTAACACATACTATGAAGAGAAATCTAAGGAAGATGTAACTGGTTTTTCCTTGCCCCCATTCTTGACTGTTTACTTCATTTGACATGCTTTTTGACCAGTGATTTTTCACTCCACTGTCAGAAGCTCAGGCTCCCCGCCTGCTGCCACAAAGGTCCTGCGGGGCAGGGCTCAGCAGTGCCAGCACTGATGCCAGCACAGTCTGAAACAAATGACTGAGAATAAATGGTCTGAGATGTTTCCATGGTGGTGGTATCCAGAGAGCCTCATGAACACACAGGTCCCAGAGAGTTCTCCAGCAAGCCACCAACTAAGGCAATCTTTCAGTAAGTTTATTTCTCATTTCAGGCAGTCCCCAATGAGGGATTGTATCAAGCAGCAGGAAGAAAGGCTGAGGTCATCTACAGGAGATGTTGCTCTGCTTGATGGTGCCAAAAAGCTACGGTGCATGCTCTTCTGGGACCACAAACGCTCACACGACCCCTCCTCATATACACAGGGCAGGATCAAGAAGGTTCATACTGAGACTTCTCCATTTCCATTTCATCAACTGAAATTATACATAGTTATTAAGCAATTCTTGTCTTCTTACTGCTGGGAAATTGCTGCTATGCCTCGAGTTATCACTAGGTGGAAATTCATACCAGAAATTAATCAGTCCCAAGTATAGAAGGGACTGCATTTGTACTGCTGCTTGCAATTGAGTCCTTGCAAAGCACCTGCAAAAACAGCAGGAAAGGATGGATTGGGACATGGTGAATATTATCATTTGTAGGTCTAGGCACTAATCTTTATGTTTGTGCCACCTCTTGTGCCAGTCCAACAGTACAGAGGAAGGAAGGTCTGTGTGTGCTCACATGAATACAGATGCAAATGATTAAGAGTAGGATGCTAGAAAACTGCCTTTCTACTGTGGGGATTTTTTTTCTGGGTAGAATTATCCCTTTAAAAAAAAAACAACAAACATTATTTACATCATTGTCCAGAACAGAAGAGGCATTGCCTATTGACACAATTCAAGTATCCCTTAAAGAGAAAATCTGCACTGACAGCAGTAAAGTTGAAGTAATGCTATAAACCACTGGCAGAAGATATTTAAAGAATGCAGAAATAAAACTACTATTTTAATCAAAAGCTATTAGGAAACGTTACTCTATTTAGTAGATTGGCTTGGAAAAAAATTTAACTCTCCTGCAAATAGTATTTTTTCCATATTTTCTAAGTATTGCAATAAAAATTGCTTCCAAATGGAAATGGAATCATTAGCATCACTTAGTAGCAAAAAAACCTCAACAATGCCATGATCAGTCTTTGCAAATTTAGCAGTTAATTTACAAGTACACAATGTGGTCAAATATTCCTTGCTGTACTGACATTTACTGACAGCTGTCAATAAGGAAACCAGTTCTTATTTTTAGTTACCATAATTATGCTCTTCCTGGCTTCGGCACATGAAGGAAAAGTTCTTTTAGGAAAATCTATCACATCTGCTCTTCTAATATTGGCAACACAGATGAACAATTTATTTGTGGTTTTTTTACCAACTAACACTGTCACTTGTCTGCAGTTTTGTAAACTCACCAGAAAGAAAAAAAAAAGAATAAAAAGAAAAAGGTGTTTATTTTTTTTCCCCTTATGAATGAAGTCATGTGCATACCAAAAGGCATATCTGTCATCTGGAATTACTTCACCTCCCCTTCAGGAATTGCACAGGGAGGACTGCTACATGGATCATATCTTAATCCATTTACCACTCACCTCTGCCCACCTTCAACCCTGGGTTATGTTACAGGTCACTGTCACTTCACTGCTGTTAACTTCCAAGCACCCATCACAAATCTCTCTTCGACTGTAATTTGGTGGTGCTTTTGTAGGCATAATGGCTCCAGGATAAAAGGGAGGAAAGCTTGGAGGAAGGGGAACTAATCTATTATTAGTCCTGCTGATACAGATGGGAAGAGCAGCCAACCATTAGGACGCGCTGTCCCTTCACCAGACCTCACATCATTCCCATGCAGAAAGGCCACTCTGACTGAAAAAAAACACAGGCATCTCTCCCATCAGGGCTACTTGATAGTGTTAATTTCCTCAAAAAATCCCCTCATTAGCTCCCACTATTATTTTCCAATTCCAGGCATATTAGCCATCTTGCCAAGATATAAATTGTATAAGCACTCCAGTTACGGTGTCTGCCTGAGAAAGTTTACAGGATAAAGGTCCAGCCCTGCTCAGCAGGCTTTTAAATGGGGGTACTTAGAGTAATTGCCCACAGAAAAATATTCTAAGACAAGTCTCAGAAGGTAAACGAAACAAATACATCAGGGAACAAAATTTGCCGCAAAAGGCCGAATTGCAAATGAAGTGGAGCTGACAACACATTGTTCTGCCTCACGTACACCTAAATATACTTGAGTAAAACAAATAACAGGATTATTTGTATGTCAAGCTTCATTTTGCACTAGTAAATAACTATACAGAACAACAACACAGAAAGAAACCTCAAACATTTCAGTTTCATAATTTAATTTGGAGACAGTGAGAAAGAGTGATCACACCTCATCACTTGCCTGTGAGAATTCCATCAACTCATTTCTTGTTTACAAAGTCATTAAAACCCCTACTCTCTCAAAATCTCCAATTGTTTAAGGAAAAAAAAGAAGCAAACAGGAGTTAAACACATTTTTGCTTAAAGCACAGACCATATTCATGTCTTACTGCAGACTGACAGTTTTCATCTATGACCACCTAATATTAGTATTCATCTATTTAAAGCACTAAATTATCTATGAAATTAAAAAAAATAATTCTAAGATTCTAGAAGGAAAAGCTTTTCATAGACACTACATTTTATATTTATGAAGCCTACCAATTAATTGGCATCATCATCTGTATTCATTCCTATATATAAAGCATTTATCTCTGTACTGCTTAACAGACTAATGAGATATGTCAATTCTTTTGACTTTACAGAAAGAGAACAATAGCTTTTGCAAAAAGGCTTAAATAGCTCATTTACTGCTGGAAGTTGAAGTCTGGTAAAATTAAAAAAAAAAAAAAAAAATGGAAAAAGTCCTCTCCATCCCTTGCAAAACCTAGAAGGACAGCTACCTGTGGTGCAGAACGGTTATCCTTCTGTCCTCATAGAATAGTTTTGGCTGGAAGAGACCTTCAAGATCATCAAGTCCAACCTTACTCCCAGCCCTATCAAACCCACTAA
>WUAM01000143.1:14983014-15004845 GCA_024336885.1 Actenoides hombroni | reverse complement strand
CTCCCTGGGGGTTCTGTTCACTGCTCTGGAACCCTTACAGTAAAGAAGTTCTTCCTCATGTTGAGGTGGAACTTCCTGTGCTTGAGCTTGCATCCATTGTTCCTTGTCCTATCACAGAGCATGAGTGAAAAGAGGTTGTCCTGCCTTCTTGACACCCAGCCCTTATGTATTTATAGACATTAACTAGATCCCCTCTCAGTCTCCTCTCCAGA
Source organism: Actenoides hombroni (assembly GCA_024336885.1). Lineage (NCBI taxonomy): Eukaryota > Metazoa > Chordata > Aves > Coraciiformes > Alcedinidae > Actenoides > Actenoides hombroni. The sequence continues at coordinate 15,004,633 of WUAM01000143.1, read as the reverse complement.
CTAAAAAGCTCCAGGTGTCTCAGCCTTTCCTTTTAAGGCAGCTGTTCCAGACCCTTCAATGTCCTCGTAGCCTCCATTGGACTCTCTCAAGTAGATAGATCTCTGTCTTTCTTGAACTGGGGAGCCCAGAACTGAACACAATACTCCCAGCTGTGGTCTCACCAGTGCAGAGTAGAGGGGGAGGAGAACCTCCCTCGACCTGCTGGCCACACTCTTCTTTATGCCCCCCAGGAGACCATTGGTCGTGTTGGCCACAAGGGCCCATTGCTGTCCCATGAACAGCTTGTTGTCTATCAGGGCTCCGAGGTCCTTTTCCATGGAGCTGCTCTCTAGCAGATCACCTCCCAACCTGTACTGGTGCATTTTATTGTTCCTTCCCAGGGGCAGGACTCTACACTTGCTCTTGTTAAACCTCATTAGGTTCCTCTTTGCCCAGCTCTCCAATCTCTCCAGCTCTTGCTGAATGGCCACAGAGCCTTCAGGTGAATCAGCCAATCATTATTTGAAAGACACAAGATGATATATTTGTGTGACATGAGAATGATGTAGTTTCCAATTCATTAGTAGCTGTGGCAGATGTTAAACAAATTCTGCTAAATCTCTTAGACTCACCGAGCTTGCAGGGCTGTACCAAGCAAGAAGGTTATCCCTCTACTAAAAGTGGCCAAGTGGGATTGCTCCACTTACTTGACACTCATTAGTCTGACAGCAGTGACAAAATAATGGCACTTACATGCGATTCTGTTAATACTTAAAAAGTAGGAATATACTTCATGCCAGCCAATGTGGGTTGTGGAAACAACAAAAGATTTGTCACATATTTTTGATGAAAATATGCTTAGCTGAGAAAGGGATTGGTACAAATGTTACTTTATTTGTAATGGGAGACCAACACAGCATCAGCATCTCACAGGCTGAATGGATGAAGCAATTGCAATTAATTAATTAACCATTAAGAGGGTGCTGCCTTTCAGTGAAAATGTCATTTTTCTGTTGTGGCTCTACAAAGATCTGCGCCTGGCACAGCTTAGCATTTTCATTGGTTATCCCCACCCAGTGACCGGAGTAAGAAGTGACTGGGACACTAAAGAGATCCCTTAATAACTAAATTGCAACACTTCAGCACTCATCTTGGACTGTAAAATACAGTTCCTTGAAGATAAAAGACGCCAAATTGCCAGGTAATTAAGTTTCCCGAAGTTTATTCATCGCCGTTGTACAGAGGAGTGCAAAGAGCTTTAAAGACTATTAAAGAGAGATTATCAGGCCATCTCTGGAGTGTGGCTTTAGTTCTGGACTGGAAACTGAGCAGTAACTTCTGCAAATGAAGATATAGTGGGATTCTTTAATGGGAAACAAAGGGAAGTGCCTATAGGATCCATTGCATTTTCCACGAGTGTGTGTTGTTCAGAAGTCAGAGTATTTTTTTTATGGTCCTATTAGTACCAGGCTATGGACATAAGTTTATATTTCACAGTCTTTTAGGAGAATTGAGGATAATTTGTGTGTTGGTCTCAATGCAGTTTTAAGAATCTTTGTTTCATTAATTTTCTCCAGACATAGTAGAGGTAATTTCACCAAAGCAGCAATAAATTTGTTAATCAAGACAGACTTAGCATCGTTGCCTTAAATAGCTTTCTGAAATTTTAGTTTGTAGCATAGAATGTGGTGTGTTCCAGGGTAAAATTGTGTCATTTGATTGCCAGGTGAATCATTTACGCATTACAAATTACGCTGTAGAAAGAAAGAAGCAAAATTTAACCCCGTTTTTAGTTGACACTGGTTCCAAATCTGTTAACAACAGCACCTGCAGTGCCCGAGATTTCAGCTGAGAGCATCTTTTTTAATGTATTGTGTTCCAGGGGCAGTTCTGTGATTATTGCAACGCTGCTGATCCCAGTAAAGCTCACCCAGTAACCAACGCGATTGACGGCACAGAGCGCTGGTGGCAAAGCCCTCCTCTTTCCATGGGCTTGAAGTACAACCAAGTCAATGTCACTTTAGACCTGGGGCAGGTAAGTGCACGAGCCATTGGGTGAGCTTTGATCATTTCTTGCATTTGTACATAAGCTTTGCAGTTGGGGGAGATGTTTGAACTGATGATTGTACACTGCAGCTTTTTTGTCTGGTTTCTGTGGGTTTTTTTTTCCCAAATTAACTTGAAGTGATTATTTTCCTTCAGGAACTTTGGTGTGGATTCTTGCCACTGGCATCACGCAGGTTTAAGGAGTGTGTGCTGCCTTGCACAGACGCTGTAACTCAGTAATCCAAGGTTACAGGGGGGATTGTTTTGTTGAAACTTAAGCTGTACCTTTTACTTCCTATTCTCCCCTTTCCATGGGCACGGAGAGAGATTTCCTCATCTCTTACCATGCATTCATTTTGAGAATGATGTTTGGAGCCTGCTTTTGCCTCAGGAGTCCTTCTGGCTTCTCTTATAATCCAGCAAGATCTTCAAGATAGCCAGAAATATACCACTAACATGATCTAAAAGGACAACAAAATCAGCGTGCTATGAATTAGTAATATGACAGTGACATGAACACCCAGACTTCCTCTGCAGGCAATAGACAAGTAACTAACAGTAAAGCCTCTCTATCTGTATTTTTAGTCATAGGGATGGATTCTCAGCTGCTGTAACTGGGCGCTGACCCAGTGAAATTACTTGCACTCTGCAAGTTCCCAGCAGCTGAGAATACCTGGCTATAAATATATGTCGAAGGCTGCAAAATTTATGTGTACATATGGATATAGCTTTTGGATGGTAGTAGCTGTTTATTGCCTCATCACATAGGACAGGGGTTTTTTGAATAGGCATTCAAGTTAGTTGTCAGCAAGGGGAGGAATAACGAAGGAAAAATGTTTCTCTGTGAGACTCAGCTGCTGTTCTCTTGGGGATTCAGGTGCCAATTAGTTTCCACTTTCTCCTGCATGGGGATTTAATGCTGCTGTCCTTCACGTGACTGGAATGGCTCTCGTTTTGAGGATATCTTCATTCAGTGGGTTTGGATCCAGGACACCAGCAGTGCAGAAGTGCCAGACAACCTAAGATAGTATCAGTAGTTAAGCTAAACTGCTGTGATTACTGAGTTTGGATTTCTTTTAAATTAATAACATGCCTGTTTTCTTGATTGCTTTTCTCCCCTGTACCATAAAAGAAGGGATAGCTATGTAGAAGCTGATGAATTTTCAGGCCACAGCATCTGTGCTGGGTCCAGTCCCTGTGTGCTAAGCTGTCTCTGAGTTGTGTTGCTCTTTGTTACCCTGTGCAGTTGAGGAGTCTTGCATCCCTTGACACTTTGTGCTCCTGTGAAGTGAGTTGCTTGGTCGTTCTTTCCCAGCTGACTGTAGGGAGGTGTGTCTTTCAGGCTGGGCATACAGAGTAGGGACACCCAATACAGAGCAGGGTGCTATGAACAGGCACGGGAAGGCAATCACCTCCCAGTAAAGCAAACCTTACCTTCTGAGCTGCTTGCATCCATCATGGGTTCAGCAAGGCACAGGATGAGGTTACAGGCTGTGATTTGTCTTGCAGTGTAGCGTGTTTGTTACCAACACTCATCCAGCATTGTCATCCACTTGTGTGGAATGCTGCTCCATCCCAAACTTCTGTTCCCACTGTGACCTGTTAGCTGCCTTGGTGGCCCTGCTGACAGACACCTTATCTTTTAGGCATTGAGTAAACTTCTGAGAAACCTCCTTCCTTCAGAGAAGGGATGTGAACTGAGTGCCCTCTTCTCATGGGAGCCCTTGGACACCAACTGCTATGTGCTAAAATTCTTGTAGTTACGAAAGGACTTCTAATGTGGGGATGTGTGTTTCTCCACTTGGAAAGGTGGCTCTGAACTCCCTTGCATGGAAATGAGAGAAACCCAAGGCAAAGGTCAAAATTACTTCAGGTCTTATGGTAGGAAGGGATCATTTTCGTTGGTGGATGTGTGATCTCTTTTTGTTTTTTTTCTTTCTCCCCACTTCACAGACATTATCTCATCTGCATTCAATCACTTAAACCTTAATCTCAGGATCTGTTTGAACTTGAGATTCACTTTTGATGTTTTGCCTAGTGTTCTCACACCCCAAGTTCATACAGTAGTGCATAATACCAACGATGAAGAAGAAAATGAAATACTGTGACAGAGTAAGTCTGTGCAAGTGAACAGGTAAACACTGAGACCCTGGTTTACCTCACCTTCCTTCAGGGTCCTAAAATTTAAGAGCTCGGTGGGTGTTGGTGGTGCAGACTTTCTCAGTAGTTCACAGAGACAGAGATTTTTCAGAGTGCAATTCTCCCTCACGCGAGCTGAAAGGAAGGTTTTACTTTTCAAGGGACAATAAATGTTCTGAAAGTTAGCTGTGTGCCTCAGCACCTTGCGGAACTACAGGCTGTAATATTGAGAAGGTAGCAGAGATGTAGCTTTACTCACTGAGTAATTGTCCTGTTCTTTATTTTCATAGAATCATAGAATCTTTATTCTATGATCTATAGAATCCAGAATTCTTTATTTTGTTGCAAGGCACCTCTTTCTGCAAACAAAAGATGGAAAAGTGTTTTGCACGTGCAAAGCACGACAAAGAGTAAGGTCCACGTGTGTGCAGGGAAGCGATGGCCAAGTTGTAAGCTGGTCATCAGATATTCACAATTAGAGGAAGCAGAACTTAGTGCAACGTCAAAAGCTGTTAACTTGCTGCTTTCCTGCCATTCTATCTTTAAGACTGACACCGGAGTCCCAGAGGAGCCTTTTGCTGTGGTCTGATGGCAATATTTAATTGAACAGTTGCAGCACGATGGAAGTTTGAGTGCTCAATACCATGGAGTTGGAAGAGAACACCCATGTGCTGCTGCTCCTCTTTCACATGGGCTAGGGGTGATTTTTAAAGTCAAAATCCCTTCAGGTTGTTAAATCTTTCTGCTAGGAAAATGCTCACTTTGCTGTACTTTGTAATATGAGAAAAAGCAAAAACCTTAAAGCCAAAGCCCCTTTCTGTATTATAGTTACATTTCTAATCAATCACAGTCCTTCTGAATAATAATGATAATGTTGATCCCTGGGGCAGTCTCTCCATCCTGTTAACACCCCTGCCTATGCTGTGGCTATTCCTGACTCGTTTCAAATCTTTGGATCAAATGAAATCTCACTGATTCATTTAATTGATCCTGCTTTTTCCCAATGTAGTTTTCAACATGTTTCAAACTTCTGAATCCAGCATGTCCGACTGAATGTCATTGCCCTTCCCCTGACTCTTTGGAATTGCCTTATCTTAGCAGGTGTGGCTTCATCTCTGGCTTGCTTGATGCTCAGCAGATATTACAACAATACTCCCCCAGGTATTTTTCTGAACTCAGAAGAAGTTGAAGTTTCAGGATAGCACGATAACGTATGATGAGAGAGATGTAGATCTCAAGATCAAAAAGTGTAGTCCCCAGATTTTATTGCTTTTAGTTGTGTCTGTTACACATCAAAAAATGTAGTCCCTAAATTTTTTTGGTTGCTTTTAGTTGTGAGTCTCTTTTTTTTCCCCCTTGTGCTTTTGTGGCAATAATATAGTGCTGAAAGACTCAAGCTTGGCAAAGTTTTGTGCACTAATATGTCGAGCAGTTTTTATCTAGTGATTTTATTAATCACTGTTGTAAATTAAAGGCAGTGTAAGCTCCAGATGAGTACTTTTATTAGGGAGGGAGAGAAACTCAACCTTAAATTTAAGGTGTTATGGCCTGTTGAGGACTTTATGCTTTTGTGTTATCTGCCAATTAAAGCATGTAAAGATTTTGTGGAAAAGCCTCGAAGTTTGGCAGGCATTCTGAGTGGCATTTATATGGTAGGTATTTCTTGTGGGTTTAATTCTTACATTTGGTAGCAGTCCTTTATGGCCATAGCTTTACAAATGGTATTTGGTGTTGAGAATACTAATCAGTTTTGGCTAATTGTTGTTATTGAAAGCAATTGTTCTCAACTTCCAAAAGAGTGACATGATTGCTTAAAATGTGTCTGAAACGACAGTTAATTTCACTGCCATTCGGTAAAATGCAAAGTGTTCTGTAGGTCCTTCTTCTCTAGGGAGAAATTTCTCAAGATGGTGGGAGATTTCTCATAACCCACATTGAACTGGGCTTCCAAAAATAGTCACTGCACTCATTGTGCTTGACTATCGAAGCCTTATTATCACTGACCCTGAAATTAGACCTAGAGCTGGTGTGGAGTTGTGTAACCTCTGTAATAACACAGAGAAGTCCTACAGATGAGGGCAGGAGAACCATTGCATAAAGCTTCTGCAGTCCTCCAGAACAAAGGCTTTCCTCTGGAACTCCTGCACAGCTTCTCCTCCGCAGCAGCACTGACCCCTGCTCTGCTGCTCTGCTTTGTGCTGGGCAGAAAAGGGGCTTTTTGGGCTGGGGAGGTACAATATTGTCCCTGCAGTGCCCAAAAACGGGGATGCTAACAGCACAGAGAGCCTTGCGTTACTACTTCTTGGAGAAGTCTGGTGCTGAGTATTTCAGCTTGTGCAGGAAGCTGATTTGGGATCGTGCCACCAAATGCTGTGCTTTGAAATGAGTTGGAGTTTTGGCTCATGGCACAGTAAGGTGAATCGACTTGTGAACTCTAGATTAACTCAGCTTCAGCTGATTGAGTAGCATCTGTCTGATACAACTTTTAGAAGCTTCTATCAGGTAACGCATGCTCCATTTACTCCTTGGGCACACTACAAGCAACTCCTTCTGAGCTGCCAGCCTTTATCAGGGAAATACCCTAAATACATCCTTTCTTGCTCGTGTGGTAGCCTTTGAGATGCAATCAATGTGGTTTAATTTTGTAAAGCTTTATTTAAAGACCTTTTGAATGGCTCAGAATTTTTCTTCCTATTTTTGCCTTCCCAGATCCGTGTCATTGGCTTTTAAATGTGGGTTTGGTCTTAATTTGGTGGTATTCTCAAAATAAACAGAGAAATCTTGCAAGTCTTGCTCTCCTTTGCCTTCCTGACACTGTCTTCCTCTGGTGGTTCTTCAGCATCCCTTTAGGAAGGTCTTTCTTTGCACTCATTGATCTCACTTCCCTCCTCATGTCTGTACTTCTGCTTCTCCCACCTCTCTTCCCATGCTCATTCCTTTCATTTTGTCACTGTGTTGTCCTAAATACCTCACTTTCAACTCAACATGGTAAAAGCAGAACCTCTGATAGGGAAATGCAGAGGACTGGAGCTGTGTTTCCTTCCAGTGCTGCCAGCACTACTGTGCTCCTTTCACTTGAGGGACTGCAGCCATCGTAAGGGGATGTTTATCTCCTGGACAGCTGAGGTCTGAATTGTACAAATCCTTTTCCCATATGAAGAGCTTCGGTGTTCTGTGAAGAAATAGGCCATACGTAAGAAATGGCTATGAGCACTGAGTTGGTCTTTGTCCAGATCCCACTGGAAAAGTGGCTGCATGAGAAACTTCAGGGTAGTAAGTGCCAATCATTGATGTATTTGCCTGCAGCCTTGGCAGAAAGGCCAAGGACTGTTTGAACCTGGACAATGGGCCACCCTTGCATTTCTCAAAGCGCTCCTTCTGACAAGAATCCTGCCTGTGAATTGGGGAGAGATTCTCCCTTCTGGTCCTGCCCATCGACTGTGACAGACAGAAGACTTTCCATCTCCAGAGGTGTCGATGAGGTGTGTTCACAGGCACTGACTTGCATAGCTAAATAAAAAGGTAGTGCTTTAGCATCAAGGGCTAGTTAAATGGAGAGGTGCTAGGAATAGAACATCTGCAGTGTGACCTGAACAGTGCTGGAACTCCTGCACTTCATCTTGGCTTCTGCACCCCAGACTGGGAAGCTGGCAGGCAAGGAATGACTTTGGCCTGCTGTGCAGTGGGAGCCTCTCCAGTCACTGTCACAGTTTACTCACTGTTTGCAATGCTGTGTATACGTGTGCGCACTGAAAACCCTAGGAAACACAGGGAGTGAATCTCATGCCTCTCAGATGCTGCCCACGGGGGCTTTTCCCTGCACCTCTGCCATAGCTTCTTTCCCACGTGCCCAGAGGAGTAGCTGGCAACTGCCAGAAAGGCTGGTTCAACTCTCTGGTTGGCATTTTTTTTTTAATATTACAGTTTCATCTGCAAGCTGCATTGTTGGGGTTACAAACCACAGACTGCCAGGGGTGTGTTACCCAGTCTGAACAAGGGTGCCTCGTGTCCTGCTGAGAGGCTGCTGAAGAAAGGGAGTACTGACTTCTTTGTAACCATAAGCAATGAAAGCCTTTCATTTTAACCCAAGTACGTGGGATTCTCATGCATTTCATTAGATCTTTATTGCTATGTCTTGTTCTTTGAGAAAATTCGATACTCAAGACCATAAGGCTTAGTTACACTGAGGAGCTAAAGGACAGGCACATGCAACCCTGTGAAATCAGTGGCACTGAGTTATGTTCTGGAACATAGAATCATAGAATGGTTTTGGCTAAAAAAGACCTTCAAGATCATCAAGTCCAACCTTACTCCCAGCCCTATCTAAACCACTAAACCCTGTCCCTACGCACAACATCTACCTGGATCTTAAACACCTCCAGGGATGGTGACTCCACCACCTCCCTGGGCAGCCCATTCCGATGCCTGACAACCCTTTCTGCAAAGAAATGCTTCCTGAGATCCAGCCTGAACCTCCCCTGGGTCAGCTTCAGGCCATTGCCTCTTGTTCTGTCCCTTGTCACCAGGGAGAACAGACCAACTCCTGCCTTGCTACACCTTCCCTTCAGGTAGCTGTAGAGGGCAAGAAGGTCTCCCCTCAGCCTTCTTTTCTCCAGGCTAAACAGCCCCAGATCCCTCAGCCTCTCCTCATCAGACACATGCTCCAAACCCTTTACCAGCTTTGTAGCCACCTCTGGACCCTCTCCAGCACCTCAACGTTCTTGTAGAGAGGGGCCCAAAACTGGACACAGCATTCGAGGTGCAGCCTCACCAAAGCTGAGTCCAGAGGAATGATCCCCTCCCTGCTCCTGCTGGCCACACTGTTCCTGAGCCAGGCCAGGATGCCCTTGGCCTTCTTGGCCACCTGGGCACACTGCTGGCTCATGGTCAGCCGGCTGTCAGTCAACACCCCCAGGTCCTTCTCTGCCTGGTCGCTCTCCAGCCACTCCTCCCCCAGCCTGGAGGCTGCTAGGGGTTGGTGTGGCCCAAGGGCAGGACTCGGCCCTTGGTCTTACTCAAACTCATGGAATTGGCCTTGGCCCAGCAATCCAGCCTGTCTAGATCCCTTGCTAGAGCTTCCCTACCCTCAAGCAGATCAACACTTCCAACATTTCCTCGACACAAATTGTGTGCTAAATTTCACAAGGAAACAGATACTACGACCAGAGGTGGGTCAGTGGGATCAGGGAGGAATTTAGGAACGGGAGCGGCAGTGATCCCACCTGAAATCTGGTACCAGCAACCAAGAACTATAGGGGTGGGTGGGGGAATATCAGAGGATGCAAGAAAGGGGCAGCAACAACAGCCCGCAGCTAGAAAGATAAAAGCAAGGAGGATAGGAGGGAAAGGCACTCGGGGAGATATTTACAGCGGCTGACATCTTGCCAGGCTCCCTGGGTTCCTCCTACGGGCAGCAGAGGAGATGGGCTCTTCCAGGGTGATAATTCAAAGCACCAAGCAGCTATAACCAGCCTTCTGCTGTCAGCTCCCCTCCTGAGGGAAGACTCCCTCCTTTCAGCTGAATGCAAGATGAGGTTTCTGAGGATAAATTCAGCCTTTGTGAATTCCCATACCGTCGATTTTAAAAGATGTCAATCTCCTAACTCTCTTTTTAAAGTCCTCGGTAAAAATTTTCATTGACTTGAGTGTCAACACGCTTTGGCCAATCCTAAGCACTAGTAAGTGCCTTTTCCTAGGCCCTCCTTGTGAACAGAGGGAAAAGGGACAATCACAGGGTGATGGGTAGCAGGTCCTACACCTGCACAAAGCCAAGCAGCACCATGTGGGTACGCTAGCACCTGACCTGAAACAGCACAACACTCCAGCTAATCATTTCAGAGATTCTGATCCCAGAAAACCTCACTGACCACCTTGGAGACTCTGACTCAGTGCATCCCACAACAGATGGGTTGGACACTCCTTAATTTTTAGATTGCAAGCAGAGCTAGCGTTGGCACACAACAACTTGACCAGCTATGTTAATGCTGAGATGTTCCTCCACATCAGATGCAGTCCTTTTTTCACCTACATAAATGAATCATCTAAAATATGATGCCCATAGAGTTTGAACATTTCCAGGCTGAGATAGCAGCTGAACTGAATTTCAGATTGAATTTTGGGTGTAGATGCTCCATTTACATCATACTTGACTTTTGTGGTTTTGTTTTTTTTTTTTCCCAGCATCTCTTTCAGTATCTCAATTCTTATTCCAGCAACTCAAGAATTAGCTAATGATACTTCAGGTCCTCCAGAGCAACATTCCAACTAATCAATCATTCTTTCTTGTTGGGGAAATTGAGATAATATATTGTGTGAATAACTGCAGTACTACTGTACTTCCTAACAACTTCCCAGTTATTTGTATTGCTCAAGCATGTAACCATATCCAGCTCATGTGGTCCTGCTGACATCAATGGTCTTGTACTGTGGAGTGGGTATAACATGCAGCTCAGTAGACCCTCACTCAAAAAAGGTACAACTAGACAGTAGAGGACAATTCTGACCTTGGTCATACCATATACCATTACCTGCTTATCCCTTCAAATACCATCTCAGATTTTTCAGAACATTTACTGTTATTTTTCTATCACAATCCACTGCTGTGTGTTTTATTGGAACAATAGCTGCCCTTTCAATTTATTTTTTTCCTGTTCAAATTCTCACACATGAAATTTCAAACATTGCATCCGACTACCGGCACAAGTTTTTCTAAAAATAAAGAAGTGAAACAATATTCTTGGAGATCTTATTGCCCTCTAATGTCTGTAGACACTATTGTCTTTCCTGCTTTCCCAGACATCCGTAACTGGAGAGAGTATAGCTCTATTAACCTTGCTATATCAGCCAGAATGTCAAAATCTGTGTTATAAATCTTCATCTTAATCATTTATGATTAAATATTCAGATGAGATTATGTGCAACCTAATTCTACACATCCATCTCCACTTCCCTAATTAACGACAGACAGCAACAAAGGGGGGGGGAAACACCACTTTTCTGAAATAACTAGACCAAAAAAAAGTTTTTGTCGACAAATTTCTAAGCACATATTTATTTATTTTTAATCTTCATTTAAGAAAGAAACATGATTAAGGAAGTTAGGTATATTGAATTATGAAACTGTTGCTTCACTACAGGTTGCTAAATATTGCCAGTGTTAAACCCACTAGCCCCAAAACTCTTATTTTTACGAAGCCTCACTGGTTTCAATTCTTCCCCATCAGTCAGCGAATTTGATGTGCATACCGTGGAAGGTACAGAGGAGGCAACCTTCCAGGGCTCAGTGGGTAAAATCCACCCTTGTTCAGAAAAGCAATCTAAGATTTATGAACCTCTAAAGATCCCTTTAGCCTCTACTTCTATTCAGAACTGCTTCAGCTTTAAACACCATATTTGAGCTACTTAGACCCTGATTTTGAGAGGTGCTGAGGAAGTGTACCTCTCACTGAAAGGGAACTCAGTGATGCACATCACCAGCTTTCTGGCAAAATCAAACTTGAAAGCTACTAAAGGCATCACTTAAACTGAGGCAGCCAACTCAACCTGTGAATCACAGACTCTAAATTAAAGAGTCCTCATAGGAAAAGACATGATGTCTGTCCTTCTGTCAGCCAGAAACTGATTTTTCAGTATATTTTCTAGAACTGTGCAAATAATAGATTATCTGGTTCAATGAGAAGAGAAGAGGAAGAGAGGAGAAGGAGGAAGAAAAGAAAAAAAAAGGAAAAAACACTTCAGCTCAATTAAAACCTCATCTTGGGGAAAGACAGAAGCAGGAAAAGAAAAATGTAACTACCTATTTTTGCATCAACCTGGAACAGGTACGAGCCAATTTGTAAATGAAAGCACCAAATTGCAAAATGACAAGTCACATTTATAGCATGAAACTTCTTTCCCAAACATGCAGGTATTTTCACCAAATTACTGGAATAAACTACCTTCAGACTGTCTTTTCAGCCAAAACTACTTGCTAAATGCAACCTGAATCTGTTATTATTTCCCCAAATGACATTTTTCAAACTTATTTGGGGAGCAAGCAAACAGGAGAGGGGAAAATTGCCTGGCTCCATCCTCTACTGCTTTCTCTAATTGCATTTAAATGATCCGTGCAACTGGTCTCCTACAACTTCCCTGAGGGGTAATATTTCACAGTCTGGCTAATCTCGCTATTGAAATGTGTCCTGTTTTTCAGCAAAAATTTCACTAGCATAAAGCACAACCAGAATAATTTTTGCTGACTTCTAAAAAAATTTCAAGTTAGCTTTAAGATCAAGAAGGATGCAAATGCAGAATATCAGCAGAATATCCAACTCCGGATGCTTTAGCACTGCAAACTCATCTGCCATCCAAGGTGCCTCATGTCTACTCATCAGCCCAAATTTGCAGCTGAAATTGAACCTCCCTTTGGCCCAGCAATATTTTCGTTGTGTCCGAATGAACGGCAGTAGACTTTTTTAAAAGACAAGGGAAAAAAAAAAAGCAGCAGTGTAAACCCGTAATTACTTTTCTGTATTACACACCCTCATCGTTTGATTTAATAATTTATTTCTCTCCCTCAGGGGACTGCATTTGTTTGAGTTCAGTAAACACTGTCCCCGATTCTTCTGCTGCTTGTGGAGGTTCTTAAAAAAGGCAGCGTGGTGTTTGCAGGACCAGAGCTCTCTATACATTTCCTCCCTGGGAGAGCTGCTGAAGCATTACTCACCAAACAGAAATCCCAACTCTTGGGGGGAGGGGAATGATAAAAAAATAATATAAAAAAAGCACTGCTGCTATGATTGAGTAATCCCTTTTACAACTACTATTAGCAATCTTATAGTACAACCTAGTGTCCTGATTCTGTCTCTCCCTCCCACCCCCCTGAATGAGTAAGATCTATTTACTTGGTGAATTTCTGAACTAGAGTCAGTCGGCTGATTAAAGGAGTCAGACGCATTATTAAGCCTGTGGCAAGTTCATGTGGATGCTAAGGCAGGGCTGCCTCTGCCCCAGGACTGCCACGGCGGGTAACATACCCAGTTACCTCTACTTTAAACTGGTTTAACACTGAGTTAAGTCACACTTAACCAGTTAGGGCTGTGGTGATGTCTGTAGACACTATTAGCTTTCCTGCTTTCCCAGACATCCGTAACTGGGGGGAGTATAGCTCTATTAACCTTGCTGTATCAGCCAGAACGTCAAAATCCGCATGAGAGGGAACATCTTCTAGACCCAGTCCAAAACCATCAATTTATTTCCCCCCACCCCTTCAGACTAACTCTGTTTTGGAAGCACCTGAATTTACATAACAGAAAAGGGACATCTCCACACCTGAGGGTTAGAAACACCCTCGTATGAACCAACCAACCAACAGGACTGAACATGGCCTCAAGAAAGCTCTTCAACACTACTTGACATGTACCTGTGTCGTTACAGTTTTGGACAAGGAACATATAATCTGGCTCAGTGAAGCAATGCTTCTCTGTTTTGCAATTAGTCTCATCCTCCGGCTGTTGTGCTCGTTCTGCAGCAGCAGGGGAAAACATTTCAAAGTATGAAGATTAAAACAAAGCTATTTCCACCTCAATTTGCAGGAACTGACCAAAGTCCTTTCCCTGTTACCCTAAAAAGTCCAAGCAGGCAGTCTTACAAGTCCAAAGCCCACGGTCAGCTAAAATAGCCAGGCTAGCTTTTGGTTGGAGTAGTTTCTCACTACACTTCGGATCTAAATGATGGAAAGTCAGTCACACTCTCCAGCTACAAGAGCTTCCTCTGGCCCTTGACAGCCACCTAACTCAAGACCTGAATGCTCATGGCTGCTGAGCAGCCAATGAAGTCTCACCAAGTCCCTAAACTGAGGACTGTACCTTCTGAAAGATCTTGGTATCATAGCAAAGTTGAAGCAGAATTTTCTGGCACGCGTCCTGGTTTCAACATATGGAAAGCTCTAATTTAACCGTGGTCTCGGGGTATGCCACAGATACAGAAGCTTGAATCCTATTTGAGAAGATATTTAGTGGAGGCTTAATTCATTCACTCTGAAGTTTTTAAACCCTCTGATTTCATAGCATGTGACAATACATCTCTGTGGAGCAAAATCAAAACAGAGAAAGCCTCGATTTGTTTTGACTGTATTTCTACCAGCATTCTTTTTTTTTGTAATCTGTTCAGATCATGCCTGGAGAATAAACAACATCCCAATATGGTCAGGCCAGGCTGTGAAATGCAAACTTCCATCTGATATAAAATTCAGAATTTTGAAAACAAAAGGAACTCTAGGTTAGAAATTCTGGCAAAACGTCAGCACAGTGATTGAAGCATAAGTCTCCCGGGTGGGAGGAGGAGGAGGATAAAGCTAAAAGGAACATAAACTCCCCCTTAGAGCACCATGAGCTTTGGGTCACTCGGTGAAGCCGTGGCTCTGGCCATGCAGTGCCCCTCTCATAATTCAGCTGTGTGGCTTGTACCGAAGCACTCCAGCTAGTGAGTTATTGCCTTTCCTAATCTACAGCCCCTTGCTAATCCCCTTCTTGTCCAGCTATGCTCAAAACTTCCAGGATGCCTCAAAAGTTTTGCCCTGCCAGACAGAGTACCCACTCCACACAGTCCTCATCTAGAAAATTCCATACAGTTGTGAGGAAGTTCCCAGCTCATTCTGACAGTGCTGATCTTCAGTAAATCCTGTTACATTCTATTGCGTTCCCACCTTTAAACTTTTCTAAAGACATCCAGTTAAAGGAAAGGACACTTCTAGCTTCATTTGCTCATAGATCTATAGTTGCTGAATGACTCTGTTTCTCAGCTTCCTAAATATGCAGCTGTTCTCCAGTCCTATGGTACGATCTCTAGCTTCACAGATTCAGAATATAGATGTAATTCACCAGTTCTTTCAGTATTCTGGAGTGGAAGTTATTAATTCCCTTTGATTTTACAAAGATAAACTCATTTACTGTTGCTTTCACAGCAGCTGTGGTTATTTCTATTTTAATACCATCATGTACATCATCTGTCTTCCCTTCACCACCATGCTAACATAATCATCTTTACTGAAAAATGAGGGGAAGCACTGAGCCATATCTAGATTATCTTTAATATCCACCCTCACAAGATAGCAGCTCTCTTTCTTCTGTCTCTATTACACAGCTGAAGAGTGTTTTGCTTTATTTCTTCTGTAAAGCCCAGCTCAGCTTGGCTTGGGAAATTCCCACTATCTCCAAACCTCTTGACCTCCAAGACTGATTAGACAGTGGGCAAGAAAAGGGTGCAAGGCAGGATATGTCTCTTGCATATTCCTAGCGGTGCTGCATACACACACTTTATTTTACAGCCATACCCTACAGGTGTTTTCTTCTTTGAAGTTCAGATTTGTGGCTGTGTTAGCACCATTAATTTCAAAGAAATTTAGAATTTCTTTAGCTATTTATATCCGCTAGTTTCTCCTACTAGCCATTGCCCTCAGTTACCAGATTTTGCTCTTTTGGGGGGGACACACACCAAACAAACCAAATAAATCTCACTCAGCAACTTGATTTCCTCAGGAAAGTATATTAGAGTGAGAAGAAATATCTCTCTTTTTAACCATAACTATTTAAGAAAGAAAGGAACACAAACCTTCCCAGCACAAGCAGTCGCCAACACTCTGGTGTAGGATATCAGCCTTCTACTGGCAGAGGAAGAGGGGAAAAAAACCTAAATAAAGGATAGGCACAGGATAAAAGTAACCAATCCACTGAAACCGTGCTTCAAAAAAAAAAATTCAACAAGTTAAAAAAAAAAGACACACGATTATGAGATGCTACGTAAAGGACAGAGGAAATATTCACATGCTCAAAAGCTGGTCCCAGACAACAATTTGGATTCAGAACACAAGTAGGCAAACTCTGATTTAGCATGTCATTAAGAAATCCTCTCTGAATTATGCAACTTCCATTCACTTCTTCAGAAGATATGAGAACGCTGCAATCACTTGCCAAGTTTGATCCCAATGTGCCATGGGGCAAATGGAGACCCTAAACTGTCATATTCCATTTAAATCATATCTAGGCTAAAGTGCGTGCGATTGCTCAGTATATTAAATTACTACCAGTGTGTTGGTATTTCCTTATGAACAATCTATGGCTCTGAATTATTTATTGAGGAGGAAGTGGCTTTTGAAGTGAGCGTTATTTCTCTCTCCGAGCTAATGCTCGAATATGATAAAAATAGTGGCCAAGAGAGAAAGGAAATTAAAAGATACTTCCATGACTGACAGCTCCCAGATTTTACCTGACTCTTTCCTGCATTTCTGCTCCTTGTGAAGTCTATATGCTAAAATTATGTTCACCTAAAAAAAAGTAATAAGATGTGGGACAGCCTGTGTCAGGAAATTGCTTGCAACAAATCACAGCTACATAGACTTTCAGCAATGGCAATCAATAGGAGTCCTAGACTATCCCCAAGGCTTTGTGCTTCCTTGCCTCCAGAATCCAGTACTGCTCATAGAAATGCAGCTTCCAGGGAGCTGCAGAGCAGCTTTCCTCTGGCAGCAAGAGTGGTACATCACAGAATCAAAGAGCTTTGGGTTGTAGTGGAGATGAAGGACACTAAATCGAGCATGGAGTGACAGCAGGAACAGGGAGAAGGACTCAATTCTTCCACTGGTTCTTCACATTCTCAGACACAGTTTTCAAACCTTTGCCCCTTCAACAGGGGTTTTTGAGGACGGGAAAAATACAGATGAAGCAGCGTCAGACTCCCACGTAAGATAAATCCAGTCTGACACATTCTGCATTATGACCAAATTAGAATGTATTTGATCAAAGAGGTATTCTCACAATGAAGTGCCCCCTTGAGTGGCAGCTGCAATATTTGAACCCGAAACAATTACTTGAAATGAAAATAAATAATCCTTCTGTCTTTCCTTTCTCCTTCTCCACAGCTATTAAGTTTGCTAGTCACAAAGAATTCTCCAAAGCATGATTTATGGCATGCCCTTAGAAGGCATATTTCTACCATATTTCTATTGTTTATTTATCTGCAAATCATTTGTATACACTAGACACGGACCAAATCTTTCTGTAAATTTTCTGTGAACAGATGTGAATGTTGAGTTTATTCCTATTTCAAGGTTATTCTTCAGTTTTCAAGGTGCCGGAGGTAATTTCTTTAATAACCAATCCTTTGTGTCTACTAATTAGAAATATCCAAAACAATTTGCTATTTAAATCATATGTCATTGCTTCTGATCCTTGATTGGGTGAGTAATGAAATTAAGTAAGACCCATATGGATTGTGAATATTACTACTGAATATGTAATTAAGGTTTTGATTAATATTCTGGCACTCAAGCTTAAAATACACCTTCCATAAGTATTTGCACTAATAAAGCTCAAAAAAAAATAAATCAGTACAAGTCATTAACACAGTCAAACTGAATTCATAAGTGAACTTCAAAAGAATACTCTAAGTTTTTTCATGATGATGGCTACGAACAGTGTCCTTTTAAGTTGGACTGCTAGATTAGTACTAGCTGTCAGATAAAGCTACTGACCATCTTTCTTCCTTAGGTGCTGGTATAAAATGCAAAAAAAAAAATAGGGATATAGGTTTTGCTGAGGTATTGCAAACATCCTGTGTTAATACAGGTGATAATTTAAACTTCAATTGTTTCAAAGCTCAATGAATCATTTTATGGAAATTTAAAATCCTTTAAGACAGCGTTAGATTTTTCAAAATTGAAATATTATGTTTTTTTCTTGTAATACACTTCTATTTCTTACTTAGAGTATCCATTAGGAACACTTTTTATGTCATCACTGAAACCTACTTAATTCAGCTGACAGGCAACATTTTTCAAAACATTCTCCCCATCCAATACTTTCTGCACTTAAAGAAAGCCCATCAAAGTCCTTGGTATTTAATACATAGAAAGATATGGATGGATCATTTCATTATTTTTTTTGTTACAGAAATCACTCCTTTGTAAAACACCACAAATAATGTTGATAACTTATTAATATGAATTCTGCTGCAGTAGGATACAGCACAAGTCTGGTATCAGTCCTGCCAAAAGCAGTTGGCCCTGTAGGAAAGGTCTGGCTCTTACCACAGAAGGGGGCTGACTCCCTTGTGAGAATCCTCACACTGCGTAATACAGAGATGGGCAGTGGAGGAAGAGCTAAACTCATGAAGGATTGAATCCAGATGTGGAATTGACTTTCAGATGAGTTGAGTAGGGCACCTGCTCAAAACCACCATCCTATTTTGAACGTGCTCTTGGTCTTAAACCACAAGTAGTAGTGATTCCTCATTACTTGTATTACAGAAGGACCCCAAAGACCTGCCCACAGCATCAGCCTCCTACCACACTAGGAAGCTTTCAAAGGGACAGAAAGAAACCCTTCTTCCAAACAGCTTACCCCCTTACCAAAACAAGTGAGGCTGGAAGCTGTTATTCTGTTCCACTGGAAGAGGAAAGAAGCCCCAGATAAAAAGCCTTCCATGGCCCACAGCAGAGGATGGTCATGAGACCAGCATCCTCCCCGTAGAAGGGCTGTACTTCTAAACAACTGAGCGTGAAACTACCCCAAACACTCAAAACAAACCCAAACTCTCAAACCCCCAGCCTACCTGTCAGCATCTGAGTAGCAGGTCCAACCTGGCACAGGAACAGGTCCCTTTCAATTAAAGCCTTCTCAGCTCCTGAGCTTTTATGCTCTGCTTATCCAAAGCAACCAGCAAGCTGAGGCAGCCTCTTCAGAGACAAACTGGGGAGGGAGAAGGGGTGGGTAGCTTGTTTATAACCCTGTGCTAGTTTCCTCAGCAGCCCTCTTGATTCAATCCAGCTGTGCAGGGAACACACCCCATAATTAATTAATTCTCTAAGTCAATTAGATCATTAATGGAGGAGCTCTGCCACAGAAGTGACACTAACAGAATGAAGAGAAGCTATTGAAAAACATACATCTCCAAAATTTTCTTTTTTTAGGTGCAGGACAAAAAAAAAATAATGAATGGCACACTTAAAGACCAAACACGGCCCTTAGTTCAGTAAGGTAATTTTCATACTCTGTTATCATGAGTTCTTAATTAACCTGTGAGGTAAAAACTCCTAACGAATGGTTGTTGACTGTAAATGCACTCCCTCCTCCTGACACACGCGTTAACGCACTACTGCAAAAGTTCAAAGCCGTTATTATTGAGTTGTCTCAGCCACATTAATTATCCCCTGCACTGTATTTGGCTTCACTCGGGTAAATCTTCTTTAATTGCCCGGTCTTTACTTACAGAACATCTTAATTTAATCCACTATAAACTCTCTTTACATTTATGCTTTTGCCAGTAATTCGGTGTTGAATGTAGTTTCCACCACTACTCCTGGAAACGTTCTGCTATCAGTTTGTTTGTCTGCTGTCACCCATACGTGTCATTGGTTTTTGAAGCTGAAACATCTGGTGCTTGGAAGCTTTGGGCTGAACTCGATTCTGGCACCTCCATGATGTTTTAAAAAATTCCTAACCCTTGTTATGCCCAAGCCAAGTTCTTTTTTTCCAGAGATGCAGTTTATAAAGCAAACTAACGAACAAGGAAAACAGCACATGAAGGTGATGAGCGAACTTAAAGCAGCAGAAGTGTGTAGGTGAAGTAAAGAGAGTGAAGGACAGAACTTTTTACGCTCTCTAGCATATTATGAGCGTAATGAGCATAAACTTTTGAGGAAAGAAATCCTTAAAATAGTAAAATACTGTGTTACTATCCCAAAGACGCCCGTTATGGAGAGACGGTCACGTTTTCAACATGTTTAACTTAAAACATGCTTTGACAGGCACACTGAAATCATAATTGATTTTGAATTGTTTCCACATAGATCGTCTTCCATCTGAGTTATCTCAAAGTATGTTACAAAAATTAAGCTTCAGAATACCCACATAACCACCAGATTGCAAGTACAGACTAAATAACTAAAGGATAACATTTTCAGAAGTATGCATTGCTCTTAACTGCCCAAATTAAGCCATTTTAAATCTCCTTCCCCTTTTATGAAAAAAAAAAACTTAAATAAAATTAAATTGCAATAAGTTCTGCTCCAATGAAAATAAAAGTGAGGTGTAGGTCTTCATTTCTGCAACTAAGACAGGTGAAAAAGGCAACCAAAATTATGCGTACTGAATACCTGGGCTCCACTTGCTGTGGACCTCGTGGTGAGCTGGGAGACAAGAAGTTGGGACACTAAGAGCTTTATTTCAGCCACAAAACTGTGCTGCTCGCACTGATAAAAATCAGCTACAAAAATGTTATCAGGAAATCAACTCAGAGCAATAACCAGGAAATCAAGCAGGTTTTAAATGTGTGTTTAATTCTCTTCTGCAAGCGACAGCAGAGGAAAAAAGGTGAAACAACTACTGAGTGACACATCAAAACCACCTTTCCTCTTCTTCTTTCTAAAGTAGATTACATATGGTGGGGAAAGGTTGATAAAAAAATTAATATCCCAGTCCTTCAGCTATTTCAGGTCATCCAGAGCTACTCTGATAAGCTAAGAAGGCATTTCCATGCAGATGTGTATTATGGTGCTGTTTGTGGTGATACAGGATGTGAAGGATGAACACTTGTGAACAGAGATACTGTGTAAGAGATAAGGATATGAGAGAGAGAAGGTTAAAAGGGGGGAAACAAAAAAATAATTAAGCAGTAAAAAAGACAGACAGGGAGATCTGTATTTGGGCCCACGTGAAAGGCCCCAAGTGTTAGGTCTCCCTCTCTGGTCTCACAAACATGACACTTGTCAGCTCGATGGCACAGCTCCAGCAGGAAGGACAGCAGATGGCCCCAGACAGTCTCGCCTAAGCCTCGGTGCAGAAAGCACTCGGGGAGACAGGGTCTGAGCCCTTACAACTGGAAAGGGCAGTGGACCCAGATCTCCTAAAACCTGAGCAAATACTCTCATCTTCAGTACTACTGAACATTTCTCCAGTACTACAGAGCAAGGCGGAGTCAGTAGTACTGGTTGCAGACCTAAGCTCCTCATTGCTCATAAAGCAGGTTTAAACAGTGCTTGCCAACTGTAACCAGGAAGGGATTTTGGTGCCAGTCCAGCCTGCTTCTGGTTTGCAATGGGTTTTTTAAACGAGAAATGGCAACTCGGGCTGTGTGTGCTGGGGAGGTTCTGGACACAGCCGAAACACAGAAATACAAGCCTCTAGGACACCGTCAAGTCGAGCATTATGGCCTGTTATATTTAAGTTCCTCAAAAAAACCTTCACAATACGGCTGTTTGGCCCAATTTTCTAGATCATGTTTTCAGGCCTATATCCTTGAAAAACATCTAAATTCCCTTTGCCAGGCTCTTTGCAGTTGTGCCCTGTGATAGGACAAGAGGTAGTGGTAGGAAGGGGAAACACAGGCAGTTCCACCTCAACAGGAGGAGAAACTTCTTCCCTGTGAGAGTGACAGAGCCTGGCCCAGGCTGCCCAGAGAGGTTGTGGAGTCTCCTTCTCT
>WUAM01000143.1:14947655-14970172 GCA_024336885.1 Actenoides hombroni | reverse complement strand
GGCAGGGGAGGCCCCACCCGCGCGTTTCAACTTCGGCCGTGGCCGGGACCGGGAGGAGCCGTGCCGGGGACACCCGTTCCGTCCCGGGCGGAGCCGGCGGCCTCTCCCCGGCAAGGAGCCCAGACCCTCCGGGCTGCCCCGCAGGTGTCCGGTCGCTGCCCGGTTCCTGAAGGCCACCAGCCTCCTGCCCCCGGGAGTTGCGCGGACCACTCTGCCCCGATGCTGGGCGCAGGACTCGGGGTGCCGAGGGCAGGGGGAGCGTTTGCCACCCACCGCTTGGCCCTTCTTGCCCTCTCCCTTCTGCGTCTCCAGTCTCCAAAGGTGCGGGATGAGGAACCGATTGACCTCTTCGACTTATTTTCTTCTTTTTTTTTTTTTTACACCTCTGGAATATTTTATGAGCATCCTCTTTCCCTCCTTAAAATAGAGCCGTGAGATAGTTCAACCACGTTGCTGGAATACCCTAATAGGAATGCCAGGGAGACTGTGATAGGGCACCGTTACGTTAAGATACGTGGCTAAATATAGCCCCTTCAACTTCACTAACTGAAGAGAAGTTATAGGGACAGCCGAAAAAAATCTGCCTCCTAACTCTTAAATGCACATGATAAGTATAAAGTTGCCGTTTGGAAATGAGCTTTTACCGATGCATGCCCCAGATTTCAATAAAAGACCACAGCATGCATTGCTGCAGCACTCAACGAGTGCCGAGCGTGCGGAAATCAAACTTTGAAAGGTGAAGAGCGCACGTAAAACTAATTTGGCTTGCTATTTTGCATGCACATTATGGGAGTCTTTAATTACATCATCACATAATGGGTCTTAAATACTACACTTTTGCTCTGCCATCTCCGTTGCAGTGGTACAGCTGTACTTTTATGCCTGTTCCTTTTGCAGCCCCGTATTAATTTTGTTCTCATTACACTCCATATGATCTTTAGTGCTTTAGACTTTTAATGCAAATGGCTTCTTTTTCAAGGTACCTTTTAATAATTGTCAGCACCTATATATAATGCAATATAATCACGGTTACCTTGTCAGAGGAGGAGGTGCTTAATAATGAAGCTAATTCACCTGCAAGTTGCTGGTTTATATACACCAACAAGCTTCCAGTGTTATTTTCTTTATAGTTACATTTTTAATAAAATGGTTTAGTGTGCACTTTATTTTAGCAGAGTCCGTTTGACATACACAGGTCGAAAAGATGCTACAAATGCCTAATGGAGGTTACAGTGGGACACACCAGTGCCGGGGGGGGTAGAAAAACTGTGCTCCTGGAGCTGAAATCCTAAACTGCTCGGGCTGGAGGTGGGGTCAGAGAGTAACTTGAAGATGTCAGATTCAAGAGGGAGGCGATAAAATGGAGGAGCTCAAGGTCCACCGTACTACAAGGGCAGGAGGTACCTCTGGGCACTGCAGTCGATACTAAGAACACAAATGGTGTCGGTCGAGCTTTATGATGTCCTCAGAGGTCACGGTAGCCTGCTGAAGGTCTAGCCAGCTCGGGGGGGGGAACTGCTGGGGCCAAGTGTCCCAACACCCTCCCCGTTCTGCTCCACACATGGGACAAGATTTCTCGTGTGTTAACTTTCAGCTGCTTCACCCAGGGGTGGGGTTTGACCAGAGGGATTGATCTGCCACCCAGCAAGTCCCCAGTTCATCACAGCAAGCTTTAGATCAGACCTGTAAATCCCAAAGGTGTTCAGTTTGCCAGACGTTCTGTTGTGATGGGGAGAGTTTTACACTCTTCTTCCCTATACTTTTCTGGTTCCTCTCCCCTCTCCCCTCTCCATTGTTTCTTTTGTTTGGCTGGTTTGTTTTTCTCATCTCGGATTCAGCTCCGGTTGCGCTTGTGAGGGGAATAATGTTCTCCCCTTCCTGATTTTCGTGTTCACAATAGCTGCCAGTGAAACGAAGGCAGTGCAACAGATGGACATTTAAACTGAAATTACGTTTAAGGCTGATAACTTCCAGAGGAATGTCTTCTGTTTTGTTTTCCCACCTAAAACATAACAAAAGGAAAGGATCCCAAATCACATGCAAGCGCTGAAGAATTTTGTTCCAAGAAGAGAACCAAATTTCCTCTTTGTTCGACTGGCGTAGCTGCCCCGGAGCTGTACCAGGGCCAGAAGAGTTTGTATACACACGGTGTACAAAGCAGCGTGCATTCAGCAAGCCAATGTTGCTACCAAACCTCAGAAATTATTAATTACAGAATATAATTGAAGGGCAAAAATATGATCACAGACATCAATATATTTCATAAACATTCAATTGTCATGCAAAAGTAATTTTTCTCTGAAGGAGATTTTTTATTCTTGGCTTCCCTTTCCTCCACCTTTCTTTAAAGAAAATATTTTTTATGGGTATGACAAGTACTGCTTTTGCTTTGTTCTGAATTACAACTCTTGTTTCCTTTTTCCCCTCCCCTGATATAAAAAAAAAAATCATATTGCCTTTTGTCTACTGTAGGAAATTCCGCCCCCCCCCCCCCGATCTTGCTGGTTTTGCATTGTAGACTGTTATCAACTCAATCCTAAATGGCCAGGAAATATCCTTCTGGGTTCCGATGCTCTTATCTTTGCTCTCTTTACTCTAAAAGTACTTTCTATTTCTTCAGGTTCCTAACGATGATGTTTTCCCCAGTCTCCTCTAGCTATATCGTGCAGGCTCCCCTGTCAGAATACACTCTTGCTCTTGCATATAGATCTCTCATTTCACCACTGGAATATCATTATACACTACAGGTCTAATCACTTCTACATACTTCCTTTCCAAATGATTCCCAAACCTGCTTTCATTTGTTTGGCAATACTTTTGACAATTGCAGTTTGGTGCTTGACTTTTCTGCATTTTCTTCCAGCTCAAAGGAACTGGAGCATCAGAACGAGTGCACTGGACACCCCCTGGCAGTACCTTGGCACAAACCCCAGCCTTTCTTACCCTGGTCAGTCCTTTGGGGAGCAGTTCTGAAGCACGAAGCTGTGCTGGCTGGCCTTGCAATGGGGTGCTCCCTCCCACTGAGCAGAGCCTCCCTTAGAAATAAATAAAGTCCGACATGATGAGGAGTTCTCTGGTGACTTTCTCCAGAAGATCTGGTGAACCTGCTAACAGATTCCCTCCCCTGTCTGGCCTTTTCCTGCACTGTGATTCTGTCTTGACGTGTATGACCTAAAGGTGGGGCGACCTGGTGAAGAATCTGATGATCTATTTTCTCCTTCATTCTGACACAGTCTGTGTCTTCCCTCCATCTGACTTGAACCAGTTTTCCATGTTAAAGCAGTGCTCTCAGGCACACATGCGCGTGCAACCCATTTCCTTAGAAGCAGCAGGTGAGAATCACTCGACAAAACATTCACGAGTTTGAGATGTTTTCAATAGATTCATCTTTAAACTACGCGCACAGGTGTCAGTGGAAGTTGTAATGTAGGCTTTATGTTTAATATTTACACACCGAAGCTCTTATTTGCCTTTTTTGCCCAAATAGCTTCATTCACAACAGGTACATCCCACTGCATCCTCTGATAACAGAGACATTTCCCTGCAAAGGCAGCAGGCGTTTCCTTGCAAGGAAGCCAATCTTTCAGCAAATTAACATAAACACAAATCAGAAATGCATTGGTAAATGGATACGCTGTTTGGAAAGCTAAAATACTGTCTGTTTTTAAAAGATAGAGTAATAATAGCTACTGCTTACTTGCTTCAGCTTGAGATGATTTTATTTGTAGACCAACAACGTAGGTTCATACAGAAACATTATCAAACTATCAACTTGCCTTCAAAACTGAGAAGCACGAATCGAGCATCTCCCTATGTTAGCTCATTTCTACGACAATAAAGACGACTCCGGAACGCTCCCTGGTTTCAGAACTTACTTTGCTTTATAACATCCTGATGCTGCTTGGTGGATTTTGTACACCCGAATCTCTTTTCTGTAGCACGTGAAGGTTTTTGTGCAAATGCCAACACGCGCGCACCCACCACATGAGATCTGGAAAGGAAGAAGCTCCACGTAGCAGGGTTCTTAGGTCCACACCTAACTTTAAGTAGCCTATAAATCAAACTTGGTGAGACTGTTTATATATGATTTAGGCATATACTTCCATTTTAGGCACATTTTTAAATTTCATAGTGAATCAGGGCTGTAGGTTTCTTCTATTTCCAGCATATCTAAACATTAGAAACATGAAAATACATTCAGCTGTACATTTTAAGTAAATGGACAAAGAAATAATTAAATTGCAGGCTTAACCAGCCAAAATGACTGAGAATAGCCCTGCTTTGATGACAGCATATGGGTTTCAATATGATGTATGAAAGAAGACATGATTTGTTAGAATTTTTGAAAGATTTCACTCGGGATTTCTTAAATTTACATTTATTATTTAGAAATGGAGGTCAGTTACCTTTCATGTTGCTTCATAATGTGTATTTACAAATATAATCAAAGATAGACATAAATATATCATGAAGTACAGCAGAAGACATAGACATATGGGAAGGCAAACTTGCAAGCAGGCTTTTGTGTGACGCCGACAACTCCCACTGGTGTTGTGTGTGCAGAAACCAACCAGCGACCACACACACCACTTTCCATGATAAATGGGAGAAGTGTTTCTGGCATGGGTATTAACATGCCCCAGGACACTGTATTTAAGATGGGACGAGGACTTTTCAAAAGTTGGAAGAAGAAAATGGAAAGTCTCGTTTTCTTTCTCCTGTTTTGATTCGCCCGTTCAAAATTAATTCAAACCTGGCAGAAGAATTGTAAACCAAGGATTCAGCCGCAGCACAGTAAGTTATGACCCTGCTTTGCACTGCTCAGGAGGAGTTTATGGACTTTTCCAGAACACTGCTTTTCTTCATGGAGAAGAAGTCCAAGGGACCATTTTAAATTGATGTGTGAGCAGAATAGATTTATATTTGCAAACACATTTATAAATAGTAACAACCTACCAGGACTAGGTGGTATTCATGCAAGGCTTCTGAAGAGCTCAAAGGAGCACTCGGTACCTCCTTTTTTTTTTTCCTATTTTCATTCTGTTTCCACAACTGACAAACTACAGGATGGATAGATGCAATATAACTGCTCATATGTACTTAAGAGGAGGGAATCCTTTCTTTTGTATGATGAGTTTCAGCGAGGCAGCCCTTGGAGGTGCTGGGAGAATATTAAATGGTCCAATGAGCCAGACAGAACACGGTTATATTTTTTTCAAATCCTTAACATCACCCGCAAAAGCAACTGAGACACTTAAGGGCTTAAATGGGCAGAAATATGTCACCTAGATCAACCTAATAATATATATAAAAGCACACCAGGAGATGTGGATAAGGAAAAAAGATGGAGTTAACTAATACTGGAGCCTTAATGGACACTTTTAGACTCTGTTATGTCTAAGAGTTTATGTTATTGTCTTCAAGGTCTATATTTTAGCACCCAGCTCCAGGCTTTCTCTGCAGTGCAATATTAAATGTTCTTGCTTAAGAAGAAGAAGATAATAGCAAAATCCTCTAGCCACTGCCCTCTCTCACAGATCTTCAAGGACAGGATGTAGCAGGGAGAGGCAGCAGGCATCAAAGCCTTCTCTCCACTACAGCCTTGCCTCTTCCAGCTAACGGAGTTCTCCTGCTGCTCCTTCCAAGCCTCCCATGGGTGCCACACGCCCGGGTTCCTTGTTGACCCAGGCAGTCTCTTTTCCATGCCACGTCGCTGTTCCTCACAGAGGCATCAGTGGTGCCAATACCTGCTCGGGCTCTCCACAGGCAGGGCAGGGTGCTGGGAGGTAAAATGCCAGGCAGCACCCTTGCTGGGCAGCAACGGCAGAGTGCACACGAGGTGGCACCTCTGTCACAGCTCTCTTTGGCCAGCAATTTTGTCCAAAAATTGCCTCACTTGCAAGGGGCAGAGATTAAGTGACTTCTGTGCCAAACGCAGCAGTCATCCCTATATACCACACGGAAGAGGCAAAGTTTGGGGTCTGGCACTAGTCACAAGCTGAACATGTTAGACTGGCACATCTTCCAAGCAGCACCTGAGAAGGGACTTCTTATGGTATTTCAGGTTTTCTTATCAAAGTGGCACCCCCTGGTCAGATGTGCTGCAAGCACCCGTGATGTGCTTTGAAACGAAGCCCTCTGCTCTGGTGGTGCTGTTGGTGAAAGGGGAGAGGTGTTTACGTGGCTCTGGATCCAGGGAAGTGGATCCAAAACCTGATTTGTACACTGTATAGGTAGAGAAAATAATTTTCAAATACAGAAGGCAGCTGCTGAAGGAGGGTATTCACTGTTAGCAATGAAAAACAGATTAGGAAGGCATTATTTACACTTGATAAATCAGAAATGGCATCAAAGAGAGCTGGTATTACAAACTATTAATGAAAGGCATTATAATGAAACAAATCACATAATAGATCACAACGAAGTGATTCAGGGCAATGAATACTGATACTAAGTAAGTGAACTCTGTGCTCTGGGGCTACAATTTCAAATCCACTCTAGCGTGTGTGGTAGCAGTGTAAGCAAAAAAACCCCACCACTTTTAGAAGAAATTGACTGTTCCACTGCTGACTGATCACATCCACACCTTGTATCAGCTCTTCCCTTGGTGACGTATGAGGTAGAGAAAGATGAAATTCTGTACCAAGTGCAATTCCCTACTAAATGTGACACTTTTTTTTTTATGTCAAATGAACACCTGAAATCTCATCGCCCATGCAGATATTGGCCAACTTCCCTCATTTCACAGAATAATGCGAGTAAATAAAAATTAAACATTAAAAAGACAGACAGACAATGTTTCGTCAACGCAGATTACAAACTCATTTAATTCATATAATTACAGAAAACACATTTCTGCCACGGAACATGGTTGTGCCTTGAGAGAGAAACAGGTCTAAAATTCAGACCTTCATACAGATTTTAAACTTTGGAGGTACTTTTTTTGATTAAAGAGAGGGATGCCCCGTGTAGCTTATATATAATATTTGTATTCTGATCACACACACGAAACTTCAGATGGTGTGCAAGTCATGATCACATTTCAGACTTATCTGTATCTTAAACCCTTCCACAATCAATTCTGGCAATGTCAAAGCCTACCAAACCAAACATTAATTTGTGCATTTATAGCTAAATACATATCTATCTATTGTGCATTTTCAAAAAGATTTAGTGGGGTTTTTTTCTCTTTTTCCTTTGTGTTGTTTCGTTGGGGTGTTTTTTGGAAGTAAAGGAGTTCACACGTAGAGCACTGGAAAGCCATTTAGATGGCTAAGAGTGGGCACTGCAAAAGCCATCAAGCTGAGCAGGGAGCTGCCTAAGCCTCCCAGTAAGCTGTTGCAATGTTACTGATAACAGCCTCTCTTAAGAGACCCTTTGGATCCAAAGGTTCTCAGCTAAGGTTCTGGCTCAGCTACAAGATTTTACAATCAAATGTCAGTGGGAGTCTTACTGACACAGGGTGAACTCCTGAATAACAAATTCTTTATTACTCTCTGTTATGGTCTTACAGGAAAAGGGAGCATTGCATGGCAAGGCTGAAGAGTTGTGCAGTTTGTTTGAAAAATGGTTTTGAGAAAAATCTAAATTTGAATAAATGTTGAAATTGAAACAGATTTATCAAATTAATAAATATTGACAGACTTGACCAAAGAGCTAAATTTAACTTATCAATTATTACTGAAACAAAAACATCTGAGTATATTACTACATATGTCTACTGTTTTGATTGCTCAGATCAAGTCCACGGAGCCACGTTACAGATTTAAATCTCTGTTTTCTAAATTTCAGTCATGCAAGGTTTTTGAGCATCTCTAATAGGATTGGAATGCAGTGCTCGCATTAGACATGTTTAATCACTGTGATGCTTTTAATGCATTGTTTTGACATTCCTTCACAGTAATTACAATACCTTCAGAATTATAAAATACAAGTAAATCAAATCTCTGTGAATTTGGAGAAGAAACACACTCAGAAAGAATCAGAAATCAAGCACCTCTGGATAAAGTTGCACTACGGTGTCACCATCTCCTTCATCCTCAGCAAGCCACCTTAAGGGAAGAACACAAAACCCTGTCAGAGATACAGCACAAACAACACTTAACAAACAGACAAATCATGAGAGGCTGCTTCCGTGCTCTTGGATTTCAGGGAGAGTTTTTACATTGATTTATACAGAAGCTGTAATCAACCCAAAGAAAATTGTGATTTTTTTTTTTTTTTTTTAGCATCCATATATATGTCGTTTAAAAGTGCAATTAACTTTGTAAATATACTTAGAAAATATACATTCATTTCATTTGTTGGTTATATAGGTGACAAGTAGATTGCTTCATTGAGTGGCATAAAATCAGGATGATTTAGCGTAAGGAAACTTGCTCTGTGCTACCCCAGGTTATTGCCCATGTGTTCCATTCCAGGCACCATTTATTTCTCATATCTCTTTGTTGATTCACAAAATAGTAAGTTGCATGGTGGGCCCAATCCCTCCTCTGTAAGACCCTATGGAGGTTTTACTATTGACTATATGGGAAATAGGTTTGAGTTCAAAGCTCAGGTAGATTGAGGTTAACTGGAACCATGGAGGCAATGATACTCTTTTCCAGAGAGAGTTTAAAAGCTTCTAGCACTTTTGCAAGGCTTATGACAGACTATCTGGTGTGATGTCTGCTAAGGAGCTAGTATGGCAGGTATTTCCAGATGGTATAGCACTGACATAGCTCACATCTGAAGTTGCACCATTGAACAGCTGAGAAATATGGGTGAAACTAAATAGTTTTGGGCTGAAACACAACTAATCTTGACAGATAAAATTGCTCATAGAATTCCCAGAGCCAAGGAAAGGTGTGACAAGTAAGGCAGACAACATGCATTTAAATAAGTTAGTAAAGGCTGCCCACCTCCTTTCAGGTTTCTCAGTGATGATTATCCTTTGGAGACAGCATTTGTATCAGAGGCCTCTTTGGGAGAGAATGAACCCATTCCCCATTTACACAGTAGACTATGACATGAGAAGCTCCATGTCTGAGCTGGAACAGGGACATGAACTTACTGTTTCCTATCTGCCAGGAGTGCCCCATAGCCTCTGGGTCCCTGAATACTCTGGGATGGACCTGCTGATCTATCCTACTGAAATTCTTCCATTTTGAGTAGGTAGGTGAGGTCATGAATGTTACCCACCAAAGTCCCTGTTAAATGTCCTAGTCAGTAGTCTGTACAATCAATCTGCGTCACTCTCCCAGACCAATGAAGTGATTTGAGTTCTTGAAAATGGCGTAGGATTATCTTCTCTTGGCAAAGGCACTAAACTGTGTCTCTCCCTTCTACAGCCATCCAGTTTTAATAACTTGGGAAAATACAATATCTGCCTTTAAATATTCTTCCGATGAATTACATTAAAATTGTTCAAAGGGTTCAAAAGTTACTGGGGATGGACTGATATGAACACAGCATGGTTAAAAAATCCTTACTGTTTCAGGAAACCAGAAGAGGAACAACTGAGAGACTATTACTAATTAGACTACTAATTACTATTAGACTACTACTAATTCTTGTTAAAAAGAAAATAGCACCTGCAGAGCAGTGAGGAGCTGATCACTGACCTGTTGCAGTTGAAGCGATACACTGAATTCCTAGATGCATCTGTGATTTCTACTTTTTCCAGAAACCATCCACTTGCTGTAGAAGTGGGGGACAAAAGAGAGCAAATTTAATATAACCAAAACACACCTAAAACAAAAGAAAGGTTTCTGGTTTAATTTCCAAACCCTCTGTGGGTTCGGTACTTCCAAATGTACTCGGTATCAATAATAAAACTGACGTGTAGATGATTCCTATTACTACCAACTTCTCTCAATTTTACAGAGAAGGTC
Source organism: Actenoides hombroni (assembly GCA_024336885.1). Classification (NCBI taxonomy): domain Eukaryota; kingdom Metazoa; phylum Chordata; class Aves; order Coraciiformes; family Alcedinidae; genus Actenoides; species Actenoides hombroni. The sequence goes on along the minus strand of WUAM01000143.1, from coordinate 14,960,300 downwards.
TTTGATGTTTTTGACAGAAAATATAAAAGAAGTTTTTTATTACAACTTAACTCATTTTCCAGATAGAACAGAACAGGCAGTAAGACAAATGAAGCCACATGCATGGTAATATTGAATACGTTACTGAAATCCCATTTTACCCTTTTCAAGACTCTGAAATGGATTTGAAGTCCACCCATGGTGGGCTTTGATCTTCAGTGTTCACCAAAATAAAAACAGATAGACTTTAACAGTAGATGTAATTTCCTTAACAATAACCCAAGCCCTTAAATAACAGAAATTCTAGTACTACTTTCTAATTAATATAATTAAACTTCTATAAACCAAGTAGTGAACCTGAATGCTCCTCATACCTATTTTTTTTCTAGCAGTCATGATTCAGAATAGCATCTCCATTCGGCCAACACTCATATCTGGTTTAGCTTTAAGAATGTATTTCAAAATCTGCTATAAATCTCCTATTTTACTGAGTGAAAAACACTTTCATTCTGCTGCTAAAGAATTTTATTTCATAGAATATTAAACTATGAAGATTTTAAAAATAAAACTTCGTTATTGCTCTACAGTGTTTGTGCTGACATCTTTAGTTGTGTTTGCCAGTGCAAATACTTAATGAAAACATTTAAAAACTAATTAGGAACACACTGCTAGTAGCTGAAAAGCTTTTGGTATTCTTTGCATGTCCTAGAGATAAAATATGATATTCCAACAAATTATTTTGGTTTTCAAATATTTGGACAAACAACTAAGTAGGTTAAACCCAATAAAGATATTTTTATTTGTAAGCAGGCTAAAAATGTAATATAAAATCATTTGCAAATTATACCAGTTCAGCTCACACGTAAAAGTCTAGCAATGGTTCCCACTTTCCATGGATGTTTTCAAACAATTAGCCAGTAAAACTGGACCATAAAGTGCTGACATTTCTCAGCTTCAACCTGCCAGAGTTATTTATTGATATTGTGAAGTACTTTTGGAACTTCTTTAATGAAATCTTATGAATGGTTTAATATATCATAGACTCTACTTGGAATATATGACCTTTGATGAAATCTCTGTAATTCAGAGTCAAGATTATCGGCCATCAAAATGTACACTCTCTCAAATTTACACGGCACTTTACAAGCGGATATAAAGGCATGTTTGCTCTCTTGAAAAGTTTAAAACCTAATGCTTTATCCTTTATTGACAAAGCTCCAACAGGCCTCCCTGAAATCTCCAGGTATGGAGAAATCTAGAGGCAGCTAGGAAAGATTAGCAAACAGATGAAACGTTTCAAAGAGGTGTTATATTTGAGGATGCTTGTGAGGATAACAGCCGATGTGACAAGAGACACTTGGAGATAATTTCAGAGAAAAAAAATAGAGGAAGGCAGTCATGGAAGTAAGATGAATCAACACACACCAGCAGTGCTAGGGAGACAGCATTAGCAGCTATGTGATGTTGATAGAGAGGAAAGATAATCACGTTATTGATAATTTGAGACCTGGGAAATACATGTTCAACCTGTATTTCCCCCGCGGATTTCTGTGCGGTTCTCAGAGTGCTAAAAGTCTGCTGGTGTGGAGTTCCCAGCTCAGTTCTAAGTTGCACGGGGTGCGTGTACAGCAGCTAACGCCCATCAGATGCAAGTCAGCAGGAGGATTTTATTTGTTATTGGTGTATCAGCAGGTTTGGTGGCTTTGCTTTTGGAGTTTTCAATACCGTAACATGTACACCGTGACTGGGTAGTTAGGAAAGAAATAATTGGTCAACTCTTGCCTAAATAGGAGCTGCTATTTGCAGAACTTTTTTGGTTTATCCTAGACATGATAAACCCCTGCCACCTTACGGTGTGGCTCATGCACTGAGATAAATCAGGTTTTATTAAAACTAAACCGATTTCTTTCAGATAAGTTAAGCAAAATTCACCTGACTTGAGTATCTCAATACTATCAGACATTTTGGACTCAAGCTGTACATTGCCTGCAAATTCCTTTTACATATTTGTACATCTCTAGTGTTTTTTAGCACCACTACATGTAAGCTCAAAATATTTTATGCCCTAATTTCCCTTTTTTTTTTTTTTCCTTTGTAAAATTCATGTTTTATAGGTTATGTGTAATACACTACACATAGAAACACTTTCCATTGTCATGTGTGGGTAGGTTCTGGAGCCACAGCCTAACTTAATATCAGGGCAAGACCTGACACACTAGAGTTCTCCTCACAGTTTAGCTTTCCCAAGGAGAAGATCCAGGTGGGTGCCATGGGGAGGTACAGTGTGCTTTGACCAGAGTCTCAAACTTGCCCTATCTATTTCTTAAATAACATTCAAAGCATGGAAAGTTTAGCCTGCAGTTTGAAAATTCAATCCTATGTTATTTAAGACATCTCACAGGAGTCTGGGCTGAGCAATGCTTAAAGGATAAAACCTTCTGAGGTTTATGCTAACTAGATCTCTGTTAGAAAAAAAAAAAAAAATTCAAGGTAAAGCCCAGGGAAATGTGGTAGAGACAGAGGGGGTGTAAGCAAGAGCAGTCCAACTGACCTCATTCGTATACAAATGCCATAGCAGTAGCAGGACTTCAAAAACCTTTCCAAACGCCAGGCAGATCTTTAAGCAGAAGATTTTTACCAGGCTATTGGATGCATGTGATATACTCACCAAATCCTTTCCTGTCGTGGCCAATTTCAATTGAACGTAGGCTGCCTAATTTGTTTGTCTTAATCTTGAATGTGTCAACCTTTAATATGAAAACACAGTCATTCAAAATAATATACCAATATTTGGAAACCAAGAGGTTTGGTTAGGTCAGTCCTGAGACTAATTCAAATATAATAATACCAATCCAAAATAGGTGGCTGACATCTCATGTGTTTTATTTTCCTTACTGAACATCCACGGTATAAGATCCTCTCCTACTAGACGTCAGCTAAAACATGGAAGATTCACTTTTCAACTTATAGTAGGAGAATCTTTACCTCTTTCCTGACTTCCAGCTATCAGAAAAAATACTTTTTTTTCTCTCTTACGAGCTCTCAACTCATAAGAGTAGAGACTTCTACAGTGTTTTCACTATGTGATATATAAACATACATTCAAGGACATAAAAGATAAGGCTTTTACTACATGTACCATTATCTCTTTAAAATATTACATATTTTAAATGAAACTATTACCTTTCTTCGTGTTAGAGATTTTTTAAACATGAGATTCTTTTTTCATAAGACATTAGACATCACTGGCTACCCACTGACTTGCCTGGATTGCTAAGGGGATTTCTATGTATTTATTCTTCTTTTCCAAAGAGCAGTAGTATTAGGTAAAAGGAAGTACTAGACAAGAGACTTTCTTACGTGCTCTTTGTGCCTCTAGGTAACTAGATTTACCAAACTCCTCAGCATGGAAGACAATACACGGGAAAATTTCTTTTAGAAGATAGTCACAGACATTCTGTCTGAAGAAACTCGGACCAGCTGAAGGTAAAAAGATGCTTAGTACCGCTGGAGATAACAAGGTAGATCTCATAAGGAAGATACTTTAACGGGAGTTTTAATTATTTGGTCATTACCTTTCCACAGAGGAAATCCACAGGAGAAAGATATGGAAAATATATTTATTTCTTGCTACATAAGGGTAACTAACCATCATTATAAGCCATTGCACAGGTGATGAGCAAGTGGAGGAATTCCTTTGCCAGAGTAATACGTTTATTAAAACAGAAGAATGCTTTGCTAAGGTACTCGGACATCACGCAGAGTATCATCACTCCTATGCAGATACCTGTATCTGAACTGTAGGTCTCTGACCAGCCTCAAGCATGATGGGTATCAGAATCAGGCTGATGTGCGTGGTTCCATTGGACCTGGTTATAGGCTAACACATTCAGTGAGGCTCACAGCACCCGTTTCCACGGCAAAGTAAAATGATGTAAGAGACTGATGTGTTCTCAAGCACAACAAGCAACGTTTGTGCAATGGCACCAAGGGTTACCGCACGCGTAGGCACGGGCCGGGCACGTTCTGCAGTTCAGATCAAGGAAATGTGTAACTGGGCAGACCAGTGGGTCTGTGAACGTGAGGATGTATTTGAGACTCAGACAGAAGAGCAGCAGTCAGCTAGATATGAGAGAAAAAAAACCCATCCCTTGGTTGCTTTGGTGAAAAGGGGAAAACACAGGGATAGCTGAGACTGCATCTCATCTAGTGATGTGGAAATTGGGATAAATGCCTTAAGTTCCATAAAGATCTTGTAAAGATTTGAAGTTTGCTTTCCCAATTCAGAAATGGACACATCCTATAAAATCTGCGTGCTCACCTTTCCTCTTTCAAAGGGGTCTTGATGCTCCAGTGACTGGGAGAGTTGAAATACCTCGGATTTGTCCTCAGTCCCAAATAAAATAATATGCACGTTGGCATCAGTCCCCGCTCCCCTTTTGTCACCTGTGTATACTTTAATAGTATACTCCATCAGATTTCTCGCTTGACTTTCTTCTCTGTGGGATTTGTTATCCATATAATTCTTTTTGTCTCCTCTAATAACAAAAGATACGGGGATTTCTCTCTCTATTTCTGGCATGTCTGCATTCACAGAAAATGCTCTGAAACACAAAACCGCATATGTTTTTGTGGTAAGTAACTCATATGTTAAAACAAAAAAGTCCTATGAATTTCTGCAAGACAGTTAAAGATGGACTTATTTTAAAAATATCTGTTGACTGAACCACTCTGTGACAGTCATTTTAATTCAATGCCCACTCAGTGTTTTCAACTATTGTACTATAAAAAGACTAAAAAAAAATGACTAGCTTTACATAATTTACTTACTCATTCACTTCAAATACATAGATAGGATGCTCCTTTACAGCTTCTTTCAAAAGCAGTTTTTTAATGTCCAGTTTGCAGTCTACAAAGAAGGAAATAAAGTACAGTGAAAATGTTGTACTGCATGGCAAGGAATTACAGTCTGTTGATGATATAATGCTGTCACACCTACTATATTAAAACATGATTTATTTATTTATGAATACCAACAAATGACTTAAAAATCCTGGAATCATCGTAAAATTCCTTTTTTTGTTCCTCTTTGAAGCCTCAACTTAAAATTCAGGAGTAAGCATTTCCTTTGTCTCAGTGAAGCAAGGGAGTGTTGTCCTGGCTGTCCTTGGACAGGCAAGCAGAAAAGATTCAGCATGACTCGGACAAGCACATTTGAGGAGGAAGAGCACAAATACGTATCTGATGCTCCCACCCCAGTGACTGGCTGACAAGAGGGTTGGGGTTCCATTCCACACACAGAGTATCTTGGTAGATGGTAGGTATGAAGAAAATTCAGCAACTTACTGTATACGTCTAGTGTTTAAGAAAGATTGCTCTCTGACTTACACTTTCTTTTGAATCTTCTGCTGGGGGCTTTGGCTACAGGCTGTCTGTAACACTAGCCTGAATCTCTCTTGCCACAAGTTAGTCATGAAGACTGTTTACTTTCCCTTCTCTTCTATTATATGTCCCTTCAGCCTTGTTCAGCAAACTGCATCCCAATGTCTTCTACTACTGTCCAAGTCCCTTTAATTACATCAGTAGAAGTCTAAACTAATAGGCTTGGGCTCCTGAGGAGGTACCCAGGACATTGTGTTGCGTTCATCACCTGCCTGGACTGTGCATGGAGAGAAGTTTCAGGAAGGGAACTCAAACCACCTGGTCTTAAAAACCGGCTCAGATACTGGAAGAAGCATAAACACATTAGAGCAACACTCTGCCTGGGCTGACCAGTCCTGCAGGCGATGTCTGCCTTCATACACTAAACAGCTTTTGTGGTTGGGGATTTTTGGTTCAAAGTCTTGGTCCAAACTAGTCTCAGCCCAAAGAAGTCTAGATACAATATGGACACCCTTACTCATCTAAAGTGCTTTATTATCTAAGTAACTCCCTTGGAAGAAATGTATTTTACATCTGCCCAACTCTTTCTTCAGAACACACAGAGAGACGATGCACCCCAAAGCCTCTGCTTTGTGAAGCACTCAGTGGCCAAGGCAGATTGTGCTGTGGTGTGGGATGCGTCAACCAGCCAACCAGGATGTACACACTTACTGCCCAGATGTCTTTGATATCTATACCTATTTTACAGATTCAGTTGAAATTGGGTGGTGAATCTAAAAGATTATTATGAGGGGCCAACAGATGGGCAAACAAAAAAGGCAGACAAAGTGCAAACACAGAACCATTGTTTCCCTAGAAAACCATCTGAAAATAGCCAACTGTAATACACAGTAAACAATGATTTGCAATTATATAGCAAATTTCATTAAAGGACTTGAAAAAGCTTTGCAATTAATTATTTGAATATCCCATAGTGGCACGATAGCCACCCTACAGGTGAGGCAAAGAGCTGTTAAAGTTACGATGATTTGAAAGGAATTCAGTGACAAAACTGCTGATTGTCTAAGAGGGGTAAAATCTCCCTCTGAATGTCACAGGGAGAAAACAGAACAGGTAGAGAAAAGAGTGAAAATAACTGAAACACAGAAGGAAAAATAAACAGTACAAGTTTCTTACATGAATTATAATTACTCTCATAGATCACTTATTAATAGACTGCATATTAATCACAGACTATAATTATTCATCTTAATTTTCTGGTTTTCTTTCTTGTATGGAAAAGGATCATTTACTTTTTTGATGCAATAATGATAGAGCCTTTAGATCCAAGGATTTTAATGTGTCAGGATGTTGCTTTATAAAATATTACCCTTTTAGCAAAAACAGCCAAAGGAAATTAATCACGATTTAACTCTGACAGCGGTTTCGTTGCCTTTAGCAGGAGGGTAGCTGTGTGATTCACATCACTGACTTAAGAGAGCAGCAAGAGCACTTTACCTGTTTTACTGCTGATCGAAAGGACAACTTTGTCCAGTTCTCCCAATTCAACAGCATCCACGGTAACTAGAAATGACTAAAATAACATTGTTCAGTATTACAGTCTTAAGTAATATAGCTTAAGTGGATAGGAAGATTTGAAAATGATACATGGGAAGTACTTTAAGACAGAGTACCTCATTGTCCTCTCCTTGCTGGACATTCTGCAACGACCAGAGAAGGGATCTGTTCCCCGTGTCACCATGAGTACCGTATATACACACAGCCATATGCACTAAATTTCTCTCACTCAAAATATTTCTAGAAAATACCGTTAGATGATAAGTAACCACTGCAATATCAAGCAGAAAGAGATACTGTTAAGGCTGTGCCACAACCAAGCACAGCTATTTGACAACATAGCAATGTGCAGTCAGATGAAATGAGAAATTCCAACACTTGGAAGTCACAGTAACATTCAATTTTTTTTTAAATTATTTTTTTCTTAATATTGTCCTGTAATTATAAACACCGGTGATGCTGACAACTTTATATTAAACTAAAGCATGCCTATACTTCATGCTGTTTATAACAGCAGCACCATGGAAAAATTACTGCAGTCAGTTGCTTATTAACAGTGAATGCCTAATAGAGAAAACCCTGATAAGTCTCAGACTCATCAATCACTTCAGGATCTTCACAGAGAGTAACTTTATCTGGGGAGACAAGTCCTTCCAACCTGATCATCTAAGAGGTGGAGAGAGAAGCTCCTCACGCGTAGTTCAGAGCCCCTAAGTGGCTGCTTTGAACTTCTCTATGAAGTGCACATCCACTGACTGCAGAGATGCTCAGGAGGACAAGTCTCTCTCAGCTGAAGTTGTCACCCATGAATTTGTGCTGGTTGTGATTTATGCAATGGTTATAGTTATTTAATTGAAGACAAGATGACAACATTTGAACACCCTTAAAAATAAACGCATACACAGAGCATCTGTTTATATTCATTTACATTTTACTCATAGAAGCAAATGATATGACAGTCCTGAATATTTATCTCTTTTCATCATCTACCTATCATCTCCTTTTTATTCCTGTAGATGCTGTGGTAGAAGGAGATGAATCCTTGCAGAAGGCTTCTGTAGAACATGGCTCAGAGTTTAGGTCAGTGAGACTCCTATCCCATACAGGACTGTGTGTAGAAACAGATTACCTGCACCCTTTGGATGTCAAGAAGTCAAAGTCCAAGTAAAGCACTTCACAAGCTGTTATTATCAGCTTTCAGATCTAATGATCATCTACAAGCCTGAGTTCAGAACAAGAACCAGCTCTGTTTGATAAGCCTTGCCCGTTTCCCCAGCATCAGCAGCAGGACAGAGAAAGAACAGCCCCTTGTTGCATGCCTACAGCAGTTGAGCAGTTGCATGGAAAGAAATCCATGGTGCCAAAAAGGTATTTAGGTTTACCTATAAAGGTAAAACTTAGTAAAAGCCTAAGTGGTAGAGGATACAGGTAAGTTTAAAATGGAAGTAAAAAATTGATGCCGCTGAAGGAACAATATATAAGAGAAAAGATTAAATACAAAGACTGTATGGAATATTGCAGGTGGTGTTACAACCAAGATGAAGAATCAGGAGAGGAAACAATATATTTGGTCAGGGATGCAGTGCACTGAGTGGGTCACTACACAGAACAAAGAAACCTCTGCAGTGCTATTTTTGGCTATAACTCTGATTTTCTAAGTGTTCTCTTTTTATTTTACTTGCCCTCTGTCTTGCCACAGTTTCCCAGCTCTGAAACTTGAGAAGTGAGACTGGCCCAGCCCAAGTCAAGAGAGAAAGGATTGCATTTGGAAGGCTTGGGCAAGCAAGACAGGGCAAGACAGGAGCTGAGCAGAACACCAGCACAGGCAGTGCTCCCATTGCCCAGGTACCAGTCCTGCAGCATCTGTGTGTGGCAGGCAGAGCTGTCAACAGTCCCAGATGCAGCAAACGATTAAAAAGATCTGAGATCCATCCTGGTGGTCAAGACAGGAGCAGCAGGAGAAAGGGGGAGAGAAAGGACTGAAAATAAGGCTACAACATACGTCCAAGGTCCGTCCAGAAGACAGGGTCAGAGAGAGGACTAAAGACAGATGTACCTCTGATGTAGCTCAGCATGATCTTAAATGGTCATCCTATGCCCATCATGGCTGGAGGTCCCAGGGGAGTCTGCCCAAGGCAAGTCTTATCATGGCCCTGACACACTGTAGGCAACTAGAGGTTGAGTTGAATGTGCTTCAAATCAGATTATACAGCGGCTAGAAGTGGCATTGTGCAAAGAGCAGTCTGAGGAGACTGATGTAGTCAAGGGAAAAGGGCTCGAATGCTTTAATGGTGCTCTTTGTTCAGGTAGCAGGGTCAGATCAGCATAGGGCAAGTGTGGGCAAGTAACTATTAACCTCTGTAGTGTACCGAATAGATTGGAGAGGAGAAAGATGAAAGAAATCACTGAAGTTACATACAATAAGGCTAACATATATAAATGTTACAAATCCATTAATTTTATAAAATTCTAATGATTTCATAATCTCAGTGTGACTTACAGCTTTGCTATAACTTTGTGGAAATAATCAGCTCTTTGAATGTAGCACAATACATTTGTATTTCACCTTTTTACTTTTTTCCTTAAAAGCTACAGGAGTGCAAAATTCACCTTCTGTATGGCCCAGAGAGAGAGAGATGGTTCCATCCTTGGGGGTTCCTGAGGTGTAAGAATCTCAAAGGATGGTTCAGTGCAGAGAAACTCTTTATGTATATACTCAGCTGGAGGCCACTCCCCATTCATACACCCAAAGGCACATGTGTGCACAGCCAGATCTCAAGGGTCTGCACTGAATTTTATCAACTGTGTTTTGATGATCTCAATTAGCCATTAATTAGCATATGCTTCACCACAATCCCAAGTACAAAATAAATTAAAAAAAAAAAAAAAAAGAAGAAAAAGGAGAAGATAACTAAGAGATTAAATACTCAGGCATTCTATGAACGACAGAGCTGTATCTGGAATTCAACAGCACATGGCTTCTGGTTAAGGTGATTATGGTCAGCTGCTTTCCATTCTAATTAACACACTACTGGTTTTGCTTTTTAGCTGAGAAAAAGGAAACCAAGGAGAAATAAATTAGATTTAGAAAGCCGACAGAAAAGCAGCTCTGTTTTGCACAATAAATTGCAAGTAAGTTTGTGTGCAGAGGATCACTTTGAACTCCACGTGTGCCACCTGCTGTGGAGCTGCTTAAAGCTCTCTTGGACATGAAATGGCAAAGATTTGGGGGAATCTGTTTTTTCACTGTCCTAGTTTTTTTCTTCACTGTGCCTACAAATCCCTCCTTGAAGACTTCTAAAGCTATGTGTGGAAAGACATAAATGCAACAGAGATGAGCTATTCTGCTTGCTTATTCTTTTACCTAAACACACAGGTAATAGAATACCTATTCCTTTGGGGGGATTTTTTTTAATCTCTTGATCTCAAAGCATTTTACAAAGACGGAAAATATTAAAAAAAAAAAAAAAAAAAACAAAGAATGGGGAAATGATTCTTTTCAACCAAGAGGCCATTGACAGAGCCAGAGTCAGAAGCAAGGTCAAGAGGGTCCCAGTCTCACTGCCCATTTATCACCCACTCTGCATCTTTCTCTCACTGTTTCTCTGTGATTGTACACGCATCCTAAATACTTCTGCATGTGACAGGGACCAGTCTTCTGCAAGGGGCACACCCATGGGCTTTGTGGTAACCTGAAGGTCCTCTTTGTTTCAATCTTGTGTGCAGGAGCTGAGAGCCTTTAAGGCCTGCTCTGTACCTACACTGTGCAATCCTTCCAGTGGAAGTAACAGCTCTAAGCAATAGAAAATCTAAAGCCTAAATACAAAATTTAAATTTTCAGTTGCAGCCAAAACATGCAAAAAACCCCCAAACCCTTGACCCCTTTTAATTCTACTGGGATGACCTACATGCTTGCATTTAGACACATGCAAACACCTCACTGAAACTGGGGCATAAATTGCAATCCAACGTGTTTGGGGGCAGTTCCTTTAACAGCGACTTCGGCTCACTTTGGATGAACTGAGTTATTCTTTACCCAGGTAACTCATTTGTTTTCTCCATAGAAATCAGGCACAAATTATTTGAATGTTCAGTATGGTTATTTGGTCTATTAAATTGATAATTGTTCTGTCATATGGTGGCATCAGTAAGCATCACCTCAGAAGAATATGGAAGATACAGGGGATTTTAGGTGAAAGGGTTTCTTTTATTTTACTTAACGAAGGTGACATATGTAAGACAATCGTTGAGCTAATTATAACAGGCATAAATATTTGGAGTGTATAAAGGTAATAAAGCTGATGCTTGTATGTGGTTTTGAGTAGTTATTTACTGAGAATCTTTGTTTGCAATGTGCAAACAACAAAAAATTCACTTAATAGTAAATGAGCTATAAAAAAAACCATGTTGTTAATGTCAGTAATATGAGCAGCTGAGGACTAAACAAAGAAGAGTAGAAATATTACCATACTACAAGAAAGGGCTATTTCTTACAAACTGTTCTTTGTAGTATATAAAAATGGTTCTGTGCCATCGAATGACTATTGCATTTCTCACTTTGTGGTACAGAAATTAAGCTAGGTGGGTAGTGCTTTCCTGCATACATTTTAAAGTCTTATCCAGATTTTATGGATCATTAAATAAAGCAAATCAAATTTTCTGTTTTGATAAAGGTTTCAATTGTAATATTAGGACCTGTTAACCTCCTGGACCACTCTACTGCTTTAAAGTAGATTTATACCTACCGGAAAGTGCTTCTTTTAATGGCCACTCTATAGGGAATTCAATCCATCTGTCTCCATTAAGAGAAAAAGGAAGTGTTTTATTCATGGTGAGACTGAAGGTATCCAGGGTTGATGTGTTCTGCATTTTAAAGTGATGAAGAGACAACTGGGATACGCTGTTTTCCAAACTCTGGAGACCAAGTCTCACTTTATAAAGTGTTCCCAAATCAGACGGTAAATGTATCTAGCAAGGAACAAAATAATGGGTTAGCATCCAAATAAAGAGATATAGATATATGCAGAGTGAATTTACACAAAGAGAAGAGGTTTTCTCTGAAGGGGTCAGCACAGACCATTTGCATCCATCTTGGTGCTAAAAGTGCCACCGAGTTCAAAGGCAGCAGGACCAGGTTGACTGTGAGCACTTATGGAAATATTAGGTTTATACTCTAGGGGCATTCATCTTAATTATTCTATCAAATTCAAATTACATACTGCACTGGTTTCTAAATGTGAATACTTAATGTTAATGTCATTTAAATTGATATGCATTATTAACTACGACTATTTGTTGACAAAAAAAAAGAAGAATATGCTTGATCATCATGAGAAAGACAAAATTCAAAAATTAAATCTGCTGTGCAACTGCAAGTTTCAGTTCTGCTTTTCCTGAATATTTAAACAATATTATCTGCAATACTTGCAGCATTACATGATTACTGTTCTTTGAAACAAAACTCAAAAGAAAATTTAAATATAGACAAATCTATACATTATTTTACATCATAAGTTATTTGGTTCTTAGCTTGATGTTCCATTTTGTTTCCCATGGAAACTGGATTTGACTTGCCGTTGTTTCCATAAAAAACCATAACCAACTTGGATATATTTTCTGACAACTTTTCAATGTCTGTTTTTGTTTCTTCTTGATGTTTTGTGAAATAAATCCTCCATCTTCCTTCTGAAAAAATAAAATAAGGAAAATAAAATAAAAAATAAATTT
>WUAM01000143.1:14860222-14936656 GCA_024336885.1 Actenoides hombroni | reverse complement strand
AGAATCCAGCTCCTGAACACAGCTCCCGTCTGCTGCGGGGCCCAGGCTGGGACTGCCCCGGTGCCTGCTCCACAGCACCAGTGGTGACGGGGATGGAATTGCCATCAGGGAGTTGGGTTCCATACTGGGTTTGTGTATATTTGTATAGGTTCCATTTTTATTATTCTTATTTTCATTTCCATTCAAGCTGTCCCAGTTCCCTTCTCTCATGGCCGAGTCTCTCTCCCTCACTCCCTTTCTCTTCCCCTCTGGGGAGGGAGGGGGGTTAACAGAGAGTGCCTGTTGCAGGTCCAAGGGGCCGCCCCGACCCCAACCCGTGACAAACACTCACGTGCGTGGGCCAAGCTGAGCGCCCAGAGCCTCAGGTAGGACGCGGTGTTGGAGATGCAGCCCAGGCAGTACTCGATGGTGTGGATGGCCTGGTACACCACCGTGTCACCGAAGTCGAACTGCAAGGAGAGCAGAGGAGGTGAGGAGAGGCGGGAGCGCCTGGCCGGCCGCGGGGAACGCGCCCACTCCCCGCTGCCATCCCCCAGCGCAGCGCGTTCGGCCTGGGCGCTGATACCGTCTTCTCCTGGTTTCACATGTCACTCTGAGGACTGAAAAATGAATTCTCTTGTCTCACTAGGCTTTGTAGAATGACAGTTCACTGCCACAGCTTAAATGTTTGGGGTTTTTTCCCCCCCTCTCCCCCCATTCTAAGCTATGAAAGTAAAGCATTTCCAATTCAGCCAGGGGCTTTGCCAGGAAAAGACTGTTCAGCAACGAGCTGGCATTGGTAGGAATTCACCATAAACTGCATGGAGTGCTATGAAAAAGGAGACAGTATTCCAAGTCGATACTGCCCCTGTACCTTTGCTACAGGATCAACGAGAGCATTTTGCAAGATACGGACTCGTGTTCCCTTTGTGGAAGCAAAAATAAGGCAAAAAGCAATCTTGAAAAAGTCACATCTGCGCACCGCTCACCGGCAAAGTCTCTGTGTCTTGGTAATCTCCAGAAATAATCAAAGAACTTATAAGGAAGTCTGCCATGTAGGACAGTGTCTGATTTTTGCAGCTTGGGAAAACATTCTCTGCATTTTGGATTCCATCCATGCTTCAGAAACTGCTTGTATTTTAAGTGAAGTAAACACGACGTTTGAAGTAAATCGAGTGACTAATGCCCTAAGCATGCACAGAAAGCTATTTATATTCTTATTTCTCCCCTACAATATCCAGGGCAATAAATATTTCAAAGAATCAAGTTAAATTAGCTGTCAAAAGCCTAATTCTCTCTCTGCAGAACGTGAACTGCAGAGTTCCTTACCCAAGCCTGCCCCAGTGGACAGTTCCCACCCCTTCAGCACAGCATGCGGTGAGTGGAATGAGATAAATATTCAAACAGTGACAATTTCCAGCCGTGTGCAACTGCTGGAGGGAGTTACCAGTGTGCCAGGGAGCGGGAGCATCAGCAGGACTGCTATGGCACAGCATGGGTAGTTTTACCTGGTTTTCACAGGCTTAGCCAAGTAGAGAATTAATAGGCACACTGTTAATTACCAGCACACTGCTTCCGTGCCCCCCTCTATCCTCAGCAGACCCGTGTGTAACAGATCTCTGAGCAAAACCACTTCCAGCACAATTTACAAGAGAATCCCTGCTGTGAAGCTGCCCTAATTTCACGGCATTTATATTTTTTGGTAATCAAATTGGTTACCTGATAGCAGCGAAATCTACAACCAATCCTTCCTAAAAAGCCCATTTCTTTAAAACTCCCAACTTGTTGCAAGTGCTTATGAATGAGCAGTTTCTCAGAACAGAGCTTCTCTTTTAAGAAAAGATACTGGTTAGTTAACTGCTGTTGAATTGTATGAAACTGGACTGGTATTGCTGTACTTGCTGACTGGCAACAATCAGTACCATCATAAAAAACAGCAGACAGTTTGGGGGGGGAAAAAATATCTTGAACCAGTTTGTTGCAGTGCAGAATTACCAAAGACACAGCATAAGGCAAATGAGACTTCTTCAGAAGTTTTAAAGCAAAAAACTTTTCAGTTTCAGACTTTCAGCTTAACAGCTTTCCAGGTCAACTCAGAAAGGTCTGCAGACAGGGGAGAAGACAAACAAGCTGCACAGATGAAGTAATTAAAGGTCTGTTAATGGGCATGTACGAATGGAGAATTAAAATGGCCTGTAACATGTAAGTAGCCAGATCTTTTGGAAAACAAGATGTTGTGAGGTAAGATGTGTAAGTCAGCACGTGTTTTACACCAATGGGAAGTGGTCCAGATACACATGAACGCAAAGCCGGCTGTAGTCTTACCACCTCATCCTCTGTAGGCTTGAAAACATAAGTGTACATTTAGTGCAGTGTCCCGATCACAACACCAATCATGAAAACATTCAGTAATTCCCTCCTGAACACGACACAGTGAAGCAGCAACACGTCACACGTGCTACAACGGTGAGATCCCGCTGGAGAACCGCTACGAGGCAGCGGGATACTCCCCAACTACACGAGAGCAATGCCTTGTTCTTCTCCACCAGAGGCAGGGCAAAGCGATCAGTATTACCCCCAGCAGTCAAAAGGAATCTAAGAACCAGGCTTTGCTGCTGCAGAACCACAGCCCCTGGGTTTGGCTGGCCCCGGGGAAGCAGGCAGTGCAGATGCACCTCAGTCAGAGCCACCTCGGAGCTCTTTGTAATGGGGACAAACAGAGACACGTGCAAACTACAGATGCATATTATACTGCTTGTTCTGGAGTCCTGGGAATGACCACGAGATAGTCTGTAGGACCAGTGCCATGAAAACACTTCACTGAAAACGTTGCTCTTTAAACAGCTTGGAAATCAGCAGATAGCAGCAAAGCGCTGGCACGTTCGGCTACCACCCGCATCGCCCGGGCAGGGAGGAGGGTCAGGTGCTTACCTCTTCTCCCTCCTCGGAATGGGTGGATAGCTGGTCGTGCTGGATGATCTCAGCATCCTCCTCGGTCGGTCCGTTGCCCACCCGGATCCCACCGAAGTTTTGCGTGCCCTAACACAGCCAGAAAAAGAAAGAGCAAAGTGCTGTTTGTGTCTTACTGCAAGAACGCGCGCTTCTCACGACTCCACCTGCAGCAGCAGCTCACAGAAGAAAATGAAATATTAAGTATTAAGGCCCAGGTTGTACAATTCTACTTCCCAGCTCGGATGGCAAAGATGGTGATTCCTGCTGGGGCTGGGGAAAAAAAGTCTGTCTGAATGAATACTTGAGACATTTCTACCAAGTGATTGCAACCCCAAGTTCAAGAAAAGGCACATCTCTCAGGAGGATATTTGCTGGCACTGATGTGCAACAGACCAAGGTGTTGTCCAGAGCTGTGGACAAGCCCTGAAACACCATTGCTCTGGTAAATGAAAGAGTCAGGCAGCGGCAGCCCGAGGCAGAAGGGACTGACGCAGACACGCTCCACACACGTGCTCCCCGCCACTCTCGGGCACACTGACACCACACACAGATCAGACTTTCCCTTACTTGGAAGTTCTACGTTGTGCAAACCATCCCTTTTATAGGCATTTGTTCTGACATTCAACATCTGACCCTCGGCTGTAACTCACTGTGCTCCAAACAGGAAAAAAAAAAATCATTCACAAACTGAGCTGGAACTTGGAAAGCATCAGGAGCAACTGTAATGACTGCACTGTTAAAGGCTCATTTGGGGCTGGCTTCCTCCTCCTACCACCCAGAAAGGACACAAACCTGTGGATCACCTGAGCTCAAGCAAAGCTTTTCTGGAGCATAAATGCACATTGGACAATAAAGGCCTCACCTGCACAGCCCTGTCTCTGGGTGTCTGCTCGGGAGCAGCTCCCGGCGCTGTGCAGCAGGATTTCTGTCTCCCTCCAAAGACAGAAAATGCTCACGACTGATCCGAGGGACTGTAAATTCAAACCTCTGAGTCTGACCCACCTCGAGAGGCACAACGGGAGAGAAAAGCCCTGCAGGGAGCATCAGCACCGTGTGAGGTCATCTATGACTGGGCTGTGAACAGCTAACTCAGCACACTTCAGAAGTTTAGGGATGACTATGCAGAGGGAGGAGCATCCCGGTCCTGTGGCCTGTCCACACAGCAGTGGCACATCTGCTGCAGGTTCTGAGATGGGTTTCTGCTCAAACACCCACTTTTATCTTAGGCTGAACTATAAATTTGCCCAAAATGCCAGATGTGAAATAAAATTTTTATCAGGTTTCTAAATAATGTAGATGATCACACTCTGAAAATAATTTTTTTTTAAAATCCAATACATTTACAAGTAAGCTAATGCTTTTGTTAGGATTTTCAGCACCTCTGAAACACAACAAGTTACTGATGATGGTATCACAGTTCTCTTTGTTTCTAGCCCGTGTGAATTTGCACTTGTGCAGCCTTTCCCTCCTGCTCGACTCGTATCTGCTCCCTGCAAACCACCCAACCTAAACACGGCTCCAAAAGCTCTAATTGTTTACTTTATGCTTCTAACCACACCTCACACAAAGATCTTCCCTCACAGCTGCTTCTATCGAGATGCACTTAAGACACTGGATGGATTGTGCACAAAAGATCCGTTCTCGTTTCTGACACTTTGGTGGGGCTGTTTAAAATGTCACGAGAGAAACACTGGGCAACAGCTAAAAAGTACCTCAGAGTTCCTCTGACACGTGGAGTGCACCAAGTGCTCCACACAGCTGTGGGAGTTACACTTCCTAGTTCAACAGGCAGCACTCACAGCTAAAGACAAGTTGAAATACGCAGTTCTGGGGCAGGAACCAAGTGCTGGGAGCTGCTGCAACCTTCACTCCACTAGAAAGCTTTTGGCAGTAAGAGGCTGTCTAGAGGTTTAGATATCAACAAGTAGAAACAACTGCTGCTGAGAGACGTATTTGTGCACAACCATCTTAGAACAGTATGAAGTCAAGGTGTCCAGAAGGGCACAGGTATGAAAACCCCAGGAGTTACTGCTCTGAAGTCACTGGGAGGCAGTCACAGAAACGTGGTGTTCGGGAACACATAAAGCAAACAGAAATGCTTCATTGAGAAGAATCCTAATCTATCTTACACAAATATGCAAGAAAAAAAAGGAAGAAAGGGGAACTTAACCTGGGGGATGTAGTAGGAAGGTATCCCCGTGCTGCTCTGCAGGTTGAGATTTCAGCAGCACTCCTGCAAAGCAGTGTCTCTGCATTCTGGGCACACAAAACTATTATCCTTCAGCCTGGTAGCTCTTCCAGAATGTATCAATTTTGCTGAGCTTTCCTCTTTCCAAGAGAAAGTGTTTTTCACCCTAAAGGTGCAGTTGTCATTCACTTATTGAATTCAGATACATTCCACGCTCTCTCGAGAATTAGACAGAAAGCCAGCTCCCATCTGTCAATCCATCAGGTGATTTTTAAATCCACTCACTGTTGCAGCCGCTGCTGCCTCTAGTGCCTGCTCGTTCGGGACTGTGCTGACCTGGGCCTCGGCGGGCTGCCCTTCCTGATAGTGAATGGAAGAAAAGAAAGGGAGGAGGAAGAAACAAAAAGAGAAAGGGAGACGGATGGAGGGGACATGGGAGGATGAAAGATGGTCAGAGAAGGGAGAGGGAGTGTCTTTAACTGAACTGATTGTTGACTCACTTAACATCCTACAAGCTGTCTGCCATACATGCAGGGAGAATTTTCAAGTATCCTCAGTGCACGTGTGCCAGGTTCCTGCATTCTATATACAGATACTTTACAGTACAGTTGGAAACCTAGAGAGTGCCCCAGAAGACAACCTCTCACATAATGGCTGCGTCAAGTCTATTTTTTTTCCCCTTCTAATTGTTATTTTTTTTACCATCCAAACTGCTTTAACCAAGAGAGCTGATAAGTCTGCCAGCCAATCAAGCTTCTGTCTCTGCTTTGTCTCTTACATCTCTACACTGTCAGCCCAGTGAAGGCACAGAAGTGCATCCAGCAACCAGTAAGAGCGTGTTCCTAAAGCAGCTGACAAAGCCCAAGCCAGACACATCATTTTTATCAGTATCAACACAAAGGGGTTTGAAAAGCAGGTCTGATGCTGGATCCAGATCTGAGAAGCAGGCAGGCAATGCTTTGTCTCCAGTAAAACCCACCTGCCTTTATGCCTAAGTCACAAAGCAGTGTGAACCTACGTATCACGAGGGAGAACAAAGCTTTTCAACCATAACGAGCGTTCGTATTGCAAATACCAGAGGTAGTCACCCACCAAGTGCTTTCTCCATAAATACTGACGGCGAAGGACCAGGGGCTTGGCTACCAGCATCCAGGGCACACACAGCAACGCCACCACCACGAGGAAACACTGGAGCCCCTTCTGTAAAAGAAACAAGTCTCAGATGATTTAGTGGCAGTCGAAGCTCAAACGCACCCACACCACCTGACAAGAGCTCTTACACAGCCCTGAACGACCGAGCTCCCAGATGTGGACGCTCCCCTATCCCTCTCCCTTCCAGGAACAGCAGGATGTGCTGTACTTAATGCCTGCCCCATCTGACTGGACACAGCAGGTCATGCTGACACTGGTTTAGATTAAAGAGAAACACCAGAGATTCTGTAGGGAATGAGAATTGGGCAGATGTGCTGGGAGGAAACGGTGTTAGTGTCTCAGCTAAGCTTCGAGGCACCGCATTGCAGACACAGGATTCCTAATCACTTTCCACTCTTAATCTGGATCCAAATGTTCTGGAGCCACAGCTGACTAATGTTCAGACTGATACAAATTTCTGATAGAGGGATTATTCCTTCTTTCTTCAGCATTACACAGTGTCAGGCTTTGGAAAGGATGCCACATTTCCTCTATCAGAGGGAAAAACATTTCACGCTGTATTTCACAATTATTTTAAGGTCAATGAAAGACTAATGTCATGAAGCATCTCTAATCTTGTTTTAGCAAGAGCACGCACCTGCCCTTTATAAAGCATCTTAATACTGGTATCACTATAGGAGAAAAGGAACATGTTGATAAAGTGTATTAAAAGGCTCGGTGCATCTTTTGAGGTGTGAGCGTCGTACGCTGTCCATTTGTAGAAAATGAGAATAACAAGGTATCCAAACAGTGAAGACATGAAAATCATTTCTGGAATAAATCCAAGGTATATGTTCAGTGGCTTCTTAAAATAGCTACAGGGGAAAGAAAAAAAAAAGGAGAGTTTAATATTACATTTGGTTAGCATACAGAGGGGAAAAAAAAACCCTTTTAATGAGAAGGCAAAGAGCCTCTCTGGAATAGAGCTGCAAGGGCTCAGCATTTCAACAACAGCTGGGACATAAATACAGCAACTCCAGGAACTCCCTGACACACCTCATTCTATACACGCAGGCAGGAACAACCACGCTGCACCTTCTGTCAGGAGGGTAAGGTCTCACAGGCTCCTGCATCTGAAATCACTACACCTGACACCCAAAGACGTCTCCCTGCCGCCCCCAACGAGAAAAGCAGAGCAGAGCACTTACATATGGTTGAGAAGACTCAGTGTGACGCCAAAGAGCATGTGGATAATGCCAAGAATCACAGACATTTTCATCTTAAAGGAATTGAGGAAGGCCAGCTTATTGCTGGCAATATTCCAGATCTGTGAAAAACAACCGAGTCAGCCAAGCACCCAGGGAAAGAAAAACAGGGGAGAACAAAAACATTCACTTTAAAGCCAAACAGCCTGAACCATCCAGGAAGCATTATGCTGCAAGAACAGGGTGGGTTTTTTTAAAAAAAGATGTGTTTATCACATGGATATCTTCGGGGGAAATGAGCAGAGATCCTTTTCTGCTACAAACACTACCTTACAGCAATGGATCCCACCATCAGAGTAGGGATCAAACCCTGTGTGTTTTTTTGGTAGGCAAAAGTTGCAGGAAAGAGGGGGCTGTATCCTTGACAGAAAAAAAACCCAAAACATTTATCCATTTAAGTGGATGATTAGACACAGTTGTTATTTTCTGCACTTCCTCTTTAATGTGGAACACATGAAGGTTTCGTATCAAATACGTGTTGGGAGCAGAATTACTGATGTAGGCAGATAAAAAAAATGACAGGATTACCTGGAAACTTGCACTTCCAGGACTGACTGAAAAGAGATAAATAACTTTCCCCACGGTAAAGAAGTAACTTCATAAAGTGATTTGCAGGTCTAACTGGATTTGATTCAAATGCTGCAGGTTAGAAAGGGTGAGAAAGAAGGAGCCTTCCATGGACCTGAGAAGAAGCCTCTCTGTCCTGACTCCAGCGTCTCCATAGGAACTGAATTGATTTTATCCTTCAGGAGCATTTCCAGTACTGAGAGAGAGTTTGCCAAGGGGATGGCTGGGCTCTGGAAATCTCTCACAGTGAACTAGAAGGACACTTATCTTTCTGCTGACCCACAGAGGATGTTCTTAAAAGCCAACAAAGGAAAGAAGAGCTCTTACCGGGTCAATGCCGAAAGGGTAGGGCCCACCAAACACCCCAGGAATAGCAGGGTTCAGCTGAAGCAGAGGAGTGGTCTCCAGCAAGGCATCTCTGTTGGGTGTAAGTAGATTATACCAACATTAACACGAGAAACACTGTCCTCTTTCTGTAAAAAACTAACACCACTCTTTCCTTGTGAGAGTGAGGAATATCTCGAATGGAGAACTTTAAGAATCCTTGTTGGTCCTAGAGATTTCCCTGAATGAATAACAAAGCTGTTTCTTGACCTGTTACTCAGTGTCACAAGGGAAAAAGATGCAAAGGACAGGAATCTTGCTGTCTGTGAGGAGAAAGGTGCTAAACTGCATCTTCTAGAAAAAAAAAACCAAACCTGTTTTGAAACTTTATAGACCTCACATTTATACCTGCCTTTGAATTCTACTTGAGGCTGAGTTCAGAAGTTTTTTTCCCCAAGGTGGGAGGACAATGGGGAAAGATAAGTCACCTGCTTGTCACTGTCACTCTTTATCTAGTTACCAACAGTTTACTCACGACCAATTGCCTTTTGTGAACATCGGCCGCACGCTCCAGGACGAGCCAAACATATTGAGAGACTTGGAGAAGCAGTCGTTGTAGATGAGGCCGGTGTACGTGGAGAACAGTCCCATCAGCAGGATGATGTATCGACCGCTGAACACCATGTTGAACATCTAGCAGAAAAACATCAAAAAGGAACCCAAAGTCCATGAGAACAAGGAAGGTCTCTCAAAGAAGACACAGTAAAATCAGCTGCTTGCAGGATGAACAACATCAGCCATATGGACCAAAAGCCCAGAGTCTGTATTTCCCTGTGGCAGGGATTAAGGGTATGAGAGTGATGTGGAGCAGGATCTGGATACAGAGGATAAACCAGCAGCACCACCGTCCATGGAGGATCTGGGATTAGCTGGAGGATAAACTGCACTCCAGGCACTGATGCAACCCCCCAGCTGGCAGCACTGGTTTGGGAGTTGGCAGCGCAGACCCTGTGCAGCTTTCGTCACGCTCCGTCCATGTATCTTAACTCTGTTCATCTCCTGTCAACCAAAGCCCTCAGCGAGCAAAGCCCACCCAGAGCAGCAAACAGGAAGAATCCAGGAGGTACAATAAACACGTAGAGAAATCAGGAGTCTTGCAGTGACCGAACCTCTTTATGATCCAATCAAGTTCTGGGCGATTTGTTTACAACAGCTTATCTACTACACTTGGTAAACAATTTCCTTCAAACAACTGAAAGGAATCATTTCCTATAAATACCCAAAAGGAAAACCAAAGGAACTCTCCACTATTATGAAATTATGCTACTCAGTCTGTGGTCTACAGGCTTCCCAGTCTGTCCACCTGCTTCACAAATTTCAGTGTAAGGAGTAATGGGCATCATCAACTCGAGGGGGGAAGGATGTGACTAAACCAGGATGCAACTCTTTTGTTTTCAATGCAAAGCTCAGCACGACCTGTCACAGTACCTCATTGTCACTCTTCTGTGACAGCAGACGACTTTCCCTGAGCACCATCCAGAGAGCTATCAGAGTCATCAGGATTCCATGGCCAAAATCTCCAAACATCACAGCAAACAGGAACGGGAAGGTGATGATCGTATACGGTGCTGCAAGAGAACAGAGGACACTCCAGGTCTGCTCTGTGGGGACTAAGCCCAGATTTACCACTCTACAACGTATACAGTTTAGCACTGCAATTCCCAAGCTCCCCCTGTGCTTCTGAAAGGAGGAAAGTACTCCTCTGTTAGACATCTTCACACAGGACAGACAACACAGAGAAACACCATGACTAAAAAAATTGAGGTAGATGTCTTGGACTTTTAGAGGTAGGAATTTACCTGGATTTATTTCCCGGTATGTTCCAATGCCATAAGCATCAACAATGTTTTGAAAGCCACAAGTAAACTTGTTTGTTTTGTTGTACGTTGGTGGGGTCTGATTGGTTTGCATCCTGTTTAAAATAGATGGGACAGTGGATCCGCTGTGCTCCTGTTTAAAAAAACAAAAAAAACAACAACAAAAAAGGAAGATTAGAAACCACACCATCTGAGCACTGGAGGACTCAGTAAAATATCACTTTCTCATTAGCATTTGTAAAACCAGAAGCTCACATTTTTGCAGTGTGCTTGCACGATGAGAAATACACTTGAGCAGCTGAGGAAGGCTGCCAAGTTTCCACTGCTCTCCACTATGTACAGCAGAAGCACTTGTAGTAAGGATGAGCATTGTCCGATTAGGACAGGCAAGAAAATTCAAGCAGGAGTTTGTTGTTTGTTTGTTTTTAAACAGCAAATGAAAGGACTTCAGACACCCAAGTCTTTTATTTGCCTGTCTGAGCTGAGGGCAAGCTTGCTGATGTCCTGGATAGCTCCTTTCCATGAGCTCCACTAAACATCCAAAGAGCAGGACTGCAGAGCACAGCCAGTTTAACTCAACGTACCAAAGGACACAACCACAGGCAAACACCTTCCCCCTACAGCATTCTCCTGAACTTAAAGCTTCCCACAGTGTATTTGTTATGAAGTTTATCTACAAGCCACGATTCCTGCATGTTAAATAAACTGTCCTCTGTAAGGACTGACCCCAACAGCCCAAAGGGATGGTTTTCAGAGACTCACAATTTGGACAAACCAATACATCCGAGCTGTGCCTGCCGAGAGCTGCCGGTCTGCTCAACCAGCAGCAGAGAGGAGCAGCACAGCAGCTACTCACAGTGCCTCTCCTGAGAGCAAACTGGATGGAATCGAGGTCAGCGACAGGACACCAGACTTCAGCAATCAAGCACTTCTGTGTCACATCGATGTTGCAGAGATTCAGGGTATGGTAGATGGCCTTCATCTTGCGCACTTTGATGAACCAGACGCGGATATTTTTGGCAGCTGCCTGCAAAACCCTTTGGCGATGATCCTCTGTTTGGTTCAGCACCTTTCATAGAGAAGCAGGATACAGAGGAGGCTAAATCACTGACCAGAACTCAAAGCATACCTAAGGGCACAGTGAAATCGGGCTGCCCAACTAGACAAGCCTCACCCACCAGAGGATGGAGGGATGAGCCCTCTCCCCATCCCATTCACAGCCCTGCCACATGCCTGCGATACATGCTTTAATCTCCACGTTAATTAGCTCTGCTAACAGGGTTTAAAGCTTCTTTCCAGGGATACTTTCTGACTACTTCCCGCCTCCAACTCCAAGGTCAGTGGATATTTCAAACAATGAACTGTTTGGAGATCACAGAGAATATTTTTTCCTCCACCCAGGTTAAAAGAGCAGAGTAGAGTTCTATAAGTGAGGGGCACACTGCCTTAAGAAAACACACGAAGATTACAGTGAAAGACTTTTTGACTGAAGGGAAAAGGAGAAAGTGTTTTCTACTGAGGATGTTTTCCAGGAACACATCTAACTCATGCCAAGTCAGATTCCCAGACTGGAAAGTCTTAGACTGAAGGGAAAGTGAGGACACAGGGCACATGCAGCTTTGAATCCTACAAGTTAAATTGCTTCCGAGTTCTTCTCTGCTTTAAAATTGCTAAACAGCTGCACCACACAACTCCCAACTTGAGAGAGATGCTGTACTTTCATGTACATAATTAACTGCTCAGCCCTCCAGAAAGATCAACCCACCCCACCATCCTGAACTCTGACAAAGAAAACCACTGAGCAGACAGTCTCCAAACATCTTTCTTGCACTGCTGAGCTGCTGGTCTGAAGGTCCCTGGAGCTAAAAATATGGTCATCTAATAGGGTCAAAAATTCTTCAGGTTTTGGATCTTCAGGATCCAAAGAAGTTTTCAACTGTATTATTAAAGAGAAAAAGTAAAAAAAAGGGCATTGACCCCAGTTATTTTACCATCTGAAGATCATCGATCCTGGTATTGACACCAGAAGCCATCTCCTTCCGCTCCTGTGGTGTTTCTGGGCATGGGTAGAGGGAGGCACGGAATCTGAAAGACATGCAAGGCTCTAGTAACAAAGATGGAAAGAAAGTAAATCGCTCAGGGAAATAGCTGTCTGAGCCTGAACACAGAAATAAAGCAAGAAGCATCTTAGGAGAAGTTTCTGACCAGCAAAGGCTGCCAAGCAGAGTTTCAGTCTTTACACAAAGTAGGTACAGCAGTTTGCTTTAGGTCAAAACTTGAAGCTGAATACTTAAGAAAATGGAAGTGGGAGAAAATCCCCTGCTCCCTGCACTGCCAGGTGTCTCAGTAGCACTTCACAAAGCTGATCAGCCAGCCCAGTTCAGGGTGCTGCTATCAGGCCAATGCAGCTGCTGCCAGCAGCAGTCACTGCTGGTCTCCCCTGTGAGATTACACCCACTGACACCCCACCAGCTCTGTCCAAGGGTTCAACACATCAACTCTCTTGGGTTTAGGCATTCTCTAGTCATCTACTTTTGAGTATTACAGGCTCAGGGGGTGGCTAGTTTGACTGTAAAATATCTTTCAGCTGCTTATGGTGCATTCTTGCTGTCAGAATATGTACTTCTACAGTCACTGTGAAGTAAGTTCAGAAATACCACTATTAAGCCACGTCAATGAGTTTCAAGTACTTGAGAGGTGCCCAGCTCTAAGACTTTCATACCCTTCACATATCTTCTTGACCCTGTTCTTCAGCTGGTCGCCTTGGAAAAAGATGATAAACACCGACTTGTGCACATAATCCCCCTAGAACAGAAGAAAGTGCACTGTAATAGCTCAGCTATTTGCAGAAATTAGCATTATAGCAAATTACAACCCAACTCTACTTTTCCTTCCTCTGAATCTGCACCTTCAGAGCTTGTACCTGCACAGGGAGTCTGGAATGTACCTGAACAGGACTGAAACAGTCCCAGGGAAAGCAATTTTCTCAGCCTCAGTACAGAAAACCCCTACTGCACTTGTGCTTACGGCACCAAAATCTTCTAGAATATCTATTATCTATTCTACGTTAATACAATAAATGGGGAGACCTGGGAAGATCTCCAGAGGAACAGAGATGCAATGAAATATTTATCAGCACTTGCTGCAGTCAGCTCACCAACAGAATCAAGCAGAAGCTAAAGAGTGAATGAAAACAAGATGAAGGGGAGTTTAACAACTCGGATTCTCCAGGGAGGCCAACAGCACATTCTTTGTCCAGCTGTTTTCACACTGGTAGCCAGGTCCCCTTTCCTGCGTTTGTTGACAAGTTATTGTTCTACCTTACTTAGGAAATTTTAATGTAATGTTTCAAGAATAATCCCATTAGGTGTAACCTCAACTTAAGGAAGTGTTGCACAATAAGAACAAAGTCTCTCTGGGTAGACAGATAATTTAACGAGTCAACTACCAGCAGTCGGTGTGAGAAGAGAATGAGTCAGCCCTATGTGAGAAACCAAGGGGTGGTGACCAGGTTTCAACTCTTCTGTCTTTGTCCCAGTGCAGCCCACTTAGGGCCTTTCTTTTTACTGGTTAAGGAGTTTCTGACGTTCGGGTACCGCCCGTTGAATCGAGCAAAGGGGACACTGCATGTAAAAACAGGCCCTGTCACTACTTTTACTATTTATATCTGTCATAAAACAATTCTCAGGGGGGTGTTTTAAATTATTGCCTAGAAAGTGAAGAAGGAAAGGTCCAAGTTCAGAGGAAACAAGCTGTAGGTGCAATACACGGCTGGCGTGACACACAGCTGGCGTCCAGAGGAGCCTCTTTAGAGGACTGCTACTTATCCAAATGGCTGCACTCCCAGTTTGTGCCTGAGAAGCAGCTATGCCCAGCTGCAGTCCAAATTTTCCATGATTTTCCCTGCTTTCAGCAGCATTCACCATCCTTCCTGCCAGTTTTGTTTTCACAAAAATGGGAAAACATTTGTCACTGAAGCCTCAGAGGCTCCAAGCGGCAACCGCGAAGGGCCGCAATGCAGGTGTTCGCCTGTGGGGAGCTCACTGAGGGACAGAGGCTGAGCTGCATAGATTTTTAGATCCTTCTACGCATCCGAGGCTTTGGCTGCCGTCAGCACTGGCTGCTTTTACCGTGACAGGATCCTCCAGGGGGTTCTCGATCTCTGCCTGCCGCAGAAAGACGTTCCCTCGGCACACTCGCCACAGCATGCGCTCGAAGGTGGGGATCCGCTCGCGGTTGATCACGCCGGCCACAAACCTGCCAAGGGCACAGCCTCGGTGTAAGTCCCGCACCCGAAAGGGCCACGGAGCCTACCCCCAGACCGCGACGGCCAGGGGAGCTTCAGCGTCACACTGAAAACTACGAAACCGCTCGGTTCGGGAGAAACGAATGCACCGAGACAGCTCCTGCGCCTGCCAGTCGCCGTTTCAACAGGTTCCTGGGACGGGACATGGCAACAATCACAGCTACCCCTGGCTGTGTCCCTCAGCAAAGCTCACTGGTTCCTCCTCCTACATCCAGACGAAGGATCACCCACATACAAAGACAGCCTGGAAGCAGCTCATGAAGAGGGCACAGAACTACCAAGGGTATTATGTGCCCATGGTAGTTCCTAGTTTCAACAAAGCTGTGAGAGCTCAGAGTGTCTGGAAAAGCAACTGGAACAGATTTAGGGGGAACAAAATCGGGTAATTTTTTTTGTGCAGAGAAAATCATAGAATGGTAGGGGTTGGAAGGGACCTCTGGAGATCATCGAGTCCAACCCCCCTGCCAGAGCAGGGTCACCCAGGGCAGCCCACACAGGAACAGATCCAGGGGGGGTTGGAAACACCCGTTTGTCTGAGTAGATCACCCAAAGCTCAGCACTGTTGGTGACAGTGCTGCTCTCTCAGACGTGGGGTGAACTACAGGGAGCTTACTGGTTTTACTTTAAGTATTATTACTTAATAATATCATGCACATTATTTACCTACCAGTTCTCTGGTGGTTTCATAGTTGTGAGGACTTTGCAAAGACACAAAGTAACTTTTCGGATCTAAGAAGCTAATTCACTCTCTTACTATCATGTAACAGCTCACGTAGATAAAAGACCTGTTAAATGAGAGAAGCACCTCTCCAATCCACCGCAAAGTCCTCTGAATATTGAAGCATTTCTATGCATTTCTGCATTGCTAAACTGTTGTTGGTAGCAGCCCTGACATTCTGCGAGACTAACACCACATCTTTATGTGATTTCTAACAGAAACAGTGTTCCAGTTCACTAGCTGTTACTGTATAGTCAGGGGAAAAATTATTGCAAGGAAAAGCACATTTTAAAATGTCAGAACAACTGTTAAGATTCAGAATGCAAATTCTGTTTGTTATACTCCAAAATCCCCTAAACGACCAAGTCCAGACTCTCTGACTGCAGGGGTGCTCGGCACAACATGTGATCGGGCTGGTAGAGAAAGAGACATTCCACACTCGAGAGTCTTTTTGGAGATTACTTCTAAAAGGGAAGAAAACACTGGGAAATTTCCAAAACGTGTCACGAACAAATTGGTGCTGCAAAGGCAGGAGTCTTGCTTGCAGAATTATCTGTTACTTATCTGCAAGCAATTTCTTCTTAGGGCCCTAAAATATTCTGATGCTGATATCTACTTTTAGAAATGTAAGGATCCCGTGTTACATTCGCACACTGCTCCTATAAAATGTCAAAGAAGCAAAGAAGAGATGGATACACGCCAGCTCTGCCTTCTACTCCGTAAAACAGAAAGATTCTGTGCCACACTGAAGTAGATGCAGACACTATAAAAACACCCTTCGGGTTACGAGTCTTTGTAATTCATTTCTGTTCTCTTTGGCAACATTTCTGGATGTGCACCCCTGGTCCCACTTCATTAAAAACTACCAGTCTAGAAATCAGATTGCTGACTTGTGGAATTATGATTTAAGGAGAAATCCAGCAAAACTTATATTAAACTAACTTTACCCCATGAGGACGAAAGGACTGCAGCTCTAAAATCCAATTAAATCAGCTTATCAATAAGCCATAATCTGAATTTCAGTGTTAGGGGAGACAAATGGGCATTTATCAAAACTGAGTACCCTCACCAAAAGTATTTTGTCCTTTAAAAATGAACATTTAAACGCTCTCACTTTTCTTAGGAATAAGCTTGTCAAGTACCTAAAATCCAGTAAGAGAATGACCCCCTTCAACACCAACTGAATTAATGAGGCTGGGGGTAGTTAGGAGCTGAGCTCCTCCTAATTCCACAGATCATGCCTCAGCTTTGGTTATCAATCTAAGCTGATTGGCAAACTCGCTTCCTTAGAAAAATACTTTGAAAATACATTTGGCAGACAACAGCAGCAGAAGAAAATAGCTTCCTGCCTGGTGTTACCAAAAGTGGGACAGGTTAGAAAACCCCAGTCACGTTATTCACTGAGGTTTCAGGAAGGTAGAAGGGTGCACACACTAAGACAGACAGAAAGCACTGCCTAATGTAAAACACGCTCAGCGTTTCTGGTTGAGAGACACTCGTGTTGAACTATTCCAACTTGAACTATTCCAACCCAAATTTTCTATAACGGACCTTTGTTTCAGAATCTTTCTTAAATTCTTTTAATCCTCAAATTTGTTTTCAAGTGGAGATGTGCAGAAAATACAAACACTTCGTTTATGCCATATTTAAAAAAATCTAGTGATCTTTTTAGCTGAAAGTTTCACTTTCTCTGTCCAGAGCTTCCAACAGGGCCTAGGTTTTATGTCAGACATGCATTTTATCTGTCTGGATGCATTTCTGAGTGATCTGCCCTAGTTCTGGTCCTGCTCTGGCAGAGGGGTTGGACTTGAGACTCTTTGGAGGTCCCTTCCAACCCCTACCAGTCTGTGTTTCTGTGATTTTGCTGTAAGTCTGCCCACGTTTCTGCAGCACATGCAGAAAGTAAACTTCCTCTGATTTCTGTTTACACTGACAATGCTATGGGCAAATGCATCTCTGGCAGTTACACTGGTCTTTGACTGGTCTACATCTATGAGCTGTGAGACTCACTCCTGCACAGGGAGGGAATAACCCGCTTGGTAGAACTAAGAAAACTGATGGAAGCTGGTGGCTGACTGTCTGGAGAGAGACCAAGAGCCAGACTGAAGAGTAGACTGACAGCAGAAAGGTAAAAACCAGAGAAAGGAGCCTCAGCCTGAAGAATGGCATGGGAAGAAAAGAGTTATTAAAGGAAATTGAGTCTCTATAGCTCTATTGTGAGGCAAATGTGCAGGAAAACCACCGACATGTCACAGAAGACCTTCAATATTTGCAAAATTCAGCCTAAAAGCACTTCATATTGTCACTTTATTACTTGTCAGTATTGTTAGCATCAGCTGCATAAGTGTCAGTATTTCCCACATAAAACAGATAGAGATATTGATATTCACGTGCACAGAGCATTACAAACTGGACTTTCTAGACTCTATCCTCCTCTCATTAAGTCCACGTAAATTGAACTGGGTTCTATAAATGCAAAATATCATGCAGAAATTACACAATTATACGTATACCTTTCCTTTGGTGAAATTATCATCTCCTTTTCTGAATAACTTTCTTCTGCCAGTATCTCCCAAAAAGCCTTGCAGCTTGACGTACACATCTGCATCTGTTCCTGACCCAGGGGTTGCTCCCGTAGTGATATAAAGAACATAGCTTTTCACTGTTGGGAAAAGGAGATCAAAGGTTTACCAAAGCTTAATCAGTTAAAAAAATAAGTTATTTAATAAATTACCACTATTTTATTTTCATTTCTAGTCCTGCTTAGATTAATCAAAAGACCAACCTCTAATACTTAAAAAAGCACATAGAAGCATTGTAATTAAAATTTAAGAACCACTATTATTAGGAATGATAAGCTAAGTAGTTTGTGCCTCAAACACAGGCAGAAGAGAAAATGAAAGAAAAATAAACACATCACAAATTGTTATAAAAACATGTAAATAATACTCTACCACACACTTGCATGCATTTAAATCACTATCACCCCGATGAAACAGTTCCTAGGCTATGGATGACATCACTTAAAAAACACATCCCTGCTCTGAGCCCCAGGGAATTCAAATGAAGCTGAACTCTGACCAAAAGATGGCAACTTTTGTATTTCCCCTGGATGATGGTCCAGGCAGTGGCTGGCCACTCTACACCGTACCAGGTGCAGAGGATTTCCAGAAATGTTGTGTCTTCTCTGACATGCCATCTTAGAACTCTTCAGCTGAGCATTTTTTGGATGACTGTTTATGTTAAGTATCTGTACTCCCAGAGAAATGAATAAGACACTGGGAATCCGGACCCCAGAATAAGAAAGAAGCCACATCCCAAAATTGTTCCATTGAAAAAGAGGGGAAAAAAAAAAATGGGGAGAAGGTAGAGGAAAGAAAAAAAAGAAACCTGTCCTCATGTTAAGTGTTCCTTGGAAAGAGGAGCAGCATTTGTAAAGATTTAAATACTTGTGCTCTTCCAGAAAAAGATTTAAAGTATTTAAAAGACAAAGAACCTTCCCAGGGAATACCCCAGAATCACTCCTCTCAAATTCATAGACAAGGAGTTTCTGCCCAAGTCCTTTTTTTTGAAACTCTCTTTGAAAGCACAGCAGAAAAGGCAACAAATACACAGAATACTCAGGCTATTGATCTAAACACTTTAACTCCTGGGAAACACTTGGAGAAGACATTCTATTTATGGAATAATATCCATATAGGATGAGAGCTTTCATTCTTCACTGACTTTGGTTATGAAACCTCCTCAGAAACTCCGAGCAAACTAAAACTACCCAGTCTTGAGGTGATCAAGGCACAGCTTTCCTGGAGGAGTTTGATGACATGTAACTGCTAGGTCATAGAAATTCCAGGGACACAAACAGAGGATGTTCTGTTGTGAGGAGCCATGGATCTCCTCCTTATCTGAAATTACAGTATGAGAGTTATCTTCTCTTCATTTCCTTTGTTTCATTCTGGAGGGAGCCAAATCATATTATGGAGAAAAAGCTGATCTCTGAGTACAGTTCAAAACTTTTACAATCTTTTCAGTGCTGTATGTTTGCTCTTTCATGTCTCACAAAGTGATACCAATCAGACTCGAATGCACAACGCTCAGTACAGGGGCTGAGATTTATTTTTTTTATAAAAACACTGGAGTGCACTGGCCGTAGCCATGTATCATGAGCTAAAACAAATAGAAAGTATCTGCTAAAAGTCCTTTGGGCTTCTCTGAGAATCAGCCATCCTCACCGACCAAACCTTTTCTAGTGTTTCTGATTTGTGACAAACCTGCTGGAAAAGGAGAGCCAGCTGTGAGAACTGGAAGCTCAGCCACTCTTCCTCCTTCTTCATCTGCAAAGCTGCGACAAAATGGAAATTCTAGAACATTTTTACTTTCTCTCTGTTGAAGCTTTACCTTAGAAAAGGGCAAAAGAAATACCTTCAGCATCTGTTGTGCTCTAATGGAAACTACAGCAAAAGTCAGACTATTGAACAACTATGACACATCATCTTAACATTAAAAAAGAAGGAAATATTTTTTTTCCCAACGTTTTCTTGAAAGCAGCCTTTTAAAAGAGAAGGAACAGATATCTTCCCCAATTAAAAATTATTAAAATGTTGTCAACATTATTGCTGCAGAGACTGCCACAACTATTTGGAATGGTTCAAAAAGGTTCCTTTAAGTAACCTATTCATCCAGCATATGGAAGAAAAAGAAGTGTCGATATGCCCATTTCAGCGTGTGAGAAATGTCAATATGCCACAACATTTTTTCGGTGCAGAATGTTTTCTCATTCTAAGTAATGGGAGAAAGAAAATGACGTGTTTCTGGGGAAAACTGAAAAACAGAAATTCAGAAGTTTTTGTGGCATGTAGATATGCATCTGTACATGTGCATCATAGGAATATATAGAGTATGTTAGTAAATATCTTTAACCTCCATGAAATTCTGTATTTAAGTAATAAAAAGGTGATCCTGAGCTAAGTAGCTTACTATAAGAAAACATATTTTACTAAGGAGGAGTCTTATACTATCTCTTAGTGTAGCTGGTAGCACAGTAAAGTACCATTTTCAAAACTATTTAAAGGTAGACTAGACAACAGATCTGAAAATATGTTGCAGGAAGCAACCCTGCCTTGAAAAGGGCACAGAGATTTTACTCATACATTTCTTCATGACATAATTCATTAAAATGACCAAACTTTTAACCCAATAAGCTCAACCATCTTTGGTTAGCAATTGTCACTGGGAGATGGCAGCATTATTTTGCCTTCAAAAGGCTCCTATTATTTTTCATTATGACAGACACATTGAAAGGCTTTTTCAAACTGTAAAGTCTAATGTGAATACAATTTCCCTTTCATACCAACATCTACATTCCTGAACAGTTTTCTTGAAAATCAGATTTCATTTACTGTGCATTACTTCTTCAAGAAGTGAAAGAAGCAAGAATAAAGATGTTAGCTATTACATGTTTCAGAAATAAAGCATATGTTAATTAATTTTCTTCTGGACATTATTTTATAATGATTTCCATTTCCTCAAAAACATCAAGAGACTTATTCTGCAGTTATGGTTATATAAATGAATTCTGAATCTAAATATGGAATTCAACCAACTGCACCTGCATTTACTTGTGATAGAAAGGGGAAATCTCAGACTCTCTGTGAGGTGCAATCTTGTAAAATCAAAATAAAATAACATAGAAATTACCATCCTGGTTCTAACCAGCAGTGTAAATAGACGACTAACCTGTCTTTAATAACAGATATTACCCACAACCTAGTTATTTCATACAAGGATTCAGTCAGTCCTGCTATGGAATCCATGGAGTAACAGAGAAAATGTCTTCCTAAAACCCCAATAATTTACAGGGACATTGATATTTCCTCCCTTTTTCTAATCCTACCTAATGTAAATGTGCATCTTTTCCTTACTCATATAAATGATGTTGATTTTTTTCTAACTCAGCCTTGAGTCATTGTTCTCAGCTAATGAAGTAAAACAGGCTAATAGATGTCACTGTTTTCAACTGCCAAGCTTCTGCTCTGAAATTATTACTGTGATCCACGGTCTCTTACAATATTCAAGAAGCAGTGTTAATTTTGTCAATAGATTTGTTAGATGACTATTTCATCTGGCTACAAAGATGAAATTACCAACCTGCCTACCATTTAAATGTCCGAGGGTTCAGCTCACTAATGTCATCTATTGGACAGGGAAATTATTTTTTTCTCCAGTTTTTAATGAGAACAAAATGCAAACATTAACGGGCAAAAGTGTGTCTGCAATTTGAAAGATGATTCTTTCCCTTAGACTTCTTTTTATTGTGCCAGCATAAGAGGATAAAGATACTTTTTTTTGCATAGTGATGTGTGACAGCAGTTTCAGTGCAATGTCAGATTTTAGCTTCGGCATCTTGGACATCAGAAGAAAGATTGTCACTTTTGCTATTCACTTCTTTTTTTCACATGCCAACTTAAAAGGCAGATATTTTCATCAAAAGGCATTTCTAGTGTCTGGCTTAATTATTTACCTTGGATTACTGGGGGTACAACATGTAACAGCCAATTTGGAGTTATGTAAATACTGCGATGTATGCCAGCGGATACAGTTCTGAAAAGATGCCACTGGATATGCTATAGGTGATGGCACATCTGCACATATGTCCTCCGGAAACCCACCTAAGTCGACAAGACTTTTGTTATCCATAGCTGTTGTAGGAAGTGTTTTGAGCAGTATCTGAATTTATCACTCTACAAGCCTTTTTACCAATGCACTTACTTTTGTAAATTTTGTAAATTAAAAATAACATAATTTCAGACAATAATTTTCAGCAATAACCACACAATATATATAAAAATAGGAGAATTTTACAATAAAGACATTATATGTAATTGCTTTAGTAGTTTGTTGGGTTTGTTTTACCTCACGGCAATGCCAAGTCTCTCCATCTCCAGCTTCTTCAATTTCTAAGCGAACTTTGAATATAGTATTGAATTTCTTATTTAGTTCAATCGAAGTCTCATAAATCTGGTCTTTTTTAAGGGATCCTTTGGGGAATATCACTGAAGTACAGGTACCTTTCTCACCACATACAGTTAGAGACATTTTAGGATTCATGGAACTAGAAGAAATATCACTGGTTGTGACAAGGACATCCCAAGTCCCTGTTGAAACAAAATAGCAGGAAAAAAAAAAAGAAAAGCATTTGTTGAATATCCAAAATAATACAGCAATTTATAACAGGCTGAGTTAGTGAGTGACTAGCAACCTGTTCTCACCTTTGCACTGAACTAAAATACTGGCACGTAACTGGTTGACTCATTATCACTGATTCAGGGAGAAGGAGATGTGGACAGCAACCCTTCTGTAGTGAGAGCTGACCCTTTAGAGATGTCCATTAGCACTACACAGATAAGACTGCCTATGGATTGTCTGGTTTATAGCTTGTAAACAAGTTTCAGTAATGTATAGGGCATGCAGGTGACTCACGGTGGGTTGTAAAAGTGACCCAGCCATGGATCACCTTGAGCCTCTGTGATTTGAAAAATCCCCAAGACTCCAACAGAGAGGCTTTGGTCACCTGGGCTGGTGTAGAATGAGCATGACCATTTTTTATTAAGGTAACTTAGCTCTGTTTGTGCAAAGTGAGGCAAAGTATGGATCTCATCATTTCAAACAGCTAATTTGTACAACAGGGTGTTTGACTTCAAGTAACAGAAACAGTGACTTTCCCAGTTTATGTCCATAGTGCTGTAAAGTCCAGCTTCCTAACAGCAACAGGCAAATCTTTATCTCCTCCTATAAATTAATGCAAACAAAGCTTTATTATTTTATATCAGGTGAGGATCTGTGTCATAAATTCGGGAGTCAGTGAAGGTAGAAAGTTAGTACTCACTATCCTTAAAATCACCTAAAATAATTTCAGATGTTATGACTTTATGGATAATCATAAATAGCTACCATTTGCATGTCCATGAACATTAAATACAAATGAAATCAATGACACCCATGAAAAAAATAGAAGTAAAAAGAAAATTTACCATATCCCCTGTGACATAATTCAAGATTTTTTTAGCCCTTTAGTACTGAAATATTAGGCCTTTAAACTATCAATGTATAGCTGCCTAGGAAGACTGAACAGAAGAACTATCTCTGTCAGATCACACAGTACCATACATTGATATTACAGGTTAACCATATTGTATCATCTCTGATAAATTCGTCAAGATCCAATTTAAAAGCAGCTGCATTAAGCTTCTTTCCTTCTCTTTAGTTAAGTCTAAAAGAGAGCTATGCTAAAAATTCTTTCTTTCTTTCTCAGAAGCTTTTCATTTTCTCAGAATGGCATTAACAGGCTGCTGAAACCCATTTATTTTTACAACTCTGTCCGTTATCTTAAATAACTCTTCTCCCTCCTTGATGTGCAAGCCACCATTAATTTGTCAGACCACAACTGTGTCTGTTTTGAGCATTTAATTTGATAGTCTGAATAGGTCAATTTTCTTCAATACCCTTTCACAACAGCTTGCTGTATTCCCAGTCATCCTGTCTTCTTCACAGCCTGAACCAATCCTTCTGGACAGAGGTGACCACAACTGCACACAGCATTCCCAGTGAAATATCACTGC
Source organism: Actenoides hombroni (assembly GCA_024336885.1). NCBI lineage: Eukaryota > Metazoa > Chordata > Aves > Coraciiformes > Alcedinidae > Actenoides > Actenoides hombroni. Next base: position 14,912,734 of record WUAM01000143.1, on the reverse strand, counting down.
AGTTTCTCTGCAGTGGCATGAACTCTTTTTAATCTTCACTGGTAATGCCTACATACACTGTAGGGTCACAAGTACTTTACTCACAGCCACGTCACATTACTGTCTCAAAAATTACCCTGTGATCATATAACAACCCCAGGTATTTCTCCTAGTCATATCCTGCTGATGAACTCTTGTAGCAGAAATCATTGCAAGACGTGGGAATAACGATCCAATACAGTCTTTAGACTCTCAGCTACTACTTAGTTCCTAATTTCCCCTTAAAATCAATGGAAATTAGGAACCTGTACCAGAATTAAGAGCTCAAATATTTAGCTGGATTTATACCTAATTGTATTCAAGCTTTGTGCTACAGAACTCGGTTCCATTGTTTTCCTCCAGTTCTCAAAGCTTATCACACAATCTCTTCATCTCCTGATTTTACTCTCAGCTTTGTAGCACCAACAGATTTCATCAGCGTTTTCACTATCTTCTCCAGCTCTTCACAATCCTTCCCTCTAGAACTACTTTCCACTTTCTTGTTATTACCTAATAATTTCCCATAAAGCAAATAAAATTCAGTACTAAATTTTAGACAGATTGTCATTACATTTCTATCACTGAAAAATATTTCTAAAGACCATCAACTTTGTTTTCCAATCTATTTTTAGTAAAGTCATGATGCATTCCTTCTCATTTCCTATTTGCCTCTAGCATCTTAATTGTTCCTCAAAGTGCATTATAAAGGTTTGCATGTGATCCATTACTAGGTCTACAGTCACCAGTAGTGTGCTTTCTGTTATTTAGATGGAGGTATTACCTTTGTTATTTTAAAGTCATATCTGCTGTCTTGAAATCTTTTGAAATCTTTGCTATTAGATCTGTCACTTCATTTCTCAATTCCTTCAATATTCTGGGCTAATGACTGTTTTGGTTGTCACTGTTTGAAACTCAAAGTTCTATTTGCATTCCAGATTTGGTGATTTCCAATAACCTCATTCCCACCAGTAATTTTGGTTTTGCTTCCCTTGCCCACATTATGGTTCCTCAATGAAAACAGAGATCAAGTATTGTATTTGTTTAGGGGTTTTATCCACATCACCTTCAGTCTGCACTCTATTGTTCCTACATAGTCACACATCTTTTCCAGGTTCTTTTTATAAGTAAATGGTTGAAGAACCTTTAATATTTATTTTGATTCTTTTATAAAGTCTGACTCAGCTTGACATTTAGCAAGTCCCACTGTATCCATATAACTTTCTGAGCTCTGAGGTATAGTTCTCTTTGCTGATAGGTCTTTTATTTCTCCATTCCTTAGGCTCTCTGCTTAATTGGCATATTCTTTATGAAGTTATTGTACACCCAGACCAGAACAGATCTTCCATAGTTACAGAGCTGACTATTACTAATCATAGACTAGGAAATATTAGCAATCTGCACTCAGATTTTTGAGGGCTATGTGTCTGTGGGAAACAGAGGAAGGACAGTGTTTTTACATAGCTATATTTAGACAGTAATTAAGGTGCATAAATGAGGATACAAGATTTCTCTCACTTTTCACACTATCTGTGAAGAAAGAGGTAACAGACTCCAACAAACCTTGGGCTTCTGCACTGAATTACCCTCAGGAGAAGCCTGCCTCGCTCTGTGGATTATGTAGGGCACCTATGGAATCCACTTTTTTAGAGCTCTAGAATACTTGCAGTGATGCAGTACATCTGTTTTTTATTCTGAAATTGTCACTACTCTAGATGCTCATCGTATACTTGTATTTCCATTGTATTCTGTCCTTCTGTTGCCTCAGTGACATTATTTTTCTGTTTCCTTAGATGATATATGATATTTGCTAGTGGACTATGTACAGGTAGCAAAATATGAAGATACACCCTACTGACTGCATCTGCAACTATGTATAATATAAAACCCTCCGAGAATAAAGTGAAAGACCCATGAGCACAGAAATCAATAAAGATCAGTTTAAAAGCCTGCTGATACAGAATGCAAATTAACACCTTCAGATGAGTTAAACTTTACATAGTTTGGTCTACCAGTTCTGATTCAGATTTCATAAATGGACCCGAACCAACATTTTACACCTCTTCAAAAAAGACATGTGAAAGAGCTAAGAAATCCAGTGCCCTGGCAAAGCAGAAAATACATCGTGTTTTCAGTGTCTAAGTTGCTTCTGAATTTTCATCTTTTTTTTTCATTAAGCAATTTGAATAAGATATTGGGTTCAGGTCAACTAGCTGTTTGCAAGAACTTGTGCCACTGATGTAAGTAAAAAAGAAAACTGCAAATAAAAGCAAATGCTTTCTGCAAATATGTGAACATACGGGAAAATCTCACTCTGCTGAAAGAGTTTTTGTATCTCCTCTTGTGATTTCATCGCTGTTGCAGGAGCCTTCTGCTCTGCATTGACTGCCATATGGAACAACCTACCTCTTTCTGCTTCAGCTTTTTTCTAGCCTCAACTAAAAACACAGTTCCTTTGCTGCCTCCATCACTTAATATCTCCCTTCTGCTCTACTCTTTCTTCCCTGAACATTATAATTTTATTTACCAGCTCTAGAAAGTGTTTGGAGAGACAATGTGTTAGAGATGCAACTCACATTTAAGATACATTATTTCTGTGTTTTGGTTTCAGTCTTAAAAGTAACCTGAAAAATAGTATGAATTACAATTAAAACAAAAGTTGGAACGAGCTTTGCTGATTTTGGACCTTACCGTAAATCTTTCCTGTCAACATCCCGTTCCTGACTTTTCCCAGAACTTTCAACATTCGTTCCGTCTGTGCGTCACCAACTCCACTGTCTAACCATTGCTGGCAAAGAAATGCATACTGGCTGTCTGTCTTGCCTGATTCATGGATGACAATTTGGTCCAGGTACCATCCAGCTCCATAACCCACATCATAGTGCTCAACAAGCACTTTGCTTAACTGTCCAAGGTCTACTGCTCTCATTTCAGAGACACAAACCTGAGAAGGTAAAAGCAAGATGAAGAGTAAGCTGATTAAATCATGTACTTTATTGTCCATCACTGAGAAGATTCTGTTTGGAAAGGCAGATTCTTTTCAATGCTGAAGTATCTTTTCCTTTCTGATATTAAAGAAAGATTATTAGAGGCTGACATTCATTTTTGGAGACCATGTTCAGAAAATATATGAATCCTTGAATATGCACATTTTTCCTTGTTCATAATCACTCCATCCCAGGCTTTATTATGAAAAGCATCACACTATTTTGGGTAGAAAGAAACATCTGATCATTAATTTACTTACAGAATTCTCATGAAAACTAAAGTTCAACCAATCCCTCATAACTGAAACAAAGGGAGTGCTTCAAATACCAGGATAGGCCTAGTAAACTGAACTTTGGTTTAGATAAGGCTTTTTATTTTCGAACATTTCAACTTCTTTTATATTCTAAGACATCCTATTTTTCAAATGGGAAATGTCGTATTATTCAACTCTGAACAGAAATACTGACACTGTTGATGACTATGCAAACAAAGGAGGATACTGACATTAGAAACCATAAGTAAGGCTGTGCACGCATACAGGCAAGAATTGATGTGCTCTTTGGATGTAAATAGACATCTGTTTAAATATTGCTACGGCTACCAGTAAACAAAAGCTAAATGGCAACTGCACTAGTGCATGTTGGGATGAATAAATTATGTGAGCGAGAGAATGAATGTGCTCCATGCGAGAGATAATATAAGTGGGTGGGTAGATACATGGGCATGTGTGTGGGTGACATTAAAAAAAACGCAGATGGATAGTAGAAACAGACGCTATAATTTTTATTTGTTGCCAACCAATTTGCCACCAGGCAGGAAAAAGCATGAGGACCAGAAAGCAACAAAGGAAGAGATGATTTTTAGAAAGAATTATGTCATCTGGTCCATTCTCCTGTCTGTGTTGGACTACTCTCTACATTGTGCTCAGCAAAAGAAACTATCAGTGTTATTATTCCTATCACGGCCTTAGGACTTCCAGCATTCTTACCTTGTTACAGCCCCAGTCTCCCCAAACAGTTACCACGGCAAGTTATTCCCCTTCATTTAATGCATATGTCACCCCAAATAAGATCTAGCCATGAGGAACTTCTTGTAAATAACTTTTGGGGAGCACTCATTGCTTTTTAATATTATTCTTTGTACTTTTGAGCCAAATATAATTTTCCTGTCAGTCTACATGACCCTTGACTTAGAGGAAATAGCCTGTATTGCTAATATTCATCTTCCTTCACAGCTAACTCTATCTGAAAAAGGGACCTATCATTAGTCTCATTCTTTGTGATAATAATTAACAGTCATTAGACAACAGTGGTCATAATCGCCCATTGTTATCAATGAATTCTCATAATAATACATTAAATTGCCTACTCCCTCAGCCTTAGCAAGAATGTACTTTAGATGAATGTCATTTCATTTCTTTTTTTCCCCCTCTCAGTATAAAGACATTTGGAACTGCATTAAACACACTACTGGAAGTGTAATTAATGAAAGCCAAAAGGATTTTATTTAAAGTGTCTTGCTGTAGATAAAGTGGTACAAAATTACAAATCCCATTTATTTAACCTATTAAACTGGTGAAAAAGTTAGACGTACAGTTACTTAAATAAATATCAATCAGCCTTACTGTCTGCATTAATTAAATCAACTTTACTCTTTCTTACACTTTGTTGCAATTTTCTGTCTTCCTAGCTTTTCCCTATATTCCAGTCCTTTATCAAGAAAATATGTGGATCCTTGAACATGCACATTTTTCCTTGTTTGTGATCACTGCATCCCAAGCTTTATTATGAAAAGCATCCCACTATTTTGGGTAGAAAGAAATATCTGATCATTAATTTACTTACAGTCCTTTATCAAGACAGATTCTTTTTTTTTCAGCCCTCAAGTTTCCTTAACTTTGTTTTCTTTGCCTGTCCATTCCGTATTTTCCAGGGATATTGCTGATGCAATCTTGTCTCTCAGGACAGCTTGCCCTTTACATCCCTCCCTTTCACCTTCTGTTCTTAGATACTCTCACTAAAACCTCATTCCAACTTTTTATTAATCTACTTGTACGTAAAAAGAACGTAAGATTGGTAGCAGTCAGTCCTCAGATCCGTGTAGTCCAACACACTGTTGCCAACAGCTCCCAATAACAGATTTCTAGGGAAAAGCTGAAAATCAGGGAAAATATATCGAGATGCTTCTTGAATATAAAGTCTCTCAGGCTTTAGCAATTTGTGGTTCAGAGATTTCCCGAGCCAGAGATTGTGTCTTTGCACTTAACAACCCTCAGTGGAAAGGTGTCTTCCATGACAATGTGCGATGGCTTTTTGCACTGACACGCATTTTACCGGCTGCAACGGCTTGTGCCAGAAAGTAAAATGTATTAATTATGCACTGTGTAAAAAACCACGTCCTTTTGTTTTGAATCTGCAACCTGCAGGTTTCGTTTAATGCTCAAGTCCTTGTATTTCATGAGAAAAATGGAATTACTCATTTTGTCTATGCTATTTTATATATTTCTTATCTCCCTCTCCCTTCCTCTCACCATCCCTTTTCCAGACCAAACAGTACACGTTTGCTTAGTTCCTTGTATGGAAGATATTTCACATCATTTGGCATTCTTTCTGCACTTTTTAAGACTAGTGAATCAGAACCAAACACAGTATCTATTATGCACTCACAACAGAGAAATTACCTGGGGTGTGTGGTTGTATTTTCTACATTGGGGTGGCTGGGTTTTTCCCCTTTTTTCTAATAATTCTTCAGCATTTGATCTGTTCTGTTTTCCTTTTGTTTTGCCTCTACTGAGCACTGGACTGACAGCACTACAGAGCTATCCTAATGCTGAGGATGCTTTCCTATTTCAGAACCATCAGTTTTCATGCATATTTAAGGGGGTTTCCCCTCTCACAGCCTCTGCTTTTCATACAGCTACAGTGAGTTTCATCTGCCAGTTTACTACCCAGCCACTCTGTATGAAGTCCTTCTGCAATCTCTGCCACCAAGTTTCATATTTATTACCTCAAAGAACTTAGTATCATCAGAACATTTTTCCAACTCACTGCTCAACCCTTTCCCAACAGCAATGCACAATGAAGAACAGAAATATAGGAAATATCTCTGCTGAAGAAAACTTTCACTGTCCACAGTACAAAAATAGCTCACCTAAAGCAAAGGATCTGCTTGGAAAGACACTCAGCAATCTTCTCTACTTCTCAACATGGTGGTTCTGATTTCTTTATGACTAACGACTGTCACTGACTCTGTACTAACATCCAGCTTGAAAGTGCCATGTAAATTATTTCTTTTCAGTCCTCTTTTCCAGGTTTTGTCACAGACTATGTACCTTCATGTCTTTTATGAACGTTTCTAATTGTCTAAAAACATTTGCTGTCAAAAATGAGGTTATGAAGTTATTACTGAAGAGTCGGAAAAAGATATAGGAAGGTGTAAGTTGGATGAATAAAGAAACATTCTTCTACACAATGAACAACTGACCAACCAAGTGTGCAGAGGACAGAGGTCTACAAAAGCAAGAATGGCAAAAAGGTAACAAGGAAAAAACCCATTCATTGTGTCGTCCCATAAAAGAAGGGAAATTGGATGAAACCAGGATCTGGAAGTCTTATACAGGTTGCAGATCAAGTGTAGCCCACGCTGCCACAGGAGACTGTGGATACTCAGCACATGTTTAAAAAGTTTACACAGATTCATGGAAGAAAAATTAGCAATGACTATGGAACACAAAGATGGCTGGTTTCTATGTTTCTAAGCTCAGGAAAATATTTCAACATTATAAAGCAAATGAAGGAAGACTCTTTTAAGGGCAAGGCTAGGAAAGCGGTGGAATAGGTTGCCTAGGAAAGTTACAGCATCTCAGACATAAGAGATCTTCAGAAATGGTATGAAATAAGTACAGAGGATCCTGCCTTATTGTACAGGATCAACTGATCAATTGAAAGCTCTCTTTAAATCCTATCTAGTCGCATCTAGGATGAGTCCAGGGTATGTGTGAACATGTTGTGTAGATAGAATCATTAATATGGTAATCAGCAAAGGCTGACTAGAAAATCTCTCCTAGGTTTTATATTGAGCAGTCACAGTATGTTCACAAGCAGCTTTACCTGTTTGCAATTCTATATATAAATGGATTAATTAAGGTATAATAGCTAACACATTTAAAATCTCTTTCTTCTATACTGGGACAGAACTTTAAAAAAAAAAAAAAGATATTAAAGAAGCAATTATGGGAAATAACCCTGATGTTGCTGTACCAGCTTCACAAATAACTGAAAATTAAGCCACTTAATTATGTTTATATATAACCCACTTTATTAACATATATAACCCATCAATATATTGCTGGGTGCAATTCCAGTACCTACGAACAGTTAGTGATGATTTCTGGGTTTTAAATTTATTGGTACTTGAACTATTCTTATACCAGAATCCCAATTCAGGTAAAATGTCTATACTCAGTAAGCAACACATCTTTTCCACAGGTTACCATGTTGCAACATCAGTGCTTGTATTTGATATTTGAAAAAAATATGGTAACGGAAGAAAGTAATAAATTAAAACATATTAAGCAAACAGGTAAGGAAAGTAACTCAGCACTAACCTGTCCTCTTGCAAAATTTGTGTGTCTTAGTCTCCTTTTGCAGGAATCCCCCTGCTCTCCAAATACTGTGATAAATACATCTGCATCAGTCCCTGATGCAGGCAGGGTTCCCGTATGAATGCTGATCGTGTAGAGAACTTCTGTCATGAGAAATTAGTGACACAAGGCATTACCAAGTCAGACTATTTAGCCACGTAATTGCCAAACATTATAAACCAATTTATTTTAGGTAAAAGATTAATTTCAAGACCGAGGAATGAAGTTATAGTAATCGACATTAATGTTCTGTCTGAGTTCTGTATGGATTGCTGGCTACCTCACCTCACCACAGCACAGTGCAGCCTTGGAGAGGAAACGTCCTTTATGAAGAAAAGCAACAGTCCGTGCTTATGTCACACAAAAAGAAAATACCATATTTCTGGAGTCTTAAAAAGTGGTCACTGAAATCAAGCGGAAGAATCACGCTGATTTTATCAGGCTTTGCAAAAAGCCTTGAGTTCTTGTATGAATTGAAGGTCTTAAACTGAGTTAGGATTTATTAACTCCAACAAGATTTTGCCAAATTAAAAAAAACAGATATAACCAACGAAATCTACTTGTTCTGGATTAGCTGAGTTCTGGTTTAGGCTGTCATTTTGATAATTATGGCCAATATCAATTAATATATTAAGGAGAAATGGCTCAGCTATTTATACAGACAGACATTGTTATTATTACTCTTCACCACAAAGGATGGCTTGCCATGACTTGTGCCTGGTGAGTTATATAGTACATATTCCTTAAGGCAGCATGACAGAGGATTTTTTTTTTATGGATTCTGTAAGCTCTATGAAGAATTAAATGTTATAACAGACTGTTAAGATACATGCCCATTTGCAGCCTAGCTTTCAGTTAGATATTTAATGCAAAAAGTTTTAAATATTTTAACTGAGACTTCTGTTCATAAAGTATAATAAATGAGAATTCTTTTCTAAATATTTTATAAAATGTAATCAGAACAAAGGACAATGTTATATTTTAAATACAATGCTGAAATGAAACAGAGCTTCTGGAGCAGGAATGGGGCTTGAAGAAAACCTCAGAAAAGATGATTTTTTTTCTTTTTGTAATTCATACCATTAGGACTTTGCACCTGCCTATTTTAAAGCTGTGATTTAGTCCCTCAGCGAGTATAAATCAGTCATTTTTTTCAAATTTTCAACACAAATATACTAATTGGGTTTTGCACATTTTCAAGACTTTCAAGTTGCTAATTAGCATAGTGAAAACAATACATGTCAGTTGTTTTAAAGCAGAAAAAATGCTTTAATAATACACGTTATTAAAGACCCCACATGGTTTACACAGGTATATTGAATATTTAAAATTTTAATTCTTTAAATATATATATGAAATGCTTTGCAATCTTGCCCATTGTGTTCACCCCATTAGGCAGTTGGTTTTGCCTATGCGTGTGCGTGTATTTACTCATATATTTAATCTTTAGTCCAGCAGCATACCCCTGAGTGGTGGCTTATCTGGCCTGACCGCTGCTAGCTCTGTCACAGTCTCAGATCCATCTGCTCCAAACAGACATTGAGCTTCGGTGTGAAAGCCCAACTCTTGTTTAGTGTCCAGGTCTTTTAGCCGAAGCTGCAGGCAGAATCAGAAGAAGAAATTAATTTATCTGAATTATTCAGGTTTTTCTTTCCACCCCAACAGAAACAATTTCTTCATGTTGGTAACGTCTGCACACACTTTATGAAAGCTACCTGGTTCTGCACAAGAGCTACCATAGCTGTGGCAAGCTGCTGATGCTGCAGCCTGATGTTTATAGGTGTATCCCTCATTGCATATCGACACGGGCACAGGACCCATTTGCAGAGAACCAGCGAAGGATACAGATTAAATTGAGCTGTATGTACTTGCAATTTCAGAGTGTCAAATGGGTGCCTACAGTTACATCAATCTTAATAGCATAGATCCGTTTGCAAAAACATGTGTTTTGCTGCTTGCTTTTTTTTTTATTTGTTTACATGTGACTTGCTATATCTCAGCCAGGATTTTCAAAGTTGGCAGAAAATAGGTGTCCAGTGGCTTTCAGGAAATAAGTTATTTGAAGAATAAATTCCAATAGAAGGTGTGACCTTAAGTCCAACTTCATTCCCCCTGACTTTCAATATCTGGTGGAAACTGAACAAATTGGTTCCAAATCTGTGAATTTAAAACCTCCAGACTGACTGAGGAAGCACAGCCTTGAGAGCCCACCTATTGAGACAGTTGATGTCAGCTTTACGGGAGGACAAGTCAGATTGTGAACATTCTCCTAGGTCAGGTTACAAAATCCAGAATGACAAACCATCGAGCACATGCAGAAACATTTCTGGTAACTATTATGTACATGATTGAATTTGATGCAGACCTAACGACTACATGTTTGCAGAAATTGTTTCTTCAGCCTTTAGAATCTCTTTGTAGAGAAATATACCCACGATATTAAAACCAAAGTGAAATTAATAAAAAAATTAATTTAATCAAGACATTAAGTAAATTAAATTCTTGAAATGAGTAGGAATTTGACAGTTCCATTCTTTAAAATTTTGTGGGACTCTCTTGCCCTTGAGCTCCTAGAAATGTAATTGTTCAACACTTTCCATTACTGCTTATGCTTTGTGCCCAGTGCTTCACAAGATCAGGCATAAGGCTGATTCCATTCCCCGTGACCATTTCCAGAATTAAACCATTAATTCTTTGACTAAACAGTGGGTTTTTTAGATAGCATTAAATTCTACTAAAATAGCAGCCAGATTTTTTGCACTTGCAATAACTGAATTTTCTCCCATTAAACGTCTAACTTCTCATACAAAAATATCCTAACATCTATCAGTATAAACACCCCTAAGTAAATATTAGTAAATATCAAACTCCTCCCTATATTAAAATTGGACTAAGAGTTACCTGCATAAGCAGGCAGATCACCTGCAGAAACTGGACTCAAAAATGAGAATGTAAATTTATGCAGACTTTAGCCTTAAAATAAAATGTACCTGACAAACAGTTGGTTGTAAGATGACATCTAAGCGTAAGCTTTATCTCCAAATCCTATAGTCTTTCTATTTTATAGGAAAGTAAAAATTTTTTTTTTATTTTATTTCGGAAAGGGCTCAGAAACTCTACTTTTGAGCATTCTCTAGTACATAAATCTTCAAAAGTTACAGAAAAGATATAAATTTTAGCTCAGGTCATATCATTTTCTACAGAAGTGTGCAGAAAACTGTAGGAGTTCAACAGGAAAAACTCCGGTACTCTGAAGCTGCAGTAAAGACCAGAGCAGAGACAACAGAGAGTAGCAAAAGGAACATTAAGGATTTTAGCTCCTTTTTAACCTTTGCCATTTCGTCTGTAATCTGTATTTTTGTAAAATTTCTGAAACTTTGGCTATTACTTCTTTCACTTAAGGAGAAAGGAAGGAAGCAAATTCTTTTCAGTTGGGGTTGGGTTTGGCCACTGGTTCATAGTGAGCTTACATATAGTGACTGCCTCCTGTAGTCTTCCAATCTCTATACAGCATCTCTATTTTTTACCGCACAGTAAGAGCCCTATTAAAGCAAAACCAACTTGTTACAATTTAGATTATGCTTCCATAGACAAATAATTTATAAACAGACTAATAACCAAGTAACAGATGTTACAAGCACATTACTGGCACAAGCAGTATATGTTATTGTGGCTTATGTTGTGGGTTGTAAGCGCACCAGTAGAAGAGACTACATAGGTCTATAGCAACCTATTGACTTCCTGCAGATTGTAACAACTTACAGCTACTAATAAACCAATTATTAAATCACTTTTGAAGCATTTAAAAGCATGAACAAAAATCACTTACCATTGAAAAGAAAGCAGAAAGCAAACTATTACGTTTATGAATTTTCTGCCATGTTTTCAGCCACCAGTTCTTACATTACACAATCACACAACGGACACAGTGAGGGTAATGTCAACATATTTTTTGGAATGCTTTATCAAATGGCCTGGAGATGCATGCTTACAATGAGAAATTAATTTTGCTTACCTACTCTTTCCATTCTTGTAGCCTAAACTGAGACTACGAAATTAGCTGACAAAGAACACATTTGGGGAGAAAATATGAACAAGATAAACTCCTTCTCTATCCTCAGAGGAGCTCATAAACTCAGACTTAATGTTCCTTTGAGTATCATAAGCCCATTCAAATTTTGGCTTGGAATGCAGCTGTTTCTAGGATCTCATCAGAACAGTTTCTGGACTGTTTATTCATTTAGGGAATCACCCCTTGATCTTTCTAAGTATAGTTAAGGCACCGTGTAGCCCAGTTCAGAAAAACATTCTTCTGCTAACTACAGTATAATTCAATACTATGACCACAATGCTTTTTAGGCCCTTGCCTAGAGGCAGAACTCTTTGACACAATTTTTCTTTGCTTTAACCTTCAAGTTTAAGCATTTCCCCAAAGCTCAAGAAATATCAGACCAAACACCTTGTATTCAACCTTCCTACCCAGTCTGGGGAAAGGTATACATTTAAAATCTGGTTGAATTATAAAATTGGCAGTATTAAGTCATTTCTCCATCCCTTTTTATGAGAGATCTTAAGTACATATTAAACTACAATCAGATGTTTAAGGCCCACTAATGACTCTGTTGCAATGAATAAATACTAAAGTATCAGCCTAATTGGTTTCCACAAGTAGGTTGCTCTGTGTCAGGAGACTGGTGGTATTTCTACACAGGGATTAACGCTTCCTAACATCAGCAGAAAATCCTGCCTTCCATGTCACAATGAGCTATGCTGAATGGATCCACACAGCAGCAAAGAGGTGCAAGTATATGCACTTCAGCAGGCTGAACAAGGCAGATCTGCCCACAGAGAGATTGTGAAGCTATAGGCAATCATCTGTAGGTACCAAGTAACTGCACCAAAAGATGCACGACCTTGCTAGTGTGGTGCAAAAGTTAACAATCTGTCTCTCAACAGAAGATGTTTACTGCTATTATGAAGAATATTGCAAGTTTATATGTAGTGTATATGGAATACCTTGTGAAGTTTAATTCCTCTTCCCAAGCGTGGGCCAGATAACACAAAGGAAAGTTTTGTTATATCTCCAATATCAGCAACAGTCACCTGTTAGAAAAAATCAAGAAAAAAAATTAACTTTACATTGTATGTAACAGTTTGGATGACATACTTTAAGCTTGGATAAAAAGATAAATAAAATAGGTAAAAATACTAGTCAAGGACATTAATGTTAAGGTGAGGAAGCTCCGTTAAGATCGCAAGTTAAGTTGGACTCAGATTTGCACCATAAATGATATTTTCATCTGGTAAAATTGGCTGCAGAGCCTAGGCCAACATACAAAAACCAAGGAAATGCATAACTGATTTTATATTTAAAAACCAAAATCATATTACTAGTCTTTTCTCTTCACTTTCCTATTTACCACCTCTCCATCACACATCTTCACTCTCAAACATGAACTGAAATTTTGAACTCAAGATGATTTTTAGCCCTGTCTATTTGTTCTGTTCTGTTATTCCAGTATTCAAAGCGTGGCTGGTTTCCATAAGTCATATCACACACTGCTGCTTGTGGCTTTTCACCATGCAGCAGTTAAGCAGGTGATGTTTATATTGCCTTTTTGCAGAAGATGGGTAATGACTTTTTTTTTTTTTAATCACGTTTAAGAATAAAACCCTTTTGAAAGGGGGGATCCAGGTTCACGCCCCTGTCTGGAAGCTGCCATTAACTTTAAGTGCAAACTACAGAATTGGCATTTGCCCAGGCTCAAGCACACTGTAGAGAGACACCAGCTTCTGAGTAGTGAAAACAGGCTAGTTGAGGTTTAAGAAGTAGAACATAAAAGTATGGGAAGGTTTCATTATTTATTGCCTTACTGTTAAGGCCTACTAGTCTTAATTCACAGTTAATGAGGCTTTTCATGTCAAAGTTGGCATTTGCTCAAGAGAGCTTTCCTAAGTGATATATATCTTTTAGCCCACATGTGAGAAGCTCTCCAAATGCTCTTTATTTAAGGCATGGAGGTATAAACATTAACTCTGACAAAACCATTCCTCACAACTTCACGTACATTGGCTACAACTCTTTATTGAAACTATGTGGCAAGATTTATGTGAAATAAAAAAGAAGCTGACCAAAAATGGCTTATCATTCAAATTCTGAACTTTCTGTGCAGGTGATTTCCCTTTTCTTCCAAATACAACAACTTGAATATCAGGAACATCTTCTGGTAGTTGTGTACAGTGCACCCATGTTTGCCAGCGTCCTCTGCTTTCAGTATCAAAATTTTTTGTGAGAAGAGATGACACAGATGCTTCTGCAATTAAACATATTCAGAGCCCATTGTTACAACAGCATAAACCAAAAGATACATGATTACATTGCCTAGTAGTGCTGGATCCAGCATAGGCAAGTTGTCAACAGTCACATAACCCTCACTACTCATTCTAGCCCTGTGGAGGCATAGAAAACCAGGCCAGCTGCTTCACGAATCCATGTCACACTCCTGCAGGGACCACGACTATCTCCTCCGCAGTATTCCAAGGATGGGATACGTGCTGCTAGAGGAGACTCTTTCAATATTGGCCATCTCCATCTTCTCCATCCCAGGCATAATTTCTTCCTTGTTGTTTACTGAAGGCACGATTCACCTCACCAGTGGGGTACCAATGCTCAGTTCTAGCTACATTGTGAAGCAGCCTTGTGCTGGTTCTGTTCTGCTCTGCCATGCAGCAGTGGTTTGTGCGAATGAAGGACACCTCTGCTGGTATTACCTTTGAGCGGAATGGCCACTTCTACAAAATCTTTCTTGGAGCGTTTATTGATCCAGTCGTTGTGAACAAAAACATGTGCAGTAAAAGGGTAGAAGACTTCTTTTATAACAATTTTTTCCAAGAACCACTCATCTGATTGAAAATAAACAGGACATTATTAATTTATACCTTTTAAGCAACAAAATGGTCTATGTATGCAGTCGTAAGATTCTATCTTTAGAAAATCAATAATATGTTTTCTTGTGCTGGACTTAAGGAAGTAAGATTTCTGAAAATACATTGGCTGTTTGTATATGTGTTTCTGTCTGTCCCCCTACACTCCAAAACAGCTGACAAAGTGAAAAAGTCTTAAAGGTTTTACAGATCTTGTGAAAACAAACTTAGGGGTAGATTTAATGATCTATTAGTGTCCCAAAGGATGGAAAGGCTTCTGCATGAGATCTCAAGACACAAGAAGTCCCCCACCTGTAGGAAATGATGTTATCTATGTCCTAAAGGGAAAAAGGATCAGGATTTCTACCACATTAGCCATCAGAAAATCCACTCAACACACAGCTTTCTTTCTGGTGATGTTCTGTGCTATCTAACAAGGCACAAACTTCAGCTGAAGGTTTTCTCTTGATTGAGACCATTGTGCTGATCCTCTGGAAACAAAGTCTTTGAAGACTCACATCTCTGAGCCTTGGAAAACTTGGTTATACTCCAATTCTTGGTGAAGCCAATGAAAGTTTGATCATTTATTTCTATCTTTCCATCTAGGAAATACATGGGAAATAATCTCCAAATCAGCTTTTCCTACTCTAACATACAGAGTTGTCTTATAGTCTTGTTTATTTGATAAAGATAAGAGACTCAGCTTATCATGCTCTGGAGCAGACTTAACTCCATTATCAACAATACCTGCAGAAGTAGGATATCTGTAGAATCTCTGTTCTGTTGCCTCTCAAAAACAATGGGCCAATATTGTAGCCAAAGAAAGACTGTACTGAAGAAAATACAAATTTATGATGCTCCTTGCTGTTACTAGTTATTTTTAAGAAGTAAGCAATTTTCTTTAACTCCAACAGCTGCTATGGAGTCAGAAAGAGGACAAGAAAAAATGCTGCATGAAGTGCAGCCTTTTTATCTGCCACTCAATTTCATGTATGCAGAATCCCTTAAAAGGAATTTATTTCTCATGAGTTAGAAGAAAAAAAGCTATGAGGCCATAAAAGCCTTTCTTCTAAGTTCCTTTTCCCAATATGATCAACTGATTTTCTGTTATCTTTACATACACATAGTCCTGAAAATAAAAATTGACTTTTTATATGAAAATATCCATCATCTAAAAATGGGGAGGAAGAAAAAAAATGTCAAAAACTGCAAAAGCACAATGTCCATATTGCTTCCTGAAAAACAAAAGCTCTGTTGACTGTAGTCATAAATACATAGTAATTTCTCTGGAGAAAAGTTTCGTACACTATTTTACCATTTATATTATCATTACATTTTCTAGGAATTCTTTGCATATTTTAGTAAAACCAGGCTGGATTCTTAACATGTATAACCCAATAGAAATAATGAGCAGAATAAAACAGAGAGCAATTTCAAATTTCCTAGACTTTAAAAACAAACAAACAAACAAACCACTTGTGATTTTTATTCTTAAATATAAGGTATTTCTGAAGTTCTAGGCTCTCCTAAATCTGACAATCTATATTATTACCATACATTAACAGAAAAAAATGCTGACCTTTTTGCAGACTCTGAAATCCGATGAGAACTCGGTTCAGTTTTCCAAGGTATACCGCTTTGATTTTGAAAACATCCACCTGTAATTCCACAATAATAAAAAATATATTTTAGTGAAACTTAATATGTATCTGCTTTTGAATGCTTATCAGTTGGACACACACATTCTCTTCACCAATGGGGAAAGAAAATACTGGAATGCAGAGAACACAATGACTAACAAAGATTAAGTTTGGTTTTCATACAAAAACCACTGTATCTTCTAGAATCTTTAGAATTGAAAAGAAAAGCAGGTAAAATAAACAGAGGCACGTTTAAAGAGTAAAGCAAGCATGTTGCAAGCAGATTTCTCTAGATTTCTACATCAGAGGACAAACTTATCTAGCTTGGCTGGCAACAACAAAATACTCTCTCCTGCCCTCACCAAAAGATTCCTATGTACTTTGCAATGATTTTATGATTCCTTTGAAAGAAAAATAAAATAATCTTCCAAACCTAAACTTGGAGCAAACAGTAGGGTCTAGTAAAGTATCAGCTAGACATTTCCTTTTGAACTGAAATACTTATTTCCTTTTGATCTGAAATTTGTTTTAGTTACTTTGTTCTTCTGCCAGTAACTACTCCAAAGAATTACTTTTCTAGGAAAAGCTCTTTAAGCCTCCAAAAGCAAGACTATGTTTACCAGGTTTTAAAAGCAGTAAGTGGGAAGGAGAATTGAAAACATGAAAAAATAAAACTCTGCTTAAAACACTAACATTAGTGTTCAGGAAAGTTAACAAGAAAAGGTCATGGTCAAAAGTAGGTATGAAGGCAAGATATCCAACAGAAATGGTATCAGTTGTATCAGTCAGGGATATTTTAACAAAGCACAGATACCTCCATGGCCTTAGAAGTCTGGAATACTAAAATAGAACTTTCAGAGTATGTTTAGCCCAACTCAAAGTTACTTCATCAACTCAACTTTTTCACCGTTGCACAATGCTGCTGATGCTTAAAAGCAACATACTGCCTTATATGATTATATGGAATATAAAACGTAAGTATTTTTAATACTCTGTTCATGAAAGGTTTTATGTAAATGTAAATTTTAACAAAAAGACACTCAGAGTTTCAGTTACATTTTTTCCTCATTGTCTTACCTGCCCTCTAGCAAAAGTGATCAGGCTGTTTCTCGAGTTGAGCCATCGTTTCCCAGAGTCACTTTCTTCTCCTTGTACACAAAGGTAAGTCTCACCAGTGGCACCTGCTTTCTTCAGGTCTCCCGTGTGCAGATGGATTGCATATTCCACAACTTCACAAACAATGCACACACGAAAAAATAAAAGTCAGCAAGAGAAAACACTCCTTGTCTTCCTGCCCGACACCTGCATTATGTACCAATAGTGGTAGAAACCATTGCAAACCTCATCTGAATCCCATACTGTGCCACAGAACGAGGAGTACAGGTCACTCCAGTGCTGGTGACATATGTAACCAAAACGTATTCCTGCTGCATAACGTCCTGTTTGGAAATCCTCACAACACAGATTTGTTCTGTTCTGACACCACTCCCAGAGAATCAACACTACTGGCTGCTGCTTGGGGCAAAGGGTCTTCCATGTACTGTCCCCCTTCCCACAAAGGCAGGGAATCCTTTTCTAAGATATACTGACTGTTTACATGCTCATTAAAACTCTATGTTCTGATTTCTAAGGCTATTTACTCATATTTCTTTGTTTCTTCCTTCACTCTCTATTATTTTCTCCTTGAAATTAAACAGGAGCTTCCACTGAAAAAGTGTCTTAGAAGAATGCTGGGACTTGATTGCCTTAAACTATAAACTCATGTAATTATGTCCCAATGAATGAACACCTCGGGAATACCAAGCTCTTCTGCTTGTCAGACTGTAATACTATTACAAGGTTCTCGAGTTAAAATGTGTTAATGTGAAAAAGAAATAATGAATTAATTTTTTTTTTAACATCAGCTTGAATACAGAAATGGAAACAACTCCTTACAGTTTGTACAGTTTCCAAAGAACCTGCCATGTACTATATAATAACCCACTCATACTGATCAGCTAAGTGACATGTGAATTTAAGGGAAAGCATTCTTGATTTTCTCAGCCATGGTCACAGTATAGCAACTATTACAGCAACTGCTTCCTTGCCCCTTTCTGACACAACACACAGGGGAGGGGATGCAGATGAGACCAGACTGCACTAATTCCAAAGAAACTTCATGGAAAACTCCTGTATAAATGACCTATTTTAGCCCCTGAGTTTATCATGGAAACAAAGAAATATTTAAACAGAAGCAGGTCACAATCTCAATATGTTGGGTTTCTTTTTCTGTGTTTTGTTTTGGTTTTGTTGGTTTTTTTTTTAATTTTTATTTATTTATTTATTGTTTGCTTTTGTTGGGGTTTTTTTTTTTTTGGCTGGTTTGGGGTTTTCATTTTGGGTTTTTGTTTTGTTTTGTTTGTTTGTTTGGGGTTGGGGGTTTTTTTTGGTTGGTTGGTTATTTTTGTTTTTTCTTCCTCTTAGTGTTGTAAATCTGCTCTTACTCAGATACAGTACAATAATAAATCTGTGCTCATTTGTATAATGCTGATGCTGTCACTTTTGGAATCTATCCCTGGTGACTATGTTAGGAGTATGATCCTTCTGTAGTCAGCAGGGAAAGGCAGGTGCTCTAGAGAACACCTATGATGGGTTCCCATATATTCTAGGGATAGACACTAAAAGCTAGGAGCCTAAACTTAGATGGTCTGAATGTTCCTCTACTTCCATCTACAAGCATCATTACTTTGACCTAAGAAAAAAAGGTATTATTTTACACCAATACAGGTTTGTAAACCACACCTTTCTAATATTTTTCAGGAGGAAAACATTTTTATCCACTGTAAAATACAAAGTCACATTTGGGATGTGGGTAATAAGCAATGTACATAGACCAAGAATGTATTCAAGAATGAATGCATTGCCTCTTGAACTGTTTTGTCACAAGCTTCATGACTGATTTTCTTTTTTTGGGAGCGAGCACCCTTAAAATCCAAGTACTGAGTTATCTTTGACTACTCCAATTAAGCCCCAAATCCCACAGACTTCATCACTGGTGCAGTAAAGCAGACATAGAGAGCATCTAGATTTAGGTGACAGTTACATGCTGGAGAAAGTCTTCCAGTCTCACTCTGCCACTTGTCCCTACCTGGGACCTGGCTGGTTCTACATCTGCTTTCCCAGGAAACATGTGTGTGCAAAGAAGGGAAATGGTGCTTTAGACAGACATGAAACCAAGGAGAAACTGAGAAGCACTTTCAGTTTCACCATCAACCACACAAGACAGAGGGCACTGAAATACACATTACTCAAGTCTGAAATAGATAATTCAGTCTAAAATACATCACAAGATACACAAGTATCTAAGCATACATCCTGGAAACAACCGGTATTTTCAGTACTCTTTCCTTCTTGAATCAAATTTATTCCAAGATAGAAATGGCCTAATTTAACCAAACTGTAGATCCTTTAAAAAGATGTAATTACAAGAAATTTCTGGTAGGTTTGAGAATGATTGTTAGAACACAGAAGCTAAGGCTGTCATTTATTTTCATGCGTAGGTGATAGGAAAACAGGAAGGAAAAAAAAAAAGTGTTCTGAAGATATTTATTTTTAAGCTTTTCTTACAGCTCTTTTCACAAGTTGGTGCTATTCTTATTGAGTGTTATAATCAAAAGGCCTGAATTCAAATATTGTGACATCTTGTATAGCTATTTCTTTGTATGTCTGAAATTAAAAGGTCACGTAACTGGAACAAGAGTTCTAAAGGGTGGGTTTGCATACAGATTGAAAAATTAATATCTAAAAGGAATCATTAAATAATAAAGGCTGCCTGTATCAAGCCGCTAATAAAGGTGTGCTCATTGCTAAAAACTTCTGAAATGCCTCTGTTTCTCTTCATCTTTTACTGTGTGGGGATGACGTCTGAGAAAATCTGTTTTCTGAAAAGTAACTTTATTTCACTGCAGTGCTATTTAGTTTACTTCAAGGTCTTCCCCTGGGATTTTTACTTTTCTTTTTTTTTTTAATAAATCATTTAAACCAAGAGCTGGGAAAATACTTCTAAATTGACAGCATTGCTCATTTTTGATGATGAGCAAACCAAGAGTTTGCCTAGACTGGGGCTCTGTTGTATTTCATCCCTTTCTTCAAGGCAGTTAAATATGCAGTGCCAGCTGAAAGTCAGCGAGTGCTCAGACTTGCTCTTGCAGGAGACCCAGAGAGTTCAAAGTACAAGAGCTGTCCAGGTGACTCTGGCGTTTAGCCATTGGCGTTTTTGATTTCAGAGGAGGCAGAATATGAAGGCAAGATTCTGTGTTATTAATCTAGAGTGTTGCCTTGCCTGTATACCTTGGTCATTAAAGTCCAAATGCTACCTGTGGGAACAAGATCAGGAGAGCTTGGTCCACAATTCTGATCACTCATGTAGGGTAGATGAGAAATCAGTGCTTGTGTCCAGAATCATTAATATACTTATTCACAAGCTTAACTTTTATCACACAGGTAGTATTCAAATGAGATACACACTGAAATTAGAAACATATCTACTGGTTTTGCTGAATTGGGATTTTCAGCTGAATCTGTTGATGCATAATTTAAAGCTCAGTGTAGTCACAGTAAATATTTTCCATTAATTTTCAAAGGTTTTGGGGCAGCAAAAGGACTTTACTATGTAAGTGAAATCAAAAAAATACAAAGTAACCCCCTCCAAAGGAAGGCATAAGACAGAAGAGATGCTAGGGAACAGTTTTTAAGGTGAGTCTGGGACCCTTTTGACCATCAGGTGAACAACATACCACAACAACAGAAATGTACTAAAAGAAGATGTTCTGTTTAACCTTGCCGTTCTTTCTCTTCCTATTTATACAAGCTCTGTTTCAGATGTAAGACAACATAGTGCAAAACATAGTGCAAAACTGAAAGAGATCACCTAATTCTCATCAAAAAGGGGAAAAAAACCCATGAATCAGAGATAACACAGAAGGTGTTGCTTTGTTGCCTTTTTTGCTGATGTTGAATTTACTATGTACTATGTATTCAAGGAGCACTTATTGTGATAATTCAGTAACATTTGCCACAGAACTCTCAAAGCCTTTCAAGGATGAACAGTTTAAATGATATAAACACATCTTTTCTGAATGTCAGAGGTATAGTCAAACCTTTTATACCATTGTGATTTTAACTTTATATTTAAATCGGGCAACGCAGATAATTTTTTCCAGTAGAGGAGGGAACAGTAAGAAAAGCTGTGGTGGAGAAAATGATCTATCAGATTAACTCCTCTTCTCCTCTTGGAGATCTCAAGACTTTACTGCTCTCCTCTGTAGCTTGTCAGGTTCTCCATGGAAAGATCAGATTGTAGGAATGAGAATACAAACAGGGTAGTGTAGGGTGCTGTATTTCAGAGCTGTTGGATACAGCCAACAGGGTCTTTCTTTTTTCTCATAGGCTTTCATGGACTAAGAGCAAGAATTTCTAAAGTGTCAATTGTTACCGTGTGCAATGACTTTGTCATAATGTATTAATATGCACATCTATGCCCCGCACAAAATTATTACAGAATTCATTAAAAAAAAAAAATCAATGTCTTTTAATCCAAGTCCAAAAGGGTTTATCATAGCCATGACAAATAATCTGGCCTGTGTTACAGAGAGACTAAAATAATGTGCTCACAAATACTATGATGGATGAACTGAAGAAATAAGAAAAATTATTTGCTTCTGTAACAACAGCTAATATCCAGAATACAAATTCAGATCTGAGATAATCCCAAAAAACCTAATGAAATTATTCAATAGAATCATTTGACCTTGCTTTTTTTTAATATAATTGTATGTGGGAAATTACCTATTGCCTGGGCTTAGGTACTCACTTTTAAGATTAAATATTTCTACAGATAGAATAAAAAGACATTTCAGAGATTCACGTTTACATCTTGCTTATTTTTTGTTCATCTGCTTTGTTTTAATTTTTAAGAATAGATTCAATGATAGCTGATAACTGTGATGGCATTTCCTGGGCATGAAAAAACATCCTCGTGCACCACCAAATGAGATGGAATATACAGGAGACATGGACAGAGGATATATTAGAGCTCAGAAAGAGATGAAAAACTGTGGAAGAAATGTGTTTGTAGATGCAGGAAAAAACTGGGAGTGGCCACTGCGTTTAAGAAAGGAATTACTATCTCCCTAAAGATTATACATAGGCAACAAATATGTATTATGACTGAATTAGTATTTCGCCTACAAAGAATAAAACTTATATTAATACTTGTAGATGGCTGGACTCCACCAAAATGTTTTGTGAAAAACTGTTTCTGGGAAGTAGATTTTACCTGTCTATGGCATAACTTTCAAGAGAGACTACATACTCTTCTTTTTCCTAGAAATTTTCCAAGAAAAACACTTTAACTTTCTAGTGTACCTCACAACAGAATTGCTTTACAAATACTATCTGACAGTATATCCATTTGGATCTTTGCATAATAGAGGTTTTGAGGGGTGTATTTGAGAAAATTCATTCGCCTTTCTGGACTTTTTGTATGTAGTTACACACTTAGCAATTCTCAATTCTGAAAATCATTACCAGCACTTATAATTTTCCCTATTTTTTTCATAAATAATTGGGGAAAGGGAGCTTTTTAACAAGCTCAAGATTTACTACATTCATGATTGTACACCCTGCAAGTATTACATTTAACATCCAGTGTTTGGAATCTGGTGGGTCAAAACCCTAAAAACATGAGATTTTTTCAGTAAACGAATACAAGGCTAATAATTGTTTAAAATTATGCAAATCCACACAAAAATAGAGATTTAAAAGGTCTTCGGTGTTTTAATTGTTCAAGTTTCAACTTTAAACGGGATGAAATATTTAGGAAAATCTCCTTAGAGAATAGTGTGCAAAAGTTCACATGGAATATTTTATTTCTTTTTCTGGGCTGCTTCCATCTTTTTCTATTAGTTTCCCTTTAAACAGAACACTCTTTGTACTATAGCCTCTAGCAATAAACCTCTTAACTGTCACAAAAAGCTTCAATGTATGGTCTTTACTATCCTCATCAATCCTCTTTATTCTAATGAGCTGGATAGCATGTTCTTAAATAGCTAGTGATCAAGTTGTCAGTATGCAACTGGTTGTTCTTCTCCTTGGTCCTGGGGGGTTGGGAGGAATCACTTTATTATCTCTCTGGCATCATACAATTCACATGTGTTACTAACAGCAGAGCAACACGCAACTTAATGTATGTTTTTGTGGAATATTGTTTCCTGTGCTATAAATCTCTCGTCAACGTCAACAAAACACTAGTGCAACTGAAATTCTTGGGTATCTCTGCTGGCTAATTGTAACACATTTTTAACATTCTCTGTTTCACAGGGAGTCTGCAATTCTTTTGTTCTTAAAAACATTTACTGTGCTTCTAGGTCACACACATTTCTTTGTGAATGGGAAGAATCAGGTAATGTCACACCGCAGATGACATTCTGTACAAATCTCCAGCAGACAGAGTGTTAATTTGAAGAGATAATAAATAATCAAGAGCTAAAACTGGAACACCATCTAACATGAAAGAAGCCAAATCCCCTGGTTGGTGTCAGCAGTTACAGCATCTGTCATAATCCTGATACCAACGATCTCTGTTTTCTCAGCTTTCTTTTGTGATAAATGCATGTGCAAAACCGTCATATTCCTTAATATTAAATTCTTGTGGAAATCCTCAGACAGTATTTCAGGCCCAAAAAAGATATACTGGTATTCCAGTGACAGAGCCTGACCCCAGTAACAAAAAAAAGGACTTAGCTTACCAGGCAAAGGCTCCTGATCTGCATAGAGAGCTGGCAGCTCCACACATTTATCTTCATTAGGGTTGAACCAGCAGTCAAAAGCTAAACACATCTCTTCCTTTGTGCCCGTGTGCTTCATATGCAGTAAATCTAAGTGCCATGGCTGGTTTAGCTCGCTGCGTGGGCCAGTTATCTGAACTTTGTATATTGAGCCAATATCTGCCAGTTCATCCTATGTGAGGAAGAAAGGAAGATGAGTGGGTCTCATTCTAATTGTGCCAGCTGAAACACAGTTGGCAGCTGTATGCAACAGTTGAACAAACTTCAGTCGTTAAAGAATCGGGGCAGATTTATAACTGCTAGTACTTTTCCCCTCTCTAATCAATACAAAATTGATTTAGTAACATGAATGAGGAGATGGAATGTTTGGGGTTTGATATCAGGGAAGGAGTGATGGCAGTCATTGCTGAAATTTGTACACAAAACAGGGCACAGTTTTCTTATGTATTACACTAATTCTGTAGACTATTTGCAGGCACAGAAGCTTTAGTCAATTTTCAAAATTTTGAACACTTGTTAGAAATATTTCTTACAACTTGTAACATAAAAATGGTGCAATTAACTAAAAATTTGAAGGAGAATTAGTCAGAGTTTGAGGCAACATACAAGAGCTCCTCCATCCTCACCCTACATTGAGTTTTCATATAGAAGCCTCCCATTAAAATCTTCCTCTTCTCTCACTCAGGCTTCAGAAAAACTCTTCTAGTTCTACTGGGGATGGTACAGCATCTCCATGACATACCATTGCTTGAGCAAGTGAAAGCAGAGGAGACCTTCAGGTCAGCTCCAAATTCTACTGAATTGGTCTTTCATAGAGAACAAAACCAGAAAAGCGTAAGAGTAACAACAGTGTTGGCACTGACAAGGAATTATAGATACAAGAGGGGAGTAAACATTGGGAAAAGCAGCGGGCTACAAAAAAAGTAGACCACAAAAGTGGACCTAAGATGCTTGTTAGTATTTCAGTCAATGGGTAATAGGAGGAAGTGAAGAAAAAGATCTCAAGGGAAGAACTGAATAAAGAAGGAGAAAACTTGTTGTAAAAAGGAGCCAGGAGGGAGGGAGGGGGGGGGATAAAAATGTTAAAGGCAGGCAAGAAAAGAGAAACCATCCCAGAAAAGGCAGTTAGCCCAGAAAACCATGGTGGGAGGGATGAATGAATTCCATGAAAGACAAAAGTGAACTTTCTGTAACTTTTGTCTCATTTGTGGCTCTTTCTTCTCTGTCATCAGCCCCACAAGCTCTATAGTATCGCATGGCCTATTGTATGTTTACAGATTACTTACTTCTGTGAGATCAACAAAGCCTGTAAATCAGTACCTGCAGCCTGGTCTACACTGCCACAGGCACCAAGGGACCAATTCACTCACTTCAGCATTTTCAGTATCAGACACTGGGACAATCTGCTCATTCAAACCCCAGTGTTGAAGTGACAGCGTTACTACCCACAAACAAAAGTTACAACCTGTGCCAATTACACAGAGGACTTAAAAATCAATTGGGTAGTTTAGTTTAAAGAAAGAATTTGTCTCAGAATTAAGTGGGTTATCGGCCGCACGATTCTTCAGTTTTTCTTTCAATAGGAAATGGTTTACATACTTTGATGTGAATTGCTTTTCCTGTAACTTGAAGTGGCAGCTTTTTGCAACTCAGGTTGCCATAGAAGATAAAAGAAAGGCATATTGGATCCTCTTCGTTGCTCCAGTCAGATCCAGTGATGTCCATTATCCAGAGACCTGATGGCTTGATGTTAATTTCAGACAGTTTAGGACTGGAAGTCAACCTTGTACCTTTAAAAATTAATGAAGAGAAAGAGGAAAAATGACAGCATGAGGGAATGGCATAACACAGCAAGATCGTAGCCTTTATAGAACACAAAGCTCTATTTGCAGGTTATGTTGTATCTATAGCAACAGTTCACTGAGAATAACACATCAATACCTTTATTATATTTTTTTTTTCCAAGAATTGCACAGCTTTATGTTCTTTTCGTATTTAAAATTTAGTTTCAGAGGTATTGTCTTGATGCCAAGGTATTTTCCTTGTCATGTTTGGAAATAATTGCGAAGAGAAAATTCAGTCAGATTTCAGAGGTCTAATTAACTGCTTTTAAAAAAAGCAATCAATGTTACTAAAACCAATTTATCATTTAGAAGCACAAGCCATCTGTAGCACATAGGCACCTAATGTAAAATGGGTAATACTAATGAACTCTGCTTGTAACTAGATCTTGCCTAGCAATGTAACGTGTGCTGCAATAGTGCAAGACTGACAGGTAAACCAGTAATAAACACACAAAAGTATGTGCCACATCCTCAGAAGATCAATATTACTACCTCCCTCTCTTTTTCCTCATTAATAGCTGTTATGCTTCATTTTCATTCTGTTCTAACCATTCTATGGGAAATGAAAATGATTTAATGGAACGGAATAGCTCAGTGAAATGTACTTTCTGCAACTCAGAAAATAAAAAACATTTAACTGAACACCATAGCTGTCATGGGCACCTTATGTTTTTAAGCTGTCTTACTCTCTCTGGATGAACTTCTGTAGCTCATTTACTTTACTTGGAATTGTTTTCAGAGAATTGAAGGAAGAAATCTTTTCTACTAGTGCTACATGACTAAAGTTTCTTCTCTTTTGCCAAATACATCCAGGTTTAGATTTCACAAACTGTGGCCTAGTAGGCTTGAAATGAGCAGAAACTGAGCAAACTAGAACAGATGCTTTATTCTGTGGAATAATACCACAGGTAAAGAGGGGGCTTATTTCACTTAAGTAACTTTTCTCTGGATTTCAAATGAGATGCTAAGCTACCTGAAAAGTGGTGTATAAAACTTAATGATGAGGCACACATCCAAAATTCTAATCCATTTTAAATCTTTTCTTGCTGTGTTTAATTTGGAAGGCAAGTGTTCTATACACAACACATTGACACATTGGCATTTTACTAACTTTGACCTTACCAGATGTGGTTTTGCTATAATGGTAAGATCACACTGAAAATTCACATTTTTGTGATAAGATACTATAGAGATCTGAAAGAGCTGTAGCCAAACCGAAAAAAACCCCAAAAGCCATATATATATAAAAACACAGGCATGGCAGTTTTGCAGAAGAGCTTACCAACTGTCACAATCTCACAAACAGTCTCACATAATCCCATGTGAGTATCAAGCCAATTCCACAACGGGAAGACCCATTCTCTGTCTGAGTCTTGTGATTCCTTGACTGTTACCATCTTGAGGTACATCCCAGCCCCGTAGCCTTCTCCATCGTGTTCTATGACCACTTTTTGCAAATGACTCAGAGAAACAGCTTCCACTAAAAATGAATCTACCTGCAAAAAAGAAAAATACATAATAAAACAGAGTTTGGACCCAAATATCACAGAATCACAGAACGTTAGGGGTTGGAGGGGATCTTGAAAGATCATCGAGACCTGATGGTAGCTGATAAAGGTCAACAAGGTTCTGAACAACTGGAGTTTAAACATCAATGTCTAGGATGAGAATTAACACCATCATCCCAATAAAACAATTCAGTAGTAGAAACTTACTAAACCAGATGTCAGGGTAGTTAAAAAAGAATATATTAGCAAACTGATCACTAAATTTTCAGTACTTGCCAAAGTCCTATGTGTTCTCCCTGCTACTTTATAAATAAAAATAGTGGAGATGGAGATTTTCTGCTACTAATATTAAAAGTACTTTCATATGACAATTTTTTCTTTTTTTTTTTCCTCACAACAGTCAGGACTCAACAGCAGATTGTAAGCAGAATTTTTTTTTTTTTTCCATTAAGATATTTTAGGAAATAAATCTGTGCATGAAGGTAAATCAAAAAAAATTATTGTACAGTGCTATCTTCTGTATATAGGCATGGCCCTGAGATATAAGCAGAAATTAAATTTAGAAACTCTCTCAGCTTGTTACTGATTCTGCTTTTCCTCTACCAAGTGCTGTAATAATTGCCTAATGAAATAATTTCACAGAAATCTAAGACTCTCCTTGACAATGTACATCTTGGTAGTGAGTTTGTTCAAACTCAGATGTTCACTGAGTGAACCTCTCATAGGAAAGCCAAATACACAATGGTATTGGTCATCTAGAAACACTGGGTTTATGTGCCTTCTCTTGTCTAAGTGGAATTCTTGTCTAACCATACTGACTAGATATTGAATTAGTGTTTCAGGGGAGATTGTGGTTACAGAAACATCATTGACTGTGAAAGTCTCACAGCAATTTCTTGCTTATTTTAAATCACTGCTTTTTAATTCTTTGCTACCTATGTTGTCCTATATTTGGAAAAGAAGCAGCAGCATAATCACACAGGTTCTCCCCAGTCATCGGCTTTCTGTGTGCTCATGAGAAGCCTTTATTATAACATGGGGATGTTCTTGTCCAGGAAGGAAATAGCACTGGCATTGGTCTACTGGAAGATAAACTGTTTCCAAATTCTTGCCCATCTGTAGCAAGATGTATTCTGATCAGGCATTAAGTAACCATCAAGGCAGTGCACATGTAAGACAGGATTTTTCTGCCATTACCTTATTCCTTTGAAATTTTCTTCCTGTTGCTAAAGATGTCTGAAGATTCCTCACACCTGTATCCCCTCTTTTGCCATAGAGAGTGATACAAACACTTGCAAAAGTTCCTGCTTCCCAGCAGTCACCAATATGTAGAGAGACAACATACTTATAGACTGTACAGAAAGAAAAAAAAAAAAGTTTAAATAAAGCTGATTAATTACAAGGTGTACTTGAAAGAGAACAGCAACACAGGATTTAGTAAAACTACTGCTTGTTTTTATTTCTGCAGCTACCAAAAAATCTGCTACACAGTGACTGCAATAGTCAGGTTACTCCTTATGAATCTGATCTCTTCCTGCTAAGCTCAGTGAAAGCTTTCCATTAATTTC
This sequence comes from Actenoides hombroni, assembly GCA_024336885.1. Lineage (NCBI taxonomy): Eukaryota > Metazoa > Chordata > Aves > Coraciiformes > Alcedinidae > Actenoides > Actenoides hombroni. The sequence goes on along the minus strand of WUAM01000143.1, from coordinate 14,883,779 downwards.
CTGAGAAATTCAAAGGAAATTGGTCTTGGACAATTAAAACTCATTCTGCTTAGAGCTACTAAAGTCTAGACAAATTTTGCCCAATTCTATTTTAGTGTGCAAGACCTGGAAAATAAGAACTCACCTGAGTTTGTTCAGGGACTATTAGAAGCTGAATCATCTTCACAGTAGATAACAACTACCACAGATCAAAGAATAAGTCACTATGTAAAGTTTATGCAAGTTAGAATGGCAGGGACAGATGCAGCATAGGATCCCAATGCACGACATGAGATGTAAGCATAAAAATATGCACTCATTGATTTATTATGCACTTATTGATTTAAGAAGCACAACAGGAACTATAAAGTTTTTTCCTCCACAGTGCTCCTGTATAACTGCACTTCCACACAGTCAGATTGGATTTTCTTCTGAGGAAGAGCATTAAATTGCATATCTACTCATACTCAGAATAATCAAAAATTTTAAATGTCATTTTTTATGTACAGTTTTGCTGAATTAATATTTAACATAACGCTATATTTTCTTTAAGGTTGTGAATAAGTTTGAGGTATTGAGGGACCAGAAATTCTGGAACTCCGGAAAAGCAGTCATGTCTCTAATTACTTCTATCTCATATAACTACTAAATTTCTGAACAAATACGGTACTTCTGTAAGTCTTCACATTACAAGTTAATCTCTAAATATACTCTCAAACTCTCAGCATGTCAAAAAATAGTCCTTAGGGAAAAACAAATTAAGAATTTTTTTGAACAATGAGGCTTACTTCTGATACTTGTGTTAGTAACTAAAGCTATTATAAGCTAAGTAATTCAGTAGTAAGTCTACCATAAATCATTTCCACGGCTTTGAACATGTGCTTTATCTTTAAAAAGTATAATTATATTGTTCAGTTTTGCATACTTAGAACCATACAGAAGATTTAGCAACTGTGAAACCCAATATGCGACTTAACTGAAAAATTTGAATTTCTGAAGTGGTCAGCGCTTTTGCAGTGCATATATGAAGACAGCTGCAATAGAGCCAAGATACCAAACCCAGACAAAGTGCTGTGTTATATCTGTGGCATTGATTCAAGAGGTTAGTTTACATTGTTTATATCTTCTCAGTGTTTTTACCAGGTAAAGTTTTCTGGTCCTTGTTTACTGCAGGGAATTCTTTCACCAGTTCCTTGTCTCCTCTATTAAGAGAGAGCCAGCAGTTACAGTCAAAATTCAGTTCTTGTTTTGTCTGTAGCTCTTCTAAGCGACAAGACTTCAAATGCCAACCCTCAAAGCCTGGCATACCATCACAGCTGACCCGAATCTTGTACACAGCTCCTAGATCTCCAGTCTCAACCTGCAACAAATGTCATGAAGAAGACCATGTTGTCAGGGCTGGTTTGCTTACAGGGATTTTCCTAAATCTCTCTGTAGAATTCCTAAACTTAACATTAACCAATGGAAAAGCTGAACTGGAGGCTGGGCTAAGTGTGATGAGAGAATCTATCCTTCTCTTTTTCATGCCACGATCATGGGTGAGACTGTCTCCCTTATCTTCCTCTGTTCCCTTATTTGTATTGTTAAGCACGATACTCTACCAATGGGGGAGCCAAGGTAATATCTGTGCATTTAAGCTCTTTAGACAAAAGGTAACACGTAAAGCTTTGACCCTACAGGATAAAGAGAACATTAACTTACAATTAAAGGATCTGGTATCATCAGTTAAGTGAGGTATTAAAATTAATGGTAATTACTATGAGCCTAGAAAGTGTTAACTAAATTCTCATTTGCAGAATGATTCCATTTAGAACATGAAATTACTTTGTAATGAATTCTTTGGAAAAGAGAAGGGATATTTCTGCGTAAAAGCAAATTGTGAATGTTACAGAAATAATTCTGTAGAACAACACCGCCCTGTTCCCATACTACACATGGAAAATTCAAGATCTGGTTGCTGGTTGTGGACTTCTGTGAGATCTGGTTAAACCATCGAACCTAGGGCTGTGGGAACTGGGATGATCAAATTGCATCAAGTGATAATGATCTGCATGCATGACATTAACCACTACATGGTAAGTCTTCTGAATACCAGGATGTGGAGTGCTGCAGCCTTTCACTGGGGAACTGCAAGAAAGACAGGGTGGGAAGAGATTTTCATGTGAAACAAGACAGAACTATTATTTCTAAAAGGTAAAATTATTTTTAAGAAGGATCAAAACAGAAAAAGTTGCCAGTGGCCTTGTTCTTCTATCTCATTGCTTTTTTTCCCCCTAGATCAGTCAAAACATATGTTTTGGTGACCGTTACAGGAAAATAAATTCTTTGTACACCCCGTAGCATCATAGTAAGAAACTGGAGTTGTCTCACACAATCACGCTCTGGGACCAGCAGCAGCATCAGTAGACTGGCTCCTAAAACAGAGTACAGAGCTCCTGATAGATTAATTTATTCTGCTTCTCAACACAGCTCTACACTTGACAATCCTTAAACTGCTGACCTAGCTTGCTTAAAGCTAGTTCATGTGCCTTTGCACTGCGTACACACACAAATAGGGAAGTATCAGCTACCTTACTCTTATTCTTTATTCTTATTTGGGAGGAACTATATAAAAAGTGGGGTTTTGTCATTTTGGGAGAGAGCTTGCCACCCTCATTAACTTGCCACCCTCATTAACAGCTGTTAGGGAAATAAGAAATAGTAAAACATCAGAGTATGAAGAACAGTCAATTGAAAATTGCAGCAACCTGCCAAAATAATTTTATAGGACCTTGAGTTGTTTATGAAACTTATGGAATGAGGCTTATGGTAGTAAGGAGTTGCATTTGATGGCTTAAAAGATCTCTTCCAGCCTGAATTTCTTACGGTAAGTATTATAAGTGGTTGCCATGCCACTACTACATTTCAAGATTGAAGGCACTTCTTTAAGGACCAGGGAAGAAATCCTTTCCACTGTCTATACGACAGCCCCAAGGCTGCAAAGAATCTCTCAGATCCTGAACTGTAACTCTATGGTACCCGCAGCAGCCACACTGGTTTACACTGGAGAAAAGGGCACCAGACTTGCCCAGTCTCTAAGCTTGCCCTGCCTGTCTATGCCATCGTGGATACAGAACTTAAGGCTGTCCCAGATGCATCTGTGAGGGGGCTTATGCCTCTTGGATCTTCCACAACCTCACAGATTCCCCACTTGGGTGTCCATTGCACCATGAAACAGAAACACACAGGCAGAAGTTCATGTCAAGAATTTTTCATTCGTGCTGCATGTGCTGCAAAGGATATCATTAGCTATGGTGGATTAAGTGGTCTAATTCCTCCTAAACATGCATTTATCTCTTATTAATTGGAATGATTTGGGTTCACCGAGAGGGGAGCACACAGATTCTTCACCCACCTAACCTACAATTCCTTCACAGGCAACAAAATCATTGCTGCTTCTCTTTCAGAAACAGACTACTGACTTGTAAAATTATTGCCTGCAGATTTTCTTTCTTGTAGATGGACCTCATGACTGTATCCCACAGCTACTCTAAATGCCATGCACAACTTATTCCATAAAGCTCACCAGTTTGGAGCTGCAACATTACAGAACTTGGTTATTTTTATATGACAGAGCAAGCTGTACCTCACATTTTACTTTGTCTTCTGCTATCCAAATTTGCAGTTCCCTGGGCTTCTACATTGCCATAAATACATGAGTTGTAATCCTTGTAGGAAACGCACAGATTAGATATATAGGAAAATAATTTCAGAATACAGGACAGACTATTTAAAAGCCACTATTTTTTCTTTTGTTTCTAGAACCACAACTTCAATTAATTCAGTGACTGCCTTTGAACCAGCAAGCACTAGCAATCATACTGTCTATGATCCATGAAATTAAACACCTATTATTTTCAACTGAATGTATTAGATATTTGCCCCCTTTTCATGGGTACGTTTCTCCCCCCCACAGCTGTGGTGACTATTAGCCTTTCTGTTCAGCTCCACCATTGTAACAGAGTATTGCCATTACATCATGCTTGTAATCTTTTTCTGAGCAATTCTGAGGAATATGATATATCTTTAATCCCATAATTGGCTTTTCCCTCTATTGATGCCTATTGATTGATGTAACGTGACTTCCAAAGCACAGACAGACAAACAATCCATCACTAAGCAGATCTCCAGTGAATATCCTGGATTTAAGTTTGCACAGTGTTTGAGGGATGACACTTTACCTAGCTTTTTATTCATGATTATAATTTCCTAACTATTTTTCCACATTTATTTCATGTGAACAGTTTTATGTAATATTCAGAACTTGAAATCTTAGCTGAGTTGGATGTGATTTGTCCTATACTAAACAACACGGTATTTTTTCCATTACATGACTGAAAGAGCAGAGCTCTTATGACCAAGAGGATGCTCTGGCAAAACCATCAGTGTTCTGAAGCCCTCAGAGACAGGTAACTGATGAAGTTGATTAGAGAATTTCATAATATTTTAAGTCTTTTCCTTTTTGACTCACACTCTTCCAAAGACATCATGTGTAATACAATTAAAGCTCTGTAAAATTTACTTTTTGGGTGCACATTGAAATTTAATTCTTTATCACTTCCCTGTTAAAAAAAAGAAAGCACATAAGTGGTTCTAAGTTAGAAGGGCGTGGTCAAAGGATCCTAAAATTCAGCTGAACAGTCTTCTGTCAGGAACTCCAGAAATCCTGCAGCTTGTTGTTTGGAGTATCGTCTCATGCTGTGGAAAACATCCGGAGTGTTGCATTATGTGATTTAAAATTTTCTGCCACCCTCATAATCCTTAAGACAAAATAAATTCTGTATTTGTTGGGTATTTATGATGAGCTCTGCAGAGCTCTGTTGCTCATTTTATACTACCTGCACTACTGCTTTGGAAAGCAGTTTTAGGGATCCCAATCCTATAACCTGCTGGTCAATGTATCTTTACATGTTATAAATCTCTGGATAATGGAATGTACACGATACACTAGGACTCTCCAAAGGCATGTTCTGACAAGCTTACTCTGTAGATAACCATGAAACACTGACAACTGGGAGGATGATACATATATTTTACAAATGTACTCATTTTGCAGGAGATCGACATTTGATTCCTATCATCACCAGAATATGAAGGAAAAAAACCAAACCTACTACTGCACTGTCAGTTTACTTTCATTTTCCCAGTTATTCTTCAATGTGTTTGTTCATTGGAGATGGCGTGGTTTCTTGCCACACTATCTTCAATACTAGAACTCCCAGCAGATCCAATAACATAGACACATTTCACTTATTTCTCCATTTATTTATTAGAACTGAGGTATTCAAATTAAATTCAAGCAGCTCACCCACTGTACTAGAGATGTCTGAGACCACAGAAACCCAACAACTGTACGTGATAGCGTGCTGCTCTTTTCTCTCATTTCACAATTTATTCTTTATGCTTGCAACGTGCAATTAAACTACACCTGTTCTTTCATCAGAGCTGCTTAGAAATATTTTGGATCAAATAATCATTCTGAATACGATACACATCTGTGCATATATTTGTGAGAAAGCACCTGGAAAATCAGGAATTTCCATGCCTTCCCGTCCTCAGCGTGCAATAAATGTATCTCAGATCAAAATCAAGCTTACTGTTTCAAACCAACGTGAGCTGCTGATAGCACGTAACCTGTTGTTCTTTTTACTGCACTGTATTACTAAGGATATTTGTCTAGGGCCAGGATCTTGAAGGGGTTTAAAAGTTCATTTACTCCTGATTGTTGGAAAGCTGAACTCACAGCTTGTTCTCCTTGTAATACCAGGCTCATGCCTCCAGCCTGCTGTTACAGGGGGAGAACAGGAGCAAAGCTTCTGAATAGCCTTAGTAAGAACAAAGAAAGGGAAAGTAAAAAGAAACTGTGTTTTTTAGCTGAACCACCTAGAGAAGATATGAAGGGATTTATGGAGATATCTGTGAATCCCCAAATGCTCCTTTATATCAGAACCCCACATCCCAATTTCCTTAAAATGCTACAAAAATTATAAACCACTAAGTAACGTAGAAAAGAGATAAAATTTCATGCACAGTAAACAATACTCAAATAGTATTAACTTCTTCATACAAAGCAACAAAACCAAGGACACATAGAGCTAAGGAGAAAACACAGGCATTAGCCCAAAGTCAATCCAAAGTATAAACAAGCATTTAGAAAACAGCTGGGGTGGAAGCCCAGTACGATGGATGTGGTGCTATGGTACCTTGGAGAGCAGACTATCAGGGACAGCCACAACTGACACATATCAACTGGTAGGACAAGTGGAAACAGCCTAAAGTTGTGTTAGGAGAGGTTTAGGTAGGATATTAGAAAAGCTTTCTTCCCCAAAAGGATTGTCAAGCCCTGGAACAGTGATTAGAAGTGTTTAAAAGTCATGTGGACGTGGTGCTAAGGAACATGGTTTAGCAGTGGACTTTGAAGAGTTAGGTTAATGGTTGGACTCTTAAAGGTCCTTTCCAACCTAAATGATTCTATGATTCCATTTTTCTACTTTCTCCTAGCATGGTATCAAGTCATTGAAATCGGGCAGTCTTAAAAATGAAGATATTCCATTGGGAAATTGCTGACAAGTTGGAGGCAGCTGAGGTCTGCTTTATGTACTGATGCTTGCCAAAATTCAGCCAGCTGGCGTGGTTGCTCCATACACAGATTCTGCCTCTGCTGACCTCTTCAGATTATGTCGATGGTTTAGGAAGCTCCTTTTGTTGCTCGGGGTGTTTCCTGTCTGTTTTCTGATAAGCAGCTGCTTTCTTGCCTTTAACAAGTGCCATTTATGTTTTCATTTACTCCCCATAAAGTTCCTAAATTGCTTTAGCTTGTTATTTAAATTAAAAATGCAGCCTGGATCATGTCATAATGATGAACCTTTGACAACATTTTCTAAATGTAGTTTTGCCATTGTTTTCAGAATATTTATTGCAGCCATTGAAAAGCATTGCTGAGCTTTATAAATCTGCCTTGTACTTCAAGCTATTTCTGTCAGATATCTAACTGGCTAGAAGCTGCACTTCTTCACGCCAAGCAAAAGAATTTGCAGTGACTTAGCCTGGATGCAGTCTGAACGCTAAAAAGATGCCTCAGATGAATCCTCTCAAAGCAGCAGGATGCATGTCAGGAGTACAGGTAGTCAGGATTGTGTTAGGGTTGATTTTAGTGCTGGCCTTCTATATGCTGCTGCTTCGGGGTTCATCACACTTTGCTGTGCGTGAATGCATTCTCCTATGATTTATGATTATCCAGAAAAATCTTCTGCCTGCTGGCCTGAGAGACAGAACTATTTTGGGAGGAGAGTAGAAACTGCTTTGCAAAGACTGAAATTAAGGAAAGAAAAGCCCACTTATGTCCTCTGGGAATACTGTCCAACCCTTCATCTTCTGCATTCACAAATAATCGTACATCGCCTTGTGTATAAATTGCAACTCAGTAATCTTTAGGGAATTAGAAAAAATGCAAGATGAGATGGTGAATGCAATAAATTACACAAAAAGGACCATTTCTCTCCCTGATACATATCCTTGAAGGCACTGAAAATTGAAAGAGAACACAGATGGCTGTAGTAGAACAGGCCTACCAGCAGATGACCCGAGATCTAAAGTTATATCATTCCATCTTTGTAAATAAATACATCATTTGCACCAGCCAAACTAGCATTCCATGTATACATATATTTGGCTAGAGAAGAATGTCGCGATAAGCTGTGTGTATTACTGTATATTTATGACTTACAATGAATTCATCTGTTGCTCTGGGTAGGAAGCACACATATGCTGGTGTTTGTGGAGAAAGCAGAAGCTCATCACTTTTGCCCTTCGAGCCATAAATCACTAGGGTCCTTTTACACTCTTGAGGCTCTGGGGAATCTCCGTCTGTTTTAACCTGCACTCTCCACTGTTGTGCTAAACAAAAGAAAAATGTCACATTTTCAGTATCAATGGCAGGGAGCAATGGATGGGTTTGTTATTATTACAACGGAGAACTTAAAGTTTACCATGAATTTATATCACGTTTCAGAAAAATACCTAGATAGCCATTCCTTCCCTTGAAGATAATTGTAACTTAAATAAAAGATGAACACAAGACAATTGTTGAAGTGAGTATGCAAGCAGAAATAATCACCAAGGAAGCAGGAAAAGCAATATTTGATTAGGTTTTAGCATTCTTTATAACAAAATAGTTGCTTTAATTGCAGTAAGACATTTATTAAATTTCAGTTCTTAAAGTGCTCATATGTAACATGGAAAAGAAAAGCTAACTCTTTGAAAGACTTGTATGGGATCCATTTGTAAGGATTGCTGGCTATTACACAACTAGTGAAAGAAACTTCAACCCACTTTCTCAGATTTTTCTAACCTAATTTGTCAGGTTCAGTCTGCCTCTTGGTCAGATCAGACCATTCCTTATGGGTTGAATCCATAACTTAGGAAATTTCAAAGAGGTGTTTGCACTGATCTCATCTCATGGCTTGGGCCTTTCAGAGATTCTTTTTCAGTAGGTGACCTGTACTCATAACAATGTTTGAAGACCAGAACGCAACCAAGAGGCTACAGAGAACCATTCCAGATGCAGAATAAATGCTGTGTCTTAGACAGTATAGATTTGAAAACTACTTAACTGCTTGAAAGTAAATATTTCCCTGAATTCAAATGAATTATTTGTAGAAGACACTTGATCCTGCAGGGCAAAGAAAACAGTGGAAGGATATCCAAAGCCCATGTTTAGACTGTGACCAGTACTGTGATAATATGATAATTTGCTAGTGGGATTAGCACGAAAAAGAACTATTTTGTGATTGTGTGTAAGCCTACAATGCAATGTGCTGACAAAATAAAATTTTGGAATGGTTTAATTCAGAAATAAATTGGATGTGATTTTTTTTTTCTTACAGTCGTGTGTGCTTTCTTCATACCTTTTGTTTTCCTGCATCTGCTTGGAGATGGAGAGTAGGTGAAAACCTGATCTGGGTTTCTTGATTTATAATTTCCCTCTGTTTTTCACATTGTTTTCTTTAGCTAATTCTGTTTTTTTCCCCCTTGTTATAGAAGCTGTTTCTGCATTACATCTGACTGTTCCCTGACTCTTCTGGGCTCAGCTACAAACCAGCAGGCAAACACACATCTCACGGCCAGTCTGAGTAACACACTGGCTGAAAGGATCTTTCCATCTGAACTCTTTCTTTGAGGTCATTTCCAGGAATGAGTCAGATGTAGTACGTGGAAGGTCCACACTTTGCCTAATGAGGAACTTTTGTTGTTTGATATATGTGCCAGCTTTGAATTTTATCTCCTTGTGCCAGGTTGGCATGTGGTACCCTTCAGGGTGTCACACGCGGTGAAGTCAAGCATCGTTTGAGCTTCTGCTGTTCCTGAGCCCTCCAAGGGTTTATGAGCAGCTTCAAATTTTCACAAAGACTCCCAACATAGCCCAGAACCTCTTATCCTCTCCAGCCCCATTTTGAAGGCTGGCCCAGGAACACAGCAAAGAGGAAATTAATATAATTTTGCATTACTGTGTTTCCCAGATGAGCTCTTTTTTTTTTTTTTTCACTTTGTAATATCCCTTTCCTTCAGAAGACAGCAAGCCCCAAGTTAGGAGAAAGCACAGATGCATAACTGCCCGTTCCCCACTCAAAGAGGCAGCATGTTTGGAGAAGGTATTTCAGGCAAGGTGATTTATTTTAATTAATATCCATGATTGTGTTTTTAATTATTATTTCAGAAGAAAGGCTAAGACACCAGTTGGGAGTTTTCCAGGAAATAAATCAATGGTTAACAGATTTAAGGCCTCTTAACATCTGCGACTGTTTGTTCTCCTACATTTACTTTTAATGCTTCTACAATTTGGTAACTGAGCTAACCCAGACTGGCTGCATTTTCTCTCAGTTCAGTAAATTCATTTAACCTGCTCATGCCAGAAAAAGCAAAGAAATCTTTTGTCTGATGTTATATTCACTTAGACAGCTACTTGGTAAGGATGGCTACAGCAGACAGAAGACCAATGTCAAATACCTGTTGTGTTCAATGATTTCTGGATCTCTTTTCAGGATATTCTGAAGTTCTGGAAATCAGACAGCTGGGCTTGAGTAGGTTGTCTTCTGTGTTTCATATGAGTGGCCATATTAAAAAAGAGATTTTTTTCCCTGATACTACTGAACTGTGTTAGCTTGCTTTCAGAGTGACTAGCATGTTAGGGTATTATTGTACTTTTAACTTATGTGTAAATCTATAGCCATTTTCTTTGAGACATCTGTAGGACAACTGCTAAAATAAAGGGTTGGGGAGTTCTGTAAAAAAAATCTGAAAATTCCTCTTTTCAAAAATAACATAACCAAGCATCTGATTTCACATTACAGAGATGTATCCAGACACACATTAGAAGCAGGGGTCACTTGAAGACTTTCAGCCATAACAATTTCCTTCGAGAAAGTCTTTCAACTGCTAGTTTGGAACCTGGAAGATGCTTGCAGCACAACTGTGAAAATCAAACCTTCAATGGCTTCTGCACAAGCAAAACTGGGCGAGGTGAAACACAAAGTCAACACTTCATAATTCGGAAGAGTGAAAAAGGAAGGCTTTTTTCTGTTTCTGAAAGTATGATAGCCACCATTGTTTTTACAACACATTACTCCCCCCCTTTTTTTTTTTTTACTCTGGTGGTTTTTGGTCTTAAGACCTGGAATGACATTCACACTTTGCTAGAAGTAGAAGCAGGTTGCTTGACTCCTGGAGATTGTAGAAATTTGTGTGGCCTTGAGGCAGAGCAGTCAGTCTGCTTATTTTCATTTCTTAGGAAATTCAGCCTCCATCCAGCAATATATTTTGTCATTGCTTTTTAGAAGCAGGATCAATCAATTCACAATTTGGGAATTCTGTGATTATTCCTACTCCGTTAGCAAATAATTTCAAGGGAGGGAATAATTTAAAAACAAAAGTCACAGGAGAATTTAGTGATTATTTTCTCTTTTCTTACAAATTTTATAGATGCCTTAATACCAACAACCTTGCACAACACGAGAAAAGTCAACCTAGAAATAGCTATTAACTGAACTCTGTGAATGTTGAACCATGTTTTATTCACCACCCACAAGAGCCCACGATACCACATTAATCACATTACAGGAACCCAGCTCCCTCTGACTGCAGTGTGAAAAACATTGGAATAAACTGTGTCTTGTCTCCTTGCTTTAAGAAAAAATTCTTACTGCGCGTTATCATGATGCTTCACCTATTTTGAGGCAGAACAGGAAAACAAATAGAAAAAAAGAGAAGGAGGACGTACTAATAATTCCCTACCATGTAGGAAACTTTTAGAGAGTGATTTAAGTCCCATTCTCCCTCAAAACAACATCAATTGAGAGCTGAAAGCAGCTATCTGCCTTCTCTACCAGGGCAATATGCTTTGTCTTTTTATCTTGCATCAAACATACAAGGTGGAATCAAGAGAATACATAAAAATCTGTTTCTACACCTGATTTGCCAGAGCTTCTCTGTAATCTACATATGTACAAAGGCTGCTGAGAGAACTCGATATGGCCATGCTGCATTTTGGCAGGATCCTTAGCCAGCAGCAGCATTCACAGGGATTTGGGATTTATGCTTCATTAAAGCTGGCGTAATGCCAGCCTGGCTGAAAAAGGACCAGGAGCCCTCCTGTAAACTGCTTTGAAATGACGACTTTCAAACTCTATTCTTTGGCTAGGTGGTTGAACGGGTTACTAGCCTTATCCAAAGAGAATGAGATTTCTGACCTTCAGAGTGACTTACAAAGCATTTTGGTTTGTAACCTTTGCTTTAGACTTGACCTGGCACACTGATTTATCCTGAAAAATCACCAAGCAACACCGAACTATGCCAATCAACTTTTTATAACTTCCCCTGAAGCCCACTAGCAGAGTGCAGCTCCTACAGAATAGGACCACATGAATGCATAAAACCTTGGCTCCCTAACATCAACACCGGTGCTTGCCTCTTAGTAAACGTATATTACATGGGAAGTTTTCACTTCCACTCTGGAACTGCTTATCACTACTATCTGCTCTACCATGTGAAATCTTCACTGCTACAGCTGCTGGAAGAATTTAAGGCAATGACTTTTTCTTCCAAGGCTGCAACTCTGGAATTTTCTCCTATCAGCTTTAACCCCGGTATTGTGTCATGATGAATCAGCGCAGACCTGAGCAGAAGACACCTTTCCAAACCTCTTGCGATTGTTACCCTCCTATGAAGCTTGGTCTTTTCAAACGCGAGGTTTAATGAGCTAATCAGTACAACAACACAAGTTAAACTGAACAATCCTGACACAAGTCCTGCTCATCATCTTTCTTACATAAGGCATAAAAGCACACTCTCTCACCTATCTCAGTTTCTCACTCGAATGAGCCTCTGGGTAAGGAAAAGATGGCTAAAGAGCAATTCAAGCAAAGCTGATGCACAGCTAATTGGCAGAATGCTTCCAAAAACAATTCTTCTCCTTTATACCATCATTATTCGAGAACCTCTGATCTCAGTGTAAGAAATCAGTCTTTGAGTCCTCCTGGACATCTTGACAGTGTGACATTTCACAAACTGATTAAGAATAAGCCCCTCCTTTCTCCTCCTAATGTCTGTTGTGTCTAACAGCCCTTGACACGCACAGGCTCTCAGCAGTCTGTGCATCTCTGCCTGGTTACCACAGCATAACCAAGAATGAAGCTGCATTGGAAAAACCCACTTCGATCAGTAGTAAAATACTGCCTATTTTCTGAGCAGAAGGTGAAATAGGTATTATGGCTGCATCTCTGAGTCACGCACTTAGCAGGATGCAGAACCCAATTCCAAGACACTCTTGTGAAAACCAAATTTCTCCGTGGGAAAGCCTTTACTTACCTGAGTCTCCTCATGTCAAATTTACGTTGCCACGGAACAATAAAGCTGTTGGCTAAACTGTTTGAATGCAAATGGTTTAATTTTCACTGAAACCAGAATTAGACTCAGGACTCATCCTACAGAAGGTAAGTCACTGTTTTCAGAGACAAATTTAAACATTACTTTCTGAAAATTAGTTTCTCCCACAGAGTTCCCAGACACAGTTGCACAGAATATTCGTTTACAGTTAACTGTTCATGAAGATACTTGTGTCAGTCTGTTTTTCTTTTTCAGTTAGGGAGAAACACAGAGATAATATCTCAGATTTTAATCATTTGGGAGGTACTAGCATACTACAGCAACGAGGCTGGGTTTGTGGCTACAAAACCAGAAAGCTGGGTGGGTAGATTTTTATTCAAATCTTTTTATTTATTCAAGCTGATGTAGTCAACTGAATGCATATACGACATTTAGTTTCGCAAACAGATTTGGAGTTGAAACCTGCACTATTTCTGGCTACTTCAGGAATACCCTGATGGATTTTGACCTGAAAATACTTCCACTTACACTTCACAACACATTTTTCAACTTGCTGATGTTTGCTAGGGGACCTGTCCCCATGTATTAAATGACAGTGACATTGGGATAAACAAAACAACACTTGAATCTCTTCTCAGAGGAATTCCTGGCTGGAATAGTAGAAATGTGAAGAAAATCAGAAAGGGTTTATGAGCAGCATGTTTTTCTCAATTACTTATAAAGGCCTAGACCTTTCTGTGGACTACTGCCAGCCAATTTGTCTTAATTTTCTCTCAAAGTTGACAGTTTACATATATAACGAGGTCAATTGCTCACATATCTGCCACTTAATACTGATTTGCAGGTTAAATTCAAACAGCAAAAACAATGGTGTAGAAAACAACTCTTACCTTTAAGGAATGCCTTCACTGAATTACCATCCTCTGAAATATGAAGAGGAAAAAAAAATTGTAAGCAAGCTTTATTATCACTTTTCTTCTTAAGTTACAGCCTTATTCAGAAGGGTTCTGCAGTAATAAGTGGGCATTAAGTATAGACTATGTTGTTACAACAAATTTTCTTTAACAAAATACTTACTTCTGGCAGTTAGCTCCCTCTCGGTTTTCCCATCATCTTGATATTCATCCAACCATCTTTCATTGCAAAAACAAAGACATTAAGATTAATAAAAACTATTGGTATATTACAAGTAATCTGACAATTACCTTCTCTCTCCAATAGTATTTTTTTATACTTTTTTCATCAAATTATTCCTTGAAACTACTTCCTAGATTGAATTATTTTTTTTACATTCATCATAGTTGGCCTTATACGTAGTAGGAGATTTCTGCTCACTCTACTCCAGGCAAATAGGAGCTTTCATGGTAGACATATGAAGTACTACAGTACAATATGAAGTACATTAGATGAAATACTAAGTATTTAAAGCATCCACACTCATCCAGCTGATCCCCCTTGCTGATATAATAACACTTCACAACCTTTAACAATCTTACTTTTTAAAAAGTAAATAAATACATGCTCATTATCAGCTTCTATGTTGATGTTGCCTTTGTTTAAACCCAAGGATCCATAATACATTTCATTTCTTGTAGGTAACAAAAGCCTATGAATAAATCTCTTATGTGTGAAGTCCAAGCTTCACTGTATTCAACTATCGTTGCAGTAAACAGCTTGACTTAACTTTTGTGACCTAGCTCCTCATTCCCTCCTAAGAAACAAAAGAGCACTAGCAGTTTCCAAAAATAGAAAGCAAACTTTGACCCGTTGGCAGCACACGTACACTGCAGGCAAACAATGACAGAACTCTGCTAGTTCTATATATATCATCCCTAATCTTTTTCTAAGAGCTTAACAATTTCCTTTTGACAAGGCAGTTTTATAGAGAGCCCAGTAAGTATCCCACCCTTTAGAGAAGTCTCATAAAATCTCCTTGAAATTAAAGAAACAATTCTCTCATTCATCTCCTCTTCCAGTAACCATCTTTAATGCACAGCAAACCAATTAAAAAGCCTAATAGACAAAAAAGAAAACTAAACCGAAAACCTGATCATTGGAATTACAGTTCTGAGAGGAACAAATGGTTCTTAGCTAGTCATTTCCAGGAACCATGCAAACTGAAACCCTGTTTTTTTGCAGGCAAGTAGGATTCCTCGAGGAGAAGAGCTGTCTTTGCTGAACCTCTAAAGGATTTCAAGACTTTAAGGCACAGTTCCCTAAATAACATCAAAACTATTACACTCATGGAACCCAAACTCATAAACTCTGGAAATCATATATTACAGAATATAATTAACTGGATCTAAATTACAATTCTCCAAATTATTTCTATTGTATTTAATATACTAAAATATAAATAACAGACATAAACCCTTACTTTCATCCACTGGCTCACTTCATGGATATTTTTTCTGTTATAGCTCTATGATTCGACTCAATGGTTGCTAAAAGTTCAGATTGCAGTTGCCTCAGATAACAAGAAAATTTGGAATAACAGGCTGTTTAGAATTAGCAATCCTGAAAAGATTAAAAACTGAAAGCTTATTTACGTTCACGTGGTCTCCGTGTAATTTAGATTTTACAGAGATCAATGCACCTTTCCTCCTATGCAACACTTGGGTTTAGGCTTCTTTGCATTATTAGGCTGTGACTCTCTCCTATACCAATAAACCAACTTTGTTCTTGTCTTCAGTGGCAAAATTTTACATCCTTTTTATGTGGAAAAGCTCTGGAGCACTGCTGACACATCCAGGTAGTGTGCACATGCCTGTTCTGCAATCTTTTCCTTAGGTTGCCAGCAGTGTAGCAGATTCTTTTTCTCCATGAAGGACATACCTATTACAAGGAAATATAACCTCCTGAGCTTCCCTTCCTTCTTCATATTTGATGACAATCTTATCCAGGAACCATCCACTGCCTGTGTTACAATGACAAAAATTTACCATGTGAAATAATGCTTTTTTTTTTAAATAAATGTAAAGAAAAAAGCCCAGATTATCTTTTTCCAGCAGGAACATGGGTCATATTAAGACAGAGCTCAGCTAAATAGAGATGACATATTAACAGAATGAAAGCTTTATTATTCTGTACCTCTTGCAAGAGGTACAATGTTCATTCTTCTCTGCCTTGCTCTGTTTTAATTTTAAGAGGAGTGGTTTTGGTTTTTTCTGTGGAGACAAATATACACACATATCTGTGAAGTGCCAACACCATTCACATCCCAGCTACATCTTTTGATTCCTTCTGATCAGGCACGAGGACGTTGGGACAAGTCTATTTATGCAGTTAACTGGAGTGAAAGCTGGAAATGTTGGTCCTCTGTAAGTACAGTTGTTACTGCATACATAAGAGTACTAAATAACAAATTAACAAAGACTACTGCTCTCATTTGCAAATTGTGTGAGGTTGCAGCCTTTGGGGGGCTTTGTATGTCTAGGTGCCAGTAACTGGGAAAACTGAGGATCTGAGGATCCAGGGCCAGCAACTGAATAGATTGTGTAAGGCCAGCTCCTTGAGACTTTATACATGAATACTGTATATATATGTATATATTTGCCACTGATGGACTGTCAGTCTGATCAGCTGATAAGGTCATTGGTGCTGTTTGTGTTTGGGCTTAGTTCCTGTCTGTGTTGACCTACATGGCTGATAACGTGCAGACATATATGTGCTTTAGAAATGTGTTTCAGCGTCTGCTTCCTGGGAACACATGCTCAGCCTTGCTACTGGTGGGACCAGTGGGCATGGAGCTGTGCAGCCTCGCTTCTGTCAGGCTACTGAATTCATCCTCTCCCTAACAGCAGGAACCAGTGCTGATCTCTTAGATCACTTCCAATACCCATCCTCACAACTGGTAGAGTTCTCCTGCAAAGCCCTTTTCAAATACCCTGTTCTCGCCGTGTCTGCACCACTGACAACTTGTCATACTGCTTACCAGGTTTTGCCTGACTCATGACATTATTTATCAGCACACTGCAGTAAAACAGCATGAGGGATGTTTTGGTCAGAAGCAGACAACTGTCCCATTTATTCTCACGCTTTGCCTCCCTGGCTGCATCTGTGTCTGGAAGTCCCTAGAAGGCAGCAGTCTCTGTCCCACAGCGAGGGCCTGCCCAGGCAGTGCATGGAGCAGAATGGCATTGCCCCTTCAAGACATCAGGCACAAGGAAAATTAGGGCACTGCAAGCTTCTGTCACCCTCCTGTACCCTCAGATACTCTTCCATTTGAAGAAGCCTACTAGCATGGCCAAGATTCCCCAGCAATCAAGCAGGTCACTATGAAACAGGACAAAAAAAAGATGAAAGGTGCTGCTTGTGTAAATTTACAAGTATATATGGAAGGTTTCTATGGAGGAGAAGGTTCTTTCAGCAGATAAGACACATTTAGAGACTCATGCCTGACCAATGCCAAAACCCTGCTGTTTGGGACTGAATTCTTTTCCTTTCTTCATTCACAGTTGCTGTGGGAAAAGATCTATGCCCTGCACTCTTCTATGCCTTAGAAGCCCCAAAGAAAGCATATGTTCCATGATCCTGTTAAGACAGTCCCTAAATCGAGATTAAAGACTTTGCCCTATCACTCAGGCAAGCAATATGATAATAAAAAAAGGCAGCCCTACCTCTAAAGGAATTATGTTTCCTCCTTCTCACCCCCTAAAAAGACTGGGTCTCCAGATGGCCTTTCTCCTGACTCACCATCCTTTTCCAGCTCTCAACCCCACTGCTCACCTCAGGCCAGGTTTATCTGGGGCTAGTTTTAGATACAGTTCAAAGATCTGTGAGATCTGTCTGTGCTGAGTATAATCAAAAATCATCTTAATTACCAAGGCATAAATTTTGTTACAGCTAGAATTCAATCCATGTTCCTCTTTAGACAATCCTCCAAAACAACAGATTTCAAACTCTATGGTCAAAGAACAGCCTAAGAGAGCTGAGTCTGGTTGTAGATTTGTAATGCTGATCCTGGGACACGGCTCCGCTGCCTGTTAAAGAAGAGATGAGGAAAGAGAGCATCTGGGGGATAGAGCAAAGGTAGGCTCCAGCACACTGCCTTCTGTGTCAGGTCTTGGCCTACTAGGATGTGAAACTCTCAGGTCTGTGATCCATATCTCTGAAGGCAGCAAACTCTAGAGTACTGCAAAGATACAAGAGTCAAGTCTAGACCCCATACCAAGGCTGCGCTAATAAGGCTACTTCTGCTCTAGTTACAAGTCAGCTCAGAGTCTCGGACCATACAGACGGTCGGCAAGATGGGGGTTGCTTGAGGCCAATTCAGAACAGAGTAGGGTAAAAGTGCTTTTTTTATCAGTGCAGTGCAGCCCTGAACTGCCTTAAAAATCCTCCTCTTCACTTAGCTTCTTTCCAGCTACTAATCCGCAAATGTATTTGCAGTATTTACATCTTTGTGCATATACAAGTTAGCTTTCTCTTCATTTACATCATTCCAGAGATGCACACCTCAAGGGCCTTACCAAAAATTCTCTCTTTTTTTTTTTTTTCTGGAAAACCTACAAGTTGAATGCAATGTCACTCACTGGAACAGCTCCACGTTGACTTGCACAGATTAAATAAGTAACCAAATCTTCTACCATCGCCCAAAGCAGCAAAGACATTATGCTACAGCTACTCAAAATTTGTTTGGTAGTAAAGCAGGTGTTAAATTTTTTTACTTCTATTCTGGCCAGTCTTCACTCTTTGTCTAATGAAGGACTGTTTTGCCTGTGTGAGCAAGGCTGTCATGAGTTTTCTGCATGCAAATAAATAGTGCTTTCTTATAAATAAACTTGAAAACAAAGTGCAGAATGACAGTACTTGACATTAAACTCATGTCCTTTGTGCTGTCCATTACCACTGTTTTTCACCATCCCATCACAGTGACCAGTCTGCGGGAAGACTTTTTATCACTGCAAGACCTTCTGTCACATTTTGTGTGAAGGATGCAATATAAATAAAGCACATTGTGTTTAAAAAGGACTTGAAAACAGATTGGTCTCTAGGAAGTTAAATCCTACCTGGACCAGCTCCATCATGGCTAATCAGAACTTTCTCCAAGTCTCCCAGTGAGACAGCCTTTATGCAGAAAATATCCATCTGTGGAACCATACAAGGAAAATGATAAAGGTCTTGAACACAGCTATTGCTTTGACTATAACAGTATAGAATAGTTTCTTTTCTCTTTCTTTTTTTTTTTTTTTTCCAAAATAAATATAGGTATCTTATATTGGCCGGTCAGTGGGGATCTTTTAAAGCTTTCTAAGGTGAATAACACCTTAAAATTACTCCACAGAGAAAGCACTTGATTCCTTCTGTGTGACACAATGAAGAGTTGAAAAGATTTATTTGGTCATCTCTGTATTACATTTTCTAGCCCTACCTGCCTTACCAGGACTGGAAAACATATTTGGGAATAAGGATTTAGAACTTGATTCTAAAATTCACAGTGATCTTTTCAGGACAAAATTGTAATTTTTTACTATTTTATCTACATGTGCAATATAAATAACTAAGAGTACTCAAATTCCACTATCCAATGTTCTCTGCAAATGAGTGATCCAGCAGAAAAAAAATTAGTAATATGATGTAATTTTGTAATTTTGAGTAAAGGAAATAAGAAAACTGTCAGCTGCTCAAATAAAACTTATAAATACAAAGATATTTACACTTGTTGAAGAAACAATTTGCTAGCCAATTTGCTATTATTGATCAGAAATAGCGTTGCTTTTACTTCACCTGTCCACGTTGAAATTTTACGCAATTATTCTTAGATCTATGGAGCTTCCTTTTGCCAGCATCTCCTCTTGTCCCAATGAGATTGATATAAACATTAGAATCTGTTTCAGCACCAAGATTATCACCTGTATATACATGGACCTCATACGCCAACACTAGAAGAAGAAAAGAAGCTTGAGATTATCCTTGTAGTTTGCACATGATTCAAAAACTTTCCCATCAAAATTTTGCCAGAAGACTGTGCTGACTTTCAAGTTTGGAAGTAGCAACAGCTTTCCATGCATTTGTCACTTCCAGGTTCAAATCTTGTAATTCTCTGCACAAAAATATGAAAATACCAAGCTTAAAAAACCCCACAACACATTATGCTGAGTAGAGCTGTGCATTGCTCAGAAAAGCAGCCCATCAAGCAAGTGTTCCCTAGTGCTTCATTTTCCTCTCTCACTCCCTGTTGACTATTCATGATTCCAGGACCTAATCTGCAAAGCCTTTCTCCGCAAGTTACCTGGAGACCACCTAACTGTGCTTAGTCATGGTCTCAAACAATAGCTATGTTTCACTGGTATCGAGGCATTTTCAACCTCTAGATTTTTGCAAAACAGATTTTTCTGAGTGGTGAACCTTCATTGCAGCTTAAAAGGAGAGCAGCAGTCATGAATCCCAGGGGGTTTAGGTTTTCACCTCACATACAATGGTGACAAAGCAGATAAATGGGCTTCCTCACCTATGAAAAGCAGACATTTCTCTTGCTTTTGAAGGTTTCATCATTTATCACAACTGGATGCTAACACTTTTTCTTGAAGAGCTCTTAGTTAAAATCTATTTACAACTTTTTAATGCCTCTCCTAGTTCAGACCAAAATCTTACACACGAAAAAAAATACACTTCAAAAAATTCTGGAATATAATTTAGAGTTAGTGAATTAACTTATATAGCAGCACATTAATAGCATCTTTATAACTATTCAGATATGCAAACTTCTTTGAAAAAATATAATAGTATGTGTTTACTATAAATATTTAATTTCAGTTTTTCTTATTAAAGCTTTTAAAGAAAATTTTTCTATTTAGATCTTAATAGCAATTTTTCCATGTGGTGTTTCTATTCTAATCACAGCTGGTCATTTCTGCTGCTGTGTAGTAGATTACAGAGGACATTACTGTTTCCCTAATGGATAATTTTAATAGTTCTTGGGTGGAAAGAAAGGTAGTGAAAGCCCTGACAAACACAATTAAACACTACTTCTAAGAAGGAACCAAGATGAAAAGAGAAAATGATAACAAAATGCTTGAAACTGGACAATAGTCTACAAAAACGAATTGAAATACTATTAGTCTTAAACCACCAAATAGCTAGTAGATCTGACATTTCCACACATTTTTAATTTACTAGACTCCAAAGCAGCTTATAAAACTCAAAGATCATGTCATCCACCATCACTGAAGAACAGCTATTTCTGACTCCCAGTGAATAAGCTAAACAAGTAGTGAAATCCTACTGCCAATAAAAAACAGCCCCGTGTCTATTAAAAGACAGGAAGGATGGGTAGAGTGTATGCTTAACCAAACAGGCATTTTTCTTTTAATCTACATAAAATTATCTTAAACTGGCAAACCCAGCATCTCCAACTCTTCACCACTTTGGTAACTGTGACTCAAAAGTGTCCCTTGATCAGTTTTATCATTTTCTGTAACTCCAAGCACTCATTGCAGCTCTCGCATCCATGCATTTGTGTACCAGCACAGCTTGTAATATATGACTGATCTCAATAATGCACACACATCTTCAAAAATTTGGCAGAGCCTTGAAAAAACTACTTTCAGGGTTTTTAACATAAAAACATGATGATAAAACAAATGGCAGATATGAATGGCAAGTAACAAAGATAAATGGACCTGATAATTAACACAACTGAGCTATATATCGAAATGACATTTTATATCATAATAACTGTGCAGATGAGCAGCAGGGGAAGAAACTGGCCAAAGAACAGAGGATAAGGGGTGACTGCAAACTATGAAAGGAAATGTGCAACAAAGCAAAGAGCCACTATGATCATGAAGGGGCAAAATCTTTCAGAGTAGAGGAGAGAGGTCTCATTTCCAAAAGAAAACCTAATGATGATCTTAATCTGTGACCAGCCATTTGAATGACAGGGCTGCACTACCCATGCAGCAAGACGCTGCAAATTAGTAAAAGCAGGGACATGTCACATGAAATCTCCTCCACACTTGTACACTCTTTCTTACATTCTCAGTTTTGAAAAAGCAAAACATCTGTGGGAGCTAAGACAAGAGTATAGACTATGTACAAAGATTAGTACCTGTATTAATTATGTCTATCAACAACTTCCATAATCAAATCTGCAAAACTTAACTATAAACACAATTTTAGAGCATATTCAAGGGTTTTTTTTTTTTAAGAAGCCTTTCAACAATAAATGATTACAACAAGAAAATACCAGCAAGTTCCTTCATTTCTGGAGGGAGACCAAACCAAATGGATTAAGTACAGGACACACCAGAACAGAGTAAGAGATAATTATAACACAACACAAATACATTAGCAGATAAATAAATTACGGTTCCTTTTGTACCACTGAGCATCTCTGTGGTAACCAGAGAGATGATAATGATCTAATCAAATACAGCTTCCTATTGCTACAAGCCTAAATAAATCAGTCTGAAGTAGAAAACATGCACATGTTGAAATGTAAAGAACTGGAAAATATTTTCCATAGCTCCTTGTGTCTATACAACTCTCACCATCTGGAAAATGTCAGGTCTGACATTTATTTAGGCTACAAAACCTGAATTATTTATAAAGGAACTTTCTTAGCAAAAAGACCAGTTTTGCTTTAAGTTTTTGTACAAATCCACAATACAGGCTGCCTTATCAGGATAATAAATGGAATCTCCACTTCCCTTAACTTGAGAATATGTTGCAATGCATTCTATAGGAAGCACACAAAAAGTTAAGCAATGAAAATATTCTTCAAAACACATTGTACGTGACTACTTAGAACATACCACTCTGAAGAAATGCTTGGACAATCATATAAAGATTGACTAAACAGATTGTGGAGGTTAAGCCTTTTCTGTACAAATGGAAACCTCGGCACAAACCAGCCTGAGGGGATGCAATTTTTTTCAAACTTTGCCAAGCAGTTCCTTCTAGACTGCAGAACAGCTACAAAAAGGTGCTGGTGTTGAATGGCTTCTGAGCTACAGACTGCTTGAATAGAAGAATGAGAAGGATGATGCCACTCTGGAACCGGTAAGACAAGGTGCATCAGTAGTTTGATGAGAATGGGACAGATACAACCAATTCTGGAGAACGAACCACCCAGCTGAATACACTGTTGAGACAGCAAGACTCACCATATGTGAAATTTGCCTGTTCATAGCTTTGTATATACTGTTCACAAAAATGTATATACTGTTCACAAAACATGGGCTTTTGTCTATAGAGTAAAATAAAAAGACCATAGAAAATAATGTTCAGACCCTGTGACTCTGTTTTAATTTCCTTTGAGAAACTCTCTTATGGGGAAAGGCTGAGAGCCCTGGGCTTGTTTAGCCTGGAGAAGAGAAGCCTGAGGAGGATCTTATCAATGCTCATCAGTATCTAAAGAGCAGGTAACAAGAGAATGGAGCCAGTGACAGGAAAAGGGGCAATGGCCAAAACTGGAACACAGGAAGTTTCATTTGAACATGAAAAAATTTCCTGTTAGGGTGCCAGAGCCTGTAACAGGCTACCCAGAGAGGTTGTGGAGTCTCCTTCGCTGGAGAGATTCTAAACCCTCCTGGATATGATCCTGGGCAACCTGCTCTAGGTGACCCTGCTCTGGCAGGGGGGTTGGACTCGACGATCTCCAGAGGTCTCTTCCAACTCCTACCATTCTGTGATTCTGTAGTAACAATTCCATTAT
>WUAM01000143.1:14841536-14857727 GCA_024336885.1 Actenoides hombroni | reverse complement strand
CATCTCCCTGCTGAGGAAAGGCTGAGGGAGCTGGGGCTCTTCAGCTTGGAGAAGAGGAGACTGAGGGGTGACCTCATTAATGGTTATAAAGATGTAAAGTGTGAGTGTCAGGAGGATGGAACCAGGCTCTGCTCAGGGACATCCAATGACAGGACACAGGGCAACAGGTACAAGCTGGGACACGGGAGGGTCCATGGAAATATCAGGAGAAACTTTTTCACTGTGAGGGTGACAGAGCCTGGCCCAGGCTGCCCAGGGGGTCTGTGGAGTCTCCTTCTCTGGAGACTTTCAAAACCTACCTGGACATGTTCCTGTGGGACCTGCTCTGGGTGATCCTGCTCTGGCAGGGAGGTTGGACTCGATGACCTTTCGAGGTCCCTTCCAACCCCTAACATGCTGTGAAACCCTAGAGAGATGGTAAATGATATCCAGCAGGCAAACTGTCAAACTGTTTCTAGTCAGTCCTCCCTCTGTGATGTAGATCCAAGACACTAGAACAGCATTACACAGCACTGCTCTGGGTTCTGCCTGCTGGAATGAAATGGTCATTTTGGCTTGATTTGTTAAACAGCACAATTGAATCTCTGTCATGTGGTTTAATCACTTGGTATTTACTACTCGGGCTGCACAAGTAGTGTCTGGCATTTTGCCCTGACAGAAGGATAAAGATACAAACTGGTGCAGCATTAAGGGTAAAAGGGAACAATTTCCTCATGTCTGATAGTAGCCAAGAAGACTATCTTCCTCAGAAGTGCTGCATGTATTATTTGAGAAGACATAAGTACAAAAACACCATCAAGTGAAGAAATTTCAGTGGAAATGACCATTCTTAGGCTTTGTAATCTCTGCTATTGCTTTTTGGAGAAATATTCTAAAAAATATATGGGAGTAAGAAAATTAACAGCTTTGAAAAAACCCGCTTATTAATCAATTTTACAACAAGAAAGAGAAGGTTGATTGTTTACCTACAGAACTTGTTCCTCCTGAGTTATTAACCAGGGATACAAATTTTGTAGAGCTAATGCTTGCATCATTACTATTTGCTCTGGTTATCTTTTGCACTGTGGCAGTCGATGGGCACATTCTAACTCTTCTGTATTTGCCTGCACATTTCTCCAAGCGGAAAAGACATCTAAATATTTTGAGCTGGAAATTTTTCCTGCCTCAATATTTGTCTTTTATCAGTACAGTTACTCCTTCAAGAATGTGGAACAAGAAGAGGGCAGAATTCCCCATTTATATTCTCATTTGAAGTTTACATTCACATAAACAGAACAGTAAGAAAATTCATCACTTCTTGTATCATGCACCCCTTTAGATCAAAACTGCAGCCATACCTGAAGACAATCCATGTTAGGATGTGTGATGAAGGTCATCTGCACACTCACAAAGGAGCACAGATATCAGCAGAGGGGTGTCCAAATAACAGCCCTCTCTGACTTGACTCTGCCCTATCACAGGAGCCATTAGTCCATCTCCACAAGCACACAGAGGCACAAGGGCAGTTCCAGGACATGATCACTAATTTCCAATACCTATCATTTAGAAAATAGCTGAATTTCTTTGATTTTGTACATCACAATGTAACTAGGGCAAGAAATCAAATCAACAACAGCAACAAATAAACAATTCAAGAACTCTAAAGTCTGGTAAACTAAAAATATTATCTAGAACTTCCAGGAAAAAAAAAGTGAGACTGGGTGGAAGAATCACTGAAAGGAGGAAAAAAAAAAAGAGGCTGGAGCAGACCTCTGGGGATCAGCTGGTTCAACAGCATGCTCAATTCAGGGACAACTTCAAAGACAGATCAGGTGAAGTTTTTTTTAATCTCCAGGGCTAGAAAAGCAAAAAGAGAAGAAGAAATAGAAAAAGAAAAAGGAGCCGCAGACCTAGAGCCTTGGAAATGGGGAAAAAAATAAGAAGGTAAGACAGAGACATTGGAGACGTAAGAAACCTAATTATGTATGGAAGTTGAGACTGGTGTGATGGACAGATTGAGAAAGAAATGAAAGCATCACTTGGAGCAGGACACTAGATTAGTGTCATCTTTCTGAAGTAGCTGAGGGACAGAAAAACTAAGGGGAGTAAAAGATGGATGTAAAAGAAGGGACTTCAGAGAGGAAGGTAAAGATAAACTGACAGAATCAGGAAGTCATTTAGGATTTGGAGAAGAGAAGCTAGAAGAAAAGAAAGACAAGGAATCAAAAATCAGCTCTAAGGTTTTGGGTCCCTATTGGGTGCATGGTAAAGTTTGGCTGAAGAAAGGGAGAAAAGGGATAGGGAAAAAATTACCCTTTCTTCTAAGAGAGAAGCTGAGCAATAAAGTGTTAAAGAACAGCAATTAAAAAACCAGCACCTTCTGAGCTTAGTTTGTATTTGTTCATTTTGTCTAACGTTTCCAGCACATCACTTTTACAGGTAAGCATATTTAACACCACTAAAAGTTACCAGACTGAATGGAAAGTACAGGATTAAAACCTGATAAATCATATCATATTATCATTAAGTAATTAGCATATAGTTTGCTCTGCTAGAGAAAGTGACTTGCAGTGATTTGTCCAGTACTTGTAGGCAATTGGCTTTTAAATGGGAAATGTAAATGGATAGTGTTTCATTTGCTTGTTCTTGAGAAACTAAATAGGAAATCCTTGGGAGGCCTTCCTGAGATTATATAGATGTTCAATTTAAATGTACCTACAATCAATAATTAATATGTAAAACTTAAAATTTCAGGAAATTTCCAAATCCTTTCTAATGTATCTTTTCCTACAAACCTGAGACATGTATTTTAATAAAGATAATGTTCCTGCAAATCAAGGAAAGATGCAGTAATAGAATGATTACCACATAAATAAATACATCGTTTTAAACACATTCCCAGGCTCTGCTAGAACTGACCTGATTTTTCACATGCAAGTACATAAAAGGAATGCACCTACCAGAATATTAGTGCTTATCTATGAATGGGTATTGCAGAATGCATAATGCCAATCTGAGTGACTGATCTTGAACTAATTGTTCATACAACCTAATTGGCTTCTGCACTATTTTTCTGTTGCACCAGTACACGAAGTTTATGTCACTGTAAGAAGTTGCTCATGGTACACGTTAATGATCAGAGAGCCTGGCTCATCCTGAGCAGTCCCAGTTTTTGAAATCTCTTGTTGAAGTCACTAAATATTCCACAGAATAATTTGTTTCAAAAAATTAACAAAGAACAGAAGGGAAGTGTGAGCATAAGTGCTCATACATGTTTCTCGGCATCTTCTGGCCTCTACAATAGAGATCAGCAGTCACCTTTGGCTTTAAAATCCATCAAAAATATTCACTGTCACCGGTCTTGAATTATTTTATTTTTTTTTTCAGAGAATTATATCCCTAGCTGGGGTTTTTCACTTGTTCAATATTTGCTTCTGATGTTATCTGATTGTCTCTAAGAGCACGATGACCCTTTTTTACATTGAATCACTGATTCTTTGCAATATTCACTGCTTCACTTTGAATACAGTTTGCCTGAATGATGGTACCTATCTATATGAGACCTACCACTGTCAGGCAGTATTGTCTATCAGCTGCATCACTGTCATCCTGTTAATGTAAAGAGAATTCTATTTGAGAAAAAACCCCATTGTGCTAAATGATTATTGTGGCTCCCTGGTCTTTTGTAGAGGCCCAGGACTTTTTCAATAATAACTTTATATGATGAGCTATTTCCCACTTCACTTGAAGAGAAAGCAAAGTGAATCAAAGCTGTGGCAAACTTTGAAGTACCAAAGTGCCACCCTGCAGCTAAGAATTTCTATGGGAATGGCTGTGACTTGAGTCTGATTTGGAAAACATGTCTGTGATGATTGAGACCATGGATTTCTGGTAAAGAATATTTTATGCAGCAAAGGAAAGAATGATATCACACTTGCTAAAAGGAACTGGATGTCACATGACATTGTAGATCTTGATAATGTCTTAATTTCCTGTCTGATCTGTTGCTCTGAAGAGCAGTATTTGCCAGTGATTTAGTGGCACTCAGAGATAGCAGATTTTATAGGGGTAAGATACCCTGACCACAGCCATTACTCTCATTTTGGAGAGGAGTAGGGTAAAATGATCACTTCCTGCTTCTGTGGAACTAGAAAGTATCTGGAAGGGCTTGTGTTTCATGGTTGCACTGGCTTTTGGGCAGTCTGCCCTGGAAGAAACATGAAAAGCTGTCATATACTCACAAGATATGGTTAGTGAACACACAACCTAAAATACCAAGTACGCACATGGCAAAAGCTCCTTTGTGGGGTTTCTTATTGGCACTTCTCTCCAAGTATCACCTTCACCCTTGTCTTCTGCAAGCCAGCACTCTATGGGGAGACAAATCTCTTCATCAGAAAGAGGGACTACTCTTTCAAGTCTGACTTCCTCCAGGTACCAGCTGGGATCATTTCCAGTGTTGTCATGGCCAATGCGGATTTTATATAGCTGCCCAAGATCCCTGAGATTAACCTGTCATGACAAAAGAAAGCCAAAACAAAATGGATTTTATTAACAAATTATAATGTTGTCTTTTAATAATCCTTCTTACACAGGACACACAAGCTAAACGTGCAGCTAACATAGCCTAGAGCAATGGGGGTTTTTAGAAAATGAAGCCTTAATATACAATGAATCCCAGAGCAACGGAGCAAAAGCACGTGGAGTAGTCTGCAAGCATAACTTCATTGAGTTCAGTACCATATTATTTGAAGGGACTAAAAGGCTTAAACAACTGTCTAGTTTTAGATCTCTTGACAGAATTCAGCTTATATCTCTATTTCTACACAAATACTTTAACGAGCAGAAGTACCTTCAGTTGTTGCTGCAGGAAGGACTATTTTGCAGTCCATACAGTTACCATCAGGAGAGCCCTGGTAACTATTCCTGCCACTTGTCAGTCTGCTATGGCCCACTTTGGTCTTTGTCTTCTATTTTTACGTGCATTGGTGTCAGAGTTAACTGTTTCTGTAAGTGCTGAAACCACACTGCGGCAAATTTAAACAATAAAATGTGACTATGTCACATTGAATCCCACAGCCTTGAAAAAAGAGCCACTTTGGTTTGGGCTGCAGAAGTTTTTTGAGCAATGCTGATGGCAGGAACCTAAGCACAAAAGCAGAGTTAACCACTTTCATCTTCAGTGATGTGTCTGAAAGCTCATGGTATTGGAGAAAGCAAAAAAAAACAAATCACAGAGGGGAAAACAAAAAAGAACAAAATCCAGTTGTTTCTCTTACCATTATACCAATTTTGTACCATTTAGCATCAGCACAACTCAGTCTCATAGGATTATATCATGACATATATGATAGTGGTGTAAAATGTGAACAGTCATACTTTATGAGTGTTCTTGTGTGGGGGAGGGGGGAATCATGTTTATACTTGGGTGGAAATTAAGGCAAGAACATCAATGGCAGAGTGCAAATCAGCTGTATATAATGTTCTGAAAGACATAATAAAATGACAAATTTACTTTCAGCTCCTGCTGTAGTTTTGGGGGTTGGTCTTGCTGTCAGATCAGATATCACATTGGTCTTTCAGTGGTATTGACTTGCTAACACATTACTTTGCCAATCAGAATCCTGTCAAATGTACATCAAATTTTGCTCTTGCAGTGAAATGCAGATGAAAATACCCTCCTAACATGGTAGAGCTAACAATATTCTTTTGCCAACATAAACACTGTATCTTGAGGCTGCTCCTTCATTTCCACTATTTACTAAATTGCCTTGAACTTCTGCATGACTGGAACACAGCCTGGCATTTAGAAACCTACTTTCACAGCCAGAACATTCTGTAAGAAGTTGTAGAGCAAAGTTGACTTTAGTGCCCCCGTAAACAACGTGCTCACAAAAACCTTGGGCCCTTAGTCTAGATGTTCTGTATTCTGGCACCACGGCTGCAAAAACAATATTCCATTTTACATGGGAACAGCTTTTCTGAAAGAACTGCAATAAAAGGCCATGGAAAGAAGACAGGATGAGTCCCAGAACTAAAGCATCACTCTGGAAATCAGACAACTAGATTCTATTCTGGGATCTGCTTTAGGCTTCTCGAGAAACATTACATAATTCACAAGACCTCTTTGCTTCCTTTTCTCAACTACACAACAAGGACACTTGCACGTCTCTCCCAGGAACACTGCAAAGCTCTCTTCATAAATTCTGAGATCCTCAGAAGATGATGCAAGCCCAAAACTCTGTATTTTTCTTAAAATCTTCTGTTCATTTTAGATTAGTTGTTATTTTCCCATAACTCAGCTGACAGATCAGAAATTCACAGTTGCCATTTTCCTAGCTAACTTTGTAAAGCTAGTAGATTTGTTCAAGGAATAATGGGATCTCACTTACAGTTACCTAGTCTCTCACACACTCGTGCCAGTTCTGTTGCCACTAGCAGAAGTTGTGTAGACAGAATGAGGGAGGAATAGCACAACAAGCTGCTCAGCAACTATGTCACAAATCTATTAAGAATGTGGTCAGTACAATAGAGACATTCCTCCACTACACTATAATTGGACGTTGCAGGTACTCAAACTTCCTAAATGACAAGGACACAGAGAGGTGGAAGAATGATGTATTTTGGGGTAAGTCTACAGTGCCGTGAGCAAACCTAGAGTCCTAGCAACCATACACCTGAGATAGCACAAAAAGCAATAGGAACATTTTAATTCAACTGTACATTAGAAAACTTGGCCTTGTTGAATTTGAAGCTTAGCTCGTGTTTTACAATTTGTCTCTAAGCATACATTGAAATCCAGGTTTATCAGCAAGACATTCTTCCTAAAGAGGATGCAAGGACTAAATTTTAATTGTTTCTAAATGAGCTATGCAAATACTCTTTTCAGTCTGTGTCAATACCTATGACATCTCTGAGTGAAGTCAGACCTATTTTCAGGTACTTGAGATGCTTAACTAAGTGAAAAGTAAGAGTTCCTCATCTCAAGAGACTGTTCAGTGGAAAGATACTTCAGTAAAAGGATGTCATATATGTAGTGACTCCATTTCTCTTTTATATCCTGAAATAAGTAAAATAATGTCTCTATTCCTGTTGTACAGAAAAAAATCCTGCAATCTCTTTGAAGTAAACTTATCCAAATAATTTTCATGCTAGCCCAACTCAACACTCAGAAGCAGCTCCACCAAGATCTCGATGTCTAACACAAGCACCAGAGGCTACGCTTGACAGGCTGTTATGCATTTCATATAAGGCCACCTCATTAACAGAATTCCAGATAAATCATGTGCAGCAGCTGGATTCCCAAAAGAAGGAGAAATCATTGACTGCATTAATTTCACTTCTACAGCATCTGCATACAACAGAGAAATCTTTGGAAGTAGAAGGTATTTTTAAATTGTGAGCATGCAGCTGGTAAATGTTGCCAAAAATATCACAACTAATGTACCAGTAAAGCATCCAGGGTCCACCCATGGTGCCTGCATTTTCCAGATGTCTGAACTCAGACAGTTTGTTAATTTTGGCCAACAAACTTGGCACAGTTACACACTAACTCACGAATTAGACTATGTCACAGGTGCTCACACAGAAATGTAACAGTCTCACAAAAAAGGTGGATATAGGCATATAAGGAGTAGGCATAAAGGCCACAAAAAAAATCAGCAGTTTTCCCCCACTTCTTACTTGCTTTGGTCACTGAAATAAGCTGGGTAAGCAAGCACTGCTCATTGCATGGTGACAGTTAAACGCTTTCTTTCTCAACCCACTCAATCTCTTCTCATCCTGTAGCTCGTCCAATATCAATACTCACTCACTTGACCTTTCTATACAGGCTAATGATGTGCTACTAGTCACTAAAATGGATGTCAATTATCCGTTAGTAGGTTAATTGGAGAAAAGAAATGTCACATTGTTGTTACCTGCTAAACTAATGGTACCAACGGACAGCTTGGTTTTTTCACCCTCAAGTACAATAAATAGGAAAGAGAATAATGGAGGGAAAGATGACAGTCTCCTCTCAGTTGTATCCAGTGAGCAGGCAAGAGGCAAGGGACACAAGCTGAAATACCATAAATTGCATTTAAATACATGAAAAAATAAATGGATGAGAGTGGTCCAGTATTGGAACAGATTACCCAGATTGCTTGTAGAGTGGAAGATATTCAAAACGTGACTGGACAACATCCTAAGCAACTTGCTCTACCTGGCCCTGCTTTGAGCAAGGGGATGGACTAGGAAATCTTTGGTTATCCCTTCTAACCTCAACTACTCTGTAATTTCATAGCACTCAGTGCAATAATTCACCTTCATGACATAATTATCTCTAGGCTGAGAACAAGACTCAACATTGCTAGCACTAAGAAATCCCTGTAATGCACAGTGAAAATGTTTTTTGCAGGACACAGAACTGTTAAAGGGCTGCAAAGAGCTGCCCATATAAAGGAAGGGCCATCAATGGGTAAGAATGTGAAGAGACTAGAAAGTGACTGAGGGGGAGGCGAGGCAGGAGCATGGTTTATTAAAGACAGAAACCGAATTTGCGCACTTGATATGGGAAGGTAGGGAAGTTTTTAACAGGGAGACGTCTAACAAAGGAAACCAGTGTCACAAAAGCTCAGAAATCACCACCTGAAGCCTACTGGGAGGCTAAAAAGTCAGCGTAATCCATGAGAGAGGAGTGACTCAGGACACAGGGGGGTTTAATATGCATTCATCTTGTCCTTGTGCTTCCATCAGGTAGAAAAAAAAACAAAGGAAGTTTTATAGATATACGGCTGAAAGATTAAACCTGAAATTGAGTAAACTTCTCTCAAGAAACTACCTTTAGAGGGCATAATGTATATAAATATATATATATTCTCCATACTGCAGCACTCCTGAACAAGTATCACTCACTTTCATTTCTCAAAGATGAAATAAATTGTGTTTTTCCCCAAGATTGTGAGCTCTTTATGATCCTTCCAGGTTGTTTTCTTGGAACAAGCTAAAATTTGCTTCACGCACAGCCTGTAGCTGATGGAGATGGTTTTACATCTCCTTTTTGTCTCAGTAAGGAATGAGGTTCATGTTGTTATCACATATATCTCATAGAGAGATGGACAGTTTCAGGTGGAGTTATGCTGCCTTGAGTATATCCGACTAAAGCCTGGGTTTCTCTAAGTTTTATTCACCTGTTTCTGGACCTAAATGGCTGTTATGGCAAACAGAGACAGCTGGAAAATAGCAGAGCATGAGCTATGCCCAGTTTTTAGGCACTGGCAGTCCCACAGTTAAGAGAGTGGATAGCTTGTGGTCACTCCTGCAATCTTTCCACTTGGGAAGAATTCTCACTGAGCTTGTTACAGGCTCCTTTATTTTAACAGTAGGAGGGGAAGCATGAAAATCGATTTGTTTCCACCTATTTTTACAACATTTGGTTTTTTCCCCACTGCTTCTCATTTTACTTTAGAGATCTTGGTTTTGACTGACAAAAGAATAAATACGGACCCAGGGTACAGGAATGAAAGACATGCAGTGAAACATGACAGACCCTGGCAGGCAGTAGGGCCAGTTCTAAAGGAAGGAGTGTCAATTATTAATCTATAACTTATTTAAAATGCCTGACAGCTGTTCTTAAACAGGAGGAAACCAAAATGAAAAACAACAGGTAAATTTTAAGTAAAAGACCTCCATGTGATGCAATCCAGCATAAGGTGCACCTGATGAACACGAACAAGTTACATGTAAACAGAAGAAAAAAAAAGCTGGTTTCCACTCTAACAGTCTCATCACAGACACACTATTTCTGATGTTTTATGACCAAGTATTTCTGCAAGTATTAGTAGGAGCCCTGCTTTTCATCTACCTGTATTACTTTCCAGCACTTTGCTCTGCTAGAGTACAGCAGTGTTTAAAGGGTGTTTACACAGATGAAGAAACTTAAAATAGTGTCACTGGATATGGCACCAGTTTGACAAGTTAGGAGGGATTTTGGTTCCCAGTTCTCCTAAAATATCAAGCATACTCCACATCCCATGCTTGCAAACATGGAACAACTCTCTGCCTTCAAAAGACGTCCACCAACTACAAAACACAACACAAGGCTAAAGTATAGATTTGGAAGGTTTCTTAGCAAAAGATCCAGCACGTTTAAAAGCTTAATATAGTGCTATTTAAGATAAACTTGACAATGAGTTGAGATCAGTAAGACCAACGTTGCTCTAAAGAGGTTACAGAGCTGATAATGAAGCAAACCCAGAGTGAAGCACGGGAGAATTCCTGTTAGGGAGGTGTTAGGTCCTGCTGCTCTCACCAAGACAAGCATGCAATATTTTGAAAGCAGATCTACAGAATTAGTCAGTGGTTTTACTGACTTCACTTATTCCTAGAAGAACAGAACTTGTATCTGAAGGTATGGAATTAGTCTGTCTTGAAATAATGAAATTTGAGAGATTGTAGCTGGCTTTTTCAGAAGATAATATGCTTACAGTCTTCTGCTTAGTTCTCTTGGACACAGAAGGGAATATTTGCCATGACCAAACATTAAAAGAATACTTACAAAAAGAATTTCATTATCAAACAGTGTGTACTTACAAAAAATAATCCACCATGTTTCAAAGAATGATGATGCAGAATAACAGGGGTCCAGAGAATATAATTTACAAGATAATTAAAGCTTCAGTGTCTTAAGCAACCCAACAAACTGCCAAAATCAGTATTTTTGAAATACTGTGAAATGCTCAGGGACTGTGATGACACCAGAGGAAACTGCAGGAAACAGATCACAGTTGTGATGAAAGCTATAACTTATGGTAGATTGATATCCCTCTATTGAAGGAGGAATGACTCTCAACAGAAAAATTATGCCCTATAAACTATGCCTGAATAGTAACAGAACCAGAAAACCATAGCCTAGAAGTCGTTTCTTTGAACACGCAGGAACAATTACAGAGCAGAAAGGGAAATCCATCAAATTTAAAATCCTTTTCTTTCCATTCCCGCATTGTTCATCCCTGACTTTCCCATCTGGTAGGAAAAATTACTAAGCCACAGGGGCAAATATGGAACAGTTTACACACAACTACCTTGTGAGAACCTAGAACCTTCAGAGAATGTCATGTGCTGTATATGTGGAAATCTCCAAGGGCAACAGCCTCGTCACCTTCTACCTGCGTTAGCTACACTGGAGGTCAACCAGGTTTGAATCTATTTTACACAAACCTTAATAAGTGACAGCAATATTTGATGAAGTTACACCAGCTGTATACAGCAATGAGAGCAGCATCAAAATCAAGTTCTACATGAGCAACAAAATCTCAGGACTGCAGAGAAGAACACCATTTGATTTACTCAAGTTTTCATAACGTTCCAAACCCCCCCTGGATCTGTTCCTGTGTGGGCTGCCCTGGGTGACCCTGCTCTGGCAGGGGGGTTGGACTTGATGATCTCCAGAGGTCCCTTCCAGCCCCTACCATTCTATGATTCTTTTTTTATTATTTTTAACATTACTGAATAGTCATTATTTACGTTCATCTGTCCAAAGTTACTATGCACTTAACTGCACTTTCTTACCATTCATGATTTTTATTAAGATAATAAACCAGTTTTCTCTCACTCTCTTTGTGAGCCAATTCTCTGCCATTTCTTACAATTATATCTGTGACCAAAGGGATTTTGAAATGAGATGATACTTTGACTGTTTTGTGGGACGATTGTGCTTTATTTCTTCCATTATGCTGAACTCTTGCAGCTCCCTGCATCAGTTAACCCTGTCTTTAAAAAAGGGGGTTGCCTGGAGTTTAAATAGCCTTCAAATATGCAGCACATTTCTGCACAAAGGCTGCAAATCAAGGACCATTTAGTAAAGATTTCCCCCAATGTACTTAACAGATTAAGCTAGCATAGTAAAAAGCAATAGAGGCTGGCCAATTTTTCTGCAACTGCACAATTTTGAGCAATATTGATGTTATTACACAGTGCTCAACCTGCAGAGGTACAAAGCACTGAAATATCTGGAGAACACAGCTTTCTTTTGGATTAATAAAAAAAAAAATAGCTACCTTATTAAACTGAGACATTTAAGGGGGGGAGGAATGGCAAAAAGGATGCAAAATCACTTTATCTGTTCTTTTCTTTCTCTCCCCATTGATCAGCACTGACTGAAAGTTAAGTGGTTTTGAGAAATAACAGATGGACAGTAATCTGGTCAACCTTGAAGCTTTGATGGTGTGGCTAGAATAGAGGGAGAAGCCTCCTCAAACAGCTCTGAAGTTTAAAGGTCTCATTACACATGATTTTTAAAATCTGATTACACAATGAGATTTTGTAAAAAGGTTTAACTTGTACTCCTCAGTCCAGATCCATCACTCATATGGCACCAAAGTGCTGTGCCTAACCACCAAGCCTCTTCCAGGCTTTTAGTGGTGTATCACCAAAGAAAAACATCAGGAACAAAAACCCAGGTACAGTGTAGAAGACCTAAACCTGGGTGCTAATGTGGATAGTAACAGATCCTCAGAGCTCCTTGACCAAGTATCCGGTCTTGCTTTGATGCTGGGAGGATAAAAAAGATGCTTTGAGAAACATTCTGTTCCTTCCAAAGAGAAAGAAAACAAACAAATGTTCTTGGTACTTGCCTCAATGAACTGAATAAACGAGTAAGAACTTGCTGTCAGATGGCATTAAGAAGCTGAATAAATATCTAAGATGATCATCTAGCCAGAATGACTTGAAAAGGAACACTTAAATTTAGTCTTCAGATAAACACTGATTTACCTTCCTGTTTTGATATGAGATGAACTTAAACCAGCACTATCTGCAAACTTTAGCCAAGTTACTTTCTACTGAAATGTAAAGGAAAGATCATTGTCTCTCCAAGAACTTATATATTTATACTTCAAATTGGAAAATAAGGTTGGTTTTCCTTTTAAATTAGAGAAACTTCCTCAACATGAGGAAGAACTTCTTTACTGTAAGGGTTCCAGAGCACTGAACAGACTCCCCAGAGAGGTTGTGGAGTCTCCTTCTCTGGAGACTTTCCAGACCTGTCTGGATGCATTGCTGAGTGATCTGCTCTAGTTCTGTCCTGCTCTGACAGGGGGGTTGGACTCGTTGATCTTCGGAGGTCCCTTCCAACCCCTACCGTGCTGTGATTCTGTGATTCTTCTAATAATCCTTCTCCTGCCTCTCCTACTCACCTGCTTTCACTATCAGACAACTTCCTTGCAAAAACCAGGCACGTATCAGCATTTTGTTTGCAGTGGGAAACTGGACACAGTAACACCTGCAGGAAAGAACTCGTATTCACTTTTCAACCGAAAAAACTTGCTGGCCTAGCGCCTTTTGCAGGCAGAGAGGGTTAGT
The DNA here is from genome assembly GCA_024336885.1 of Actenoides hombroni. Classification (NCBI taxonomy): domain Eukaryota; kingdom Metazoa; phylum Chordata; class Aves; order Coraciiformes; family Alcedinidae; genus Actenoides; species Actenoides hombroni. Next base: position 14,844,407 of record WUAM01000143.1, on the reverse strand, counting down.
TTATTGGCCGGTTTATGTGCACGGTTGTCTCTAACAAGTCCTTGGTCCCTCAACGGAACCGTTCTCTTCTCCTGATGAATGCTGAGAGTTTATCATATCTCCTAAACTTGCATTTGCCCGTCTGGCATTATCATACAGAAGGGCAATTTTATGTCGTTCAAGCCAATATGTGCTCTGACTCCAGTTAGTTTATCAGGCCTCAAATTGTGGAGAAAAATGCCAGGCAGTAGAAGGTTTTTCCCTTGCTTTTTGTATCTACAATCTAGAAATTGTACTCACTCCTAAGCCTCCTCAAACCTGGCACCAGCAGAGGCATAGGTGTCATGTTTTAACCTACACTGGCTGCTAAACACCCCCCAGCCACTCAGCCCCTACCCCCTCCCTGGGGAAGCGGAAGGAGAATCAGGAAGAAGGAAAAAACAAAAAAGGTGAGACCCCAGAGGTTGAGATAAGGACAGTTTAACGAAACAACACAAAGAGAGAAGAAAACAACACTACTAATGATAGTACTCATGAAATAACAGATGAAGTGAGTAATAGAAGCCAGGAAGGCTCCACCTGTGCCCAAGACACCAACTACCCCTGCTCTGGCTGCACTGAAGCACGTTGAAAACAGACACCTCCACCTCAGCGCAGCCCTCCCCTTATATAGGACATAACTCTGTATGGTATGGGATATCCCATTGGCTGGTTTGGTTGTTCATCCCGGCTGGGGCCCCTCCCCACTGCAGCCCCTCCCAACTGCTCGGGCCAGCAGCTGCTGGTGGCAACTAGCCCTGGACACAGAATCACAGCATGGTAGGGGGTGGAAGGGACCTCAAAAGATTATCCAGTCCAACCCCCCTACCAGAGCAGGGTCACCCAGATCAGGTCCCACAGGAACAGATCCAGGGGGGTTTTAAATGTCTCCAGAGAAGGAGACCCCACAACCTCTCTGGGCAGCCTGTTCCAGTGCTCCGTTACCCTCCCCGTGAAGAAGTTTTTTCCCATATTTATGTGGAACCTCCTGTGTTCCATCTTGCACGCGTTGCCCCTTGTCCTGTCATCGGTTGAGACTAAGAGCCTGGCTCCATCCTCCTGGCACATGGGAGTGTGATTTTTCTCTGCCATCCCTGGTATGGGAGGAGACCACCAGGGCAGACTGGCAGAGCAGTGATGCCTTAAACTGCAGCAGCAGAAGCAACCAAAGCTCATCTGTCAAAGGCCGTATTTCCCTGAGCAGTGCTCTGTAATTAACCACTGAAGCAGTGCTGGCCTCGCAGGCCTCAGGTAGTCATGGCAGGGCAGATAAAACAGAGGCTAAAGGGAAGGGAACACACAGTGCTCTTGGGCTTACTTGCCTCTAATTGCAAAGACGAACGCATTCAGTACAGGAGTCTGGATCCATGAAAAAACTACAAACTGAGTTGCCTTCTGGATACCCAAAATGACATATGTCACTGAGTCACACCATCCTCCAGCTGCTAACTGTGGGCCTCGCTGCTTCCTGCCATATTAGAGCAATCTGGTGAGGGCCCGTGGCAGAAGAGCTCTGGTTTATTCAGCGCTGTGCCTAACTTAATGACATCCCTTCACGCTCTGTATTACAGAATCACAGGATTGCCTAAATTGGAAAAGACCTTTCAGATCATCCAGTCCAATCATTAACCCAACACTGACCAGACCTTGATTAAACCATGTCCCTGAGCACTGTGTTTACATGACTCTTAAATACCTCCGGGGGTGGGGACTCCACCGCTGCCCTGGATGAGCTGTTCCAGTGCCTGATAACCTGTTCAGTAAAGAAATTCTTCCTAATATCCCATCTAAACTGCCCTTTGGGCAACTTGAGGCTATTTCCTCATGTTCTAATTGTCCTCTTGTTCTAATTGTCCCGTGTCCTTATTGTTGGAGGGTGAATTGGCTTTTTCTAACTACCACTGCTACCTTCTAAGAGGGTAGGACAACCCTCAAGACAACCTTCACAAGGTCACAGGAAATAGGACTTTGGAGGTCACCCAGCCTACGCCCTTGTCCATCTAAGCCACTCCAGAGAGCTGCTTGCCTAAACTCCACCCAATTGCCTTTCAGTTCTTCAAACCCTCACGCTCCAGCAGGGAATCCTAATAGAAGTATTTGCATAGGTGGAAGAGAGGCTTGGAGAGAAGTTTTTCTTGTTTGATTAAAGCTGAACTTTCAGTGTAAACTCTGGAACACACGCTGCAGAGAGGGGATTGTGCCTGTTGCAGGAGACAATCCCCTGTGAAAAGCCTGCTTTTATATGGTTTAGAAGGAAAAAAAAAATCCCAATTGGAAAGACAATTACTAACATGGAGTTTTGAGGTTTTGTTTGATGTCTTAGAGCACAAATCCCGAGTTCCCAGAATCTGTCATGTGAAGGATAACATAAATAGCTTCCTAGGAGTGGAGAAAGAGCATCGAGATTGCAGTTTTCTTTTTAAAACACAAGAGTAGAGCCTCTCCATGGGTAACAAATCCTTATCGCCCAGACTCTGCTGCCATCACGCGGCCATCTGCCACCTCTGGGTAATGCTGACACACACCCAGCCTGCCGACTTGGGCTGTGTTTCCACTGCTTCACTTCTCCATTTCTTCCTCAGTTTTCAGAATGCCACAAATAATTGGGATCAATTTTTCTCCGAGTTTCTGCAGATCAAAATATTTTTTTATTGCCAGATAGAATCATAGAATCGTTAGGTTGGAAAAGATCTCCAAGGTCATCAAGTCCAACCTTCTATCCAGCACCTCCATGACCACTAGACCATGTCCCAAAGAGCCACATCCACCCACTGTTTGAACACCTCCAGTGATGGTGACTCCACCACCTCCCTGGGCGGCCTGTTCCAATGCTCAACCACTCTTTCAGTAAGG
>WUAM01000143.1:14824936-14841436 GCA_024336885.1 Actenoides hombroni | reverse complement strand
GGCAATTTGGCCGTGCACGCGCGGGGCGCGGCCCCTTGCACCGGGCGCGTTCCCGCCCCGCTTCCCTCCCGCGGGGCGGCCTCTTCTCCGCGCGGGCACGGGCGGCAGCAGCGCGCGCCGGAAGGCGCGGCCTCCGCCTCTCCGCGGTGCGGCCCTCGGCGGCCGCCGTCCCGGCGAAGCCCCCAATATGGCTCCTGCGGCGGGCGGGGGAGGACGGGGACGGGGGACGGACGAGGCGAGGCACCTCCCGCGGGCCGGGGCCCGGCCGCCCCGCCGGGGAACAAAGGCGGCGGGGAGCGGCCTGGGCATCGCCGGGCTCCCCGCGGGGAGGGGGGGGCGCCCGCAGGAGGAGGCCCCGCGGGCTTTACGTCCTCCCGGTCGAGCAGTGGAGACGCTGAGCCGCGGCCGATGATCTCAGGCGCTAAATATGGAGTTTCGGCTCGGCTTGGCCGGGTGGCAGGGCGGTTTGTGTCAGTCCCATCTGTCCCGGCCTTCGGGGCAGCACCGGGTCCGAAGCACCTGCGGGGGGAGCGGGGGGCACCTCTGGATACCGTCACTGCTGCTGCTGCCTTGTTCTAAGTTCTGTCTGCCAATAACGCCGGTGTCAGCGGCCCTGCTGCGCCTGTCGCCGCTCGGTGCGAGCGCCGTGACACCTGTGCTCATGCAGTCCTTGCTAGGAACACTTGTCAGGCTGAGGGACACAATGGTTACAAATTGGGCACCTTGCAATTCCGCAGTAGGAGCCGCTCGCTGCGTGGATGAGCGTATCTGTCTTTCCTGGGTTTTTATTTTTTTTTCTTCTTAATGAAATACATATTGAAAATAAAATGGCTTTAATAAAGAAAGAGGAACTGGGGATGGAAAGGGCTTCTTTGTTCTGTCTTCCCCAGAACGTTACAAGTCTAAGAGCTCAGGACAAGAGCAGCAGAAATACATGCAACATGGTGACTGGTGAGTCCAGATTGTCCACATGCTGCAAGTTGTGTGTGTGTTTTCAGTAACCTCAGTCTAAGTTTTATGAACTAACTGTATGTGCTTATGATCCTCAAAGAGTTTCTTGAGCTTATTTCCTGGGGAAAAAAAAAAATGCAGTTATGCTGAACAGGGAGGAATTATCTCCCTTTATCAGAGAAAGCTTATTGCCCAGATGCTGTTTTGGTTTTTTGGGTTTTTTTTTTAAATGCAGTATTAAAAAGATGCTGCCGAGATCTAGAGAGGGTGTGTGTTTGCTGTTTCTAATGAGTGTCTACAGGATAAATAGAACACATAAATTAGTATGTTTTAAATAACTAACAGTAAAAGTGGTGACTGCAGCAGCAAGCTGTGTATGTTGCCCTACAAAAGCCTGTTGAATGCACACCTGAGCCTTAAAGAGGTTTTCTGTCATAAATGCAGGTGAGTTTAGTTGTAATAAATACAGTTTCTGGGAGTACAGTGTTACTTTCCTGAATCTGCATTTGGACTTGGTACCTCTGCCACTGCGTGGGGTTTTCTGAAGTGCAGTTTTGAGTGACTCAGTGCTTTCAGTTAAATAACCCCAAGCAGCCTTCAAGCTGACAGGAACAACTCTGAGAGAAACTCAGTCCTGCCCCCACCATTACCTGTGGTGTCTTTAGCTCCTTTCTGATTACCAGAAAGCTGGAGAGAAAACAAACTGAAGATTCTGCTGTTGTTCTGGGGCAGGAACCGATACCGTGTGGCACAGGGGCGGGTTCTGATCCATGCTTGGGACTTTCAGTGCTGTGGTGGCTCATGTGTTTTAGGTGTTAGTGGCTCTCGGTGTAGTAGCTTCAAGCAATTATAAAGGAAGATTTATTTTTTTTCATGCTAGAAGAGAGGATAAGGGAGATTCCTTCTGACAGTTTGCGCCAGAGGAAGATTTGCTACCAGGGAAGACTGGCCTAGTAGGGTTTTGATTTTGACATTGAAAAGAACTAATTAAGATGGAGTACCTGAGCAGGGTCGAGGATTTGTATCTAAGAAATTAATGCTGTGTTCATTCTGTGTCCTGGTGGTTGGAAGAGGTAGGTGGTGATTTGGTGGTGGACCTCTTCTTGATCTTTGGGCTGCTGCTTTGTGTGTCTGGGTTTCTGGTGCCTTCCGGTCTCTGCTGCACAGAAGCATGATGTACCTGTGAGCAGCCCTTGACACAAGGGTTGCAATTCCAAAAGTAAAAGTGAGGGCTAACAGCTGCTGGATAGCTGCTATTGAAAACCGGGGACCAGCAGACGTCCTCGCTCTCTCCCTTGACAAGATCATCAGAAAGTGAATAGCTGTTCTGCGAGTTGTTACAACATAAGCACCAAGGAAGGAGCAAGGAAGAAGGCAGGACCTTTGCTGAGAGGTGAGACCGTTCCATTTGGCATCAGCTAGTTGTCAGAGAGCATATCATCTCCCAGAGCACCTCTAGTGTTCATGTCTGGCTTCCCAGCACGGTGTCCTTGAGGCTTACTCCTCAGGAGTCTTCCCTCTGAAAGCTGTGTCTGTGAGTGCACCTCGGAATGGACATGCAGAATGATTGTGCTCTTCTGAAAGCCTCACTGTAGTACCAAAGTCAAATATCTGTGAGTTCCAGGTAGGAAATCAGGAGGAGTTAATCACTCGATCCGTTTTCTAGCTTCAGAGTACGGAACAGAGCATCTTTACAGTTCGGTGCAAGGTGCCTTTTGCCTGGGTCTGATGTTAACATACCCTCAGTGGCATACCTACAAGATGTTCTCTCTTGGTTTCACCCTGGACATAAGGTCACCTGGGAAAGGGTTAGGAATGTGTCCTGTAGAGGTGTGGAGTGCTCCTGGAGGAAGCCTCATCTAGCAACTATGGGAATAGTGTTACTGGCTCTATCACAGGAAGAGCTGTCTTGAAAACATGTTGGATCAGAGTCTCCAGAAGGCAGAAGAACTGTTTTTTCTGTCCAGCTGTGTGTTCCACAGGAGCTTCTGTATACTGATTTTTATAGAGCTGTTGGATTCACTAAGTGAACACTATGAGCTGCTGCTTTTTACTAAACAAGCGTTCACGCGCAGAAAGTTCCACCTCAACATGAGGAAGAACTTCTTTACTGTAAGGGTTATAGAGCACTGGAACAGATTCCCAGAGAGGTTGTGGAGTCTCCTCCTCTGGAGACTTTCATGGCCTGTCTGAATGCATTTCTGAGTGATCTGCTCTAGTTCTGTCCTGCTCTGGCAGGGGGGTTGGACTCGGTGATCTTTGGAGGTCCCTTCCAACCCCTACCATTCTGTGATTGTGTGATTCCTGTCCTATTTGCCACTGATTCCCCATCATCTATTTATTAGGCATACATTATTTCAACCTGAATGACATATTATAGATTTAATGATTGCAACATGTACAGTCCTGAGGAACCACAGAAATCGGAGAATGTTGTAGGAATTACAAGAACTTGGAGAAGCCCTGGGAAATATCTGCTGCTGAAGCAGTTCTCTGAGGTTTCTCTGAAGAGAGATATCTACCCATTTGCTTGAAGAAGTAGGACATCACCAGTCTAAATTACCTGAGTTATCCTACTCGGTGTGATTTGACTCTAGTCCCTAAACACCATCCCTGTCCTTCTTACTTTCTCCAAGAAAAGGTTCACATGACAGTGGAAGTCGTAGCCACGACTATCTTATTACATCAACACAAACAGGCAAAGAAAGTTTTTTCTACTGCTGCAAATGAACAACAATTAACTAAAAGTAGCCTGTGAAGCAGATGCAGGTATGAAACAGATTCTGAGAGAGGTATGTCTGCCTGATAGAGTTCTAAATACATTTGCTGATTCAAATCCTATCATGGAAGTCAACCACTCCCTCAGAACCACTTCATCATCCTTACATATTGAGTCCTTTATATTCCTGCTATTAGCCAGTTTTGAGAAAAGCTATTTTGCATATGTTTTGAATTCTCCAGTGTTTATGTAACAGCCATACTGTACCTTAAATGTATCTTCACTGTTAGGATTAAACAGCTGGTGTTTCCCAGATCCCAAAATAATAGGACCAGAAGCTCTGTTTTCTCCATAAGCATAAAGGGATACTGTTGCTGTTGTGCCAGCTGTTTCAAAATCCCCGGTGACTACAGTAATCTTCCAGTCTCCATCTGTAAAGTGAAAAAATAAAATCAAAATGCTTTTATAACTGTTACCGATATGTAGCAAGGTACTTGAGAAGTATAAATAAAAGCATAGTTTAGCCCAGGGACTGTAAGTGCTCTGCACCTCAAAGGTAATGATGCTGGGAGAGGCAACAGAAGAATGGCTAAATACTGCATCAATCAAACCTATCTCAGGCAAGTTGTCTCACTTTAAATATTTCAGAGTTTTGAAGCATACTAAAGGTGGAAATATGTCCACAGAGATTTCGAGTGATAGCCCTGTGGGTCAGCAGGGAAAAAAGCCCAATCTCCAGCATTTGGATTATGACAACACATGTAACTAAGAAATGCAACAGGAAAAAGTATTGAAGAATCCAAATTAAGAGCAATTTCCTCTCATTTTATGTTGATGTGACACATCAAGAGCTCCGTTTGCCTGGATGGAAGCACGACATTGAGATTAGCATGAAAAAAAAGAAGATTTTTGAGGAAATTCTGACACTAGACAAGGACTCTTTAGAAAATCGTTTTATATAAAGCTTCCCTGATACTCAAATGTCATCTCTGCTCCCGTACAATGCACGCAAGTTATTTAAATATCTGAAAGCAGATTAATATAAATCTTATTTTAAAAAAGAACAATTCATCATTGTAAAATGCATTTCTACATCTGAAAAGCTGGGATCACACGCTCTCCACCCCTCTTTTGACTGCAGCTTTTGCCTGTAAGAAACAAGTTCCACTTAAACGCATTCTGTATGAGGCAAACAAAAAATGAAATACCAGCCCACAGTCATCTTATAAATAAATGACACAGTGTACACTGCAATTTCATTACTAGAAAGCTGCCTGGTAATACCTGCATGAATTAAATCCGTTGTCTGACAGAAGTATTTGTCTTGGGCCAGTCACAACATCCCTCAGTAAATTTACCCCACAAAGACTGAACTGGAGCAGGAAGTTTGAGCTCCTAGTTCCCAAATTTTTGAGGTCTGGGTTTAAAAGGCGATAGATTTTTAAGTGCACATAAATACACAGTTGGGAAGTCAGAAAACAGCAACAGCTCATTTGGTTTGATCAACCAAACCTGTCCAGCAGGTCAAGGGAAGTGATTCTCCCTTGTACCGCACTCTGGTGAGAGCCCACCCAGAGCACTGTCTCCAGCTTCGGGAACTGCAGCACATGAAAGACATGGACCTGCTGGAGCAGGTCCAGAGGAGGGGCATGAAAATTATCAGTGGGCTGGAGCACCTCTCCTGTGAAGAAAGGTTTCTGTTCAGCCTGGAGAAGAGAAGGCTCCAGGGGCCCTTACTGCAGATTTTCAATATATAAAAGGGGCTTACAAGAAAGGCAAAGACCAAGGCCTTAGAGACAGGATAAGGGGCAATGGTTTTAAATTGAAAGAGCCTAGATTTAGACAGGACATAAGGAAGAAGCTTCTTGCAAGGCAATGGTTTTAAATTGAAAGAGCCTAGATTTAGACAGGACATAAGGAAGAAGCTTCTTGCAATAACTGTGCTAAGACACTGGAATGGGTTGCTAAGAGAAGCTGTGGATGCCCCATCCCTGGAAGTGTTCAAGGCCAGGCTGGACAGGGCTTTGAGCAACCTGATCTAGAGGAAAGTGTCCCTGACAGTGGCAGGGAGGTTGGAACTCAGTGACCTTTAAAGATCTCTTTCAACCCAAACTACTGTGATTCTATAAAGGAAGTGAACCATTCAATTTCCACTAAACCTTGCCACAAACTCTTTTGTACCTTTGAAAATTTGCATCCTCACAGCTTTCTCTATAGACCCACTTCCTGGACAAAAGAACCATAGCACCAGGATACAAAACATCTAGGTCAGTTAGAAGGGTGAGAAGCCTCTACATGCTGAAGGTGGAAACAAAGAGCATGAGGCAGGAGCTCCCTGTCCCACAGAGGAGTTCATTTACCAAAAAAAGTCAGCCTCTCCTGTTTTCAAACAATGTAATATTAATACCTTAAACCCAAAGGTTCTTTGGACTGTTTGGCTGGAAAATAAGAACAAATCAATTTACAAGTGTGTATGAAACATGGTACAGACAAAATGACCCACTATTCCTCCTAAAATTTCAAGTCCTTCAGAAACAAATATTCATTTTAAAGCAGGCAAAATGTATTTTCTTTTGGACTCATTCCTTGCCTGATTTATTGTCCTCAAGTGTTTCTGATAGCCTTTTCTATTGTATTATCCTTTCTAAGACTCTCTTTTGTCAAGCAGTGCAGCTTCAGAACAACACAGTTGGTACTCTTGAGACTATATTCTAGCTAGCTCAACTCCTGCCTCCAAAGGATAAGCGTAGTATTAGTAAACAGTTTGGCACAAAAGTACAATTCTCCATGTAAAAAAGGGAATCAAACTTCCCCAAAAACATGATAAAAAGAATTCTAGTTTGCATTCTTCTATACTGACTTTAAGGCTTTTACATTTTCTGGGAGCAGACAGGACTTTGTGTTTGAAGGACAATGTGGGGCAGGAGAAGAATCCTGAAAATTTCTGATCTCTTTGGTGCCAGAAATCCTCATTGTCTTCCTGCATGCTTCCAAATAGAAACTGGAAACAGTAACTATTACAAACCTATAATTCTCCTTCTCCTTGGCATAAAAAGCTAAGGTTTGTTCCGATGAGGTAGAATACCAATAGTTCCTTAACAACTGAAGAGGAAAACACATTGAGGAGAAAAGAATGCAGGTAAGCATGTAATGAGGTGACTTTCATTTAGCATACATGGATGACTGGTGCAACCTGGCACCAAGTGCATATCCCTGAGGACATCAGAAAGTGGTACCTTACCACAAATTACTTTCCAGAATTATTTTTTTTCCTAGAATATTAGAATCAATACAATAAACTAGAAAATTCTACTTCTCAGAAATAGAATTCTGTTTAAAAAAAAACCAAAACAAAACAAAAAGTGATATAGAATGAAAACTAGGTATTTAAAAAAGGTCGTGGGGGAAAAAAAAGTGGATGAAAATCTCAGATCAGCTGCTCATCCAGGAATTAGAGCAGTGCGTGTAGGTGTGGGATACCCAACTTCAAGTCTCTTTCCCACTGTTCCATATTTCAGCAAGTGCCTCAAAGAAGAGCCTGTTAGATGTGTATGCTTTTGGCTACCTAACTCTGCTTGAAACGTGCAACAAATGCACCTTGCTTTTCTGTGAAACAGGTCTGTTTTGATACAGGGTAAATTTTGTCATCAACAAAACTGATCAGCTCTTCTGGACAGCAGAAAGAAAGTTCTCTCATAGGGTCAGGATGAGTGTCCTGTGAACAAAACGTTTACTCCAAGCCCAGGGAAAGCTTCCCACAGCATGCACAAAAATCTGCACATGTGTTTGTTTGCTGCTTACTTTGCAGGAAACCAGATGTTTGTGATCATTCAACAGATTTGAGTCTTTCTTTTTTTCACCCCTGCCTACAGGTCATCAAGAGAGTTCTGAGGAAATTAAAGTGGTTGCAGAGTGACAAAGGTGCTGTGCTGCACCCATTCAGAATGAGAGAATTGCTGTCTTCTGTCTTGAGTTGACAACAGCCACAGCCTTCTGTCCCTCTCCAGCTGTGCCAAGGGGCAGCTCACAGGGCAGCACAGCTTGGGGCTTAGGAGACACCACTTCTCAGACATCTGCTGGCCTTACATTATTGTGCACTTCGTCTCGTACTTCCCATGGCTTTGCATACTAAGAGACTGGAGACAAGCCAGTTGGATACACACTTAGGTTAGCCCTGCTCTTTGTCAGCTTCTGTCGGGCTTCTGGGGCCATTTTTATCCACTGCAGCTTTTGCTGTATAACCAGACGAGCACAGCTTCTATGACACCGTGTAGAGATCCCGCTGTAGGTGTGGAAAGGACTGAGCAGACTGATTCAAACTACGCCAAGGAGGATCTCCAGGTACAAGCCTTGTGGAACTGAGGCAGGCAGAGAGAAGGGATGAGCTGGCAGAAAATGAACGCCTTCTGAAAAAGGCATAGGGAAGAAAAGGGCAAAGATACTTGGGATTCAAAATAAAGCTTATAATAGAGTGGAATTTGAATATCATTTCTAAAATAACTGGATACAGATTTTATAATTAACTACTTGCCATAGAGATGTTATTTAAGACAAGGCATTTGGGTCTTTCTGGATATCTTGATTGATGTAATAAACTATGAATAAACATTTTCAAATTTTCCTCCAACAGCTTCTAGATGATTGTTCAACCTACAGCATGAAACGTTCCTCAGAGCTGAGAAAATGTTACGTGTTATTAAAAATGTAATTTAATCTGCACTGGTTGCAAGGACAGAAAAGTCAAGCTGAACAAATATGAAATCACAGGTAAAACAGAAGATTAAAAACTAATGGTGAGAACAAAATTATATATAGCCTAGGAGGAAGAATCATGGTGTAAAATGATAACTACAAAAAATAAAAATGGAAATAGATTACCAATAAGCAATAGAAAAATATGAATTTTCAAACAAACAGAGAGAAAATTAACATTATGGAAAGAAAAATTACAGAATAAAAAGAAAGCATAAACAAAGTGATTTATTGTTTCAGTTAAAATGTGAAGTTTGGAGTTTTCTAAAATGTTCAAATAGTGTGCTGTAATTAATATTTGTAAATAAATACAAACGGCAACAAACGTGCACAGCAATTAGTTCTGAAACAGAAACAGTCTTCATTAAAGACAGAAGCCTAGATAAGCATTTACCATTTGCTGCTTCTTGCATTTTCAGCTGTTGATTTATTTGAAATTCTGCACAAAACAAAAACAAAAAAAGAGTTAATATAGGATCTATCCTTTAACATTAAAGAGGTTTGGAAGAAGACATGAAAGACACATTCTGTGATTCCAGCCAATGCAAGCAAACTTTCCTTCTCATCCATTCCCTCATTACTTTCTCACTATACAATTATACCATTATACAATGCAAACACAAAGTGTATTCTCTCAGAAATATAACTAAGGAAGTAAAAAAATTGTTAACTCTGATATTTAAAGTGTAAATTCAGACCAGATTTCTTCAGAAGAAAAACTAACAAATTACTGATGTTACTTCCATAAAGTTACAACGAACCTCACCTTGAGGGTACAGCTCAATTTCTGAATGAATTACACCTTGGGACATAAATGGAAGCCACCTGAGAATAAGAAACAAAATAAGAAATAGGTAATAATCATTTCTTTTCTCCACCATATATACCATAGAATTGAATGATTCACATCATATTTTGATACTGAATACATAGAACAGCAAAGGACCTCTACCTCTAAGCTTTTAGTATTTGATTGGATAGATGTTACAGTAGAAATTATTCGACCTAACAAAGAATTGTATTTGTGTGAACCTAAGAGCTGTGTAAGTGTAAAATATACTTGTGTCAGATCGAGAGACTCATGTGGCATGACTGTAGTTATTTGTAGAGCTAAACAGAAGAATATGGTACAGAACATTTCTTTCAGTGCTATGGGTGCTAAGTATAATTTGTATGTACCCATTGCTCTGTTCCTTAAAATCAAGGTTCAGTGTTAAAAAACCCCCAAAACATGGAACCAAATACTAATTTATTACTCCTACAAATTGAGGACAGACAGATGAATCTGAGAGAGTACAAATTAAGGCAAACACTGGTTCAGTTTCTTAGTCATGTTACTCTAGGCTACAGATAATTTTGAAATCTTTTCATTCAGAACATGGATTATCAACTCTTTTAGCTCTCTCCTGCTTGGTAAAAAAAACCAGCTGGTTTTCTGGGGGGGGTGGGTGGTAAAAAAATAAACTAACAAGCTTCTGGGTTGTTGATTTCTCTTTACTCCATCCAATTTCATGGGCTCTCCAGGAATGACCTAAACTGTTGAGTCTCCTATGAAGCCTCTTGGGAATCCAGAATAAGCTGGGCAGGATGAGTTCAGAGCAGCTTTTGAAGGTTCCTTATTTTTTCTCTTGAAAACATTAGCAGGCCAATGAATACAAGAACTAATCTCTGAGAAATAAGTTTTGTCTTACTAGATGATTACTTGTTTCCATCACGTCAGCTAAAACCTGACCACACAGGTATCTTCTGCAACCCTAAATGTTAAAAAGTATCAGTCTGTAACTAACAAATGCTGTATAATTGAAATTCAGTGAAAGCTGTTGGATGTTCAGAAACGAAAATCAGATTTTCAAGTGAGATAAAATGCTTATGTTTCCTTGACTAAATGAGAAAAAATACAGCATTTGATTCATACCCTAGATCATAAAATATCAGTGTAAAATAAAGCTGTGAGGCTGAAGATTAGTAAATTAGAGAGATTTCTGAAGAGCAAGAACTTCCCCCCTAGAATAGAGCACAGTGCTGTAGCTTTACATTTTGACCAACATGGAAGCTATGCCTGATTCCTCACCACTGACCTATTTTAGTTCTTTTTCAGTGGCAGAGTTCCCTTGTAGAAAAGTTAGGAATGAAAAAAAAACCACCTCTCTCTTTGTTCTTAACAGTGTCTGTCACCGAATAGATTTTGCTGATCAACATCTGGTGTTAATGATCACAGCATTAACACAGCAAAGGGCCCTGACATGCATCATCCCTAAGCCATGCTACCCACTGGAGTACAGCTATGAAACAGAGTTGATCTTCCATCAGTGAGGTAGGCAGCTGACTTGGTTTTGTTGTAGAACTTCCATCATGACATTTTAGCTATATTTGTTTAGAAAGGCAGCAACCACAGCTAGCAACAACAGCTGGTCTACATCCAAATCTGCTCCTGAGAAATCCTTGGTCTTACACCACTACTTAAAAAACTGATTGAAGAAAAATCTCAGTTTCAGAGAGTTTGATCAAGGTGAGAGGGCATCATCATTCCTGGTTTTGAGGATGTGACAAGTTGTTTAAGGTTATATAACAAATCCATAAAAGTCCAGACAAAGTAACCAGGCATGATGCATTTATTAAATATCATTAATTACATATTCTTAGTTCAACATTATTAATTCTGGTGCCTTGTCACATAGTCAGGTGAATGATGCACACACCCACAAGATAGACTGGACTATAATAACTGGACTACCATAGTAGCAGTCCAATGCATACTAGTGGACTACCATCATATATTTCCAAACATGCAAAACTCATTATTTATCTAGTGACTTTTAAGATGCTCATTTAACAAACGGAACAACCACGGGCATCAGTTTTGTCCCTCCAGCAATGCTGTTGTTCATAAAGAGAGTGAATGCTACTTCTGGATGGCAAATCTCTTTTCTTTCCAACTTAGGAATATATTTGATTTAGACCCTTTTTCTGTGCTTTATCTTTTTGTTTCTGAATGGTAAGCCACACTTGTAGCACTGACCCTTGTATGATAAGGCTGCACTGTACAGTCTAGTAACACCACCACATTGCAAGCATTCAACCTTTGCTATGGACCATAGAGCACATTCACTCAGCAATCCATTCTGGAACAACACATTTTGGAGGTTTTACGAAACTATAAAATCATTCAAAGCTTTTCTTTCCCTGGAAAGTTGTGCCCATTGGTTGGCACACTACTAGTAGCGATACATATTTAGGAATATTTACAGGTGTTGTTGTAGAAAATACCTTTCACAGTTGAAAACATACTCCGAGTTGCTCTCGGCTTCTCTGACAATGACTTTATCACAGTGCCAGTACCGGGGCCTGGCATCAGCCTCACAGCGCAACAGCACCTTCCACAGCTTGCCAAGGGAGACAGCTTCCACTCCAAAAGCACTGACCTACAAGACACGCCGCAATTTGCCACCGCTAAGTCAGTCTGAAAGTTGAAGTGTTTCAAAAGCCTGATTAACTCTCCCGCTGTACAAAGGTTCTGGTGTTTTCCGTGAGGGTTGGTCTGTATCCAAAGCGTTTGGATCTGAAAAGCTAGATGTCTTTCGGTTATGTATCCGAGTAAATGAGAAAACACAACTAAAACCGGACTGCAGTAACAAGCCCAAACAAATCAGGTTTTCAGCAATCATCCAAAACACTGCACACAACCTTTCTGTACCACTTCAATACCTTGCCATTTACGCTTACCAACGAGTGCAAGCTTTTATGTCCTTTGTTGATATTTATTTAAAATACAGACTTTCTTATCCTATTCTCCTTTTGGTCTCACCTCTCCTGTTTACATTTTATTCAGCTGAAGAGACTGAAATCTGACAAGCCACTTTCCCCTTGTTACTCCTTTAGGTTTGAGCATACAGTTGGTGAAGCTTGTTTTCACAGGAGCATGAAGCTGATCAGGTGAAAGGTTCAGGTCAGTGATATTCTGTCATGGTAAAAAGCATATAGCTCTCTAAACGTAACGGTTCAGGTCACACTTCTCACAATAAAAGGAAAATGAAGGAAAGAACTACTCTGGAAAATTCGTGTCTGTAAAGTTCTCAGTCCTTAGCAAATGGCAGAATGGAGACTGCCTGTACAACTTCAGTTCTCCCTTGTGTATATATATGATCCTAGTGTAATATATGATCACAGGCTCTTCTTGCTGAAGGATCCTGCCTCAATTTATGCACAGGCAGAACTGCAGCTTTTGACTACTTCTTTTTATCTTCATTATCTTGATGACTCTATGCATTATTTACCGCAACCACCCAAACAGTTCAGTGAAGCAGAACTGATTTCCCCAGTGACTTCAATTTTGCACTTTTTCCATAATACCCCAGTTTTCTGCAAACACTGAAATCTATTTTTTGAAAGGCCATCTGCATAATATTTAATTTTATATAGTTAAAGCACAGAGATTATTGCCAAAGGCTGTCGAGATGCAAAGCACTTTGGGTGCTCATGTGAGAAAAAGAGGGGTTAATTTATCGACATACTGAACATTTCAAAGAGCTCACTGTGTCCAGAGCAGAATTTTCTTGAACCAACCTCAGTTACAGCTGTGGTTGCTCAGAAAAGTTAAAACTCGTTACGCAGCAAAACAGAAGCACAGAAAAGGTGGTCACTCGGGCAAGCTTTACTTCAGTGATTTGCCCAACATCGTGTAGCATATCTGTGGCAGGGATTAAATGAACTTGGCCCAGTCAGCACTCAACTGCCTGTCTCATAAACTGAGATATCCCTGGCCCTACTCTGTACTATCCACTGTCTCATTCACCCATTTCCATAACAAAGTCCACTTTGAGCCACACCCTTAGCCCTTGTATGAATAATGTGCTGCACTTACTATCAGTTTGGATAGAATAATTCCCCCAGAAAGCTCCACGTAAATTCTGAATTTCAATTGGAATAGAACTTAAATTTAAAGCAATAGTAATGCTATAAAATATGTATTTTAAATAGTGTAAATACCTCTGAAGTTTCCCAGTGGATTATTTTTATGCTTAGTATTTTGGATATGCTTTTTATTTTGTAATTAATATTCCATTAACAGCTTGATACCATTTGTTAGACATACAAGTGTTAATTCTCAATAGCTCATGAGGGAAGAAACTGGCTTCATAGAAGGTCATAAGATTGCTAATGGCAGAGCTAAGATTAAATTCAGTAGTTCCTTCCATACATTACTGCAGAAAATCTGGATGATGTATATTTTACTTATGGAGGAAATAGGAGGTAATTGAAAGAAAAATTTATTTAAATCTGCCTTACATTAATGACAATTTTAAACCATGATATACGAAAAGAAATACATAACAAACAGTCCTACTAAGATCTGAAATCATGGAACTATTTCTGTGCAGTCCTTTGGAATCAGCTGTACTTAGTCTTAACAGAATATGTTTTATATTCACAGGCAGCTCTTATCATCCTAGGGGGGTTCTTAATATAATGCTTTCTTCCCCTTTTCCTACTTATGTTTTCAGTGATTCTAGGTATTCCTGGATTACCATAAAACTATTTTCCTTTGTTCTCAAAAATTATTTTGCTAAATCTCTGTGATCTTTTTTATCAGGAATCTGCTAGGACCAGTAACAGTTACACAGTTATAGCTAAGCAAATTGTTTTTCAGACTTACCATTCCTCTCTGAAATGCCATTGGTGTACCAGACTTCTGCAGAAGTCTCAGACCAGAATCTCCTCTTTTTCCATAGATACACAGATAAACTGCAGAATCTGTATCCGCTTGCTCCATGTCACCAGTGTAGACATAAACATGGTACAAAACAGCTTCCAGAAACAACCAAAAGAAGAAAATACATGTATAAACAAAATTCATTTTAGTCATCACCCCATCTTAATGGAAACAATGCCAGAAAATTTTATTTGCAATTAATTTGATGGACTATATTTCCCAGAAATCAGTCTAATCTGTTTTTAAGATTGCCAAGACCTCATTTATGATTATGCAGCAGATGGAACATAATTCTGATGACATTAATACCAGGTATCTGATATATAAATAACTGTGCAACTGAAGTACACACATACTTGGGTAGATAGGTTTTCCAGCTTCCACTACTGGAAGTTCACAGAGAAAACCATGATTCTTTGACAGCCATGTGTTTGTTGGAAAATCCAGTGTTTTCTTGCTCTTTAGATGTTGCAGTGTCACCTAGAGAAGAAGCAATTCCAACTATGACTCAGTTCATTCTTTCCAGTGCTTTGCTTCTCAACAGCTAAACATATTTGTCTGTATCTTTTCTTCTACCTCAGAAAGCAGTAACACGATCAGTAAACATGACATACAAAATTGCAGTATGAAACCATTGTTATTTTGGCCACTGCTGGCAACTCGACTCCTCACTAAAGAGGATCTTTATTCACACCCATGGTATTACAGCTGAAAGCTGCAAGCCTCTAATCCTTGAGTATGTCTTGGACTTTAAAATTATCTTGTTCTTGGAACAAACCTATCTGTAATTGAAATTTCCTTTTTTGCCATAAGAAATGTCACTGATTCTGATTTGTGGAAGCAAACCACCTCCACGTAACACTGCCTGGAGTACTGAAGACTGAAAACTTTCTGCTAAGTGAGGTTAGGTGAGACTGAGCTTTTGGAAGATGTGGAAAGATTGACACATTTTTATATTAAGAATGAAAACAGGATGAAACTCATCATCTATATCCTGAACACTGGCAAGGAGAGGATATGTTGAAATATTAAATCAGTTTGTATTATATATGGCTCTTCTACAGCAGAACAAAAGAAAACCTGGGTACAGACACCCTCTTTTTATTCATCTGAAGACAGAATTCAAATTCTTCAGCTATTTGCTACTGTACCTCATGATAGCTGCCTCACTTGTTTCCTATAACTACAGCAGGCTTTCCTCTCTCTTTTATGGGAGCAGTTTTTCTTGGTCTTGAATTATAACAATGCTTACTACAGTTTTTTCCATAGGCAGAATGAAATCAGTGCAAAAAATTGTCACTCTGCAGTTGTGTTTGAATGTGCCTAAGTATGTATAAGGCATGCAAACAAAATTATTAAGACACGTATTCACATTCAAATTCTAATACTTAGGAAATCAGGCCAACATATGTCTCTACCTCACTTTTCCAATAAAATTCTATTTTAAGTAAAATCAAGACTTTTCTTTAACACTAAAGCATGTATTTATTCTAATGTGGAATATTTTTGCAGCAGTGATTCTTAACCTTTAATGTTTATTGGCAGAGCTCCCCCTGCTGACACGTAACAATTGCAAATATTAACTGTTTTGTCAAAAAACCACAGCTTTCAATTGAACTGCTTTCTTTCTGTGAAAAGAAATATTCAAAATTCCAGGGTTACCCTACAAAATTTGGACAAAAATGTTAAAAATTTTGTAACCACCGGGATGGAAAAACTGAAATATTTATACTTGTGTTTGGGTTTGGTACAGTTAAGGCCTTTGGATTAATGTCAAAATCTGTTAATACTGGGTAATTCTGGTTGTGTAAATCAGGCTTTTTAAGAGGAATTAAAGGCTGAAAGATAAGCTTGTGTCTTTGACAGATTCAAAATAAGGAACAGAAGGCAAATAATTATGTGCAATTCTGAAATAAATCTTACATGGGGGCAGTGTTAGCAGGAATTTAATCTGCTAAACATCACTAAATATCATGAGAAAAACAAGAGCTGAAAGAGAAGCAGAAAAGAAGAATTCATTCATCAAAATAAAAAAAAAAAACCAAAAACAGAATTTTCTTCTTCCATGAAAATGGTGTAATTGTGAGTTATATTTGGGCCAATTAGGTCTAAGCTACTCTTAAGCAAACTTTGCTTGTTCTTTACATGTACTTGTCATGGGATAGTTGTTGCTCCATCATTTTCAGTTTTTCATAGCTGGAATTTATAGCTAGAATCTCCCTTCTCCCTAACACATACTGAAGAGTACAGATGAGCTTTCAGAAAGCAAAACTTGGCAGAAGCCATCAATACACTAAAATTGTTATCTATGAACTACAGTAATTAGGAATAATTGGGGGGGGGGGGGGGGGGGAGGGAAAAAAAAAAA
>WUAM01000143.1:14773248-14824836 GCA_024336885.1 Actenoides hombroni | reverse complement strand
GCTGTCAGGAGGTACCCTGTACCAGTGCTTTTGTCATCTCTAAAGCAACCTAAGAAGACTAAGCAATAAGAACATATTACAATCAGCATTTTTTGATTTATGAATCTGTGGCTTCTTGAAAAGATGGGCTTTTAGTTCATACAAAATTACTAGAGCTGAAAAAATCATCACTGAAAAAATCTCACCCTTTGTAAGTTCCACTCCGATTGTTCATTGAGTACTTCATCAAGTTCAATTCTTATCTTGTAGATATTCCCAAGGTTTTTTATTTTAACCTGAAGAAAGCCAGAACAATACAACATGTAACTACAGACAAAAATATATATAACTTACACTGTAAACTTGCGTGGTAGAGGCTGCACACCGAATAACTGAGGCCATGCCTTGCAAACTAACTTTGTATCTGTTTCATCATTAAAAGACATTTCAGTTTCCCACACATACAGAAGAAGCAGCACCCTAAAGGCAAGCACAGGGCTGTGAGATCCATGCTGAAGACTGTCAGAGCCTTCCTATACATTTCCCTTCCTGTATTTACAATCATCATATGTCAAATAACTCAAATATCCACTTCTCTTTTATGCACATTTTGCCATTCATTCAATGTGGGCTCTATTTCTTGGAAAAATATAGCTACATCACATGTGGAGGAAAAAGATATAGATATATATATATATAATTGCATCTTTCTTTGCAATTGGTTCCAGATTTCTCTGAGCTACTCTAGTATCTGAGTATATAGGAAGAGCGCACGACATCTGATTGGCAGATTTAGGATTATAGGATCCAGAAAAGAGACTGCTTCTGTTTTGTCTAAGCAGATTTCTGCCTAAGCCTCAGTTTGACCAGATTATAGCCTAGCAAAATCACAGCACTTGCCAGGGAAATGATTTGGCAGATATTTGAACTTCTCAGTTTCAAAAGTAAAAAAGTTGGTCAAAAATTTCTGAAAAATTTCTCAGGAGAGAAATATGGAATATAAAATTAAATCCACTAAACTACAGGGCACAAATCTTTCATAATGTAGCACAGCAACAATATCATAAACTCTAGTATGGCCAAGTGAAGGATATAAAACTTTTGGAGACCTTAAAGAATAAGCTCTCAAAAGGTGGCAGAACATTCCCAAAACTTTGAAAATCACTGATACTCTCTTTGCTTTCTGACCACGATTGCATTTCTTTGCAATTTGCACTTTTCAAGCATTATACGTGTTCTTCCTTATGAAATCTACTCTATTCAACCCTATCCCACTTATCTGGGCTTATTTGAAGTGAGCATAAATCATTTTAGATCATTTGCAATGTACTGCTAGGAAAAGTAAGAGCTTTATCATATTAGTTCTCAAATAATACTACTATTAATAAAAGGTTGCTAACAGCCCACTCTACTCCATTTTTTTATATATATATATATACCCAACTATTTACACTGTACAAAAGTTACTTTTTCCTAGAAGGAACCCTCTGGTATCCTTCTTGATTTTTCTCATGCACAGGCTTAGAAAGGATTAAACAGACAATGATGACTCGCATAGGTAAGGTAAGAAGGAAGACCAGATGTGAATGGTTTTAATTCCTCAGGATAGTTCTACTCAAATTTTTTATAGTTGAGCAAACTGCTCATAAAATGAAACGTTAAAGAAAACTGACACCAAGCTGCCTGATTATTACAGGCTTTCAGAAGATGTTCCCTTCCCAGAAGTCCTGGCCAGAGCTATGGTTAAATTGATTACTTTAAAAAATAGAATTTGTTCTCTTCTGCTCTAGAAAGTATCAGTGAAGCCATATCAAGTTCAAAGATGTAAATGATAAAAAGATGAGGTAATTTTTTTAAGTCTTGCATTCCTATCCTCATTTCAAATCTTATCCTGCTAAACAAGTACAGAATAAAGTTTACAGGGGGAAAAAAAAACAAAAACAGAAGGAAGAACCCTTACTCATAGGCTTTTTCTTTGTGGATTTATCTACTGCAGACTAAAGAGTGAAAAGCACTTGGGTGACATTTGCTGTTTCATGCCGGAAAGCAATAGTGGCAGCATGATGTAAAGAATCATAGTAGTAGCCCCAGGTGCTGAGAGAAAGATTCTGCTCTCTCCCGAGATCAATATTCACAGCGTGCAGCCATAATGGGAAATATCTATTTTAGAGAAGAAAAATTGGTCCATCTCTTAAGAATGTATGGATTAACATTGCAAACATGCCATTACCCAACACAGCTTATAAATTATTCACTAATTAGGAGAACAGGATTCCCTGCAGATCATTATATAGTCTACATGTTTGGAAAATGAACATTACAGTTGGTTATCTTCTGCCTCTGCCCTATTCATAGAGAGTATTATTATTAATACTATTGACAGTAACAGTCTCAGTTTGTGCCAAGACTGTAATAGAAGAGTTGATAAGTGCAGAAAAAAAATCTCCACAGAGTGTGAAAAATATAACTTCTTCTCCAGTTAGCTGAATAAAGCAATGCTTTACGTGCACCTCAGACAGAAAGATTTAAACAAAACAGAAGTTTTAGCCCCCTTGGTGATTTCCTCTCAGCCTACCTAGGCATAATTTCCTTATTATATTAGAGCTGGGGTTATTCCTAAATAATAGCAGAACTCTTTGTGTTTTCATGACATAACATGTAGGTTTTATTGGGCTCTTAGTAATTCCTTAGGTAAAGCTTCTGGCATTTCAACTATTTATAATATGGCAGCTGAAAAAAGGGTTTTCTTCCTTAACTGAACCAGTTCCACAGCATACATTTTCTAGTATGTTTGGAAAACAGCATGCATGAAGATTTCAGTACTAAAGCTCCCTAAATAACATACAAGTCTTAATCAGACATGGCTCGTTTAGGAGCCCATAGTTTCTAAAGCTAGTTTCAAAATCAATTAACTTAAATCAATTTACTCCTGCAGTTGTCCCACTTGGACTACTAGATGAGGGAGAGGGGGTTAAAAGAAGGAGCATTTCCTCTCCTGCTCACTACATGCACCAAGATGATTTAATGCAGAATTCATAAAGATTAGATAGAGATTTATTGTATGCAGTAAACATAGGAGAAAAACATTTTTTTCTCTTCACACGACAGAATAATCTTTGGAAAGGTACACATTAGAATAATGTTCTTAGCCTTCATTAGCTACCTGAAATTCATCCTCCTGCCTGGGAAGGAACAGCTGCTTTCTGTTGTCCTTGCCAAGA
The DNA here is from genome assembly GCA_024336885.1 of Actenoides hombroni. Classification (NCBI taxonomy): domain Eukaryota; kingdom Metazoa; phylum Chordata; class Aves; order Coraciiformes; family Alcedinidae; genus Actenoides; species Actenoides hombroni. The sequence goes on along the minus strand of WUAM01000143.1, from coordinate 14,821,636 downwards.
GTTATTGGTCCAGCTACTCCTCTGTCTCCATATACCCAGAGAATGACATTTGCTTCAGTTCCTGCATTTCCTGTCAGCATTGACACTTTCCATTCATCATCTGAAGGAAGGGGACACTCACCACCTTGGGGATTTCTCATTTCCTCTGTGAAATACAGAACATTAGTGGGAGATGAAAATCGACACGAAACTGCCAGTCGCTGTTGTAACTTCAGCACATAAGGAGACCACAACAGAGAGGGGATTGCATTTTTTCCATGACAAGTGAGATAGTCTGAAAAGATTGATTTATGCTTCTTGTCTAGGCCAAAATGAACTGATTAGCTGAGCCACAAGACTCAACTGGAGAAGAACAAGCATCCCTCACATGCAGTATCATCATATTATTGTTTTTACATACTCTTGTGCAGAGTAAGGATGCTGAGATACAGCGTGGTGGCCATTAAATCATTTCTGGTTCCTTAGCCTGACATCTAGAAACGAGTAGAATTATATCTAAATACTCCTCTACTGCCTTGTGTTGGGATATCATTAGCAGAATGTCATCTGGGAATAGAGACAGTTTTGATATTGAATGAAAAAAATGTTCAGGAAATTAACTCTCTTAAAGCTAGTATTTATTAAATACTGTAAAATACTCCAAAAAATAAGCACAATATATCCTTGCTCAACTATACTCAAGTGCGCAGAGCCAGTATTTGGTTCTGCATGGATGAGACAACAGCAGCACAGTAACACTTTATGAATAAATTCCAGAGCTTTAATGGCTGAGCAAATATAATTTTAGAAAACATGTTTCAGTTTAGAATAGAACCTAGCAATCTTCCAGTTACCTTTAAGAGACATATATATATGTAAAGATGTCAAATGGCAGCTCTGCACATGAGATGTGAAAAAATAGTCTTTCTTGGGATGAAGGAATTTAGTTTTGAGTATTCTAATCAAAGTGGAATTTACAAACATCAGATGGCTGGAACACTACTTGTCAATAATGGGACCACTGACCATGAAGTCATCTCCAAAAGAGGGAGTCCTTGCCCCAAGAATTTATAATCAGTTCTGACACAAAAGGCAGATATAAACCCTAAATTTGAAAGGATGAACCAACACACTTTCTACAGATTGTGTTCTGCAGGGGTTCCCAAATCACTTTTCATGAGGCCTTTTCATGCAACTGCAAAGAGATGTTTTAATATGCTAAGCATAATGAATACTATCTGTGCTGCCAATTAATTTTCTTTTGTATCCCCCAGTTCATTCTTCATCCATAGTAGCTTTCTATGAAGCAAGTTTTCAGAGGCCAGAGGCTCCATACACATAATGGAATTCACTTACAATTTTGCAGAATTCATAAATAGCCACTGCTGCAGATTTGTTGGAGAATTCCCAGTGCATCACTATGTACATTCCTGATGCACTACACACCTTGCTATCAGAGCCCTTCACTTCTTTATTTGCTTGATTAAAATAGTTTATTTGGTTTCTCTGGGATGAAGTTTATCCCTTCACTTATTAAACTGCCTTTACCTCAAAAGAAAAGAACCGAAACACAAACAACCCTTCAACCTAAACAAAAAAAACCCAACCCAAATCAAACAGAAAACAAGTTACGCAAAAGCACTCACCACCACCAGCAGAATGGTGCTCAGCTACTAACTACTACTTGGAAAAACTCCTATCCAGTTTTATTACTCAGCATAAAAATACATGTTGTGGACTAACCCTTTGGTCAGTTTGGGTCAGCTGTGCTCCCTCCCAGACTCTCAACCTGTGTCCCCACCACCTACTTGCTGGGAGTGCAGAGTGAGAAACAGAGATGGAAAAATTAAGTCCATCCCAGCCAAGCCCAGCACAAATACTAAACAAAATAAAGTAATACCCATGACAGAAACTTGCAAACTTTACCTGTTTTTTTGCTTCTAGCATTAGAATATAAGTTTGAAGAAAAACTGAAAATCAGTTTTGAATCCTTGAGACTTGCTTCGTAATAAACTTGTAGGAGCAAAAAGTTCCACATCCCATTGAACCATTGCTGAAGCAAATTGGGTACGTGCAGAAGGATCAATTCAATACTGAGACATGGTCCTGCTCTTCCCTTTAAACTTCCTCAAATATGACTTTTATGATATTAAATAAATGGTTGTGGGGTTTTTTTCTTAGAAGTTGTACTCAAAAAAAGGAATTCTATAGATGCTTAGATCATCAGGTTGTCCTATAGGTTAAATCAACATGGTAACTAAAGCACTGAACTGAATTATAATCAACTAGCATTGAACTCTTCACTGATGTAAAATAATTGCACAATGAATTCCAAAAGAACTGGGATTTCATCAGTTCAACGATAAGTAAGGACTAACTTCTGGAATCAGGGAAAATTTCTGCCCTGGTAAAGCCTCTAAAATTTGTTAATATTTTTAAGAAATTCAGAGCTGTAGTAACATGACTTTCAGAGCAGTGCTTCTAGCAGTAGTAGTATGACTTTAGCATGATTATAGTAATTTAGAAATAGGCAATAGTGTCATAATAATCACTGGTTTTAATTACTGTATTCTTGATCATGACTGAGAGCAAGTTATTCTAAAAGAAAAAAGAAAATCCACACAACAAAAATAAAGGAACAGGCAAACGTCTTATGTTTACCTGAGTAAAAACTTCATTACACTTGTCTTTCAGTGACTGAAATAACAGAACTATAGCAAAGCAGTTGCTAAAACCACATCTTTCTTACAGCAAAGAGATGAGAATTTTCACAAAATTCACAGGTATTTAAGAAGCAGAAAGAATCCCAGGCTGCTTCCTATGGTCAGAACAAGAATTCCATGCTCGGACTACTGCTACCCAAAGCAGCTACTCCAACCTCAAACCTCTTGAAAACAATTGGAATGAACAAACAACTCACAGGCTTGCAGTGGTTTTTGCCTCGTCAGTTACTGGCTCTTCTTACACAGGGAAATCAGTGACACTGATTTGCTACAGGCTAAAATTATTCCAGTCTGAAAAGAGGATTTGATGGTTACCCTGCATTAGTCATGGGAGTTTACTCACTTCAGGACACCAGGCTGTAAATCTGTTGCAACAAAAAAATCCTGATAGGCCTGCGTGAGAATGATGAAGTCACAATCCTTCACACATTTGCATAAAAATAACATTATTTTTTTGCATTTTCTTCTCCTAAGTCTACAGCAAAAAGAAAATTGTCTTGTCCCAGAAGATCACATGGTTGAGAGACACTTTTGAAATTAGTATCAGAAAAATTAACCTCTAGAGCAGAAGCTTGGACAATTAAGATGGTGCATTTTTATTACACCTTTTTGTATCATCATTTCCAATGAAAATCAAATGGAAATGAGATCAGATTTTAGTCATATATTTTACTTCAAGAGTAAACAAGATATTAAAAATTAATAGTAACTACAAGTATTCCAGACATACAAGAAAGGATGGGGAGGGTATAGAAATAATCTCTTAGAAATATGATTTGTTAGTAACAAACCTCAATAGTGTTCTCAGTGTCACAGACTGTGTTCATGTCATGGAACCTAATGATATCTCTGCTCCTGCTTTCACTGGCACACGCAGGTGGGTTTTCAGCATTGAAATCTAAATGTGATTTGAGAAACACAAGGAACAAGCAAAGAGCAAATCCCCAGTGCCAAGTGATTTGAGAAATCCCATGAGATCCCTACACACTCACTAGGTGATACATAACAGGACACAAGTCTGTATTTTCAGGAGGGCTGTTGGTTTTGGCTTGCTTTTGCAGCTGGTAACAGAAGAGTAAAAAGGGGTTTTAAGAACCAAAAATTTTGGTTTGCGTTTTTAGTACCTTCTGCTTCACCTCCTTTATCCCTAGACCTTGTGATTCTCTAACAATATATATTATTTCCCTTCTGTTTTGGGTAGCCCATTTCATCAGTCTTGAGTCTATCATGTGGTGTCTTGCATTCATTTTAGCTGACTTCTCTCTGTCCATATTTATTGTCCTAATATCTCCATCCTGTGAGCTGTTAAGTAGAAGCTGTGACCTGCCGTCATCCTTGGACAGTGAAAGGAGTTTCTTGAGGACGAGAGAACTCACACTGCAACAGCAGAAGCCCCAACTGCTGTAGCCCAGTTTTCAGTTTAATTAACCCTAAATCAATTATTATTGGTGAAAACAACCACCAAAACACAGCTACCAGTTAGCAGACACAGACATAAAGATGGCCTGGTCAGCCTAAGGGTTAATCTGCTCTGAGTTCAGATGCCAAGTGGACAGCTGCATTGTGTGCTCAATGCAAACATCACCCTTTTTCAAATGTTAACTGGGAGTTAAAAAAGCAAATTAGTATTTAATGAATATCAGTTTAAAAATTAAGCCTCACCTCTATGTGTCAGAAGTCAGTTATGTTTAAATTATTCTATGTGAAAATATCTTATTAAAAATGAACATTTCCTTTGAAGGGCAGAGTAACTTTGATATTTCTATTCATGTTGAATAAGCAGAGTCCACATTTATGAATGTCAGAAATACTTCTTACAAAGTGCTATAGACTCCATGTAACCAATTTCATGGCAGATATTGCTTCTATAAAAGGATCCTTTGTACCCAACCCTAAAAACATCCAGCTTCTTTGAAAACAGGTTTGATGGCTTTGGTATTGTTGCCACGGGTTTCGGATACTGCATATCTCACCAGTTACTGACAACCCACAACATGTTGGGAAGGCTTTGTGACACTGTGATACAACATCAAGTCTGATAGATTAGAAATAGAAAGTGGGCGTTTTGAGCAACGAATGGAAACAACATTGCCAGAGACAATTAACAGCAATTAATAATAACCCATGCCTATGCTTTGAGTTTAACCAGGATACATTGGTTCAACTGAACTGATTTTAAATTCTCCCTGATGCTTCCCCCTATACTTCATGAACAAGTATGCTATATTTGATGTTTGGTTCACAGTGCCAGACTTTTCACGTTCACTTTGAAACAGCGGTCTGAGGACCAAGCTCAAAACCAAAGCAAGCAACCCACATGAATTATTTGCTACATAAATGCCTTCAGGACTACCTCTAGCCAAGTGAGCACGTCTCTTATAGTGGAAGCTCTAATATAATCCTGTCTATAAAGCTCACTCAAGGTAACAGGTATTTTTCCACCATGTGAATGTGCCACAACGTGCTGTGTGGAGCTCTGTAGTTTCTATTTATCCATTCTGCTTTTTGAGGCAATGTGATGCAATTCAGGCTGTGCAGGAAGGTCCTTGGGTATGTTGAAACAAAAGAGAGGCAGGAAGCAAACAGGATAATCCCCACTCCTTAAGAGACATATCATGCCCTGTTTTCTCTACTTCCTTAAACACATTTTTGAGTTACTAAGATGATGAATCTCTTGTAAAACTTCAGAGCTGGGGAAATCATTGTCTTAGACCATTTATGCAACTTCTGTAGCTGAAAGAGAAAGTGGTTGTTCACTCTAGTAAAATATGCCTGGTAGACTGTCACTCTAGGAGCATGACCAGAACACTGTTACCTGCCTAAACATAGGTATAAAGCTAACACGCAGTGCACCAAAACCTTACTCATTCCCCCAGTGAATCATAAAGCAGAAAATAAGTGTGAGGTAGAACAAATTAGAAATATTCCATTACATTCAACAAGCTTTGGATTGTGCTCTGTATTATATATCTCTTCATTTCCACAGAAATAGTCCTTATGATAGATGGATAGGTAATGTGAAATTAGTCAACAGTTATATGCTGATTTTTGCCTTATCAACAAACCACATTCCAATGCCCTTTTAAAACCACAATAACCAGTAAGGTGGTTTATCTTGCATGTATGTATGCAGAAGTCAATAGGCTAGAAAAGCTATTCATTGTCCTTCCTGAGGTGAGGCACTGCAAATGTGCATGGAGGGCAGACATAACACAGTACTATACAACTAGTTTTGTAAACCGTTGCCTACTTGAGAGTGGAAAAGTTGAAAGGTCTTGAGATACTGGCTTCTGGCCTTTTTCTGGTTGGAGCTGAGATTCTCTGAAGTCTTTCTTCTCTTGATTGGGTGCTGCAGATGTTCCCATAGGCTCTTCTCGGCCAACTAAAGCAATGAAACATAAAGTCTGTTACCAGCTACAAATAATCTGCTTTTTCTTGCTCAGAAGCTTCCCATATGTTCAGTGACAAACACTAACAACAGACCTCACAACTGTTCAACACAGTGGACACCAAAATCTTTTCTCTTTGTATTGCACAGCCACTGGCTATTATTTAGCTTTTGCTGTTAGCAGCATGCTACAAAAAGTGGAAAAAATCCGGTGTACCAATGAAAGTCCATTTACTGCTTTGAAAAATCTAAGTACCAATTTAACACTGATGTATTAATAAAATTACTTGTTAAAATGTAGTTTTCCCCAAGATAAGAGTCTCCACTCCCCTGATGTTTCCTTTAAGAGTGGCAATGTTGAAATGAAAACTGCTAGAGGCCATTTCTGATAATACAAACTGGCAAACAGACAATCTTGGTTGCTTTCATATAAAATATTAGCTCCTTTCATCTTCCTTTTACTGAGTAACAAAGATTCAGGAGAGCTCAAGTCTGACCAAAGTGACATTTAGCTTTATTTTAATGGCATCAGTAAGCCCTGCTTTGTTGAGAATTTCCGTTCAAAACCCATCTCTTCCAAAAAAATGACAAAGGAAAATACTTTCCTTCTTTCTACAAGGACACAGTGACTGAAATATTCTTGTCAAGAAGGGACTTTCATAATGCTTCTGTATGTCTCAATCACAATATACAGAGACCAATTAATAATAAGACTAGTTGCATACTTTGATACTTTCCCTTTGCTGGTCAAAGCACTCAAGATGACCCTGTTCTGTACGTGTCTGGCAAAAATCAGACTGAATTCTCAAGTTTGAACTGCTGGCAAATTTAACATTTTCATGAGATGTTTCATTTCTTGATCTCTGTGACTATGTCCACCAGGTAAGAACACAAGTACTGTAATTCCACTGTTTTCTACAGTTACAATCCAAATCAGCTGACTATGTTTGGCAACCAATTGTTTACCAAACTAAAAACTTCATTCTCTTGAAGGAGGAGAGACAAGCAGACAACCCAGTGACGGTGATCCAGAGTGTGCTGAGAGTTCTTTTCTGCTTCCTGGCTAGTTGACTAGAACAGGTCAGCTCCCTAGTGAGGGAGCTTTCTGACTGCAACAGCTCTCAAATCTGGCTATGGGGCAGAAGAATCACATAATCAATATACTAGCAGGGGAAGTACAATGTATTTCACACCATTAACAAAGATACTGAACACTGCCGAGCACGGCCTCTCTAAAGTCTGCTACTTTCCCTATAAAATCAGGAAAGACTGTGGTGTAGCTGACAGCAAGACACCTCCCAGGCTTCCATAATCAGTGGCCAGAATGGAAAATAGACCCAGGAAGTCAACTCCATCTCTAACTTGTCACTTCTTTCAATTCTTACATTAAAAAGTTTATTTGTTCAGTTAAAAAAATATATATTTCTTCTACATCAGAGAGGAGAGAGAGGAGAGAGAGGAGAGAGAGGAGAGAGAGGAGAGAGAGGAGAGAGAGGAGAGAGAGGAGAGAGAGGAGGAGAGAAAAAGAAAGAATTAACTAGCTACATACAAGAAATTAAGTGTGGGCACAATAAACTTCTCCCCTGTAGAATAACTGAAACACAACAAATTGTGGTACTCTAGCTTTTACACTTTTGCTTTGCATTTCTCATTCAGAAACACTAATCACTAAAGCAAACTGTAGAATATTAAGAAAGTACATACATTTGATGACCTGTGGATAGAAAAAAATGTTTCTCTCTCCAGTGTCAATGACCGGCTTCGTCTGGCCATCTGGCAGGAGACCAACATAAATCCCTTTATTTTGCACTGATTCTAGACTTACAGAACCAGTTTCCAACTCCTTCTCAATTTTGAAGTGACAGTATTCATCACCTGTGCCCTAGGAAATGGAAACCAGAAATGTGAATTCAACAATTGATGTAGCTAGGCAAGTTGGATGTCTAAGTATTGCTAACTTCTAATAATATTTCAGATAACTTTAGGTCCTTCACATTCTTTTGTATTATCACACACACATATATACATACACACATAACTTGGCCTTACTTACTTCTTTGTGAACAAAAAGGCCAACCACATAATTTAAGTAAAAGATCATATATGAAAGCATTCTGAATTCTGTTAGGATTTAAGCAAAGTCTAGGATGTATTCAAAGGAGTTTCCCACTTCATCAACTTACATCTTAATTATTCATTAGTGGGATTGATTATCAATTTATTTAGACTCAGTATCACTTTAAACCCCTGAACATGTTTGTCTTCTGTCACATTCAAAACAATCACATCAGTTCATATCAGCAAACAGACACAGGATTAGTAAACATTGAGTCTAATGAGCAAATACTAATGTCTCATTCCCTTTTTTTTTTGCTCTCTAATGTAAAGCTGCAATAATTAAACTCCTACCAGGTGGAAAATGCTATAGGCACAAAAATCAAAATATTTCAACCATCCTCCAAGCCTAGTTTTATTACTAAATATACTGGTGAGATATTTTAAGAACTATCTCTGTATGGTTGCATGATGAAGGGAAAAAAAATATATATTAGGTTCTTCATTTCAGGCAAAACAGAATCATTTGTGAAAAGCTAAGATGCCAACATCACTTCAACATCTTCCAAACTCTCATTTATCTCATTCTGTTTCATCTCATACCTGTTTTATCTCATTTTAATCCAAGCAAGTAAAAAAAATATTCTCTGCTATCAGTGACAATTTACTCAAACTATCTGCAGAGGGAAATACAAACAAGAACTGCTTACTGTTCCATTACACTGGTCATCTTTGATCTTCAGATACATTCTTGGATTTCTCACACTTTCAAACATGCAGACTCCAGAGCTGATTTTATGCACTTTCCAGTAGGATTCCTGCTGTTGCTGACCTGCTCCACTGCAGCTCCCATCAGGTCTGAGGGACAGAGCCTGGCAGAGACTCGTGTTGAGCAGAATAATGGCACCATGGTGAAACACACCCTTCAGATCAGAGACAAGAAGTCCTTTGTGAATAGCACAACCTATCTCTATATTAAATTTTGACATTTAGGTTGTTCATACAGATTTATTTTAAGCACTTATTAATGAATTGCCTTGTATAAAATGTAAAGAAATAAATTAATGAGTCCCGAGTAATTCCAGTACACCTCTAGCCTTTGACTATTTGCTGCTTTCTGTGCAGACACTACCATGGACTGGGGAAATCTGTCCCTACTCCACAGCCTTCCTGCTTGTTATCATTCAGCAGTGCAGCACAACATCCAGAGCACAAGGAGCGTGGCAAGTTAAGGAACTTGTCCTCTTTTCAAACTAAGTAATTTCCCACGCACCTCTCCAGCACGTACCTGTCTCCCGACTCTTCAAAGGTTTACTAAAAAGTTTAGAGATGCATCCTTGCTGTGTCACAGTCCACTCTACTCATGTATCCCAGCATACTGGGGTATCACTGACCCAGGAGAGAAGTAAAGGAAAACTTCTCCAGTCCTGCCTACCTGTTAAGCTGTAGTTTAGCTCCACCTGGTGGAAAAGGATCCCTCTTTTAGCTTGCAATCCTCTGACATTTGATTGGCTACAACCTGCTTTATAACAGTAAATTTTAAGAGCCTTCTTCATTGCCCTCTGCCCACCTTACCTTCACATGCACAACAAATTCTTTGGAGAGTCCAGCATAGCCTGTTGTCTTGTCAGGTGCTGTGCCTTGAAGATTGAACGTAATAGTGTGACCTGGGCTGCCAGCAGACTCAAGAATGGCACAACTGTTCGGTTGAAGGTGAACGCAGAGCTCGCAGCAGGCCTTGTCTCTGCTCTAACAAAGGGGAAGTAGAGATAATAAATAATATGAACCACCAGATATGTCAAAATCCAGAACAGAGAGCCTCACAATAAATACAGTGTCTGTATTGTTCACGTTCCCACAATATTACCAATCCAGTATGAAAATGTCTTTACATTTTTCAGATTTGCAGTCCTGGTACCAAAGTCCTGAAATTGTGGACTCTGGAATTTCAAAGCACAGAAACAGTTCATCTTCAGATGGCACAGATCTGAGGATAACATGGAAGGTACCTGGCTGCCTCAATCACAGAGAGCTAGAGTCTCAGCCTACGAATGCAGCAAAGGAGGTTGGAATATAGAATTGAGGTAGATAGGATATGAACTCCAGCAGCTCTCTGCCACCAGCCCTCCTTCGTTTGCCTCGGTGTTTCTCCTCATTGAATCAGAGTGTTCTCACAGAAAACACTCAAGGAGTCAGAAGTTTTACATTAAATAGTACAGAATTACCCATTACTTGCTTGGTTTGTAGACTCTGTGATCCCGTTGTATAAAAGACACAATATAAAATATTAAATACATATTTTGTGTCAACTCCATCGTTCTCCTATTTAAAGAAAACTAGGATTTTAATAAATGTAAAATGCTAATAACCAGCCCAAAAATTTAAAAGATTTCTGGCTTACATCATCTAACATCTTTTCAGCATTTTTAAGACTTCAAAGAATGAATATTTCTAGGGAAAATTTTCATTTTCAAGGCACTACCTTCTGTAGAAAAAGGTTCAGACTCAAAAAACCTGTCTATCAGATTCAACATACTTCTAAAAGTAAAGGAAAAAACTGTATGGATTTTAGAAGTGGTTGTGAAACAAGAGAGACAGCATGTCCTCAGAGAATAATTAAGTATGTATCATAAGGTCAATTGTAATTTTCATACTGCCATTTGGTTCTACGTTTACCTGTCTTCGTTCCAAGGACCCAAAAAGGTTTTAAATAACAGCATTTTTCACATTCCCTCAGAAAAGTAACACTTTGCACATGTAAAAGTAAGAAAATTAAGATCCAGATTTTCTACAGGTTGCTCAAACTCATAAAGAGTGTAGAAAATAGAAAGTTCAGATTTAAGTACCCAATTAATAACTTCTCTGCATCAAGATATACTGCAATGTGACAGACTGCAAGGGATTCTCTGGATTAGAATTACACTAATGAACAGGAACTCTTAAGAAGTCCTGAAAGGAGGTCTGACAGTTTGCCCAGCAGCCTGACGCTATCCCCGTCGAGAAATCTAACTCGACTGACAGCACTCTACTCCCACTAATGCCAATACACATTATATAAAAGAAGAATGAGACCAGCTTTGACTATGAAATTATTCATCAGACAAATAAGGGGAAGGACTTGAAAAAGTGAGAGGGGAAAAAGCTTCTTCCCTCATCAGTAGAAGAGTTTCATCAGAAAGAACTAATTTCTACAACTCCATTTGCTTACTTGCATACTTCAAGTGCTGAGAAAGAAAGGCAATAAGAAGACCTTGAAGATGGGAAAAAATAAATCAAATGGATCAAAATAATTGTGGAATATTATAGTTGGCTTCTGACAGGCATGCTAGTAAAAAAAAAAAAAAAAAAAAAACCAAACAAAAAACCAAACAAATGGAAAAAACACAAAAGAAAAACCCAAACAAACAAACAAAAAAACCCCACAAGGAAAAATGGGCACTTAAAAATCAATCCTTAAAATTTATACTTATCCAAAAGGAAGAAATCACAAAATCATAGAATTTTAGGGTTTAGAAGAGACCTTTAAAGGTTATCTAGTCCAGCTACCACGTAACGAGCAGGGCCATCTTCAACTAGATCAGGTTGCTCAGAGCCCCATCCAACCTGACCTTGAACAGTTCCAGGGATGGAACATCTACCATCTCTCTGGGCAAGCTGTTCCAGCATCTTACCACACTCACAGTAAAGAATTTCTTTCTAATATCTAATCTAAATCTACTCTCTTTCAGTTTACAACTGTTACTGCTCGTCCTATCACTACAGTTCCTGATAGAGAGTCCCTCCCCTTCTTCCCTGCAGGACCCCATTAAGTACTGAAAGGCCATGATGCCTTTTCCAACAAGTCAACTCTGAGGACAGACACAGCCCTACATCTAAATTTGCCTGTTCATTGGCAATTGACAACTGGGTTCAGTTCTGCAATTCTTAGCTCCTTATCTGACTGGAAGCACAACTATTAGACAGATTAAACACAGAATTATTTTTAATCAGACAATGAAATGTAATTATGAAGCAGAAATCAGTAACAGCATTTCCTACCTTTCCAATTACATGACCATCGACAAGAGCAAGAGCAAGACGTGGCATCTTATGACTGCTGAATATCCACCTATTTCTCCCTTTGACATTTACATCAAAAAGACCTAAGAGATAAACGAATAAAATGTTAGAAGTATGAGAGTATATTAATTCATATTTGCATTTAATTACAACCGATCATTTCTCATTTTCAAGGGAAAAGAGCGAATCGAGTGTTTACCAGATTGACCTCTCTGATGAATGAATCCCCTCATTCCTTCAGGAAAGGGCATCTACAGCCTGCTGTCTACCTCACTGCCTGAAGACAAACGGTGAGAGCTAACGATAAGGAGCAAATTTATTTTGAACAGTGTTTTAAAAAAAAAACCAACCCAACACAAATCCATAAAAAGATGCTGAGGACTCCAGCGTAATGAACTGGGCTCTAGCAATGCATTTATATGATAAATAACAGATTGTTTAGGGAACAAAGCTCTCAGGTAGGAATAGAGAATTTGTTTTCTCTATATCCAGAATAGAATTTGTAAAGCAAATCTTGCAGCAGAGCTCACGGCTTCTAAAATTTTAAAGCTGGCCAATTTTCTAAACAGTTACCTCTTCTAGCTACAAAATACTACTGAAAGCTACAGCAGTGCCATTTTTATCACTCCCAGAAGCAACAGCTGCTTTTTCAAAGAGCTGTTCCCCCCAGTACACGGTGCTGCCCGTTTGTGAGATGCAGCTGTCTCTGGAGGACTCCTGTAGCAGGAGTTCACAACGTGAGACTGTCAGGATGTCACTGGGGCCATGAGAACTATATAGCCAAGGGTCGTCGTGCCCATCAGGACGATGCCACAAATCATAAAATACAGATGGGGCTTCTGGTCCTTGGGGCAAGAGAGGGAGGACAACTGTCACAATGGGTCTCTGCTTTCAGATAGAGATGAAGCTGCCCGAGAAATTAAAAAACCCTAGACTAACTCATCAGCTGACGTAATTTGCCACCACCACTTTGAAGGCCTTTGAATTATATTGCTTTAGATCTGCTGCAGACAGTTCTTCCAGTTACTGAAATACAGAGTTTTCTATTAGGAAGGATAGGTAGATGATTTATGTCAGAGGACTTTGTTCCCAAGTACACAGAGGGAAGCACGGCCCCTAAATGAAAATTTAAACACTTCCCAGGTCAGCACTTGCAGACTTCAGTTGCACGTGATGATTTTGGATGCTTTTTAAATTACTGCCCGTTTACATAAACATCTGAAAGAAGGGAGAAAGACATTGTTCTGAAGGCAGAAGAGTTGCATCATAGGTGTCTGCATTCAGTCTGTGCTTATGTTTGGTTTGCACTCTGAACCATAAAAAAAAACCAAACAAAAAAACCCAACCATGGTTATTCCTGTGTTGCTAACTGTTCCTCTGATATCAGAGCAACTTCATCATATTGTTCAGAAAAATCAAGCTCTTTCTGATCACCAGTTTAATTCTTAAGTATTACTAAATCCTGGGGAGGTTGCATATCACTCTACTCATTTTTCTGACTTCCAATCTCAACTGATAAATAGCCAGCTTACATCAGTTCTGGTTTGATCTTTCTTTCTAATATATTTAATTGTATTTATCATCTTTAACTACTGTCATAGTTGGGCATTAGATTTGGTACTTGCACAATTTGCTCATCACTCATTCAGGTGCACATTACTCATTTAAAATTGGGGAGGTATCACTCATATGAATTTTGCATCTGGCGTGTAAAAATGTACCAAAAAAGGTACAGAATGCAATAAATAATGTCACACGTTTATGTAGAAAAAATACCATTAGAAATGCACTGATTTATAGAAAGGAAAGTGCATCTAGGTGGAAATCAAGAGTCTGCAGGGTGAACTTGAATTCTGCAGGTTAGAATATTATGAACTCTGTTGTGTTTAAATGATCTGATTTATCCAAGTCATACCATATACAATCCATCAACTGAAGACACAGCTTTAAAAAGCAGCAAAGATGTGCTCACTGCATCAGTGCAGATTAGAGACCAAATTCCTACGGGCAGGTAGTTTGGTCTGTCACCAAGTAATTCACAGTTTGTGATCCTGAATGGACATCACCATGCTGTGCAACTGCTTTCAGGCATTCAAGACACTTGGAAAACCTAATGCAGTAGATGGAAGATTTGAGTTAATCAGTGTTTGAGTCACCAAATACTTTGCACTCAGGGACCAAAATTGCTACGAGGAGAAGCTTTGGTAAGACAGAGTAACACCCACTTTCAATATCTGTAATATTACTGATCTCCCATATTATACATTTGAGTTTTCTGGTGCAGCTTTTCCAAGATGCCTTTGTAGGCTGTGCTAAGGAGCACTGATTGCACTGCTCTCCATGTGCCCTTTGGTGTGTCCTGAAAGATTCTGTTCTATTACTTAAAAAAAAAAAAAATTTAAAAAAAAAAAAAAAAATGCATGTAAGGTCCCCAGGAAGATGTCAGAAAGGCTGAGCAGCTCCATTGCTACAAAGATAGAAAAAACATGTGTGCCTCATATGATTGTAGTTATATATATTGTAGTTAAATATATTCTTATGTAGTTAAATATAAATTATGTAGTTATAGATATTGTAGTTAAATAACGCAGTAGGATGGAAAATGGTAAAGAGGAAGACTCTTCAGAGTGACATCAAAATCAACGACAAGGATGGAACAAAATGAGGTTTACATATATATATGTATATACACACACACATACACAAACTCCCTACTGATCAACTATACTTGGAAATTTTAACTTGTTAGCTTAGCTGGATCCATTTACAAAAGACTATCTCTCCTTGTCAGGGTAGTTCCATGGGAGCATTAAACTGCAGATGACAGTAAATTTGTATTTGGAAAGTGAAAGTTAGTGCTAAGATACCATATGATATTTGTGTGTGTGTGTTTTGTATGTAAACAAAGCATATAATTTCTGAGTTTTTATAGCCATTAACACATGTAAATATTTTAAGTAAAGAAAATGTTCATTATAATTATCTACTCCTACTAATTACAGGAATCACAATGTGAGATCACAGAAAACTATGAAGTCCTCCTTCCTTATATCTTTTATGCTACATCCACATGAAAAATACTTTACCATATTTGTTTTTCTTGTCACCAAGAGCATCAACTCTGCTATCTGGGCCGAGGCAAATGAAGCCATGGGTGAGCCTGTTGTAAAACTGAAGCGTATTGCCTTCCTGAAATTTCCACTTCTCAGCAGCCCACTAGTTTTGTAAACAAAAAGCAGAAAAAGACTTAAGAAAAGATGACACACAGGAATTTGGCGTACATGAGAACAATTGACCTGATTTCACCCAAAGTATAAGTTGAATGGTTTAAATAAAAATAAAAAGGTATATTCTTACAGTTTCCTCTCTCTTGAGTTCCAGTTCTTGACCTGTACAGATAAAAACCATGTCATTAATTTACAGAGCGTCCTCATTCCATCTGACACAGTTGCAGTGAGGCTGGGTTCTCCTCCACATTAATTTTCACTTACTTCCTGGAAATGCGCTGGCATCTGCCACGGTCAGTTCTCTGGCAATACTGCCATCATCCTGCCCCTGGTCCAGCCACCTGAAAACCAGAACCCATTTCAGTAATATCACCTTGTATGGCAACTCCCACAGTACTGTATACATGGCACTTGCATTCTGATAATTCCTGTTCTATTTATTAAAGTCTCCAGGCTAACCAACAGCAATACAAACCCCAGCTTTAGTGAAAAGAAATTGACTTTGGCAAAAATGATTTTGTGTGTTTCTTGATAAAAGGTATAAATAAATGCTTTTCTGGACTGAGGTACAAGGGCCTAAGCCAATTATTACAAATCAGAGAACTCATATTGATCCCGGATCAATATCAAAAGGTGCAGTGCTCACAACATCTGTTCTCCCTGCCTGCAAGAGGGCTACAGCAGGATGTAAATTGCTCCACGCCCTGAAAATCCCTGTACAGGGAGGCACATCCAACACAGGCAACAATTATACCATGTCTGAGTTATATTTTTGCAATGCCATTGTACCTGCTTCACATCTACTTAACATAAGTTAAGTCTAACTCCATTTGCGTCAAAAGGATTCACACGCTGCAGGAGCAAGATCAGCAAGCACAGCATCGGGCTCTAACAATAACTAGCACATACCCTGTATTTTTCTGCCTGAAATGGATTTGAACTCTCCCTAAATTATGTATGAATCTAGCATTATAGATCTCTTCATAGCAGTTCATCTCGTCTAGAATACAGAATCAAAATTAGGTCAGGCAAAGATGAGGTGCTGTATCTGATAGGCAGAAAGCCCTTGCTCTCACATAAATCAGTTTCAGTGTGCACATCGCTCACTCAGAGCTGTCTCAGCCAGTTATTTATTCACTCAGAGAAGTGAGAGGAGAAAATAGAACTGAGGTGCCACTGGCAAGCTGCAGCTAGATTCGTACGTGACTGGACTTTACCATTCCCAATATTTGCACTGATCTTTATCAATGATAATTTTTCCGTAAGGTGTTGAGAATTAATCAGGCATAGATAAAATTAGAAATGAGCTATAGAACAGAAGATTCAGAGCATCAGCATCTGCAGGGGAAAAGGCAGGGAAGTTAGGATTGCTTCAAATTACATTGCAGTTCAGTGACAGGCTGCAAGTCAAATGAGGAAGACGTGGTAGCAGCTGTGTGTGTGATAACCATTTCACGAGGTCACTGAACCCCAAGTTAATCTCCATACTAACTTCAGTAAATGAGGATCAGTCTGCTAGAGACACCTCACCCCACTCTTCTGAAAATGCCTGCATCATATGACATGGAAGAATGGATGGACCTGCTGGTGTCAGATCCCAGGTGCTGGATATGGGGAGCGTGTCAAAAAAAGCACACCTTGAATAGTTTGCAAAGCACAAGAATAGAAAGTTTTGAGGCAGAACTTTTTTTATTGCTTTTTCATTAGCTCAAATGCACCAGAGATTTGGGGCAGGTACAACCCAGAGAGCTGTAAAGATATTCAGACCATTTCAGCTACCTTTTTAGGAAACACATATTTCCCTTGACAGGCTATTTCCTAAGAAAAAACTATGAGCGATGACAAATATATTTAAAATCTAACCCAAATGAACCACCACCAACCTGTGACACAGAAAAGTATAATCCAAATCCGTTACAGGATCCTTGATTACGACTTTGTCCAGAAACCAGCCATTTCCTTAGAACACATGTTTTGAAAAAAGTTAGTGGATGAGAGGCAGGTTTAATGATGTCTGACTTCCTATGGCTTTCTCTCTTCTACTGGAACTGCAAGATCTGCAGCTGCACTGACAGGTTGCTAGAGTCAGGGCTGCCCTGATGGCTAGAGAGGTGACAATACCTGCTCCAGGTGCTGCAGACCTTGCTTATGGGCCTGAAAGATGCTAGGTCCCTCCCTGGCTGTCATAGCCCTGAGCACTGCACATCCCCCCCTGCCAATTAACATGCTCATTCTATGAGATTTATTTGTTTTGCCAACCAAAATATCAACAAGATTAGATAGCAGTTAATCACAGCTCAAAGTAAGTTGCTGTGTTTTACAGCACTTAGGCTCAAGAGTTTTAAAAACAGGACTTGTGACTGCAAGCAATTTGAGTTTCACCATTAATTGTGTGTCTAATGACAAGATAGTGTAGCCAAAATCTCCAGCTCTATTTTTACAATCTAACAGATACTGCTAATCAATCTCAAATTATAGCTCATTTTATCTATAACACAGACTGCACAAGACATATTCAATGTCTTACCATGCAGACAATCCCCCTCTTTGCATTTTTTCCATAGGGATTAGTCAAAAATGACAGAACAGTAGCAGATGGTGTCCTTAACATAATAGTTGAGAGTAATGTGGAAGTGAACACAAAATATTTGAAATTTGTGATGATAAAATAAGGCAACTATCACTTGAACAGTTTGAACAGTTTCCTTAGAAGCCTTTGTCTTTCACATCTTAAATGTTTTCATACATTCACTTTTAGAAATACATATTGTATTCCAAAGACAATTTTAATAACTTTGTAGGCAGGATTCAGTGATTAAATAGAGAGATTTCTAACCTGATCCAAGACCATTGTGTCCTATAACAATCTTGTACAAATGCCCAAGGTGCACAGCTTCAACAGCAAAGATGTCAGTCTGTAATCAACCAATAAAATTTCAGTAAAATCTAAAAAGTAGAGAAATCTCCAGCTGTGGAATCCCAAGGCCTGTAAACCTATAGAACTCTTCTATCAAGACCATCCTTTGAAATATCATTTAATGATAAGGTGACAACAAACCAAGAAGGACAGGTTTCCTGAAGTAAAAGCAAACCAGCCTGATCACTTTGCTAATGGGATTAGTTCCATTCAAATGAATGGGATCAGAGTCAGAAAAGGGAAAATTGCTGAAAGCTTAGTTGGCTAAACAATTACAAATTAAAGTAGATTTCAATATTCAAAATGCAGGTATAAAATCTAAAGTTTCATTTCCTCTTCACTTACTAAAGCAAATTTTAAATAGAATTAAAAACAAAAGTAGACAGCTTACCCTTTTTATAAATGAAAATCACATCTTCCAAGAATACCTTCAGAAAGTATTTTTGGCTTAATGATGGAATTTTGGGGAAACACTGGATTGACATAATTCTCTCTTTTCTAATTGCACCTTGCCTGGGATAACCACCCACCTGAGATAGAAAATGCCTCGTCTTTCACTTACTTGCCCTTTTAAAAATTTCTTTTGCTTCTGTGACCTGAGCAGCTGCCTTGATCCTGTATCACCTCTTTCTCCATAGACAGAAATATAGACATCAGCCTCAGTTCCAGCATTCCACAGCTCTCCTGTTGTCACGTGCACTTCGTAGGCAGTCACTGACAATGAAAGATGACAACTTCTCATATCACAAACACTACCATAGTTAGAATAACATTGAGCTGTGAAAGTGCCTGTAGAGTCCAAATATATCTGTGTCAAGGACAGTTAGAGTAAAATACATTAAAAATCTTATTCAATATTCAGTAAAATAATGTATAAACTTGCTTCAGTGTTGCATTCATGCTTCTTATCCCAGGCTGCCACTATGGGGAGGCAAACAAAATTGAACTTTAAATGCACTATAGTATGTCTTTGTCCTGCAGCATCATTTGAACCATCATAAAGCTGAAAAGCAAGTAACATAAATCCAAGATAATCCTCACCATAAGTGGTGAGATCAAAACTGTAACAAGCAACAGGAGCTGTTAATGTTTTGACTGCACTGGTTAACCAAACAAGCAAAAATCTAGCACCACAGTTTTAGTTTTCTAGGACTTCAGAACTCAAAAAACTGAATTGTTTCATTATTTTACTGATTCATGCAATAGGATAGTATAGGCTTCCTCTATTTCATTCCATACAAGAATTCATTACAGGTTGTAAATTAGGGAGGGAAAACCTAGACTTAAATTCAATAAATTGGTTATTTAATAGAAATTGATAATGCAAATAAAATAAAATTTAAGTCAGAATCCAAAGAAACTGAAATAAAGACTATGATACATAAAAATACGTATCAACAGAAAGCTGTTGTCATTGAAATGCAGATGTGGGAAGCCCATAACATTAACATATTAGATTTAAGATAATAGATTTAAGATAATTAGATAGATTTAGATCAAGAGTGAAGATAAAAATGTGAATTACAATCTCCAGCACAAACATGGGAAAGGCAAAGATTATGCTAACACACTGTAAAAATATTTGGTAGACCAAATGAGGTAAAGAGGGAAGGAAAGGGAGAGAGAAACCCCCTTTTCTGGCATGCAAGATCTTTTTCCAGATGTAGGTGTCCTTGTGCTGCTTTTTCTTGCAAGTAGAATAGAGTTTCTGGACTAATGGGTCCAGCACAACATCAACATTGTCATCATTCAATTATCAATTTCCACTTAAAATATGGTATGAAGCCTGACTGCAATCCCCTGAAGGAGGTTGCTCCCACATCTCACTATTCTGGACAGCTTCTTTTAACAACCAGTGAAATCTTATTCATGATCAGTCCACATCTGCAATTGTTCTAAGTATTTATTTTTTTTAATTATTTTTTTTTACAATTATCTCACATTTATTTACATGGCATTTGTGTGCAGGTTACTACACAAGCCATCTCTAAAGAATTCAGTTTGGATAATGGTAACAACCTGTATGGAGGCTCAGCTGTACCAGTTGCTCTATCACTCAATGACCCCTCCCCAGCTGGGAAGGGGAATGTTGGAAAAGGAGAGGAGACTCGTGTGTTGAAGTGAAAAGAGATTTAATGAAACAGCAAAACTAATATTAATAATAATGTCAATATAAAGCATGCAAAGTTATACCCAGCCCAGTGAATGTACGGTGGTCACAATGAACAGAAAACCAGTTCTTGAAAGCAGGATGGTAAGCAAGCCCCTCCAGGGCTGGGAACAAGGAAAAGAAGAGCAGGCTCAGGAGGAGCCCTCACCCTCAGTAAGCTTCCCCCTTTATAGTGAGTGTGAGGTTTATGGGATGGGATCCACCTGTAGCTAACTCAGGGCAGCTGCCCTGGTTTTTGCCTCTCCCAGCATAAGCTCCTGGTTGACTGGAAACTGCTAATGGCCTGCAGACCATGGCTGGCCTATGATTCTGTCCCAGCAAAACAAGAACAGGCTTAATGTGTCCACACAGAACACTACTGCTAGTTTGCTTCAAACGTCAGAGCTAACTCATTTTGAGGTGATGACTGGGTAGCTCTAAACTCCGCTGAAGTATTGCACCATAGACATATGCTATTAATAAATCCATGGTAAGAGAGGCTTCAAATAGCTAACTTAAAAATTCAAGCAATTTCCACAATTTTTCACACTTCTCTTTACCTCTTATAAGCCTAGGGATCATCCCAGCTTTATAATAAGTATTTATGAGTATTTATAATGCTTACAGCTTTTATCCAAGGAAACAGTGACTCACTCAGTGGAGTGAAGCTGTGACAGGGGAAGTTCAGATAGGGCACTGCACTGAGAAAGTGGTCAGTCACCACAACAGGCTCCCCAGAGGAGTGGTCGAGCCTGTCAGAGCTCAAGGGGGCTCTGGATGATGCTCTTAGTAATATCATTTCATTTTAGGTAGTCCTGCAAAGAACAGGGAGTTGGACTTGATGGGAAGGGGAATGTGGAAATTGGACTTGATGATCCTTATAGGTCCCTCCCAACTTTGAGATACTCCATGATTCTTCCCTTCAGATATTGCACGGAAAAACGTGCAGGACAGAGATTAAGAGAAGGAATTGTATTCTTTACAACTATTTTTGTCTGTAAGTGTGGAACACTAAATATGGAAGCACACCATTCTGAAATTAGAAAGTGTAAGGGTTACATTTACAAAATTGAACTCTTTCCCCTATGCCTGTCATTTATGAGGGACAGAGTAAGGAGGTAAAACGTGTATCTTTTTTTCAGATCAGCTATTATTATGTGGACAAAAGCCAGCCACATTTAAGGCACAGAAGCTTGTGACACTCTTTGGTTAGCAGCATAGTCATGCATTATTTTTTCCCAGAGGACACCTGTCTCAATACTCTAAACAGTGTAATTCAGGAACTGTTAATTAATGTTGTATTTTACCCACATCATTTACCATGTCACCGCCTGCCCTATTTACTTGTCTGTATTTTGCTTTACAGCACCCACACACTCAAGTACCCCA
Organism: Actenoides hombroni; assembly: GCA_024336885.1. Classification (NCBI taxonomy): domain Eukaryota; kingdom Metazoa; phylum Chordata; class Aves; order Coraciiformes; family Alcedinidae; genus Actenoides; species Actenoides hombroni. Next base: position 14,799,750 of record WUAM01000143.1, on the reverse strand, counting down.
TGAACAGACCACGGCAGAGACAGAGAACTCCTTTCTCCAGACCAACAATCCCACATCTAAGATCAAAACAATCTCTCTATTCCTACAACTCCCCCCTTCATTAACTATCTACTTTCCAGTTCCTGCAAGACAAAAAGCAAAGGTCCACCAGCCACCAAACACCGTGCAATTCTGATTTATCCCCAGCAAGTAGTTCATCATCACATAATGAAAAGATTGTGTCATAAAACATGAGTAGAAAGGGACAAAAGTAGGATGGCTGGGGATAAAAAGTCAAACGAATGGTGCTCAGTCCCCCAGCATTAGATCCACAAAGTGTAATACTTCTTAACAGTTTAATTCAGATGTTTTTCCTTTGAATAAAAAAGGCTGTTAAATCAGAAAGTTTCAGCTTCTTTTTATTCAGAAATTGGTTTTAAAGTGCCTCTCATCATCTCTTTTTCAGACTGAATCCAAACCTCTTCAGTGTTCTGTTATCAAACTATCTTCTCTGAAGTTAAAAGCTATGTTCCCTTTTCACTGTCTCATGCAGAAATTGGCAAAAAGACAAAGAAACTGTCTTTCAATTACTAAGTTAGAGATGAAACTGCCTTCTCCAAAGCCTTCAGCAAGACCACTCTTATACTAAGGCGGGCAGAAATGTACAGAAGTTCTTTTGTAAGGGAGAAATTAAGTACAAAATGCAGATTGAGAGGATGGTTTAAGTGTGCTGCTGCTGCTCTATATGATGCACCAAGATTATTTCCTAATAAAAATTCTTCATTGTGTCTTTGTCTCAGACACAAGGAAACAACCTACTCAGAAAGAAGAGCCTGAAAATTAGAAAGTGGGTAACATCAGTGTCCCAGAATATTCAGCAAAGGAACATTTGGTGCAGAACAGATACTGCAAGTAGGGGATTGGAGCGTATTCAATATAACATGTTAATGATCATTAATTAACGTTTATTGGGTGTGTGTGTGTGTGTGTGTGTGTTTGGTTTTTATACCAATGTTTTTATATGTTCCCTTACACTAATAATATTAAAGTCTCCTGACCAAAGAGACCAAGCCTAGGAGGAAGCAGGCTGACTGACTCTTAGGCTTTTCATGCCCTCAAGGGTATGAAGATCATAACCACTCAAGATCAAAAATCATTGTGGTTAGGGCTGGCCAGCCTCTCTACACAGCACTTTATGAGCCATTTACAGATGATAACTACATCACTGAAGGAAATCTCTCCTGCTATTTTTTTTCTCTTAAAGATATGAGGCACAAACTTGTTCTTCTGCTCTCCTTTTGGGCTCTTAATCTCAGTGCTCAATCATCACAGATAGGCATAAACATAACTCCAGGCCACCCAGCTCTTTATTATGAGGTGACTGTCCCGTGGTGTGTTTCCCCACATCCATTGGCCATTCTCTGGACTTCTGCCTCTCAATTTCATTTCTATCCTCTTCCTCTAGCCTGCACCCACAACAGCTGTCACCACTGCAATGCCTGTTACCATTTCAATTTTGCAAGATCAAGCGAAGGGAAGAGCAAGAGCAGACTTTCCACCCCCTTCCCATTGCTGAAGCAGAGAGAGCATAGAGCAGCTGCATCCAGCATGGGTCAAAGGGATTGGTATGGTAAAGCAGGACATTAAACCAGTATAACAGCAGTAATATCCAATAACTTTTGCATTGTTTGCCATAATTCACCTTTAGAATTACAATACAATCTTTATGTGAGTAATGGAGCTTTTAACACTTATAGTCTTCTGGAATATTGTTAAAGTTTTGTTCCACATCCAGAACCTGAAAGTATTGGAAGCCTGTCTCAGCCATTCACAAGAAAGAAACTAAGCAGCTACAACAGTCATAGTAGAGCTATAGTCCTCAGTGTATAGAAAAATAAAGAAAATAGAGTCTGTGAACTGACTCATGTATGATGGCTGAATGGTAGTTACGCTTAAGTGAGGTGTCTTTATTATTGCCTCTATTTTAAAGCAAACACAAATGCTGAAAATCATATCAAAGAATGAGTCTTTCTGAAGGACCTGTGAAATTCAAAGCATTATATACTCCCATCTCCTTCCCAGTGATTCTTAACCTTTTACCTGAGTATGCCCAGTAACCACCAGAAAACAGCACAGAAAAAGTGTTGTAGCAGCCAAAAAGTAATAAAGGGCCTGATGAAAACCAGTGAACTTTCCTCTCTTGGCATCAGTCTGTGGTCTGATTTAGCTGAATTGTATTGTGCTTACCTGGAAGAATAGGCTGACCCTGCTGTAAAACAGGAAGCTCCATAGATATTGCCCCATCAGCCTGGTCCCAGGCCAGCCATCGATGTGCAGGGAAAAAAAACTGCTCCCCTGAGAAAAGGTTCAGCAACTGCACCTAAACAGCACCAAGAATTGCAATTTTAGTGGCTGATCTCAGCCCGGATAGAACAGAACATAAAATGTGTGGGATGCTGTTAAAACCTGTGTAGGTAGAGCTCTGTGGCACGATCACAAAACCATGGCTTTGGGGCATGTCTGCTCCCCAGATCCAACTGACCCGAGTGTGACTTTCCACTCAGCCAGGTTTGAAAGTGCAGGGCAGAGTAACTCAGGTGCAGCTGGCATATCCACATGGGCTGGCACTAGGTGGCATGACTTACCAAACACGGAGCTTCTCACTTGGAAGCTTGGCAATGCTTTTGGTTCTATTCCTTTAACTTATTTTCTTAACAGAACAGGAAATAAAGGAACAGGTTTTGATTCTTCAGCACTGCTTGTGACCTAAATAAACTGTGAAAGTGCTAGCCCCAGCACCAGCCTGCCCCACACAATTTTCTTCTGTGCCCAACTTTTAGCATTTTACAGCAGTAAAAGGACCATATGCACAGGAGCTGAAGAAGGGAAGGAGCTCTAGTTATTTTGTACTTCAAAGTACTCCTCAGTAAGCACCTCAGAGGCTGCTGTATATTAGAATAGTCCCTAATTATGCTAATTTATACTAGTAGCTACACTTGATTTTGGACCAGCAGAGAGAAGCAAAAACACTTTACCTGTAATTTCACTCCTGCTCTGTGCTTTGCAGAATCTCATCTCCTTAAGTAGAATTTTGAATAAATTTGGAAACGCTGAACAAATTCAGAAACACTGGAAATACTTTTATCACTTCTACTGCTTGAATAGTAAACTTTAAAGAAAAAGATTTATCTTGTCTGAAAAATCTGGCACATCTTGGACTATCAATTTTACTGAGGGATCTTGGAAAGGGAGTTAGAGAAGCAGCACCTTGTGGTCACTGGCAGGCCTGATACCATCTCAGTACTGAGACAGCCACAGAAACCATGGGATGTTGATGGAGGACTAGCATGCCTAACTACCAGAAAAGCTCTGCAGTTGTAGAGCACTCTCTCTTCATTTCATATCTTTCATAAAAAAATGTAGATTTCCCAAAGAACAATGATGTTAAATGTCTGACCAGAAGGTTGCTTCTCTTCTATGAAGTCTAGAAATTAGTGGCCGTGCTCCTTTGTCTCCATACAACACAAACCACTTGGGCACCTGTAGCATGTTTGGTTGAATGTATTTCTCTTCTTTAACTTTGTGCCCAGAGTTGCAAAGAGGGGATGACTCAACCCTGGCTGCTGAATCACTGCCTAAGAGCTGTGCTTGATCAACTGAGATTTGGTAAGGAACAAAAAAGTAAAATTTCTAAGCCAAGACTCAATGAAGTGTAGAATCCTTCTTTTAAAGTTTTACTCTTGATTTCCTTAAATATATCCTGCCTAGGAAGCGAGAAGGGGAATAATAACTGCTCATTTTTTCTTTCCCTTTTTTGATCAGACTTCTTTAATATCTCAATTTAAATGGGTGTGTCTTCTACAAAGCAGGCAGTGCAGCCTCTCTTCACGGAGGATGATGTACAACAAACATTCAAAGGTCCATTTGTTGAGTCAGATTTTATGATAATCAAAACTTCTAATACCAAGATTAAGCAGACAAACGAACCTTTTCTATGAGAGAAAACCCACTGTTCTCTTCCAGCTTCTCGACTCAGATACACTTTAGAAATTGCTGGTAACCTGTTCTTCCGTCTCACAGAACAAAGCTATGAGGTATTTCCTACCCTTTCACTGCTTACACACACATTTATGAGGAAAAAAAAATAGTGAGGAACAGAAGAAAAAAAAACAAAGTACCTTAAGTGATATTCTGACTTGTACATTCCCCAAAGCAGCACTAATGTTAAGGATAAAAGCCAGACCCTTTCATTCCCAGTCCAAAAAACCTGTAACAACTGAAGCTTGAAACAGAACTAGCTGATTCCATTTGCTTCATTATCTTTGCTTTACCCAAATCAAGATCTTTTTAAAATAAGGAGGGAAAAGAACCTGTTACTGTTCTTTCCTCCCCAGAGACACAGAACTAGAAACATATGCAATGTAGCTCTGGTGCTGTGCATAAGGACCTAGAGTCAGCCCCAGATTTGAGGAGGACTTGACACTGAGCTTCAGTTCAGTGACTTTCTGGGTTTCAACAAACTCCAGACACTCTGTGGCATACCAAGACTGTAGAAGACTCAGACCACAGCAGCCACCTTAAGCAGTCTTTCTTGTTGCCCAGCCACACATTTTTAAAGACACAATGTACAGCTCCCACTAAACTGCAACCAACCAAGACATACCATCATAAGCTGCCTTTAATTCCACACAAAACCACTCCTTCATAAATAATCTCTAAAATGAAGCTGCAAGCACTTGGTGAGGTTAATATACTTATCCCAGGGATTTTTTTCTGACTCATACTTTGACTCCACTGTCATGGTGACTGCTTTTGGAAAGATAAAATTCTTTCTCCCTGTTTTTACCTCTTCACAGTGCCAGGCAGGGGAGTTTCCTGTGTTTGTGTGTCCTATGCGTATTTTGTAGAGATGTCCTATGTTTCCAGTATTAATCTGTAAAAGAAACAACTGATGAAACACAGAACATTTGTTAAAAGGAAGACATGCAACAGAAATTCATTTAGTAACTGTCAGGTGACACCTTTTTTAATAGAAATTAAATATTCTGGTATTTAAACAAGTGTTTCCAAAATACCTTTGCTTTGGATAATCATTAGAAGCTTGGCTCTTTTAAAGGACAGCTCTTCAAAAACCTGTTGGCCTGCCAATCCCATTTAAATGGCTTCAGGATGCTACTGTAGCATTGCTCCCCATCAAATACTGGGCTCAGTGAGAGATGAATACAGAGTGTGTGACTAAAAAGCAATAGGGTCGTGATCCTCAAACCTGGCTCAGTTTAGCACCTACACCACTGACCTGCTACAAAACTGTTTCTGTCTCCCAAGCACCTCCCACATACCTCTGAGTTTCTTCCTCCCCCTCCAGCAGGGTATGCCTTACAATTCTGGAACCAATTCTGTTCAGCTTTGATGTTTATTTTTACAAATAATTTTGAGTAAATGAACTTAAAACACTGTACTTGAAAGATTAGTTTCTAGGCAGGCTGGATGAGCGTGTCCAGTACAGATAACAGGGTGCTGAGAGAATAACTTTGCATGAAGGTCATTCAAACAACTAGTTATGAACTTAAGTGTAGAAATAAAAAGCTTATCATCAAGGAACTGGAAACACACCATAAGTGTCTCCCCTTCTTGCTATATAATCTTTTCCTTATTATGTAGGCTGGACTTGCCATCCTTCTGTTGTTTTCTGTAGAATTCATTTGCATGTTTTCATTTACAGTGTAGAGGTGGGTGTGAAGCAAGCTCTCTGTATCATGAACTTCCCTGAACTCAGTGTTATAAACAATAAAGAGACAGAGCAGACAGACCAGAGTTAACTGAGATTGATCAGACAGCACAAGCAGAAAGGCTTTTTTCTTTCTACATGCTTCAGAGTACGCTCCTTAATTGTACTCATCTCTATCATTCCTCATCTAAGAGAGGAATCCCACATCCCAAACCAGGAAACGGCTCCATATTTTGCATTTCAAAGTTATTGAAGATGAAATTAATTACAATAATAGGAGCAGGAAACAGATTCAAGACCATGTGATTGTAAAGAGGTTATTTTTATCCATTAGGTACCTGGTTACTGAATTTATCTACTTCTTCTAACTGTGGGGGTTTTTTTATATCACAGATGGAGAATGACATACTCTCAGAGGTGCTGGATTCCTCTGCAAAACTCCATCGGGCTGAAGAGGGCTAAGAACTGCATTTCCTACATCCCAAACAGCTACAAGGCTATTATGGAAAAGGTGAGCTCTTCCTCAGTGCTCCCATTATATACCTTTTCTCAGAAGGGGACTTGCTGTGCCGAGTACTAACAAGCACCCATTTGTTATACAGCCTGCTAGAGACACCCACTGACAACCCCATATAGATACTCAAGCTAGACAGCTTTTGATATTATGATATTTTGATATTATGACCTATTCTGTCTCACTTAAATCACTGTGCCACAAGACTGATGGGGGAGAAATTTGTTTGTTTATCTGGGAGCAGAAGCAGCTTCAGGTAGACAGACTTTACTACGGGTATAAAAACTGTCATTATTTAAATAAAGCAGGAAGTATTCAACAATGCTAAAAATTTACTCCACACCCTACTTCTTCATTTCCTCATTTCATTTTCAATATTCTAGCCCCATTTCATGTTTAAAAACTAAACAAGTATCTGTTGTTCTATATTTCTTGGTATTTTCTCGGGCACTATGTAAATTAACCAGTAGTTCTTAGACGAGAAATATGTTGGATCAAATCAGCTTTGGATAGGTGAGTGGGAAAGGATACTAAATTTAGTTCTACATGTAAGTCCTGTTTCTTGTTTCCAGATATATGTGCCATACAAAAAACTGACTGTCTTTTCATCACATAGATTTTGAAATGTCAGGCAATCTGGCAGGATATAAGACGAGGGCAACATGATGAATATAGACTACTTACTGTGAAGATGTCTTCATTGCCTCTCTGAAATAATTTTCCTTCCTCTCCATCCAGAAAAAAAGGCCCTGAACTGCTGTGATCCCCATATAATGTAATGTAAACCTTTGAGGTTGTTCCTGCAGATGGCACATCACTGGTGAGGACTGACACCTTCCATTTCCTAACTACCAAAAGATAAAAAGACTCACTGAATTACTTAAACTCTGGATTCTTAAGCAAAATGCATTTCAGTAATCAAAATTCTACATAATATGATGTCAAAGAATACAGCAATATGTATTTTACAAAACTACATCAGGCAAATACTGAATTTGCTACGTTGGGCAAGGAAAAGTCAAGAAATGTCTGGGTGCATTCATATCTTTCACTTTGCGTCTGCCATAGGACTACATCAAATTTACAGGGACATAGAACACTTTTCAAGTATAGTTTTGAAATATTGTATTAAATTGTATTAAGCGTGGCTTTCTGTTTACTTTGGATACATCACCTCTTCCCAGTGCAGTGCTGCATAAAGACAGGACGCAGGCTTGCAGCAAGCTCGCTCTGGAATTACAAACTCATCATTTCAAGCACTAGGATCTCTCAAAGCAAATGAGCTCTGCTGAAAGAGACATCTTCAAGAAAGGATCTGTGTCTCTGCAAAGGTGTGACGGGCCGTGCAGCTCTAACAGCTTGTCTGGAATCCACGGAAGGATTACCAACTTATTCTCACACTGCGGTGTTGGCATTAGACTCTGAAATATCAGTACACTTTCCAGACTCACATTTGATAATTATCAAGACCAAGTATATGGATTTAGAGTTTGGTTTTTGGAGCTTGAATATCAATGGTGTGGAATTAAAGGGAAACAGTATCCCTGAGAGATGGCTCATAACAGAAAGGAACATTAAGAAAACACCCTCACTCCCAATGTTTCTAATTAGCTGACAGCCATCTCAAATGTTATACATTTAAGCACCTCCCGAGCTTGCTAAGATCTTTATGGACCCCTGCTTAATATCACTGTCTCTTAAAAGAGAACCTTCCTTCAAAGTACGTCAGCAGTAATAAAGGGCCCTACTGACTACAGAAGCCCCCCATCATCTAATGACTCATCTCAGCTACACATTTTACCTGTATTAGTGACTTTGCCCTCCAGCACAGTATCTTTGATCTCATCTGCTCTGGCTAAAACACTGAGAAATAACACAGCAATGATGAGTGAGCTCATCAAGATACAATGAATTTTGTGTTTACTAACTCTTTGGGATACTTAAAATAGATCTGTGTGTCTTAAACTCCAGGCAATAAACTATCCTGCAGTTCTGCTGTGAGGGTTCAGCAAAACCACTTTTAGTTGGAGCGTCATTGAATATTTTCAGTGCTAGCCATGGGCATTTTCTTAAAGGAGTCACTGAACGTTAATTTTCCAAATGTAGGTTTTATTTCTGTATTGACATGTCCAAAGGATGAAAAAATACCACTGAGACTCTTCACTTGGAGCAGTTCTAAAACACACAAAGGAGGACACCAAAAAACACGGAGATGGAGGGAAGAAACAAGGCCAGCATCAGAAATAACACACAGCTATTTGCTGTGAAAGATATTAGACAATATACTATTCCTTCAGGATTGTAATGTTAGGTTATTACATAAAATACACCGCTTCAAACAACAGAAATGTATCCATTATTTAGGGGGATATATACCTGTCACTGGACTCCAAAAAATAATAAAAAAAAAAAAGACTGTTTCTAGGTTTCCTACCTGTACTGCAAACCCCTTTTGCTTCAGATCCAACTTCTACTTCCCCTCCACGTGCCTTCTGTCCCACGAGGAGACAGTCAAAGTCTCTAAGCCAAAAGGGATTTGTGTCGGGCTTTAATTAGGTGCCCAGCCTGGATAACCAAAGGATCATCATCCAGGGCTTATCGCAGCATGTACATGCCAGTCAGTTTAGACACGGTCTCCACAAAATGGCCAAATTCTCATTCTCTAACTGAAAAATAACACCTTCCTTCTTCAGGTAATCTCTCTTACTTCATCCACAGCAAAACAAGGTACTGTGCAGTGTTAGGGTTTAAAATCTAACCAAAAATCTGAAATACTCTGACTAACCACCATACACATTAAATATTTTGCAATTTTACATTTAAAATCATTTCCTGAAAATTGTAAACCATGTAAGTGCTTACTATGCACACATAATATTAAAAAATGCTGTAAACAGGTATCCAAATTCTAATTAGAGATTTAAAGGTCCTGAAACACGTTACTTATGTCACAGTACAACATATTTACAAAAACAAACAAACAAAGGAAAAAAAGACACAGACCACGTTTAAAGTACAGAGGTTAAAGAACACACAACTTAAATTTGTAGTGTATGCAGAACAATTTTAAGAGGAAGCAGAGCTGCCTTAGAAAGGAATATGGCAAGGACAGTCAGGAAGTCCATTGACACACAGTCTCACTTCCCAGTTCCTGCGGAATCCCAGCGGCTCCTCTTCTGGTATCCTCTGGTAAAAGAGGCAAACTTCATTTGGAGTCTGGATGATCCCATGTACAGGCTAAAAGATCTCTTTACTCACATAAATATTCCAAAGTTGGCCTTCAAAAACTCAAATAGGATCTTGAGAATGTTAATCTATACAAAATTAACATGACTTCTGTCTCCTGCTTTTCATTGTACTACGGTGAATAGCATTTCCTACTTTTTCATCTCTAATTAAACCTATCAGTTGATTTTGCTCTGGAAAAAGCATTTCTACTGAAAGACAATTCTCAAACCCTTTCTTAAATATTGTAACTACAGGAATCTTATCTCAGAACTTGGGCAGGTATTTCAAAATTTCAGTTCTCTGTTCTAAGAAGCAGTAGTTGTTTCTCTACAAATAAGATGTTTGGTATATAAAAGAATCTCTCTGAACAGAAAACAGAAAACATTTCAGGGAACAACTGTTTTTTAACCAAGAAATCACTGTCTTAGAAGCACAGCTTTTCTTCCTATACTGGTTTCCATAAAAATCTAAAGTAATTCTCTGTATGTCAGCCAGTATATACAACTGTGATTTATATTTATCTAGGCCTGGGCTGTATTCACATTGGGAGTTTTATGGGGTGTGGCATTCAGCAGTTCATTTTGTGATTTTATTTTTTTTTTTGGTTATCTGAAGATGTTTCACTAATCTAATGCTAGAGAGATTCCAAGATCTCTACTTCAAGTCATCTTTGCTGTTTCCATTGTCTGTTCTACTGAAGCAAACTTCATCTTCATCTTCTTCAGTAGGAAAGGCATTTTCATTTTTCAGATTGTCAGAGGCATGACGTTCGGTGTTATTTAAAGAAGTGTCACACTTCAGAAGTGTTTCAGAATGACAGGTTTCTGCTGGATCTGCCAACATGGGAGGAAATTTTTCTCCAACAATAAGAATTAGACTTTTTCTTAGGGTTTGGCATATTTTTGGGTTTCTGTTGGGTAGCTCGCTACTTGTGCCTATCACAAGACCACTGGGCATGTGTCTGGATACAGTATTTTGACAGTTGCTGACTTCCTCAGGTTTTACATTCATATCCTCTATAACATGTAACTTCCCTAAACTCCCTGGGTCTTTCAGAGATGAAGATGCAAGTATGCCAAAGTTGCTAATAAAATCTAAAGTGTTATTAGCATAAAACCTATTAAAAATATTATTGGCAATCTTACTGATAGAGTTATTCTTCAGAGTCACACAATTATTTTTGTCTGTTATCAAATCTTCACCTGACCATTGTAAATATTCACACTTTTTGGGCAACAAACACGGAGCCAGCTGGTTCTCAATATCAGATGCCTTTTGGTAAGCACATCCTCTCTGTTCCTCGTTAATTGGCGTTACTGTCACCATCAGTATTGGACAATGTTGGCCACATATGGCATGGAGTTTATCCAGAGAATCTTCCTCCTGAAGAGCACTCCTGTTAGCATTACTAACATCAGTTGGCTGAGACCGTACAGGTTCATCATTTAAAGGCTGTTCCAGCGGGTGCACCTTGTTATCATGCAATCTAAATTCTACAGATGTAAAGGCTGGAAAATTGGTATCAGCCTGTGTGGAAGTAGAACCTACCATGACTGATGATTTGGTCTTTTCTTTGTTTGCTGCAGGAAGGGAAGTGTTCTTACCATTGCAGCTACGTTTGCTTTTTGTACTAAAGTCATCCCGCAAGGGGTCTGAATCACTATTATGAGGTATATTGAAGTAGTTGCAAAAATTTTCAGAGGGTTTAGCCATGTCTTCAAGTTCTGAAGAAGAGATTTCATTAAGGACAGGGTACTGATTCAGATTGCCAAAGTGTGAGTATGGGACATCATCACTGTTAGTATCAAGGACGGTGTCCGTTGATGTTGTATCCAAATTACCATACATTCCAACCCGTTCAGGTGGTGATCTTCTTATCAAATGATTTTCTTTGAGAAGCCATTTGCCTTTATCTATCAATATTCCTTCATCTTCTTTAGCTCTTACACTAGGTTGACAATGTTGCATTGGAGATTCCCCTGAACGGCCATCACTATAACACGTCTCTTCTCTGCTACGAGTAGATTGTGGTGTTGGTAAAGAACTGTTTTCTCCTCTCGATATAGTGTCTCCTTTGTTTATGGTTGCTGAAAATTCTTGTGAAGAATGGGACAATTTCTCTGCAGAACAAGACCTAGATTCTTTAGAAAAGTGGAATTCTTCAGTGTCCTTTTGAAGTGCTTTAGGCAAATAGGGAAATCCTTTGTGAAAGTCAGGCTTAAATGAAGCTTCGTTCTTGCCATAAAGGCGTTCAATAGTTCTTTTTACATAGCCAGTATTATAATGTTTTTCAAGTAGTGCTTCGTCAGCGCTTTCATTGGTCAAATCACTGGATGCTCTAAGGTGATCATCACTGTCTTCAGAATCTGGCCTGTAATCTGACCAGTCTGAAGTAGCAGGACTTTTTAAGCATTTTTTTAGTTGAGAAGGGTCTGAACACGTTTTCTTGTCTAGTTCTTCTACTTGCAGTTTCTGTTCTCCTTCACTCATATCACATTCTGTAATTTGCTTTGATTCGTAACAAAATGATAATGGAGAGATTGTAGATAACCTCTCAGAAGTTTCCTCACAAATTTCTCTATCTTCCTTGTCTTCCTGTAGAGAATAATCCTCATTATTATATTCTACAGAGGTTTCAGCAGCTAGTTTAGCTTGGTTATTTGAGTTTTCATCATTACCTGCCGACTTTGGATCAACTTTCTCATCTTCACTTTTATCAGTAGCAACACGTACAATACATTTTTCACCTTCTACCTCAGACGTATCCTGATCTAAAACACAATTTTTATCATTAGAGGTTACACTATGAACTGTTGAGTTAGGTTCTACTGAAGTCTCTGACTCTTCATAAGTGAATGATGTATCAGTGTCTTTATCTTGATATTTTTCACATAGGCTATCAGGCATTTCTTCATTTCTTTCAGGTGTCTCTATAGCTGATGCAAGGCTACAGGTATTTGAATTAGTATTGGCATATTGACCATCCAGCTGTGTTTTGGAAGCATTCAAGTCTAAAGTCTCTGTTTCTCCACAAAGATCTTTCTGTGTATCAAAACTGCTTTCTAATTCACCAATCGATTTTAGAGCTTCAGAATTTACACTGTCCTTTGGAATACAAGGCTCAACTGATTTTTCATTTTCATGCAAATGTATACCATTATGAATTTCAGATATGGGTATATTCTCATGGCATTGTGTGGAGTCCTGCCTTTTGAGTTCCCTCCCAAAGTGTAGTAAGCTATTTTCTGTTGGTTGTTGAAAATGCGAGAAAGCAGCCTTCAGTTCATCAACTTTTTCCGTGACCGTAGTTTGCTTCAGCAATTGTAACTGTGTAAATATTTCAGAACAGCTACAGGTAGTTTTTTGCATATCATCTTTGATTGTCCCAATCAAACTCTCTCTCAGATTCAGTACAAGCAGCCAAGCTAGGAGGACATTGGAGGAAGAACCAAAAGTTGAAGGAGAAAGTTCTGAAAATCTGCAAGCTTTTCCTATACATCCACTATGTTCTTTCTGGAGACCAAGCAAGGTTGACTGTAGTTCATGAAGCAACACGTTAGACACGCAGTTATTCTGAAGATCGATTCCCATTTTCTCATTGATGATTGTGCAATCAACTTGAACGGCAACTTCAGATTTTTTGCTTTGATATAGGTTGGTATCTTGAATGTCAGCTTCTGACGTCTTTTTATCTTTGTCATGTGTTTCATGAAACACGTGCACTTTACCATCACGATGAAATTCTGACTTCAGTGAATACTTGGCTGCTTCTACTACAGTTGTATTAGCATGAATCAAAGAGTCAGCTTGGTTTTCACCTGAATCCTTGGCTGATTCTTCTAAAGCTCCCAATTCACAAATAGGCTTTAATGTTTTTTTGGTTAGATTATGTTCAATCAGATGTTTTTCTTCAGTCACATGCACTTCATTTGTGATAAATCTTGTTTCTTTATCTACAGAAACATCACTATTATCTCCAGAAAAATGACAGTCACTGCTATTCTCTACATTACCTTCTCTTTTTTTTATAGGAGGTAAGACAGAATTTGGTAATAAATTTTTCAGCCAACTTTGGACATAGTTTTCAAGTGAATGCTCGGCTACAGGTTGAAAATCCTCCTGGTTTAGAGCCTCTAATGTAATGGTTCTCTCTGACACATTTAACTTATTCGCACCTTTACTTAGATTCTTCTTCATCCCCTTTTGCTTTTTCTGTTTCTTTGACGACGAATTTTCCAAAATATTATGTTCCTTTTCTTCAAAGTTAAGGTTCTTTGGCACTCCTGACAAAAGCTTTGAAACCACTGATGAGTTCAGTGTCTGTTCGTAAGAATCAGTTGTGAGACGCGAACCTTCTTTCACAGTACCCACTGTATCCAGACTGTGTTGAGATTCATTGTTTGAATCAACTGTCATTACACCATCATGACTCTTGGAAGATGAAACAGTACTATTTTTTTTGCCTGACTTCAATTTTACCTTGGCTAACTTTTTGTTGTTACTTCTTGGTTTTTTATTAGACGATAATCCATTTTGTTCCCCAGAATCCTGGTGATAGAACTCATCTTCAGGACATACAATTTCCTCTGAATGGACAAACTCCTTGTTTTTTACAAAATATTCCATTCCTTTCTTCTGAGACATTTCAGAATAATTATCCATAGCCTCTGTTGTAGAAACCTGTGTGATACCCATTCCCTCACCTTTAATTATGTCCTTGTCTTTTTGATTTTCATATGTACCTTGCTTTAGAAAGTTAGATGATTTTCTCTTCTTCTTCTTGGTGACAGAAGATGCAGATTGGCTGTCATCAGTGAGATGTGGTGGTGTCACAGATTCAGACTCAACACTGATTTGATTCTCACTTTCAGTAACAGTAGGAAAGAATCCAGTTGTTGGATTTATTTTCTCAGTAGGAGTTTTACTACATGAATGTACCACCATCTTCGTCTGGCTATGTCCTGAACAGGCTGAATGCACTGAATCTTGAGAAATAGGTAATAAATCAGCAGCTTTGCATTTTGTTTCTTCTTTTGATTGACATAATTCTGAATACCTAATGAAAGAACTCAGTGATCTTTTTATTTGTTTAATATCACATGACTCCTGAATGTGGTCTGCTGACACTGGCCGAGCTGCCTGGTAAGTTTTTGATGATGGTCTGAAACCACTGATGTTAGCTTTGTAGGTTGATACTAAACTATTATATGTACCTTGTTCCACAACTGATTTCTCTAATATGTTCGGAATCAATTCATCCTCGTCAGGCACTTCTAATGTCTTCCTATTTGTGGCTTCTATTAAATCACTACTTCTGTGGCTTACTTTAAAAACCATTTCTTCTTTTATATTCTCTGAAGAAAGCTTTAATAAATCATTGTCACTCATCTCACTAAACTTTGGATTAATGACACTCGATTTTTTTCTGCTTGAATGAGCTACCATGCAATACTCAGATTTATTTTCTCCATTCTCTACTTCCTCACTGTAGGAAAACTGTCCTATTGTCTTCTCCTGAACCTCTTTCTCAGATACCAAGGTGACACTTTCAACTACCGCTTTCTTTTGTCTAACACGCCTTGGCCCAGGGGTGGGAGGCCTATAAAAGCGAGGCCTAGTATTATCCTCAGGTTCACTGCTTACATCTAGATCTACAGAATTGTTCTTCTTACAATCATTACAATCAGCAGTTTTTAAATCAGACTCCGATTCTTTGTCTGACCCTTCTGCGTTGAATTGCTGTAATGAGTCCCCCTCTTCTTTACTGCAGCTCTTCAAAAATGGAGCATCTTTTGGTTTTATACATTCTGACACATTTCCATCGGATAAGCAATCTTCCGCACGCACTGCAGAATTGCAAATGATGGCATTTTGGTCATCAGAAAGGCCAGCACGACTTACAGTGGTTGTCCATTTAATGGTCTCTTCCTCTTTAATTTTTAATCTAACTTTCATCTCCACTGTGATGCTGCCATCTTGATTAAGGTGAACAGATTTCACAATGTCATCTTCGTACTGTGCCACGGATAAGCCTTCACCGGTAACTGACTGGTTTCCTCCTATACCATTATGACTGTCAGGAACATAGGAAGAATCTGAGTTGTTATCATTGCTGGACCCTTTATCAGAAGAAACTGAGAATATCTGAGATCTTGAGCTAGAGCCCATTTCAGCTCTCGCTACCAATAATTATATTGAAAGAACCCAAATTCATTCAGTAGGTGGAAAGTAGAGCAGACAAATATCATGCATAAGGATCCAGATGGTGAGACAGCAGACAGGCAGCAAAGGAAAAGAAGAAAGAAGAAAAATTAGTACAAAAGAAGCTAATGAAGTGTGCTTGTTTTACAGGAGTATTAGAAAGTAAAGAAAAAAAATGATTAATCTTGGTGGTTTTTTTTTTAAGGAGTTGTTAAGAGAGAGAAACATAACCAATTAATAAAGAATTGAGCATTTAACTACTGTTCCACTTATTTTCATTTTGCAATAGGTTCTAATGCCAGATCTATAGTCTCAATTGAATGTACAAAGCCTAAAATAGTACTAAATGTTCTCATTTTATACTTAGTTGGAAGCTGAAGTTGCCTTGAACCTTTCATGGAATTTGCAGGCCCTCACTTGTTTGGGCTTCAACCTATAAACTTTACTTTTTCTTCATGCCTTAGTGACCCATAATATACCATTTCCTACTAGTTCTTACAGTTAGTGCTAAAATGTGTCAGTCAAGGTGAATAGGTATTTCCCTGGGCTTAGTCCAACAACCTACAGAATGAGTAACTGCAGTGAGTAGTGTCACTGACATGTGAATAAAGGGTTCAGACCCAATCCCCTGTACTGATCTTCTATAGCCAAGTAAACATTAAAACACTTGACCTTCTGAAAAATCTGAATTTAAATCATGACATTCTGAGATACATTTTATGCCTCAGTACTGTAGACGATGGCACAAAACTCAGTAAAACTTCCAGACTTCAATGAATTTCAGATATGGCTCAAGATGTGTTTGCATACACATTAAATATTCCCAAAATGTGTTTTGATTACTCTGTAATGACTTGGCTTTTTAAAAAAATAACAAACCCAAACTGTATCTCATCACTCTCTGGCAGCTGTCACCGAAGAGGTGAGAGATAAAATAACATGAGATTAAAAACAAAGTTTTGCTGTCTTCCAAGAAGTTCTGCATGTGTGAGGGACGCGGTGTGCGTGCACCCACCCAGAGACAGCCACAGCTGCTGCTGACACCTAAAGACACCGGGGCTACCACTGAACAGAAAGGTTTCACTCACAGAAAGGTATTGTTACACATGTAATATTAACTCCTCTGCATTGCTTGAAATTAAGGTTGGGGTTTTTTTCGATCAAGTGAGTCCCAAATGGTCTCATCTCAAGACTTTCACAGTTAACATGTTACTGTTATAGATCCGTGTCTGTAATTCCAGGCAGGGTGCCTTGCAAGTTTTCCAGGCATATGCTTTACCGTGAACCGAATCAGAAATAAAAGTTTATGCTAACTCCTCTATACACAGACCAGACCTTATGCTTCCCAAAGCAAAAATCTCACCTTCCCTGTCTCAGGCAAGGGAATTGGAATAAAGTGCCTGAAATTTGATTTTTCTGGTTCTCACGTCATCAGTGATGTCTCCTACACAGGATACTTCCGAATTTCTCAGGTTAAAGAGAAAAAGGGCGTTGCTTTTTTGTCTCTTTGTAACTGCTGTTAACCATAGATTAGAAGAGGGAGCTTATCAGATTCTCAGCTACTCACTTTTTCTACCATTGCAAGGCTCAAGCTCTGGCTCGAAGCAAAATTTGGGTAAGATTTTTTGTTTCTGCAAAACTTTCATTCTCAAAACGTTCCTATTTGTTCTCTCTTGACTCATTAGTTGTGCTCTGCAAACAGCTCTCAAGCAGTGAAAGTCAAAGGACATGAGGGTTGAGAAAAAACTAAAAGGAATAGTTCGGTGGGGACATAACAAACTGTAAGGGATGTGAAAGAAACTCTTCCAAGTAAATGGAAGCCAAGTGTCTTATGTATCAATGTGCTCCATGAACACAGCCAAGATTACCATGGAAAGTCTTAGTACAGAAACAATTACAGTGTTCCCTGGGCTCTTCCAGTAGAGCATGCAGCTGTATTAAGCGTGCAAGGTACCTCTGGAAGTCTCTCCCTAGACAGAGCCTCTTCCCTACAGGATGTTCTAATTCCCACATGACCTAAAGCTCTGCAGCTTCCCCTCAGCCTTAGGCTATTCAGCCAGCCTGGCTTGTCTCCAACAGCTCCTCATATTCTTCATCATCCACTGGCCACTTCACATTGTTACTGACCTTGTCGGTGGCAAAACTCCAAAGGAAAAGTATATATTTGTGTATCTTTTCCTTACCCAAAACCCATATATTATAGCCATGATATAGGAAAGGATGACACTCTGTTCAGACAAAAGTAGCTTCAAAACCATGATGAATTTGTGAGTGGATGAGAGCTATGTTTTTCCTGCTTATATGAAGCATAGGACATGGGGAAAAGTGAAAGTCATGACAACAAGAACTCAAACCTCCACTTGCTAAGCTCTGAAAAATGCACAAAAGTTTTGCTCAAGAGAACCAGTGAAGAGCCCAAAGTAGCCTGTGGTTTCTCTTTTACTACTGCCATTATTAACTGTGACACCAAAAAATGGTGCTTTCATGCACTTAATTGTCATTGTTACTATTTATAATTTGCATCCATGTTCTAAATAAGTCTATTTGGAAGAAAACAGGCATACTAGCTGAGTGCTTAGCAGAAACTTACATTTTGAAAAGAATATTAACACTTTGATCTTTCTTATGCTTACAGAGGAGTCAGAGGAGATATAAACAGTTTCAACTGGCCTTTTTGAATACCCTTGATCCTGGTAAGATTGTCATGGTTTACGTCTTATGCTGAGAGAGATAAACCAATTAATAAAATACAAATTAATTCAAAGAACTTACTATTTTCACTTTCTGACTTGGCATTTGCTTTTGGGTATACACGATTTGCAATTCCAAGCAATTTAGCAGGCCGTGAATACCCAAGAGAATCATAATTGCTTGGTTTAAAAGGCTCTCTCCCCGCTGCGACTACAGCTCCAGAGCACAATATCAGGGCCTGAAGATTAGGAACCTGGAAGGAAGAAAAAAAAAAATAAAATAAAATTAAACTCTCTGCCTTAGTAACCACAAAAAAATAATGTAAGAGATTTATTACTTTCATGCTTTAATATCTTCACTTCTTAGTCTCTACATTAGTTTGCAGCAGGCTATTAAATATGTATCACAGCACGGAATTAATTTTTCAATTCCTATAAGGCTATGCCTATCTCTGTCAGGGTATGTCTTGTTATATAAATATATTAGAAAAAGACTTCCAAGAAGCAACCTGGATCTAGATCAAAATGCTCCTATCATTTAAGTGTTTACATATGTAATTTTGTTTCATTGTTGCACAGCGACTGTTCATAGCCATGAAATAAGATGATGCCTTTGGAGGTAGGTATAAATATGAACACTTCTTTGAAGGAAGAAAGGGGAAATTCAGAAAATCAGAAATATTAGTGCTGCATTACCTGGGTTTAGAGGTACAGAGCCTGATCCAAGGTTTGAAAACTATAATAGGCAATCAGGCGTCATAGCTCCATGTCACTAATGGCAAACCACTCCGCAATTATGCAATGATAAAGTATAGGTGGCTATTAGATGCTACTTACTGGGTTTTTTCCAATATTAAAAATCACAGATAAACAGCATTAAGAATAAAGGAAGTTTCTGTGTAAATGGGAAAAAATACAGAATTGAGAGCATGTCCAAAAGAGGCCTGAGTAAGACAAAGAAAAGCTTTTTCATGATGACTTAAAATGTCCTCACTTGCTTCCCTTTGATCACAAGATCCCAGTGTATTTCCTCCAACCTTGTAGACTTTATGAAGGGAAACAGGTATAGAAAGGAAACAGCTGAAATTCAGCACATCAGATCTAACACCAGGCCAACGTCCCAAGCTTACAACTGACAAAGTCGCTTTTTAAATTAAAAATGATATAGAAGCAATCACAGAAAACCTGTCAGTACTCATCTTCATTCTCACCTTTCTGCCATCAGTGGTATATAGCTTCACGACTGGATATTGCATTAACTCGCTCATATAATCCAGAAAGGCCTCAAAAGTCTGGGTATTTTTTTTCCCCAGAACTACGGTGCGCCTGAGTCTTACATCCCCATTTTTGAAAACAAGCATCTTTTTGGGAGTTGTTATTCTGATGTCTCGATGGCCGTATCCATCTTCGTTCTCCCTTGCCAATTGCACAGCTCGACGACGAGCGCTGATGGGCCTGCTGATCTGCCAGGGCAGAGGCTTCTTGCTAGCCTGTTCCAGGTTGATGGGCTTCATTTTCCTCTGATGGGAGCAAATGTAAGACTTCCCATCTTCAAGATCCTCCAGGTTGGTAATGCTGTGTCTCCCTTTGGGCGTGCTAATATTCCTTACTCCAAAAGGTAAGGGGACTCTTTTGGACAAACTGTCCAGCAAGGCGTCAAATGTTTTGTAAGACCGGCTGTTAACAACCATTTTGATCCCGTTAAACTGAGGGTCTCCACTCTTGTAGAAGCAGATCCGTTTTGCCACAACGGGTTCGGTGACGTTGAAATGGCGCGTCGATACGCTCTGCTCGCTCTCAGAGGAGTTTGCCTGATTCACCGAGTAACTAGTTGAAGGTGTTTCGCTCATTTTGACAGCAATCTGGAAGAGAGAGGAGGTGGATGTAATACTTCTCTTGTGACTAGTAATAATAACAGTCTTCACTTTGAAAGGTGCAGAAAGAGAATTAAGAAACCAACAGCAGCAAGTTGTGCCAAAAATCATTGGATTTAAATGGATACAAGCTGTTATCTCTAAATTCCACAAAGGCTCTGGTGCTGTCAGATTAAGTTAGCATAGCTCTACTTGCAAATATTCCCCAAACTCTCCAATGTCATTTCAAATCTCTTATCGTTTTGGTACAAGAGACCTTTCCTTAAAATAGGGTACTTTGTCACTCCAGAATGATAATTAGATGTTTTCTTTCTTAAGGATGAAGCTAATTGACAACACTTCATATTTAAGATATTAGAAAAATCCTTATTAGGAGGAAGCAATTTGGGCCTAGGCCTGAGCCATATTCAGTCCAAAATTACTAAACTGAAAGATAATTCTATTCATTCTGATTTCATACACTAGTTTTATACCAGGGCAAATCCACAGGAGTCAGAGAAAAGACTCCCAATTTACCACACTGTAAACTATACCAGAATAGGCCCCAAATCACAGTTTAGAGTTAAGCTGCATCACAAATTGACAGATCATTTGCTTTTCTGTTATTAGTTTTCTATTTCATTATACGTAAACCACTGCAATATTTGCACTTATACTGAGGGAAAACTACTGATCAAATAAGACTTCCGTAAAAGTCTTTAAATGCTTTCTAAAGACATGAAAATTTGAGGTGTTCTTCAGTAAAAGCAGCTTTTAAATTGAAACATTTAAACACCAGCCTTTGAAACAACAGACTTCCGACAACTGTTCTCTATAGTCCTCATGCTTGAAAATACTCTCACTACAATCTTTCCATGTGAACCCAATCTACATACAGATCCTGTAATGACAACCCTTTAAAAGAATACACTCTGTCTTAATGATTGGCTTGCTCTGGCTGGGACACGGGCTAGAAACGGCTGGTCAGCTAATCAGCCTCAAGGAAAGAGTTTATTAATAGAGTTTTACTGAAAAGCTGTTTAGCACTCTCAGGAAATATATTTGACATCAAAATAATATAAATTAAATTCTTTGACAATGTCACCTTGATGTAGCTGCCACATTGACTATTGGAACAATCTTCCGTCTACTACATATTTTTCTTAATGAAGGTATGGAAAGCAATATTTTTACTATTTTACTATTACATCGGTTCTGAAACCTAAGAAAATGGTGCTATTTTTCAAGGCAGTCAAGGCTCCAATATAGGGAGATTTGACAAGTTTTGATCTTACTGTGTTTTTAGAGTTTTTCCAGTGCTACACTGTTTTCAGCTTGGGTGTTTTGCTTTCACCAAGAGTTAATAACTTTTTTAATGTTAGTTATTTGGAATAATTATCAGAGCGCAGGGAGAAACATCTCATTTTACTACATTATTTATCCTATAAATTGAGCTCAGACATGAAGTGCTAAAACCAAAAAATATCCCAAAAGCGCTGCACTACAATGATGTACACAGAGATTGATTTAGCTAATCACAATTCCATTTAAAATTAAAAAAAAAAAAAAGTAAAAATAAAAATAAATCCCCTGTAAGTATTTAATTAAGAACATGCAGGAAGAAAGTTTCAAGCTTGGCTGCAGGAACTTCTACAACCCAGTCCATGACGGCTAGTGAAATGGTCTACTTTCTGTGGTGGGGAGAAGCTCCACTCAACTGACATTGCCAAGAGCTTTAGTTGCTCATCTATTTTGACACATCTATTCATTAGCTGTCTAAATTTTCTTTACGCTTCTAAACTGAAGGCTGACAGGTGAGGTAAGAGTAGGGACACAACTTGAACCGGCCATTTTACGCCTCATGCATCATTCTGGTTATACTGATATTCCTAGAGGAAATCCATAAGGGCATTTTTATTGCTCCCTGCAAGAACTTTCCCACCCTCTTTGCAGAGCAAATGTTCTACTCCAAACAAAGCAGCAGTGACAGCAGGAAAGTTCTTGAGTGAACTGAATGTCATGTTACCTCCTTTAACTGGCCAAGACCTGAGCTCGCCGAGTCCAGCCCAGGATCTCTGGGGAAGGGGAGAAAACTGTGAAGTCATCATCAATAATGGCCAGAGACAGAAATGAACAGACAGAGCTCCACAGCTACTGTGTACAACTTCTCACATGTTATGTAGAGAGCAGTATTTCATCTAACCATGTCATTATTGACTCTTACAACAGATAAAATAGGTGCATTTTCTCATGAGACTGCTGATACCAATTGCTTTTGAATTAGCATCTCAGCTGTTCTGCATATTTGTACTTGTGTAAAACATTTAGATACGTAAGCATTAATGTTTGGAAGAGAAATACGATACATTTTACATAAAAATAAGTTTACAACGACTCTTGACACCGCGGAAGTAACGAAATCCAAAGCAAACAAAGCAAGAACACACATAAAAAAGACCATTTTCGTTAAAAACATGAAATAATTCGAATTCACAAAAGTAACTAAGAAAAAGTAGTTTTCTTTAGCAGGACATAAAATTAATGATAAAACAGATAGTTTTGGCTGAGGACTGATAGTTGCGTAGCACACTGTGTATGAAAGGACTGATGGTTACACAGCATGTATGAATACTTCCCAGTACTAATTTTAATAGTGGAAATTGGTTATGCATCTTTCAGATAGAAACTTCTACAAAATGCTGATTATTCATTTGGTGAAGTGTCTGATGTTTGTAAGATGCAAATATAAACTATGTCATACTACCGGTGAAAACACTGTAATAGCTTCATTTCATCTTAAACATGGTATTGATTTTCATGCTTAGATTTTATTCTAAAATTAAGAACTAGCCAATATTGCATGATACAGAATGTCTATTAAGATATTAGGGCAATTACAATGCTTAGAATTTTATTCTGCAAGAAAATCAAACAGAATTCAGCATTGAATCCCTTTGTCCACATTCTCATCAACAAAACCATTCAAAACTGATGTATAAAGCTGCTAAATTTTATAAAGACACTACATTCTAAATCTCTAAGAATATGCCTAGTGCCATATTACTGGGAAATATCACGTATAATTCATACTCACCCACAGTCACAACCTATGCAAATAAGAGAGGAGTTAGCTTGTTCTCAGAGATTTGTAAATTGGACAAGTGATCGTCTCTGCCATATGAAAATGAAGATCCTTAGACTTAGTCCAAGTGCACTCAGCTAGGAAAAACATCGTAATCCCTTTGCTTAATCTCAGCTAATGTTCATCAGCAGACCAGGTTCACCTCAGGTTGTCATTGTTCAGAGCAGAGTATCTACCATCTCGTTCGGCACATCCTCTTATATTATTTTTAAATTCTATTTGCTTTTTAAATATTTCATTTACATAGTTTTCTGTTTACTTACATTTCTCAAGGGACTCACAGAAGCACATAAAATAAAAATGGGGGTGGGGAACAGAGGTCATCTGATGTATCTTCTAATTGGAGAGGTATCCTCCAAACTAAATTCTTTACTGATATAAATGTTAAATCGCTTAAAATGGAGCTTCTACCAGCCACCTTCTGAGACTATTAACTATCTCCTGGCATTAATTCTTGCTTTTTTCCCAATCATTTTGTCAAGGTGATCCTGTTTGTGCTAAAGATTCTCCCATGTTTTCTCTATTCAGACGTCACAATGAAAATAATTACACAGTTTCTTTCACAACACTCAATACAACATGACAGTTTGAAGGAGTTTTGTCCTCCATGAGGTATTCTTTATTTCAACATGTTGGAAAAGGGGCAATGCAATGATTATGAATGTGTGTGATTATAGCCTATGGAGAGACACGAGGATTACACCTAACTGTACCTTAACTGTACCACATATATCAACGTGGGATTTTTTTTCCTTTTCTAGTGGAGATACCACATCCCTGGATGGTAACTGTTCCACCTAATTGTAACCAGATGGATAATCTGATTTGGAGCTTCTTTGCTTAATCAGGATTACAGCAAGCTCTCAAATCTAGCTGTGTAGAACAGCAACAAAAACACCGCTCAGCAGACACTACCACCACATGCCGTAGGGAGTTTGTAACTGTCTTCCTTACTACAGAGCTCAGCGTTTGTAGCAGTTTGAGAACACCGCTTCAGTTCCACTTCCGTAAGATGCACAGGCATAAACATGAAATGATAATCTTGCACAGATATTTTCGGTGTAAACATAGCTTTCTTAAATATTACATTCATATAAATAGTTAGGTCTTTATTTTAGCTAACGTATTGCTTATGTTCCAGTCAGTATGCTGTTGTTTACACGTGCTCAGAAGATGAAGCAGGCCAAACTCTGTGTCATTCTGGTGTCTTGTAACTTAACCACTTATGCAGGAATTTTTATAGAACTGGCTTTGTTTCAAGTGCAGGATTTTAAATATCACTGCTAGGCTCATTAGCTTTCCACTGCATGCAAAACCACTTTTGATAACCAGTCCACCAGTAGCTTCCAAGTACCACTAGAATTTGAGACCCAAGAGATAATACTTTGGAGACCTGGTGAAGATGATAAAAAAGTGTCACCACTTCACAGTGTGAACGCCCCTTAATTCTCCAAGAATTCAAAATGCTTACAGAGATACTATCCAGACATACGTAACTTAAAACCTCCACTATGTTCCTTCTTGTACTACAAACACTTCATATATTCTGAAAAGATAAAATCATGTTTAATTCAGACTTAAGATAACAAGCCACAAAAAGTTATCTCAGTCCTATAGCAATCAACACAAAAGCACTTTTCCTCCATTCATCTGCGTAGCTTGACTGACATCCATAGAACTACTAAAATGAAAAGATAAGATTTGTAGAACAGTTGTCCTTTTTTTATACAAACTATTTGAAAAGAAAAATTGGGGAATATAAAATTAGTCCAGAAAATTTTAAAAGGCAAAATCAGACCACGTGAGAAAAAGTATCAGTGATTAAAACTGTATTGTAATTGCAAGCAGGATTACAATTTTCTGGGTTGCTGTCATTCTCACTTTTAAATTATGTGCCTCTATCTCCAGAACATCTTCAGTCCTCAGTTCCAATACTAAATATTACATTTAACCTACACTCAATACCCTTCTTGGTCCCAATTTTTGTAAGGGTTATTGACTGGTCAATAACTGAAGTTCTGACCATGTCACTGTGAGAACATCATTAACTTCAGTTCTTGTATTAAAAAGAAGAGGAAAGCTCACATGTGGCTCTTTCTGAACACAGTGACAGGGAATTACAAAGGAAAACAGAAGCATAGAATAGTTTGGGTTGGAAGGGACTTTGAAGATCATCCAGTTCCAACTCCCCTGCCACGGGCAGGGACACCTCCCACTAGAGCAGGTTGCTCAAGGCCCCATCCAACCTGGACTTGAACATTTCTACTCTAATGACCTAGGGCATCAGTAGCAGTTTCCCTTTCTGTTCCAAAGGGTGTCCTCTAGAAAGACAGCAGCACAGAGCTGGCCAGTTGAAGGTCCGGTGCCTGCAGTTAGCCTGCAACACCATTCTACACAGCAAAAGGCCTAAGTCAAGCACCCTAAGCAAACAGCTGGCCTGCACTCCCTGAGCAGATCCGAAGCTCAGGTGGAAGTTTTTCAAGTCAAGAGAAAGTTTCTAACTGACTCTGAAATTCCTTGTATCGGCCGAGAAAAGTACAGCATCAAAATCATTGTAAAAAAACAATTTTTATCATTACTCTTTCTGATTTTTATTAATTACTCATATTCTATGGACTTTGTTTCAGTAACTGAACTGATTAATTGCTGTAAGCACCTAAATATAACCCCAGACTTTCCACCTCATCCTGCAGGTCTTCAACGTTTCTCAAGATCAGCATCATATCCAGGAAACCAATACCCAAGAAAGAAAAAATACGTTAGCAATGACATTATCATGTTTGCTGATATATTCTCTTTTCCTTAGCAGATAACCAGCATCTCAGGTTGAGAAACATAACAGCCTTTTCTGCAGCATTATCCTGCGCCGGAGCAGGGTCAGAACCCTGTGTGATGTGGCCCTCCCAGCCTGGCAAACCTACAGCCCTTCAATGACACCCTTTGTTTCAGTGGGAGCCATATGGAACAGCAGTTAACAAGAGTATTTTTATCATTCAAGCGTGAGTCACTTATTTAAAATGGGCAGTTAAACTATTACTGTTGACCTCATGCCCCAAGAAAATGCTGATAATGTGCATTATATATCCAGGTCCCTTCAATCTCTTATACATCTGCTTTTTTTTTTTTTTTTTTTTTTTGATTGGGCTACTCAGTAAGGTATGGAACTT